>CM066314.1:14123000-15323000 GCA_033807775.1 Saussurea involucrata
CGCAGAGGCCTGGTAAAGAAACCATGGAAAAAAGAAATCTTTAGTGATTCTGATGAAGAAAAATCTAGTGCTACTGGTCGTTACATCCTCAAAAATCCTAAGAAATATACTGGTGAGGAAAAACGTTTGGTTTCTCTCGACTCTAAGCTAAGAGCAATTATTGCTGTAACAACCCAACAATTCTAAACAATACATTTCATATAAAATAAATATCCCAAAATCGCATCTCTAAAATTTCTTACATAATATCCAAAAATGGTTGGCGGAAACAACCTACACAACTGAGAAGTAAACTAAGAAAAGCTATAGTGTCGCTACACTATCCATCTTTCTCTTGCTAACGCCCTGCTTACTTGCTAGAGCCTTTCTGTACCTGCTTACCTGAAAAGGGTTTTATTTGAAAATGCGAGGGTTAGACCTTGAGGTCTAGTGAGTCCCTCCTAACAGTTATCAAAGCATTTAAATACAGTTCATCTTTTCAGCATAAAACGTTTATACTCAACACAGTAAATAAATCGTATACGGACTAAAGTCCGCCTCCTCGTAATCTGACACCCTGAAGCCACCCGAAGGTGACAACGAGTCAGCCTCATGCTGCCTTACGGAGCCTCGCTCCTGGCATATAGGGACCTCCCTTCCCGCACGGAAGCTGGCGGAACGACTCTCCCGTCTTTGCCAGTTTACGTCTCCTTGATGTATGCATACATTCTACATAAACTTTAAAACAACTTTCATGCAAACAAGCATAATAATAAAGCATGGCAATTTCTCAACATTCATAACACATTTTGAAAACACTTTAAAAGCCATATGTTTTAATTTAGAAAACTCACCTGACTTGCTTGCTCCAAAGCTCCCCACTTACACTTCCGATCTCTAGGTGGAACACCTATTATATTAATAACGTACGTCATAATCCGTTCACTTATTACTCGAGTTAAACCCCGAACTCAACCCTAACTTATCTAAATTGGTAGATTACCTTCTAGTCAAAAAATCATAATTAATGATCTTCGCTTACCCAACCAATTGACATACTATACCGGATCCATTAATTTACCCGACTCTAGGTTCTCAACATAAAATTATAACACTTGATTCTAAATAACCAAACCGGTTCGCGCTAATAATAATATGGCCCAAATTAATAATTAGCCTATCACACCCTTATTATATAATTATAGACTTTACTAATTAATTAAGCCCAATACAAAAACTAAGCCCAAAAGGACTTAATAAATCTCTCGGCCCAACAACCAAATCGGCCCAATAAGCCAATTCGGCCCAAACTTGAGTTACGGGCCAACTCCCGGAATATACCGACTTCCGATTCCCACGGTTCAAAACAGAACCCCACATTCTTCGCCATTATTCTAATTCTCCACAAAATATGGCGACAACCTCTTCTTTTATTAATTAACCGATACACGACTCCCTAACCAAGATTTCACGTAACATTGTTTAACTTGACAACGAGAATTTATAATCAAAACTCTATAATAATATTCTTAATTGATTTCTCATTTCACATAGCCAAGTGTAACTAGGGACCTAACAAATCTAACATAACTTGAAAAAAGTGAGCAGTGAAATGGAAGGGTTTCTTACCGAAATAAAACCACACGAAAAGGAAAAACTGCTGTCAAAAACTCCGGCGACCACCACCGCCGGCCGCCGCCGACCACCGCCGACCACCGCCGGCCGCCGCCGACCGCCTTCTCCTGCGCCGGCGAAAACCCGCCAACTTTTCTCTCTCATCGTCCTTCTCTCTCTCTCGCAGCCTCCATCTTCCTCCTCGATGCTCTCTCTCACACGACCCTCTCTCTCCGGTTGTATCTCTCTCTCTCTCTCCGGATGTATCTCTCTCTCTCCGGCTGTATCTCTCTCTCTCCGGCTGTATCTCTCTCTTCTCGACGACTCTCTCTCTTCTCGACGACTCTCTCTCTTCTTCTCGTCGTCTCTCTCTCGCCTCTCACTCTCCTCCGTCGGCCATCTCCTCCTCTCTCGCCGACGTTCTCCCTGCCGGCTGCACACACTAAAACACACACAAAAGACCCATTCTCTTTCTCTCTTCTTTCTCCCTCACGAAGACACACGACTCTCAACTCTCACATGGAAATTTCTTCCTTCCTACTCCTTTCCATCTCCCTCTCGATGTACAGCCGCCACCCACACCAACATGAAAGAAAACCCTATGCTAACCTACTATTAAAATACTGTACATCCCAAAAAGAAAAGAAATTGGTTTCCTAACTTTTCCCATATTGCCCTCAAACTTTCTCACAAATAACCAATCAACCCCTATCTTTTATTTTTAAATTAAAACACTTAATTTGGGTTATTACAATCTCCCCTCCTTAACAGAATTCCGTCCCGGAATTCACTCCAAAATAACCGACGATCTTGATTATCAAGACTTAAATCTCACTAGTACTTTCTCACGAACTCTCGGAACAAATCTTTCTAATAATAAAATAATAACAACTTACTTTCACGCATTAACTGCGCAACTCTGATTAAACTCACCGCTTCTGAATATAACCTGAAAACACTATCATCTTATATTTCATCTCCCAGACGGATCTATTACTTCTAGACCACTACGAAACTCAGGTTCTATAATTCCTTCGATGAACCACCACGCCCAAAATCAGGTAGACATAAAAAGTCATCCCGACTTTCTGACCTAGATCTACCTCAAACGATTAATCTCAAAACACTATTCCACGGATATCTCGTAATCCATCTTATAGATCGTAACATGTGAACACAGGTTGTAAGCATCTCGATGCTTACCACTCCCTAATTATCCTGATCTGATCCACGACCCCTATAACAATTTCAGAACTCGATTGCCTTACTCGGCTAGCACAATATAACCACTGATCCTTATCGCACAACACGATACAATTCTTCTCTTTATCACCGACAAATTTAACCTGACTAACTCATTTCAATTATAACTATCAACTTATTTCAAAAGATAAACCCCAAATCGAGACTCGGCTCATTTCTTTTCTACTAACCAAAAATTATCATATTTGACAACTTAGCATCAACATCTCGTTAGGCTGGCATTCACAAAATCCATCAATTAAAACTAATTTCTTAGCTAACAACTCCCAAATTTTCAAAATAATATGAGTATTACTTATTCCTTCATATTATCATCAACTTCTCACTTTAACATATCGGTTCTCCCTTATCAACTCTTAGTGAGAATCTCGGTCGGATGCAACACATCCTGCAGTAACAACTAAATGTCATTACTTAACAATTCCATAACATTTTAATCAACCAATCACAGGCTTATACATCTATCATGGCATTTCCAATCTATTAATGCTTACATTACCATTTTGATCCACAAACATCATCATGCCATACGATAAACTTTAACCAACTTTCCAACTGATTCCTTCTAGGATCATTCCTCCACACATAAGAAACAACTCCCGCTCTTTAGAGATTTAGCATATACTATCACACATTTTGACTACCCACTCTTCATCCTCTTTAAACTTTCAATGATCCCAACATATACCTACTTAGCGACTCTTACAACCAAAACACTTGGTTTCTCAATTGGGTAACCACCCTCCACCACTCTGTCATTCCATCCCAAACAAAAACATACCATAACGTCAACTTACCCCCTACGTGCTTGAACATTCTGGTCAATAGATCGAACATTTCATCCGAAAACTCCCAAAAGTTTCTATTTAATGCTTCCTTTCTCTCTAACATCGCCTCACTACGATACTAGCTGGCACGTTTAAAATTTGAAATCAATGCCCTCACAACTGTACCTTCCTTGTTCATACATCACATTGCGAACCGAACCCTTCATAGTCATTCATTCATAATCCACACTTTCCTTCGTGTCCTTCCGTATACTACAACCGAGTCTATCTCACTACGTAGTCCTTTCCCGACTTGTTGAACTATAAACCACGAGTTCTCAAATAGCTCACACGCAACCATTCTAGTTAGCTCTTCGCGATCCGAGCCCTTATGAAGACACACCACTTTTCTTACTGACTGCTAAAATCTACACACTCGCTTCGCCCAAGCTACTTACCTCATCATCCTACGAACCCTCTTCTCTTCGGGAATAGGATGCTTAATCAAACAATAACTTCTCTTCCCTTTAGAACCCCTACAAGGTGTTCTATCAACTCCCAACTTTCTAATTCCAGTCTTCGGTCTCAGCCAATGTACACATCCGTCGACTTCCACATCGACTGACAATCCTGTAACTACTTTCTTAACTTATTCTTAAACATGGTTCCCTTACGGGACCTACTCCTACCAACATATTGAATCGTCTTCATGATCCGCCTCCCTCCTTTCGTAACCTACTCAGGTAACATTACCATTAAAAGCTCGCCTCGAGTCTCGCATTCCTACACCACATACATTTCATTCTTCCTTACCACACTATTCTTAACGAGTCGCTAAAATCATCACTTTGAAGACTTCAAGCCCTCCCTCCGAACACAACCGTCCCTTGACAACCGTACTTCTAGTTACCGAACAAGGGTGCGAACCCTCCTAAGTCCGATACTATAATCCACTACTGACGGAACACCTATCCCGATACTACAACGTCCTCTCCTGATTTGACCATCAACTCTCCACTCTCGGAGTTCTCCCTTAGCTTTAAAATGAAACACCCGATGACCTAGTGAGTTTATAGCCTTCATGCATGACACACGTAATAAATAAATCATTTCGTACATTTCATCATTTTAAATAAATAACACTTGAAAACATCTTGGGTACACATGCCCCCATCACTCTTTAAAATTTAATGCCCTGCACAACGATCTCGAGTATTGTTCGCTCGCAACTTTCCATAAACTTAATCTCACTCCACCCAAAATATGTCGTTACGACGGAAGTATATTAAGTGAAAATGTTTTCGTACGACCACTTCCTGAAAGAAATTTCCGACACAAAATAAACAAGTCGGCTTTCGTACTCCTAATTAACTCCAATATGTCATTGCTCACGTTGGTTATAAAAGTTTTCATTTAATCGTTTTCTTGACTTTTGCAATAATTTAACTCGTCATGAAAAGAGCGAAATACTTTACAAATCATAAAACTCGAAACTTCATGGTGCCATGTGAATGAAATCACCTTTTTCTTTAAACATACGCGTGCACATTCTGACTCGTTTTCGATCAAAATTTATCTTTACATATTTAACTTAAATCGTGAAAATTTCATGTTACATAAAAAGGATACCATGCATGAGACTCTACTTGCATTTGGAGGCTACTCACTCTAACAAGGTCAACTGCTTTACTCGCTTAGCTTATCCTTGACATTCTACCTACGACCAACGGTCGCCCCTTTCGGTCACGCAACAACTTGCTGAACACACTTTCCACATCTCACTTACTCTACCCCCTTCATACTATTTCGTTTTAATCACTATCTCATTTTCTACTTCTACATGCTTTCATTTCACAATAGGTATCTTATTTCATTTACACTGCCTTTGAAAAACTCGACTAAGAAGTCAGGGTTCTATTGATACATTCAAAATTTCCACACTGTTATTCCTTACCATTCTATCTGATCTCATCCCACTATTTCTAGAACTGGGACTTTCTAGAAACAAGAGTCTTACTCAAAACCAATCATTTTATCTCTTCGAACCCACGAAGGTCTATCTCTATACGATTCATAACATTCTAAACACATTTCGCCTCTACAATGCATACATTATTCACTTCATAAAGATTTCTCATGAAACTTTCCCAACAAGGGGTCTCAGTCTACCCTCAGAGATCTCGTTGACATTCTAACGTACTGAAACACGACATAAACACTGGGTAGGTTAATAAGGTAGGTTAAGCACATACATGTACCTGTAAGTTCGCTATAACACTGGCCAGGTGGAATCTCAAACTTACCTTACATGACAGTCCTCAGTACCCTATTAGTCCTATTCTATAATAGTGCCATCCTAACGCATTTCCTGATTCTCAGTTGTGAATTCTACCCCAAAGTTTAAGTTTAGGCCCGTCCGGTCACCTAAATCTCTTAAACTATGGCTCTGATACCAACTGTAACAACCCAACAATTCTAAACAATACATTTCATATAAAATAAATATCCCAAAATCGCATCTCTAAAATTTCTTACATAATATCCAAAAATGGTTGGCGGAAACAACCTACACAACTGAGAAGTAAACTAAGAAAAGCTATAGTGTCGCTACACTATCCATCTTTCTCTTGCTAACGCCCTGCTTACTTGCTAGAGCCTTTCTGTACCTGCTTACCTGAAAAGGGTTTTATTTGAAAATGCGAGGGTTAGACCTTGAGGTCTAGTGAGTCCCTCCTAACAGTTATCAAAGCATTTAAATACAGTTCATCTTTTCAGCATAAAACGTTTATACTCAACACAGTAAATAAATCGTATACGGACTAAAGTCCGCCTCCTCGTAATCTGACACCCTGAAGCCACCCGAAGGTGACAACGAGTCAGCCTCATGCTGCCTTACGGAGCCTCGCTCCTGGCATATAGGGACCTCCCTTCCCGCACGGAAGCTGGCGGAACGACTCTCCCGTCTTTGCCAGTTTACGTCTCCTTGATGTATGCATACATTCTACATAAACTTTAAAACAACTTTCATGCAAACAAGCATAATAATAAAGCATGGCAATTTCTCAACATTCATAACACATTTTGAAAACACTTTAAAAGCCATATGTTTTAATTTAGAAAACTCACCTGACTTGCTTGCTCCAAAGCTCCCCACTTACACTTCCGATCTCTAGGTGGAACACCTATTATATTAATAACGTACGTCATAATCCGTTCACTTATTACTCGAGTTAAACCCCGAACTCAACCCTAACTTATCTAAATTGGTAGATTACCTTCTAGTCCAAAAATCATAATTAATGATCTTCGCTTACCCAACCAATTGACATACTATACCGGATCCATTAATTTACCCGACTCTAGGTTCTCAACATAAAATTATAACACTTGATTCTAAATAACCAAACCGGTTCGCGCTAATAATAATATGGCCCAAATTAATAATTAGCCTATCACACCCTTATTATATAATTATAGACTTTACTAATTAATTAAGCCCAATACAAAAACTAAGCCCAAAAGGACTTAATAAATCTCTCGGCCCAACAACCAAATCAGCCCAATAAGCCAATTCGGCCCAAACTTGAGTTACGGGCCAACTCCCGGAACATACCGACTTCCGATTCCCACGGTTCAAAACAGAACCCCACATTCTTCGCCATTATTCTAATTCTCCACAAAATATGGCGACAACCTCTTCTTTTATTAATTAACCGATACACGACTCCCTAACCAAGATTTCACGTAACATTGTTTAACTTGACAACGAGAATATATAATCAAAACTCTATAATAATATTCTTAATTGATTTCTCATTTCACATAGCCGAGTGTAACTAGGGACCTAACAAATCTAACATAACTTGAAAAAAGTGAGCAGTGAAATGGAAGGGTTTCTTACCGAAATAAAACCACACGAAAAGGAAAAACTGCTGTAAAAAACTCCGGCGACCACCACCGCCGGCCGCCGCCGACCACCGCCGACCACCGCCGGCCGCCGCCGGCCGCCTTCTCCTGCGCCGGCGAAAACCCGCCAACTTTTCTCTCTCATCGTCCTTCTCTCTCTCTCACAACCTCCATCTTCCTCCTCGATGCTCTCTCTCACACGACCCTCTCTCTCCGGCTGTATCTCTCTCTCTCTCCGGATGTATCTCTCTCTCTCCGGCTGTATCTCTCTCTCTCCGGCTGTATCTCTCTCTTCTCGACGACTCTCTCTCTTCTTCTCGTCGTCTCTCTCTCGCCTCTCACTCTCCTCCGTCGGCCATCTCCTCCTCTCTCGCCGACGTTCTCCCTGCCGGCTGCACACACTAAAACACACACAAAAGACCCATTCTCTTTCTCTCTTCTTTCTCCCTCACGAAGACACACGACTCTCAACTCTCACATGGAAATTTCTTCCTTCCTACTCCTTTCCATCTCCCTCTCGATGTACAGCCGCCACCCACACCAACATGAAAGAAAACCCTATGCTAACCTACTATTAAAATACTGTACATCCCAAAAAGAAAAGAAATTGGTTTCCTAACTTTTCCCATATTGCCCTCAAACTTTCTCACAAATAACCAATCAACCCCTATCTTTTATTTTTAAATTAAAACACTTAATTTGGGTTATTACAATCTCCCCTCCTTAACAGAATTCCGTCCCGGAATTCACTCCAAAATAACCGACGAACTTGATTATCAAGACTTAAATCTCACTAGTACTTTCTCACGAACTCTCGGAACAAATCTTTCTAATAATAAAATAATAACAACTTACTTTCACGCCTTAACTGCGCAACTCTGATTAAACTCACCGCTTCTGAATATAACCTGAAAACACTATCATCTTATATTTCATCTCCCAGACGGATCTATTACTTCTAGACCACTACGAAACTCAGGTTCTATAATTCCTTCGATGAACCACCACGCCCAAAATCAGGTAGACATAAAAAGTCATCCCGACTTTCTGACCTAGATCTACCTCAAACGATTAATCTCAAAACACTATTCCACGGATATCTCGTAATCCATCTTATAGATCGTAACATGTGAACACAGGTTGTAAGCATCTCGATGCTTACCACTCCCTAATTATCCTGATCTGATCCACGACCCCTATAACAATTTCAGAACTCGATTGCCTTACTCGGCTAGCACAATATAACTACTGATCCTTATCGCACAACACGATACAATTCTTCTCTTTATCACCGACAAATTTAACCTGACTAACTCATTTCAATTATAACTATCAACTTATTTCAAAAGATAAACCCCAAATCGAGACTCGGCTCATTTCTTTTCTACTAACCAAAAATTATCATATTTGACAACTTAGCATCAACATCTCGTTAGGCTGGCATTCACAAAATCCATCAATTAAAACTAATTTCTTAGCTAACAACTCCCAAATTTTCAAAATAATATGAGTATTACTTATTCCTTCATATTATCATCAACTTCTCACTTTAACATATCGGTTCTCCCTTATCAACTCTTAGTGAGAATCTCGGTCGGATGCAACACATCCTGCAGTAACAACTAAATGTCATTACTTAACAATTCCATAACATTTTAATCAACCAATCACAGGCTTATACATCTATCATGGCATTTCCAATCTATTAATGCTTACATTACCATTTTGATCCACAAACATCATCATGCCATACGATAAACTTTAACCAACTTTCCAACTGATTCCTTCTAGGATCATTCCTCCACACATAAGAAACAACTCCCGCTCTTTAGAGATTTAGCATATACTATCACACATTTTGACTACCCACTCTTCATCCTCTTTAAACTTTCAATGATCCCAACATATACCTACTTAGCGACTCTTACAACCAAAACACTTGGTTTCTCAATTGGGTAACCACCCTCCACCACTCTGTCATTCCATCCCAAACAAAAACATACCATAACGTCAACTTACCCCCTACGTGCTTGAACATTCTGGTCAATAGATCGAACATTTCATCCGAAAACTCCCAAAAGTTTCTATTTAATGCTTCCTTTCTCTCTAACATCGCCTCACTACGATACTAGCTGGCACGTTTAAAATTTGAAATCAATGCCCTCACAACTGTACCTTCCTTGTTCATACATCACATTGCGAACCGAACCCTTCATAGTCATTCATTCATAATCCACACTTTCCTTCGTGTCCTTCCGTATACTACAACCGAGTCTATCTCACTACGTAGTCCTTTCCCGACTTGTTGAACTATAAACCACGAGTTCTCAAATAGCTCACACGCAACCATTCTAGTTAGCTCTTCGCGATCCGAGCCCTTATGAAGACACACCACTTTTCTTACTGACTGCTAAAATCTACACACTCGCTTCGCCCAAGCTACTTACCTCATCATCCTACGAACCCTCTTCTCTTCGGGAATAGGATGCTTAATCAAACAATAACTTCTCTTCCCTTTAGAACCCCTACAAGGTGTTCTATCAACTCCCAACTTTCTAATTCCAGTCTTCGGTCTCAGCCAATGTACACATCCGTCGACTTCCACATCGACTGACAATCCTGTAACTACTTTCTTAACTTATTCTTAAACATGGTTCCCTTACGGGACCTACTCCTACCAACATATTGAATCGTCTTCATGATCCGCCTCCCTCCTTTCGTAACCTACTCAGGTAACATTACCATTAAAAGCTCGCCTCGAGTCTCGCATTCCTACACCACATACATTTCATTCTTCCTTACCACACTATTCTTAACGAGTCGCTAAAATCATCACTTTGAAGACTTCAAGCCCTCCCTCCGAACACAACCGTCCCTTGACAACCGTACTTCTAGTTACCGAACAAGGGTGCGAACCCTCCTAAGTCCGATACTATAATCCACTACTGACGGAACACCTATCCCGATACTACAACGTCCTCTCCTGATTTGACCATCAACTCTCCACTCTCGGAGTTCTCCCTTAGCTTTAAAATGAAACACCCGATGACCTAGTGAGTTTATAGCCTTCATGCATGACACACGTAATAAATAAATCATTTCGTACATTTCATCATTTTAAATAAATAACACTTGAAAACATCTTGGGTACACATGCCCCCATCACTCTTTAAAATTTAATGCCCTGCACAACGATCTCGAGTATTGTTCGCTCGCAACTTTCCATAAACTTAATCTCACTCCACCCAAAATATGTCGTTACGACGGAAGTATATTAAGTGAAAATGTTTTCGTACGACCACTTCCTGAAAGAAATTTCCGACACAAAATAAACAAGTCGGCTTTCGTACTCCTAATTAACTCCAATATGTCATTGCTCACGTTGGTTATAAAAGTTTTCATTTAATCGTTTTCTTGACTTTTGCAATAATTTAACTCGTCATGAAAAGAGCGAAATACTTTACAAATCATAAAACTCGAAACTTCATGGTGCCATGTGAATGAAATCACCTTTTTCTTTAAACATACGCGTGCACATTCTGACTCGTTTTCGATCAAAATTTATCTTTACATATTTAACTTAAATCGTGAAAATTTCATGTTACATAAAAAGGATACCATGCATGAGACTCTACTTGCATTTGGAGGCTACTCACTCTAACAAGGTCAACTGCTTTACTCGCTTAGCTTATCCTTGACATTCTACCTACGACCAACGGTCGCCCCTTTCGGTCACGCAACAACTTGCTGAACACACTTTCCACATCTCACTTACTCTACCCCCTTCATACTATTTCGTTTTAATCACTATCTCATTTTCTACTTCTACATGCTTTCATTTCACAATAGGTATCTTATTTCATTTACACTGCCTTTGAAAAACTCGACTAAGAAGTCAGGGTTCTATTGATACATTCAAAATTTCCACACTGTTATTCCTTACCATTCTATCTGATCTCATCCCACTATTTCTAGAACTGGGACTTTCTAGAAACAAGAGTCTTACTCAAAACCAATCATTTTATCTCTTCGAACCCACGAAGGTCTATCTCTATACGATTCATAACATTCTAAACACATTTCGCCTCTACAATGCATACATTATTCACTTCATAAAGATTTCTCATGAAACTTTCCCAACAAGGGGTCTCAGTCTACCCTCAGAGATCTCGTTGACATTCTAACGTACTGAAACACGACATAAACACTGGGTAGGTTAATAAGGTAGGTTAAGCACATACATGTACCTGTAAGTTCGCTATAACACTGGCCAGGTGGAATCTCAAACTTACCTTACATGACAGTCCTCAGTACCCTATTAGTCCTATTCTATAATAGTGCCATCCTAACGCATTTCCTGATTCTCAGTTGTGAATTCTACCCCAAAGTTTAAGTTTAGGCCCGTCCGGTCACCTAAATCTCTTAAACTATGGCTCTGATACCAACTGTAACAACCCAACAATTCTAAACAATACATTTCATATAAAATAAATATCCCAAAATCGCATCTCTAAAATTTCTTACATAATATCCAAAAATGGTTGGCGGAAACAACCTACACAACTGAGAAGTAAACTAAGAAAAGCTATAGTGTCGCTACACTATCCATCTTTCTCTTGCTAACGCCCTGCTTACTTGCTAGAGCCTTTCTGTACCTGCTTACCTGAAAAGGGTTTTATTTGAAAATGCGAGGGTTAGACCTTGAGGTCTAGTGAGTCCCTCCTAACAGTTATCAAAGCATTTAAATATAGTTCATCTTTTCAGCATAAAACGTTTATACTCAACACAGTAAATAAATCGTATACGGACTAAAGTCCGCCTCCTCGTAATCTGACACCCTGAAGCCACCCGAAGGTGACAACGAGTCAGCCTCATGCTGCCTTACGGAGCCTCGCTCCTGGCATATAGGGACCTCCCTTCCCGCACGGAAGCTGGCGGAACGACTCTCCCGTCTTTGCCAGTTTACGTCTCCTTGATGTATGCATACATTCTACATAAACTTTAAAACAACTTTCATGCAAACAAGCATAATAATAAAGCATGGCAATTTCTCAACATTCATAACACATTTTGAAAACACTTTAAAAGCCATATGTTTTAATTTAGAAAACTCACCTGACTTGCTTGCTCCAAAGCTCCCCACTTACACTTCCGATCTCTAGGTGGAACACCTATTATATTAATAACGTACGTCATAATCCGTTCACTTATTACTCGAGTTAAACCCCGAACTCAACCCTAACTTATCTAAATTGGTAGATTACCTTCTAGTCCAAAAATCATAATTAATGATCTTCGCTTACCCAACCAATTGACATACTATACCGGATCCATTAATTTACCCGACTCTAGGTTCTCAACATAAAATTATAACACTTGATTCTAAATAACCAAACCGGTTCGCGCTAATAATAATATGGCCCAAATTAATAATTAGCCTATCACACCCTTATTATATAATTATAGACTTTACTAATTAATTAAGCCCAATACAAAAACTAAGCCCAAAAGGACTTAATAAATCTCTCGGCCCAACAACCAAATCAGCCCAATAAGCCAATTCGGCCCAAACTTGAGTTACGGGCCAACTCCCGGAACATACCGACTTCCGATTCCCACGGTTCAAAACAGAACCCCACATTCTTCGCCATTATTCTAATTCTCCACAAAATATGGCGACAACCTCTTCTTTTATTAATTAACCGATACACGACTCCCTAACCAAGATTTCACGTAACATTGTTTAACTTGACAACGAGAATATATAATCAAAACTCTATAATAATATTCTTAATTGATTTCTCATTTCACATAGCCGAGTGTAACTAGGGACCTAACAAATCTAACATAACTTGAAAAAAGTGAGCAGTGAAATGGAAGGGTTTCTTACCGAAATAAAACCACACGAAAAGGAAAAACTGCTGTAAAAAACTCCGGCGACCACCACCGCCGGCCGCCGCCGACCACCGCCGACCACCGCCGGCCGCCGCCGGCCGCCTTCTCCTGCGCCGGCGAAAACCCGCCAACTTTTCTCTCTCATCGTCCTTCTCTCTCTCTCACAACCTCCATCTTCCTCCTCGATGCTCTCTCTCACACGACCCTCTCTCTCCGGCTGTATCTCTCTCTCTCTCCGGATGTATCTCCCTCTCTCCGGCTGTATCTCTCTCTCTCCGGCTGTATCTCTCTCTTCTCGACGACTCTCTCTCTTCTTCTCGTCGTCTCTCTCTCGCCTCTCACTCTCCTCCGTCGGCCATCTCCTCCTCTCTCGCCGACGTTCTCCCTGCCGGCTGCACACACTAAAACACACACAAAAGACCCATTCTCTTTCTCTCTTCTTTCTCC
Source organism: Saussurea involucrata (assembly GCA_033807775.1). NCBI lineage: Eukaryota > Viridiplantae > Streptophyta > Magnoliopsida > Asterales > Asteraceae > Saussurea > Saussurea involucrata. The sequence continues at coordinate 14,136,872 of CM066314.1, forward strand.
CTCACGAAGACACACGACTCTCAACTCTCACATGGAAATTTCTTCCTTCCTACTCCTTTCCATCTCCCTCTCGATGTACAGCCTCCACCCACACCAACATGAAAGAAAACCCTATGCTAACCTACTATTAAAATACTGTACATCCCAAAAAGAAAAGAAATTGGTTTCCTAACTTTTCCCATATTGCCCTCAAACTTTCTCACAAATAACCAATCAACCCCTATCTTTTATTTTTAAATTAAAACACTTAATTTGGGTTATTACAATTGCACTCTCACTTCCTGATGAGGTCTATCACTCTCTGGTTAACTTTGAAACTGCTAAAGAAATGTGGACCACACTGTGTGTACTGTACGAAGGTACAGAGGAAGTGAAAAAATGCAAAAAGATTTCTCTCATAAGAAAGTATGAACTCTTCACTCATGAAAAAGGTGAATCTCTTCCCAGCTACTATAATCGTTTTAACTCTCTTTTAAATGATCTGAAGTTATTGGGCAAAGTCTATGATAATGAGGAAGTCTTAAGCAAGTTCATGGATTGTCTTCCAGAATTTTGGGAGAATATATGTACTTGCATTAAAACTACCAAGGACCTTGAGTTCATGCCCTTAACTGTCCTTTATGGAACTCTCTTCAATTTTGAGCAAACAAAGTTACAAAGGAAATCTTTCATCAAAGAGATAAAGAGCTCTTCTATAGCTCTTGTCAATGAAAGCTCCAAAAAATCTCAAAATGTTCCTAGAATCACCTATCCGTCATCAGACTCTGACAATGACAGCCAAAATAACTTTACCCACCAAACGGAGGCATATCTTAGTGATGCTGATGATGAAGGTGAGGAAATTATGGTTGAACAATTGTCTGAAGAAATGGCAATGATGGTTGGCTCTAAGAACAAATTTCGTCCTTTCATCAAATCCAGAAATTTTAGAAAATCTTCATCTTCCAAGACTTCATCTGATAAGTCAAATGAAGAGTGCTATAACTGTGGCAAGAAAGGACACTTTGCATCTGAGTGTAGGAGCAAGCGTGTTACTAAGTCTAGGAACCCATCCTCTGACAAATATTCTTCAAAGAATGAGAAACCCAGAAATAATCCTTTCAAATCAACCTTTTCCAAAAAGGATTCCCAATCCTCTTCCTTAGACCATCAGGAGCGCGCTGAGAAGTATAAAGCCAAGTACAAGAAAGAGAAAGAAAGGAGTGAGGGTCTTGAAAGAAAAGGAAAAGGTCTAATGGCAGAAACTCATGATTGGGATGAAGAAGACACATCTGACAGTGATTCTCACAATATGTGCTTCATGGCCATTTCTGAAGAGATGGAGGATTCTGAAAAAGCTACCTCTCCAATGGCTCTTGTGTCGACTGGGTGCTCGACAGCTTATGCTCAGGTACATCCTTTTAATGATATGACTGATAGTGAAAAGATAGATGCGTATGAATCTTTAACTAAAGACTTTTATTCTGTCAAAGATAGCAAGAATAGAAAATCTGCTCAAGTGAAAGAACTCAAATCTGAACTTGAAATTTGCATGTCTAAGCTTAAAAAATTTAAGGAAATCAAAACTGAGCTTGAGGACTTGAAAACAATAAATCATGTGATTTCAAAAGAAAAGAACTCTCTTTTTAAGAAACTTAAAAGAGAGCAAGAGGTTGTGAGAAAATGGACAGATTCTTCAAAAAATCTTGAACAACTCTTTCAAAGTCAAGTCAGTGGAAAGAGCAAAATCGGTCTAGGTTTTGGCAAAGTCCATTCTGAAGCTTCCTCCCATGCACTTATTCCTTTCTCCAGTGTGTGGGATGATGCCTCTGATTCAAGTTCTTGTGATTCCATCTCCTTAAATTCTTTAGATCTGGGTGAAGCTCGAAAATATGGAATGTGTATAAAAGCAAAAGAGGCATCCTTAAATCATTTCGTTGAGGATCATGACTCTGATGACGTTTCAAAACTCATCCCTGATCTCTCAAAAGGATCAACCATTGATGAAGCCTCATCCTCTAACTCCTCAAAAGTCACCTTGCTGAAAAGATCAAACCCCACCGATGTCAACACCGATACATCTTCCATTCCTTCAAATCCTTCCCCTTCAAGTAACCAAAATGGGTCACCATCTTTTTCTCCCACCGAAATTGACCAGCCCACTGAAACCATTTCTCACACCGATGCACTTCCTCCCACCGAAAATCTTCCTTCAACCATCCTACACCCCACCGAAAATCAGTCTTCTCCTACCACCGAAAATCCAGTCTTCCACCGAACCTCTGATCCCACTACTTCAACTCATCTCACTCCATATACTCCATCACCTTTACCCCCAGCCACAAAATGGACCAAAGATCACCCCATAGACCAAATCATTGGTGATCAGCAAGCAGGTGTCCAAACACGTAGAGGAGTTGGAAATATTTGTCTCTATGTGAATTTTCTCTCTCTTATTGAACCCAAAAAGATTGATGAAGCTCTAGCAGATCCCTGTTGGATCACTGCCATGCAAGAAGAGCTTTCTCAATTTGAGAGAAACAAAGTTTGGAGATTGGTCCCCAGACCCCAAAAGAAGACAATCATTGGAACCAAATGGATCTTCAGGAATAAAATGGATGAAGATGGTACTGTTATCAGAAACAAGGCCAGACTAGTAGCTCAAGGATACAGACAGGAAGAGGGCATTGACTATGATGAAACATTTGCCCCTGTTGCAAGACTTGAAGCTATAAGAATCTTTCTGGCTCATGCTGCCTACCGAAATTTTAGGGTCTTTCAAATGGATGTTAAAAGTGCCTTCCTCAATGGGGAACTTGCAGAGGAAGTCTATGTGAAACAACCTCCTGGCTTTGAAGACCCAGCTCATCCAGACTATGTGTACAGACTTGACAAGGCACTTTATGGTCTCAAGCAAGCTCCTCGTGCTTGGTATGACACTCTTGCCAACTTCCTTCTAAAGCATGGATATTCCAGAGGTAAAATCGACAACACTCTCTTCATCAAGGAAACCTCAGGTAATCTCATTCTTGTCCAAATCTATGTTGATGACATCATCTTTGGTGCCACTGATGAATCACTTTGTGATGAGTTTGCTTCTCTCATGATGAGTGAATATGAGATGAGCATGATGGGAGAGCTTACTTTCTTTTTGGGCCTTCAGGTCAAACAAACTTCAGAAGGAATTTTTATAAACCAAAGTAAATATATTCGTGACCTTCTGAAGAAATTCAATTTTTTAGATAGCTCTCCTATGAAAACTCCCATGGCACCACCTTTGAAACTCAATGCTGATCTTAAAGGTGAATCTGTTGACATTACCCTTTATCGAGGAATGATTGGTTCTCTTCTATACTTAACTGCTAGCAGACCGGACATTATGTTTGCTACTTGTCTATGTGCCCGTTATCAGGCCAATCCTAAAGAATCACATTTAAAGACTGTAAAACGGATTTTTCGGTATCTCAAGGGTACCTTGCACTTGGGTCTTTGGTATCCCAAAGACTCAGGTTTTGAACTAATTGGGTATTCAGATTCAAATTATGCAGGTTCCCAGATTGATAGAAAGAGTACTACAGGAAGCCGCCAACTTCTTGGTGGTAAATTGGTAAGTTGGTCCAGCAAGAAACAAAACTCTGTGTCAACCTCTACTGCGGAGGCTGAATATGTAGCTGCTGGAAGCTGTTGTGCTCAGATCCTGTGGATGAGAAACCAACTCAGGGACTACAATCAATTCTTTTCTAAAGTCCCAATTCTGTGTGATAATTCCAGTGCAATAGCTATTGCAAACAATCCTGTTCTTCACTCCAGATCTAAACACATAGATATCAGGTATCACTTCATCAGGGACCACATTTCCAAAGGTGACATTGAGCTGCACTTCATTCCCACCGATTTGCAACTTGCTGATTTATTTACTAAACCCCTTGATGAAACCAGGTTCAACTTTCTAATAAGTGAACTTGGAATGTGCAATCTACAAGAATAAAATGTGTTTTTACTCTCCACCGATCTCACATCGGTGGACAAACTTCCTTGTGCTTCAACACCGATTTCATCTCTACCGAAATCCTTACCCCGATATCTCACCTTCTGACCTTACCACCGAAACATCAATTCGGTGGAAACATTCCAGAGTAATTTCACCGACTCACTTTTCTTCTCATCCACCGAAACAGCAATTCGGTGGAATCATCCAACACCAAAGGTCTTCTCTTTTCTTCTACCGAAATCGAAATTCGGTGGAATCCTTTCGTCTAGCCCTTCCACCGAAATTCAAATTTCACACCGCCTCTCATCATCGGTGAGACTTCGGTACTGTGTCCACCAAATAATCACTGATTTCTTTTTGGTTCCTTATCCAATACATTTACCCATGCCCTCTTGAGTCCACAAAAGCTGTCAGTGATGTGAGACCTTTCCCCTTCTAGCCGTTTTTGTAACCAAATCCCCAAAAACAATCATCATTACTGTAACACCTCGAAAATTTTATTGTAATTTATAAAAGGTAAGTTGTATTTTGTTTAAAGTTGAAGTTTATTGAGAAACAAAACTTGAGGGTATGAAATGTCAATTATTGGAAATTGGGGGTTTAATGTGTAACCATGCTTGTGACTCATTAATTTGAAATGAGGTGTCAAGTAGAGAATAATCAGTATTTTGAATACTGATTTCTTTTGGTTAATTGTTTCACAAAAAGGAAACAAAATTAGAACAGAGAGATAGAAATCGAGAGAGAAAAAGACGAAAAGAAGAAGGAAGAAAAGAAGAAGAAAGGAGTTGATTTTGGGTAAGAAAATCTGATTTCTTGGTAAACTTGTTCATCTCTATAGAAATTAAGCTGTATCATATTGTTCAGGACTGCTCATTAAGCTGTTGATTAAGCTCGGTTTGTGAACCAGTGTTTGGAATTAAGCCAAAAGTGTTCAGATTATCTTTTAAGGTGAGTTTATTCAACTCTCTTTAAAATTAAGCAATTAGAATGATAATAGATATATTTTCCTTGGGATTGAACCATCTGTAATTTTAATTTGCTAAGAAATCGATACTGGTTTAAAGTTTGTGAAAGAGACGATGAACAGTACACTTTGCGCAACAGTGGCTTGCGAAAAGTGATAGAATTCGCAACAGTGGCTTGCGAAAAGTGATAGAATTCGCAACAGTGGCTTGCGAAAAGTGAGGAATTCGCAGCTTTGGCTTGCGAAAAGTGAGGAATTCGCAGCTTTGGCTTGCGAAAAGTGTAGCTTTTCGCTACAGTAGCTTGCGAACTTTTGTGGACTTTCAGTAGTAGTTTGAGGCTTTTATGTGGAATGCAATCTAATATGTATATGTAATTGTTAAATGATTATAACTCAGATTTTGATACGAAAGCCATGTTATGAATAATTGTAAAGGACTTATTTATGAGTCCGGAACTGTAGTTAATTGTTGAGATGTTGATCCCCGATGCTAAATGGCAAAGTGGGGATAATCGTTGAAATTATATTCTGTACATAGAGATATAGAATATATGTTGAATTGTATAGCTTTAGTGTACAATAGAATGAGTGATGATACATCATTATTGTGTGGCGTTGGCTAGAAATATACATCTGGTCTAGTGGGAATAATGTACGGTATAATGAGAACCGTTTACTAGCCAGGGACCGTTGGGATGTATTTCTAGTTGTTGGAGTGAATCTTGAATCATCTGTGAGGGTCTCTGGTGGTTGTTGATCGCGATAAAATCTCATTTGGGGGACCAGTGATTCAAGGTGGGGAGGAAATGAAATGAGGAATAGCAGACTTAGAGTTGTAATTCCCATTTCAAACGAAAAGATGAGATATCTTCATTGTTGAGAAATTATAGTCTTAATTCAGAAAGAAGCAGGTTTGGAAACTGTAATTTCTGGGAGTTGGAGTTAATTATAAATCCGGTGGGATTTATAGTAATTCTTGATGGTAGTATGATGACTAGATGAATTAGTCATAAGTAAGGGAATAGGTGGATTCCAATGGTTGATAAGAGCTTGGTATGGTAAGATGGCTGATAACAGGTTTGATATATATGTTATTAATTTTTAGTTGTTAAATTTTAATTTGATTTGGATAATCTCACTAGGCGAAAGCCTAATGTTTCAAATTAAACTGTCTTACCAGGTACTGGCTCTGGGAAATAGTTTGGGAAGTGAGACTACAGTTGAAGGAAATCAGACTTGGCGATAACGAAGGATCAGGATATTCTTTTGATGACTTTTGGGACAAGCCTTAGATAATCTAGTTGATCTTATTGTGATGTATAATTAGATTGATCAGATTATTTAAGTTAATCTACCTTGTGTATATATAGAAACTTACTTATGATCCTTTGGTTTATAAAAGTCTGATATTTTGATGATCATAACGCGTGTATTTTGAGGTTTAAATTGGCCCTAAATTTTAGGGTGTTACAGTATGGTATCAGAGCAATAGTTTAAGCGAACTAAGTATGCTGAGGAGATACTTAGACTTAAGCTGAGATGAATTAAGTTATGACTTGTGAGATTTGGGTAGAAATACTAAGACGGGATAGTCTTAGAGTCAACGGAAATACGTGAAATTAGTACTGTGATAATGGTAACAAGGATTCTCATGTATGATATGTTCACAATTTCAATTAGCTACTGTTATTATGAATATATTGTTACGCGAGCATGCTTATTTCTAAATTGTTACAGTGACTAACGATCGGTAAAGTACGTTTTGTATAGGGGTATGTGCATAACCATTTTTATGGTTATCCCTTTAGGTTATAGTAGAACGATGGTGAATATGCCACCAAAATCCTTTGGAGGACAGATCGGTAAATGATTGGGGGTTGGAAGGACCACCTGGAAATTGGCGGGACTCATGAACGTCCGCCAAGGTAACCTTTAATAGGTGATTGATGTGTATGGAGATAGAATATAAGATGTTTGATCAAGACGAAAATAGTATGACATGGTTGATACGTGAATTGTGGAATGCATATATAGCAAACGTCATAAGGCCGAGAGGGCGACCACCGGTCGGAGGTAGAATGTCAATAATAAGTTACGTAAGTAAGCCGATTGACCTCGTTGAGTAATTAGCCTTCATTTGTGAGTAAAGTTTTATGCATGGTGTTCTAGTGTGTGTTACATGAATTTCATGATTTCAAACCAAATGCATAAATAACAGTTTTAGACAAGGTTGAATTAGTATGTGCAAGTGTGTATTTAAAGAAAAGGCAATCCCATTTACGTCGCACAACGAAATTTTGGAGTTGTTACAAAATATTTCTTACTTTACATGAAAAGTTGATTTGTAGCAAAAAACCGTTGGCCAGCAAAACATTTAATAACCAACAGGAGTATTGATCTAATAACGTCATATAAATAAGTGGGAGAACCGACTAGCTTAATTCGTGTCGGTAAAACTTTTTTTTCGAACTATTGTTGTATGAAAAGATTTTCATTTATTGTCATAACTTGTGGAATTTTTTTCGAACTATTGTTGTATGTATCAAGTTGTCATGCATGAAGGATATGAACTCACTAGGTCGTAGAGTATTACGCTTTAAGCTAAGAAAGAACTCCAAGAATGGAGAAGTGTTGGATAAATCTGGGGAAAAAGTTTGTAGTTTTGGTAATTGTGTTAAAATGAGAGATGATTAGTGTGAGAGTTGAAAGTAGACTTTAGTGTCGGTTGCATGAGAGTCTGTACCCTTGTTCGCTGACTAGGAATACAGTTTCCGAGGGACGGTTGTGTCCGGAGGAAGAATTAGGTTCAGTTAAGGACCTTAAGGTTAAGGAAGTGTCGACATGTCAAGTATTGATTTTGAAGTCGATAGTTGTGTAAGGTGTATGAGACCTTTCGTCTGTCATTGGGTGCGGTCTGGGTGTGTCCCGCGTATGCCCGTGCGGACAGGAACAAAGACTGTGAGCGGTACCGGTATGCTGTTATGCAAAGGGTATGCGCAAAGCAATTACTATTGTGTACAACATGGTTAAGGATTTTGAGTGATTGACGAATAAATCACTAATGAAAGAAGTCTCGAATTATTGTTGAACAAGCGAAAGATATGTAGTCAAAAGCACGTTTTTAAATATTTTTGTGAATGTGCAATATTTATGGGGTATTACGTTTTAAAAATGTGAACATGTGAGTTGGGGGATTTTGGTAAATCCGACCAGGTAAAGTTTTTTTTTTTAGAGTGGTAAAACTTTGTTTTGGGGCCGATGGCCAATTAAGGGATTAAAAAGGTAAAGAATTGGGTAACAATGTATTTTGGTTTATGTACTCGTGTGCGTGACACATGTTTAACCAAACGTTTATTTTAGCCTTAAAGGCTTGATTGATATTCAAATGAGTCTTTTGAATGTTTGTCAGTTTTAATGACTCGAGATGGAGTCTTGGTTGTGTTATATGCTTAACTGCATTCTATTTTGAATAAGTGTCGGTCTTAAGTGTAAAGACTGTTTGATAATTTCGCGTTTTTAATACCTTTGGAACTAACGAATCTTGGCAAAGTATATACATTGTGAAGTATATAAGAATTGCATGTACCTATATAAATTGACTTCGTTGGGAAAGTAGCAATGAAGGAGTCATAGATTTATTATGCCTCGGAACGTATGTTGCATAATGATCATTGATCTTTGGAGTAGATGGCTCGGTTTTGAACTCAGTTGAGTCTTAAGAGCATTGACCCGATTTAAAGAGCTCGTTGTAGTCTTGGGTTGGGATTACATGGATTGTATTAAAATAGAAGTTTGCATGAGGTGAATGTTTTGAGTATTCTTTTGGATTTAATTATTGTTAAGTCTTAAATCAGAAGAATAAAAGCTGAAGGACCACTTTGTAAGAGTGTTAAGATTTTGAAAGACTGTTGTGTTATAGAAGTGTTTTACTTGCGATGTGGATGCTTTGCAAAGGAGAAAGTATTAGGCACAAATGAAGTGAGGTATGGAAAATGTTGAGCTGTGAAGGATTGTACCATGTTTTAGTATTGGTTTGGAATCACAAGGAGCTAGTATGAACGAATAAGTTCAAGTATTTAGCAAATCGAGAGTGGTAGTTTAACTAAAGTTGGGGAGGAGATATTTAGTGAAATAAACTCGGTTAAAACGTGTATGAATGATTGTGAGAAACCTGGTCTGTGGTGAAAGGCTATGTGTGGATAATGTACGAGTGAGTATTGGTATCAACTGCCAAGATAAATGTGTCAACTAGTATGTATTATGAAGTTAGAACTAGGAAGCATCTGATGGAAGTCTTTCGGGGGATTCCGGATGAAAAGTACCACTTTGTCATTAAAGTTGTTGGGGCATGTAGTTTGTAAGATGGAGTAGTGATATGACTAATATCGAAACAGAATGTCGGAATGGTATTGGGTGTTTAACCAAAGTGATTTTGATTGTGTGAGTTGTTTCCTATGATAGAAAGATGGGACTTAAGAATGTAATCATATTGCAGGTTCAATAGAGTCATCACTTTTGATGTTCAATATTTTGGTGTTTGATTGTATTGTGGTTGTGCGATGAGATAGTGATGTGAGGAAGTGATAGCATTCTATATCGAAGAAACGTATAAGTCATGGATGTAATAATGGACTGCCATGGTTGTTGAAATATTTAATAGTAATGAGTATGCTTAATTTACAGTGTACGTGGAAAGTTCAGGTAGTACATGTTAATGTTATTTTGAGACCTGGAGAGTGAGTTGGGATGATGATGCGGTGAAAGGAAGACTCTTGTTCTTCTCAATCCCATTGGTTTTAGGTGAAGAGAATATTGTAACCATTAAGCTATAGTGTTGGAGTATTCAGTAGATGTAAAAGAAATACATTGAATGCAGTTCTCGGTGTTGCGAGGATTTGGCTAGAAATCTTAACTGACGTTTTTAGAGAAACTGTCCTTTTGGACTGTAGCTGTGTGGTGGATATTCCGTGTAAACAAGAGAGAAATGATAACGGTATGCTAGACTAAGAAGTAGTCAAACATGGATTTGATGATAGCAATTACTCTAAGAGGATTGGTTTGCAGGTATATCATTTGGATCTTCCGCCAGAATTGGGAGGGGTACATAATACCTTCCAAGTATGTTATCTTCGGAAATGTTTGGCCGAAGGGGAAGATGTGATTTCACTCACTGATGTGAGAGTAGATGAAAAGAGTCGCGGTGTGGAAGAACCAGAGGCAATTTTGGAAAGACCAGTTAGGAAACTACGTCGTGGTAAAGAAGTAGCTATGTTGAAAGTTCAGTGGAAACACCACCTATGTAGTAATGTAACTTTAGAGTCGAAAGAGAGTATGAGGGATAGATATCCTCATTTGTTTACCTGACTTTGATTTCGAGGACGAAATCATTTTCAAGTTGGGGAGTATTGTAACACCTCGAAAATTTCATTGTAATTTATAAAAGGTAAGTTGTATTTTGTTTAAAGTTGAAGTTTATTGAGAAACAAAACTTGAGGGTATGAAATGTCAATTATTGGAAATTGGGGGTTTAATGTGTAACCATGCTTGTGACTCATTAATTTGAAATGAGGTGTCAAGTAGAGAATAATCAGTATTTTGAATACTGATTTCTTTTGGTTAATTGTTTCACAAAAAGGAAACAAAATTAGAACAGAGAGATAGAAATCGAGAGAGAAAAAGACGAAAAGAAGAAGGAAGAAAAGAAGAAGAAAGGAGTTGATTTTGGGTAAGAAAATCTGATTTCTTGGTAAACTTGTTCATCTCTATAGAAATTAAGCTGTATCATATTGTTCAGGACTGCTCATTAAGCTGTTGATTAAGCTCGGTTTGTGAACCAGTGTTTGGAATTAAGCCAAAAGTGTTCAGATTATCTTTTAAGGTGAGTTTATTCAACTCTCTTTAAAATTAAGCAATTAGAATGATAATAGATATATTTTCCAAGGAAAGTTGACTTCGCTCAATACTTCTTCACTGAACTTGTTGAGGTAATTACGCACCCAAAGAAATGCTATGTTGCATATCCTCGTTTCATCTCGATGATCATTCAACATAAACTTACTAAAGCTTTGGATACCGATCGCAACTCATCTACTCCACGATTCACATATGACTGGTCGTCTCCGCTCGTTGGCACCAAAACTCTAAATGTTAAACCGCTCGCAACCGATCGTCTATTACGACCAGGTATGATTTCTTTTGCTCTATCTCCCGAACTACATTGGGTTGATGCGGAAATTCCCGGGTTTAGTCACCTGGAAATTCCCGAGGTCACTCCAAATGTCGTGGCCCCTTCTCCCCGTCCTCGAGTAAAGTCCGGTGGCGCTAAAAAGAAACAACAAAAGGCCACCGACACCTTCGCACCCGCTTCTAGAACCACGCCAATGAGAGAACCCTCGACGGCTTCCCCGGTTCAAAAACCTTCTAAGCGGAGGCACTCGTCATCCCCCCCGAAATCTTCTCTGAAAAGATCTCGGGTACTTTTGAATGAACCATCCCATTCTATAGAATTTGTTAAACCCACAACCGACTCCTCTGTGGTCTCTCAAAAGACCACAGTTGTAGAAAAGGAAGTCCCTACATTTGCCTCTTCACCCACTTCTTCGGGTAAAAGAGATGACTTCGAGCCCTCTTCCCTCGAAGGAGTAGATTTGACACTACACGGCCTTTCACCCTGTCAGTTTATGATTGATGATGATGCACAACCCAATCAGGGTTCCCCCCCATTACATCCCCCCCCCCCGAGAGACTTCTTTGATTTTCTTTTGGAGGACACTGGTTCTCCCCGAATCATCCCGTTCACCAAAGAAAATCCCACCGAGACTCCCTCATCGGAACATCAGGATTCTCCTCGACGATCTCCTACTCCACACCGATCGCCTACCCCGCATAGATCACCAACACCGATTCGGGAGGATTCTCCACCACCGAGAATTCTCTATACCGATGAGTTAGCAGATTTCCTCCCTCATCGGCCTACAGAAACTGATCCCCTTCGCTACCGATGTTCTTTCCCAGCAATCGGTGGTTATGGTTCCACACGCCATGGCCAACGCTCTACTTTTCTACAATCTACCATTTCTTTAATCTCCCAGGCCAACTCTAGAATTTCAACTCTTGAGACTAAGTTGCCTCAAATACTTTTCAACGCCATCACCGATGCCCTTAAACCAATAAATGACTCCCTTGATACTTTGTCTTCAAAGGTGGCATTGCTCGAAAATGCCTCCACCACCGAAAAGTCTGAATGGGAAATGAGCTTGGGTGATTTCTCTCTGGTTCCCGATTCCATGTCTACAAGCTTGGCCTCTCTTCACTCCAAATTCGATAAAGTATTTTATGAGATGGGTTTTAAGCTTCCGGCTGTTGCTGAGGGGGAGAAAACCACTACTACACCAAGAAAACTTCCCACTCTCAAGAAATCTACCAGCAACAAGCCTCCACCAAAAACCCCTTCTCCACCGAAAGCATCGCCACCACCGAAATCACCTCAAAACTCACCAATTCATACAGGCACCACCGAATCCATCTCTTCACCGAAAAACATATTCCCTAAGGTCGTGGAAGTGAATGCATCATCTGAGGGGGAGCAATCAAGCAAAGCTCCCAAAGATAAAGGAAAAGAGGTAATTTCGGCCGAAGACTTGGCAAAGGAAGAAAAGAAGAAGAAAGAATTGGCTAAGTATGGGGCAAGACCTGAAGGTGCTGAAACTCTAAAACTCAAGCCTCCTCCTCGAACAACTTCCACCGATCTCGGCCTTTCTCCTCAAGAAATTGAGGAATCTAGACTTGCCCAAATAGCTTTGGATAAATCTAAAGCTCTATCCATGAAAGCTGTCGAAGAAGAAGCCGCCAAAGTGAAGTCCACTGATGCCATCCAAACTCAAAAATCGGTACTAAGTGCATTTGAAGAAGAAAAGAACGAAGAAATTGCCTGGTACAAAAGAACCATGCACCACCGAATGAGCACATCCACAATCACAAGTGCCAAAATTGCTACTTCCAGAGTCAACCCAAAGGATATCAGGCTAATCATTAACAGAGATGATGGTTCGTTGAAAAGCTTGACATATGTCTACCTCAAGAATTTCGGCCTCACTGAATGGTTCAAAATCTCTCAACATCTTGTCAAAAGTCCAAACCCGAAGAAGGACACATTCATCAAATGCATTGAAGGTTTGATGGATAGGATGAAGGAGATCAAAAGAAAACACAACATCATCCTTTCCACCGATGAAAGGGCCAAACTTCAATCAATGAAAGAAGACATTCGGGTTCCCAAAGTCAAGAATCCCATAAACAAAGTATTCAAAGAGATGGCATCTGAAGGAAAGATTCCAAATGTCAGCAACCTGAATCTATCCCTTCCTACCTCGGTACCACACCCCTCTACAACTCTGAGCCTTGCACCAATTCCGGGGCTTTACTTCAATGATGGTTTCGGTCGAAGATCCTTCTTCAGATTTGCTCAGATTTCCATTGCCGATACTCTGTTCCTTCAAGGTATCTACAACCTATTTCCTTACATTCCCGAAGCTCAACCCTTCTTCAAAAATGTGACGGATGAAATCAAACGAAGGCAAACCACCGAGAAATAGGTTCTCTCTTTTCCTTTGGTACTTGTAAAGAGTTTGTTTCTCATTTTGTAAAAATGTGCGAGAAAACTTATCTTAATACAAGTATCTCTCTATTTGAATTTTATTTCGGTACATATCCTTACTTTCATTTACTTGTAAATACTGTACATAGTATACATACTCGTACAAAAAGAAAAAGATCAAAAAGAAAAAAAATGGTTTATGTGAAAAGAACCCAAAAAGAGTAAAAAGGGTCAAAATTAATTTTACTTTTCAATACTCGTAAATATTCTAAGAAATGAGCTCAAATTCAAATAGGGGGAGATTGTTGGGTCACCAAGGATTTGAAATTGACTCACCGATGTTTTCCCTAAAAATCCTACTTAGAATATTTTAGTTTGGTTCTTTGAATGACTTGTACAAAATAGCAAATGTTCGGTGAAGTCGAAGATCAACCGAAACCAAGCTTGAAGACTCTCTACTTGTGGAAAATAGAAGACTCTTCTCAACAAACAAACAAGTCATCACCACCGAATTGTCTTCACAATTTCGGTGGCCATCATCACCACCGAATTGTCTTCACAATTTCGGTGGCCTTCATCTCCACCGAAGAAGCTCTCATTTTTCGGTGAACAGCTTCCACCGATATGCTTCTTAAACTCGGTAGGAACTTTGTGGAAATGGTACTTCTTTACAGATGGTTATATATTCTTGACAATATTATCGGTGGAACTCCTTCGGTGATATTGTCTTGAATACTGATAACGCCACTTTTTGGCGTTATTTTCGGTTCTCAAACCAATGAGATTGGCTTGTGTTCAAGTAAAAAAGGCGAGTATTTTATGGTTTATCGAGTGGAATGTGCAGGTAATCTAAAAGGCGGCAATCATCGAAAAAAGAAGCTAAAAATAGTCCAAAACGAGTCCCAAACGAAGCCAACGGAAGCCCGAGATCCAAGTCCAAAACCGCGGCGCACACTTTTCCCATGCCGCGGCACACAGTTTTCCAAACCGCGGCACACAGTTCCCAAACCGCGGCCCATGCCGCGGCACACATTGTTCCACGCCACCGCACGGTTTGGCGCGCGGTTTGCAAACCGCGGCACGGGCTGTCTTGCGAATTTAAGCTATTTTATTCAGATTTTAGGTCACTTTTCGGGACGCAACTTTCACACGACGGCCAGGGGCGATTTTAGGGCGATTTCTGGAGACTTTTCGGAGCTTTCGGAGTCACGATCGAGAGCCGATCAAGGAGACATTCAACACGCGAAGTAGATTTAATCACGGGAGAAGGGAGTTCATTACTACATCTTTCACATTCACCACGATCACATTAATCATGTTTACATACACTTCCATTATCTTTTCTTTTGTGTTTGAATCCACCACCGACATGAACTAACCGGTTCGTGTTGGGGGTTGGAATGAATTCGGTTTATTAAGCATGTAAACAATTGACTTGATATTTTATCAGTTTTTCCGTTATTAATGAAGCATGTGATTTTGTGTTTAATGCCTTTGAGAGTCTAGCTAGCTTTCAATTGATTTATTATTTTCAGTTGAGTTCGAGAGAATTAACTGTTAAAAGGAACTAGGAATTGCATGCCTAAGACGATAAATCGGTGATAGAGATATATCGAATAAGTCTTAGTCCCAATTGAACCGTTAGGTTGAAATCGAGAGATGAAATCTAGCCGTTTAATATAAATCTGTACTTAATGTGTTCTGGAATCCATAGGTGAGATCGAGAGATTAAACTTATCCTTTTCAAAATAAAATCCGTTGTTGTTCGAAAGAGAACGACGGTGATCTTAAAAGATTTGGGAATCATTAAGGGGATTAACTGGTAATTGTTTTGAGTCAGTTGTTTGCATGTGTAGAACCTGAGGATTTCCAACCCTCAACTTTCTCTCTATCGAAGTTTCTAAGTCGTTTACTGTTTCGTTGTGATTTCGTATTCGTTGCAATTAAGTAGTTTTAAATCAAACCAATCTCCCAAATTCGACAGTTCAATTAATAGTTCTTATAGTAATTGTGATACTTAGTTCCTAGTTCCCGTGGATTCGATACTCGTACTTACCGTACGTTATTACTTGATTTCGACACCGTACACTTGCGGTTAGATTTAGGGGGGGGGGGGGGTGAGACCCACCTATCAAGTTTTTGGCGCCGTTGCCGAGGAACTAGTTGTAGCTAATAGCACTACCATCTATAAGCGCTATTAGATTGAGCATTTTTTTATTTTGCTTTATTCCATCACTTTCAGTTTTTTTGGATTACTGACTTTACTCTCTTTCTTTTCAGGTACCACTTGGTTTATGCCAAGGACGACCCGAGGAAAAGAGATTGAAGAATTCGATCCGGGGATTGAAAGAACCGCTCGTCGCCTACGTCAAGAGATCAAAGCTAAGCGACAGTTACAAATGGGTGACGAGAGACCTGTAGGCGAGAGACCACCGCGCAACGATCCTCCACCTCTTCGCAATAATCCACCACCACCGCCGGAAAGGCGTCATATGCGGTCGTTTGCCGACCCAAATGTGGCAGCGGCACGTATAGGGATCCAACCTCCTACCACCGCGGCTAATTATTTCGAGATCAAGCCGAGTACCATCGTCATGGTACAACAAAACCAATATGGAGGAGCACCGACCGAAGATCCTCATGCACACCTCCGTGCATTCGAGAGGATTTGCAGCACCTTCAAAATTAATGGGATGGAGGAGAACACAATCAAACTAAGGTTATTCAGCTTTTCATTAAAGGGTCGAGCTGAAATTTGGATAGAAGGTTTACCGTCAGATCAGATCACTACCTGGGCACAATTGAAAGCCGCATTTCTTCAAAAATTCTTTCCACCGGGAAGAACTGCTCAATTGATGGCCGATATCACCCACTTCGCTCAGTGGGAACAAGAGACTTTATACGAGGCATGGGAGAGATACAAGGATATGTTGAAGAAATGTCCTCACCACGGGTTTCACGGATGGGTCATAATCCAGACATTCTATAGTGGGCTTCACCCGCAGTTTAAAAACGATATCACTGCCGCATCGGGTGGAGCATTGATGGATAAAACCTATGAAGAAGCATGCGAGCTGATCGAGAACTTGGCCGAACACAGTTTCTCCACTCCACGATCAGCCGTTAGACGAGTCGCGAGTGTTCAAGAGACGGACGAGCTGAAAGAGTTAAAGGCTCAATTAGCCATGATCACGAACCATCTGAAGGGAGGCAATTCACAAGATCCCGAGCAAGTTCAATTCCTCCAAAACCGGAATCATCAGCCGAGGAACGACCCATTCTCCAACACATATAACGAAGGGTGGAAAAAGCACCCAAATTTCTCGTGGAGTCAACCCGGTCAACAGCCAGGTAATTTTTCTAACTCTTCAAATTCTTCCAATACTAATAATGCTTATCGTCCTCCAGGTTTTCACCAAAGGAATGAAGGACCATCGATGGAGAAGAAACCGGGGCTGGAAGATATGCTCATGAAGTTCATGACGAAAATGGACAGCACGGTCGAGGGATTAGCGAACACGGTGAGTACAGTCAAAGCTGCAACCGATCAGAATACGGCTTCCATCAAGATTCTCGAGAGGCAAGTGGGGCAGATTAGTGAAGCTCTACAAAACCGACCCCCCGGAACCTTTCCCAATCAAACCGAAAGGACTAACCGGGAAACATGCAATGCCATTTATCTGAGAAATGGCAAGGAGCTGAATGGAGAGCCATTACGAGAGTCGTCATCAAGGGAGACCGGTCCGAAAGAGAAAGAGATCGAGAGCATTAAAGTGACTGAACTAGAAGCTGATAAAGAGTGTGCAATCAAAGAGAACTCGGAGGGTGAAGAGAGCAAGCAGTGTGAAGAGCCCAAGCTGAAGCAACCACCGGTCAAGCCGGTGGTACCGAGAGTACCTTACCCGAGCAGGCTGAAAACAAATAAGGATGAGGTCAATTTTTCAAAATTTATTGAAGTATTTAAAAAGCTAACGATCAATATTCCTTTTGCAGATGCTCTCGCCCAAATGCCCTCTTACATGAAATTCATGAAAGAGATCCTTTCCAAAAAGAGGGCAATTGATCACCAATCCATCGTTGCACTCACTGAAGAGTGTAGCGCTATCTTTCAGAATAAGCTTCCCCAGAAGCTCAATGATCCAGGGAGTTTTTCTATCCCTATCCAAATCGGGAAGTTTTCTTTCAATAAAGTTTTGTGTGATTTAGGGGCTAGTATTAATTTGATGCCCCTTTCTATTTTCAGGAAACTTGGATTGGGCGAGGTGAGTCCAACGTTCATGACGCTCAAGCTTGCTGATCGGTCAATAAGATACCCGTACGGCGTGATTGAGGACGTGCTAATTAAGGTTGGTAAGTTCTACTTCCCGGTAGACTTTGTGGTGATAGACATAGATGAGGATGAAGAGGTCCCGATGATCTTGGGACGATCATTCCTAGCCACGAGCCGAGCGTTAATTGATGTGGAGGAAGGAGAGGTGACATTCAGAGTTGGCGGAGAGAGAGTGATGTTCAAAATGTTCGAGAAGGTGCGAGTTGGAGGAGAAAAAGAATCTGGAGCTGGTCATGGAAGGCCAAATGAGGAAAAATCCGCGAAGAATCGCAAGTGTGGGCGATCCAATTCTGCGGATACTGAGCCAAGCTGAAAGCCACACAGTCGTGCCACGACTTTAAATACGGCGCTGGGTGGGAGGCAACCCACCAAGGTTTGTTTCCTTTTATTATTTTTAGTTTGAGTGTGTTTTTATTTCCGAAAAAACCATAAAAATCGAAAAATTGAAAAACCAAAAATAGCTGGAACAGGGACATACGCGACTTGCCACGCGGTTTGCATACCGCGCAGCAAGCCGCGGGACCCTCTGTTTGTTTTCTGAAACAGTAGGTTACGCGGTTTGCCACGCGACTTGCAAGTCGCGGGCTAAACCGCGGGAGTCCCTTGTGCCCTGTTCGTTTTTCGTGCAGTTTTTATTCCTTTCTTGCTTTGTGTGTTTCATTTTCATGTTTCTTTTCGTCGTGTGTTTTGTGCTTTGATTTCCTTTATTTTGCATGTTCTCCCTATCTCCTCCTATTGATGCTCAACCTTTCAAGAGTCCTCCTTCATCCGGGAAAAACAGGTACGCTCTAAACTTTGCATAATAACGAGTGGTGTAAGATGTTTGTTCGTATTAGTTAAACGAGATGCAACAAACCTAAGTTTCACTTAGGTTTGGGGTGCCTCATCTTTCACATCTACACACTCAATTCTTTAGACCCTGTACAAACCTCGATTTTACCGAGGTTTGGGGTTGGCTTTTATTTGACAAACCTAGGCCACAACCTAGGTTTGGGGTGACCATTTTAGAAATTTTGGGTTTTCTTTTGCTTGCTATGTAATGCCTTGCCCGTCCTTTTGATAACTGTAATAACTGCACAATGATTCGAGTCGCATCACCTACGACTTTACTTGCACATTGGGGACAATGTGTGGGTAAAGTTTGGGGTTGCCCAATCGGGCCCAAGTTAGGCACGTAGATTTCCTGCACCTCTGAGTGTCTAGATCATAGTAGCTAAAATTTTTGTTTTGAATGATTGAGACCAACCATTGTGGGAAGAATCTTGTGATAGTGACGTGACCGTTAGGGAAAGACCGAGAAAGGACATGACTAGGGACATTAGTGGAGACCACCCGATAGTGAGTTTTGAGCCTAAAAGACGTTTTTCATTTCGAGGGATTCATACACCTAATTCTTATACATTTTTTTGGAATTCCTTGTCGTGAATGTAGAATGATCTCGCTACATTATTGCATTGAGTAGCAAAGACGAACCTCGGGATATTGGGTAAGGGTATAGTAGACCATATCATGTGGACCTTAAGATATGATTCCAGGCATTATGTGTTTTGTTTTTAACCATTTTAGCTATCGTTCCCTTTCACCCTTTTTGTGTGTATCCATAGCCCTCTTGCAGCCAAACACGCACCTTATTCGTTTCTAAACCCACCAGTACACCTTTAGCCATAGACCTTAGCCAACCCTTATCCGAAAGCGTGTAAATCAAAGGCAGTGATGAACTACGAAAGATAGAGCAGAAAAGAATAGAACATGGCAGTCATGAGAATAAAACGGGTCAATGTAACCCGAGAAATAGAAAAGATAGAAAAGTGGCCAATGCTGCCCCAATCAAATAAAGAGGACCAATGAAGTCCCAACTGAAAAAAAAAGAAAAAAAAATACAGTTAGTCAGATAGTATTTATAGCAGCTGAATAAGAGAGTCAAAGCGACTCCAATAGTGACAAAGAGGGCCAAATGATAGAGGCTGAAGTAGAGAAGTTCGGAACTGCCAATGATTGACACGCCAAGGATCTTTGAACCATTTTACCCTTCGTTTCTCAGCCATAGCCCTAGCCCCATTACAACCCTTGTAAAGACCTGGATGATCTTTTGGAAGATGTGATTACGGTATACGACCACCTTTATCGATAGTCCCTGTCTTGCTACTTGATTCCTTCTGAGATCAATCTTTTGGACACTTGTGCGTCTTTCATGTTAGTTGTCATGAAATTATTGCGTATTCTTGTACATAACCTCCATAACATGACAACATGAGCGATAACCTAGGTTCGAGCGAAACGAGAGTATCCCGTGAGGTAGGGTCGAGGCGAAATGTTTTCCCTAGGATGTTTGGACCTAGTCTAACCCTAATGTGATCGGAACTGTCACGAGTTCAACTCACAATAGAAAGTCATAGATCAAACAAAATAGAGATGAGGCGAGAGTGAGATAGACATTCACGGGTATGGGAAATCACCGTTGCATCACTTGGTACCGATTGGGAATTGTGCAGTTATTATTTCACCGAGATGTGCTTTTATTCTATTTTGTCGCTAATTTGCTTGGGGACAAGCAACGCTCGGTTTGGGGTTGTTGATAACGCCACTTTTTGGCGTTATTTTCGGTTCTCAAACCGATGAGATTGGCTTGTGTTCAAGTAAAAAAGGCGAGTATTTTATGGTTTATCGAGTGGAATGTGCAGGTAATCTAAAAGGCGGCAATCATCGAAAAAAGAAGCTAAAAATAGTCCAAAACGAGTCCCAAACGAAGCCAACGGAAGCCCGAGATCCAAGTCCAAAACCGCGGCGCACACTTTTCCCATGCCGCGGCACACAGTTCCCAAACCGCGGCCCATGCCGCGGCACACACTATTCCACGCCACCGCGCGGTTTGGCGCGCGGTTTGCAAACCGCGGCACGGGCTGTTTTGCGAATTTAAGCTATTTTATTCAGATTTTAGGTCACTTTTCGGGATGCAACTTTCACACGACGGCCAGGGGCGATTTTGGGGTGATTTCTGGAGACTTTTCGGAGCTTTCGGAGTCACGATCGAGAGCCGATCAAGGAGACATTCAACACGCGAAGTAGATTTAGTCACGGGAGAAGGGAGTTCATTACTACATCTTTCACATTCACCACGATCACGTTAATCATGTTTACATACACTTCCATTATCTTTTCTTTTGTGTTTGAATCCACCACCGACATGAACTAACCGGTTCGTGTTGGGGGTTGGAATGAATTCGGTTTATTAAGCATGTAAACAATTGACTTGATATTTTATCAGTTTTTCCGTTATTAATGAAGCATGTGATTTTGTGTTTAATGCCTTTGAGAGTCTAGCTAGCTTTCAATTGATTTATTATTTTCAGTTGAGTTCGAGAGAATTAACTGTTAAAAAGAACTAGGAATTACATGCCTAAGACGATAAATCGGTGATAGAGATATATCGAATAAGTCTTAGTCCCAGTTGAACCGTTAGGTTGAAATCGAGAGATGAAATCTAGCCGTTTAATATAAATCTGTACTTAATGTGTTCTGGAATCCATAGGTGAGATCGAGAGATTAAACTTATCCTTTTCAAAATAAAATCCGTTGTTGTTCGAAAGAGAACGACGGTGATCTTAAAAGATTTGGGAATCATTAAGGGGATTAACTGGTAATTGTTTTGAGTCAGTTGTTTGCATATGTAGAACCTGAGGATTTCCAACCCTCAACTTTCTCTCTATCGAAGTTTCTAAGTCGTTTACTGTTTCGTTGTGATTTCGTATTCGTTGCAATTAAGTAGTTTTAAATCAAACCAATCTCCCAAATTCGACAGTTCAATTAATAGTTCTTATAGTAATTGTGATACTTAGTTCCTAGTTCCCGTGGATTCGATACTCGTACTTACCGTACGTTATTACTTGATTTCGACACCGTACACTTGCGGTTAGATTTAGGGGGGGGGGTGAGACCCACCTATCAAATACTCATAAAGAAGATCATTTATTTCGGGACAAAATCTGATACAAGGCAAAAGTAACATTTTGTCTTATTATCTTTTTAGAAGATGTCCTTTCAGCATGACTTCTATTCCTGGTTTCAAGAAAAAGGTGATAGTGACTTATCAGCCTTTTAGAAGTCCACTGGTACTTTTCCAAAGACCATTGGTACATTGAAAGTGTCTTGAAGATAATAGTACCATGCATTTAATGCTCAGTACCTTATCCTCACTATAAAAGGAAGATGAAGACTCCATGCAAATTACGCTTTCTGGATTTCTCTCAGTGCAAGATTTTCATATTGCTTGATAACCTTATAGCTTTGTTCTAAGTGTTCTTTGTTGTTTTGTTAGTATACTTTGTGTAAGATTGTTAGAATAGTTTATCTGTTCTTTTCCGCAACAGTCTTAAGTTTCTATGTGTAATTCTTGTTGAAAGATTTTCAATAAAAGAATTAAAATTGTGAAAATTTTGAGTATTGTATTCAACCCCCCCCCCCCTTCTACAATACTTGTTAAGCCTTCTGGGACTAACACTTTACATAAAGTCAGGATGAAGAAAGATGGAAGATGAGAGGTGTAAAAAATGGGAGGATAAGATGGAGGATTGATAGTTGGGTAAGAGATGGTAAAAAGGAAGGGAATGATTTTATGGGTAAGAGGATGTAGGATTTAGTGAGTGATGAGAGAGGTTGAGTGTGTAGGGAAAGATGAGAGAGTAATGGGAAAGTGAAAAAAGGATGAGAGAAATATATATATACATATATATATATATATATATGTTTTTTTTGTAAAAAATGTAACCGAAAAAATTTTTAGGTTAAGGGGTAGTTGAAAAAAAATCGACACAAAAAATGGGGGTGGTTTAGATCTTTCGGCAACAACAAAAGAAATAGTTTGGGGGGGTCGGCAAAAATAGGAAGGGGGGGTGGTTCGGCAAAATAGGAAATGAGGGTGAGGGGGTGGGGGTCGGCAAAATAGGAAAGGGAGGGGGGTGTCGGTTGCCGAAAGGAAAAGGAAAAGGAAAGAGGGAAGGGAAGGGAAGGGAGGGGGGGGGGAGGTTTGACATAATAATTTTGTTTTTTTTGTTTTTGATTTTGTTTTATTTTATTTTCTCTTTTTTTGTTTTTCTTTTCTCTTTTTTATTTTTGTTTTTGTTTTTGTTTTTGTTTTTGTTTTTGTTTTTCTTTTCTTTTCTTTTATTTTCCTTTTCTCTTTTTTTTTAGTTTTCTTTTCTCTCTTTTTTTTGGAAGATTTTGGCAATGATCTTCGGAAGATTTGAGAGAAGCAAACATATTCAATCTTCAAGAGTAATTTTTAGATGTGGGTCTTCAAGTCATCTTAAAGAGTAGATCTTCAAGAGTGATCTTCACGCTTTACACATAGTCATGAAGGGAGAGATCTTCAAATCCAGAATATTGTGCTAAAAGAAGAGAAGGTTGAGTTTGAGAGGCTGAGGGAAATCTTCAGGAGTGGAAGAGGGCAAATTGGTAGAAGTGGAGGAGAAGGGAATATTTGGTGAGATGTGAGAGTGATGGGAAGTTAGGGAAGTTGGTAAAAGGTATGTTAAAAAATAAGAATAAGATAGAAAAGTCTGTAGGTAAAGTCGGTAGGAAAGAGTCTGAAAGATGTAGGAGGGGATGATGGCAGTCTGTCAATGATTGGATCTTCAGAAGGTGGTAGACTTGAAGGGGAATCATCATCAGAAGAGATTTGATGCTCAGTTAGGACTTGTGGAGAGGTAAAATATATGAAGAAAAGATAGACTTAGGAAAGATAGACATAGGAAATGAGGGTGAGGATTAGAAGTAAATACATATTTGGTAGAGTACCTGTCAATTTTGTGAAGATGAGGAGAAGCACTTAGCTGATATAAGAGCAGTTGAGAGGGTGTGACCTTATGGATCATCGATGTCATTTATCTGGGCCATGAAGCAAAAATTTGAAATGTCCTTTTCACTTTCAGATGTGGGTTCATCTGCCAAATTATGAGTTTTAGCAGGCATACCCTTTCCCCTTCTGACTAGCCTTTCATTTCTTTCCTTCTCTCTCTTGTATTTTTCTTTGTATCTTTTAGCCCGGTCAGAATCTCTTGTATTAAAAGAATCATATTTGGATCTTCTCGATTTTGAATAAAATCGACCCGAGGAAGAAGTTCTGGGTTTTTCAAAAGGTTTACTTCTGCACTCAGAGAAAAAATGACCCTTTTTACCACCGTTAAAACATTCCTCATTAGATTTGTCTAAGGAGGAGTGTTTGGAGAGAGAAGATGAGGGTTTTTTACTAAACTTAGATTTTTCAGAAGAAAAGTGAGATTTGGATTTAGAATACCCATCCATCCGGGCCATTCCATCTGATAGTTTGTCAACTGAAGTTCCCTCACATTCATCATCAGCATCACTAAGATATGCTTCTGAATGCTCATTAGGATCTTCTTGACTATCATGGTCAGAGTCAGATGGGTAGGTGATTCTTGGAGTACACATAGTTCTTTTGGAAGAGTCACTTAAGAGAGCTAGAGAAGAGCTCTTTATATCTGTGATGATAGACTTCCTTTGCAGCTTAGTCTGCTCATAGTTGAAGAGAGTTCCATAAAGAGCAGTGAGAGGCATGTGATCAAGATCCTTGGTTGTCTTTATACAAGTACTGATGTTTTCCCAAAAATCAGGAAGACAATCCATAAACTTGCACATGACTTCCTCATTATCATACATGCGACCCAACAGTTTAAGATCATTAAGAAGACTGTTAAAGCGGTTATAGTAGTCTAAAAGAGATTCTCCTTTCTCATAAGAGAAAAGTTCATATTTTCTAACAAGAGAAATCTTTCTGCTCTTTTTCACTTCAGACGTACCTTCATAAAGAACACACAGAGTGGACCACATTTCCTTAGCAGTAGAAGAGTTTACAAGAGAATGATAAATCTCATCAGGCAAAAAGAGGGCAATGATGGCTCTGACTTTAGTGTCAAGAACTACAAGAAGCTTATCTTTATCATTGTACTTACTGGGGTCCTTTACAATGTATCTCCCAGTAGCAGGTGTTCGTTCTTCCTCATCAGAAGAAGACTCATCACCATCCTCATGTTTATTTTTGGCATTATAACGATCCCAAACTCTAGGGACAAGAGGTCCTTCATGGAGTATGGTGGGATATTTGCTGTCAACTCCTTCTAAGAAGAGCATCATACGACTTTTCCACAGAGAGAAGTTATTAGGATTAAACTTTGGTGGTTTGGCTATGGAGACATTTTCGTATGATCCAGCATTAGAGTTTTTGGAAGAAACATTGTTTAAGGAAGAAGATGAAGACATTGCAGATCAAGTTTATTAGATTAAACTGACTTGCTCTGATACCACTTGTTGGTCCCAGCTATTGAGTAGCAATGGTAACAAGTATTGTAGAAGGGGGGGTTGAATACAATACACAAATTTTTTCACTTAATTTAATTCTTTTATTGAAAAACTTCAAATAAGAATTACACACAGAAACTATTGATTGTTGCGGAACAGAACAAATAAATCAGTTCAAACAATCTTACACACAGAGAATAAGAACAATTGTAAAACACTTAGTACAAACAATGAACTTTTGAGAGAGGAGAGAAAATGCCAGCACTTGGAGTCTTGAAGATTTAGTAAACTGGTTATCTTTGCAACGTTGAAGATGATCTCTTTATATAGTGCCTCATGCATTAAATGCATGGACACTTGTCAAGTAGAGATAAGAGAGCAGCAGGTCTTCTGAAAAAGTACTGATATGCACTTTTGTCTTGAAGCGTTGACCTGCTTGTTGAAGTTGATCTTTCTTCAAAGAGATAAGAAATCCAAATAACCTTTTTCTGATCCTTGGATGATGTCTCTATTGCAAGATATCCTAAATATATTTTGCAGATAAAGTAGAATATACCTACCGTTTGACCGAAGATGTTTTCAAAATATATCTTTAAGAATTCTTTCTCAAGAAATCTTCAAGTGATCCTGCCGATCATGTCTTCAACATCTTCAAGTGATCCTGCCGATCACGTCTTCAAGATTTCCCTTGCTCTTCAAGTGTACTGGCCTAAGACTTTAGGAAGTCTTCAAGTAGCAGCTTAACCTTTGGTTGAGAAATCCATCTTCAATCCGCTTTGAAGATACACTTCTACTTTGTTTCTTCGGTTGATCTTCGACTTCACCGAACATTTTGTGTTACATAATTAAGCTGCTTGTAAAGAACCTAAAAAAATATTCTAAGTATGAAATATGTAAAATGAAAGATTGGAGGTCATCTTCAAATCCTAAGTGACCCAACAGTAATACAATGGATAACGCATAACACATTCTTTATTTTTTACTCTATAATAAAGAGTAAAATAGAGAATTACATTAGAGATGCCCTAAGTTGGTATGGCAAGAATGCAAGATCATGATTGTGGATGCTTTTATATAGCTGGTTTGTATTTAATATGATTTTATAAGATTTGTTTGTAAAAATCTTTTAAAATATATTAAAAATATTTTTGTACCATAGTCAATTAATAAAGGGAAATTAATTATTATAGTTGTTTTTCGGAAACTCCTATCTAAAATAGTTATTTTCTCTCCTAAATTACACAAATATCCATTTTCTTCGTGAAAGACCTCTCGATCGCAACCTCCTTCATAAAAATTTATAGAATTTACACTTTTGGTCTTTGTGCCTCGTGAAATACATCTCGATCACGAGCATAATTTTTTTATTTTAATTAATAAGATTCACTTAATACCCTTGTAATTAGTTATTAAATTTACTTTTAATATCTTACTTTTTCATTTTTATTTTATACTCTTATCATATTAACAAAAATAATCGTATATAAACTAAAATATATTAAAAATACATTTCTTTTTTTTACAAACTATACATTTGTAATCGTCTTGTCAATACCTTTGAAATAAGTACAATATTGAATATTTTTAAATTTAATCATATTATTAAATATCATAAATATATACGAATAATTTTGTTTTATATTCCTTATGTTTTCATTTTTTATTTTACACCTTTATCATGTTAAAAATACATAATTATGGATTAATTAAAATATTTTTCAAGAATGATTTATCAAGATTTGTAAAACTTGTAAATTTTACACGATTATCTGTATTTGTCTATTATATTTCTTTAAAAAATATTTACGGTTATTATTGATGTTAATCCATGATTATGTATTTTTTAGTTAATCCATGATTATCCATTCACACTTTCACTCACAAAATCTTGATAAATCATTTTTGAAAAATATTTTAGTTAATTATTTATTATGTATTTTTAATATGGTAAAGGTGTAAAATGAAAAATGAAATCATAAGAAATATGAAGTAAAAATATTCGTATATACTTATGATATTTAATAATATCATTAAATTCATAAAATTCAATATTGGGTTCATTTCGAAGGTATTGACGCAATAGTATAATTTATAAAAAAAAGAAATGTATTATAAATATATTTTAGTTTATATACGATTATTTATGTTAATATGACAAGGGTACAAAATGAAAAGATGAAAAGGGATTAAAAGTAAATTTAGGGCATCTCCAATGTATTTCTCTATTTTACTCTCTATTATATAAAGTAAAATAGATAGTGGATTAAATTTTCTCCAATATATTACTCTATTTTACTCTCTAAAAGAGAATATTTCAAATATATTCTCTTTTATTTTGATTACATATATTTTCAATAATACCCTTATATATTTGTTAACTTTATAAATTGCATCCTTATATTTTTTATTTTCACAACACCCTTAGATTTATTAACTTTATCATATTATTTAACAACGTTATAATTCATATTTAATTTCACATTAAATTATCAAAAACCAAATTTCATTATTTAACAACGTTATAATTCATATTTAATTTCGCATAAATTATCAAAAACCAAATTTCGCATTAAATTATCAAAAACAAAATATTGTTTTGGGACTTAAATGCAATACAAGATCCCAATATACGAGCATATGTTCAGGCCGAACAAGCGTGTATTCTACAAAAGAGGACTGAACAACAACAATATCAACAAGCTCTTCATGCATCTACGTCGTTTGGAGAATATTTTAATGATCTTGGAGGATCTGGATCCGTTTTACCCGACTATTAAATTAGTATCAATGTTATTCCGTTTACGTATGCTTTTATTACGGTCGTCGTTATGTATTTTTATCTTTATCATTTGTAATGCTTTTATGTTAAAATATGTGCTAATGGCATGTTTTAATTAAATATGTCATGTTGTAAATTGTTAAAGTTTATTAGTTTTTAAAATTAGTTGGATAAATTTAAATTAATTTAAAACTTAAAGATAAATATAATTCTAGTTAATTAAAATTGGTATTAGACAACAAATAAAATAAAAATACAAGAATCTAAAAAAATAGAAGAGCCATTTTGTAATTATCAAAAGTTAGAAAAAATAGAGAGTAGTGAATAGTAACTTTCTATATATAGAGAGTGAGTTCATTGGAGAGGATATAGAGAGTAAAATAAAGATAGAGAGTAAAATAGAGAGTTCATTGAAGATGGTCTTAATAACTAATTACGATGGCATTAAGTGTAACTTATTAATTAAAATGAAAAAACTTATGTTCAGATGTATTTCACGAGGCAAAGGGGCCAAAAATGTAAATTCTGGAAATTTTTATGAAGGTTATCACAATCGAGGTCTTTCACGAAAAAATTGGGTATTTGTGTAATTTATGAGAGAAAATGGCTATTTTGGGTTGGAGCTTTCGAAAAATGGTTATAATAATTAATTTCCATTTATTTGGAATGTAAATGAATTTCATATGTTATTAATAAATTATAAATACTTTATTAAGAGGATCTCTAACAGATTCACTCGTATTTTTTTTTTTCATTTTGGGGAAGGTTTAGGAAATCTGTTGGAGAAAAAAATCCCAAAATTTTTATTTTAGAGAAGCGGGTGAAGATGATCTAAAAAACAAACTATAAGTAAACACATCAAAGATTCAAATCTTTTCATGAAACTCAAATCCTTAAAAACCATCCTGTTAAACCAATAGGAAATTTTAAATCATTCCAATTCCAAATGCCTCAAAAATTTCTCTGTAACCAAACGAACCTTGAGATTATTTTTGTGGGATAAGCTACATTGAGTAGAGTTGTAAATGAACCTAACGTTCAGTAAACCATTTTAAAAATTCGTTTATATTTATTTATTTAATACATAAATGAAAATAAAAAAGTTCATTTTTTCATTTGATTAAATAAACGAACAAGGGCAAATGTCGCGTCCATTTTTGTAAGTTTAATTATGTTTGTTTATACAAATACTAATTATGTACCCGCGCAATGCGGCGGGTGCTGAAAATCTAAACGATTTTGAAGCTTTAATGGTTTTGTAATAGAAAACTTAGTCTTTACATATTAACACATTATGAATAAATAAAATTATGGTTACAATTGCACCTGATAAACAGACAATCGTTTGACAGTTTAAAATCCAATGTATTTAAACCAATCCAATCTTATTTACTACTAAAATATAAAAAAGAACATATTTTAAAATGATTTAATGTTGAATATGGTTACAAATGATTCTAAGATTGATGCATTAAGAGTTTACAGCTCTAGTTTTGTACACCAAGCAGCGGAAGTTTTACCTTTGTCAGAATATTCATTAATAATTTATTTATGTTTATGCTTAGATTGTCAAGTGAGTTTGTAAACATTGAATATGATCGGTTTCTATCATATCATAACATCCAAATATAACCACCAATACAAGAAATGTATTATATGGAAGTTTAACTTAATTCAAGGTTATCACCTGAAATATTTACTTTAAAACTATATAAATAATACATGGAAAACTTCCACATACACATTACACAAAATAACAGTTGGATTGGAAAGCAAAAAAATTGTATATCAACCAAGTATGGCCACACCTAAACATGCTCTTGTTTGTATGTAATTATTCATTACACAAGCAACCATAAATGTAACGACCCACACCAACAGAAATGCTAAAAACTACTTCTTTAATTCAAAACGCCAAAATGGCCCAACATAGTCACACTATCAAAATTACAAAACTGGGTTCGCAGAAATAACCCTAACTACAGCTGAGAACATAACTACAAAATAAAAAGGAAAAGTCTTCTAATCCTTCTATACGCAAGCTCTGACTCACGTCTTGCCAGATTGTAACACCCCGAAAATTAAAATGCAAGTTTGGGACTTGCAGACATTCGCGGGGCCAAGGGACGAAATGTTCGCGATGCGCGGAAGTCCGCGGATCGTTCGCGGAAGCAACAGAGAAATGGAGGGTTTCGGTTCAGCTCGAGCCGGACGTCCGCGAGGGACCATGCGGACGTCCGCGATGTGTCTGAGATGTTTTTGTTTCCCTCTTAAGCCCTTTCCCTCTCTCTTTCCTCTCACTTTCCCATTTCCATTTTCTCAGCTCTCCCTCTCTAAAACCGGTCCCTCTCTCTAGAAAACCCTAAAATCCCTCCTCTCCTTCTTCATCTTCTCCACCCAAACCATACCCACTTCCACCATTGTTGAGTATATGGGAGCTTGGAGCTTTTGTGGAGACTAAGAGCTTTTATTTGGAGGATACAAGTGGTTAAGGTAATCTCTCCCTACCCAAAAGCTAGTTTGTTGTTGTTTTTACTTTCTCTTCCATATTGAAGTATTTTGGGTGATTTTGGAGATATTTGGTTAAGGTAAACTTCTAATCTCTGCACCTATGAAGTTAGGGTTTTGATATAAGTTGAGATTTGGATATAACATGTTTGGAGAATGATTCTACATGGTTAGATCTAAATATTTGTTGGTTGGAAACTATTGATCTAGGTTTTGGCTTGAAGATTCAAGTTTCATCAAAGGAGCTTACGTTTGGGGAAAATCCTAGATTTAGCCTAAATCTAGCAAGGTGAGTTCAAGTTGATTTGTGAAAACTTTGTACATGCCAAAAATGTTATTTTCTAAATGTTTGTGTGTTTTACTTGAAAATATCAATTATTGAGTTATTTGATTAGTTTAACTCTTTCGAAGTATTTATCTTCATAAATGTTGTAAAACACCCATATTTGGGATTTTTGGATATTTGATGTGTAGAAATCGTAAATATATCCTTAAAGGATTTATTGCTCAAAATGAAGTCTATTTAATGGTTTAATCATATTTGTGTAAATGATTTTATAAACTATTTGGGAGAATGCACGTTTTAGTGTCAATAACCATTTTGAGAATTATAAGAGTATGAGTCTTTTTGGGAAAACCCTTTTTGTTTAACCCGTGTCGAGTTTTGGGTTAATAATGATTTTGTGGTACTTATTTACCCAATCGATATTTAAATGCATTTTTATGCTACGATGACCGTTATTTATGGGTCTAATGAGTTTTGAGCATTTTGCTCGGTTTTGACTTTGAGATAGTCTTGAGGACATTTTGTCCGGTTTTAATGGATCGATGTGGAGTCTTATTTATGGTTTGCTTTTATTGCACCATATTGCATATTATTGCACATTATAAATATGTACATGCCCGTGTGCGTTATTCATTCCAGGATGGGCTTATTACTGTAGACTGTGTTGCATTGGATCCATATGCACGTGAGTCAGTCTTTATTTGATGCTCTGCTGGGTGTCGCGGGATTTGACCGGGCCCCATGCTATAAGACCTTTACTTTCAAGGGTACGATAGGAGGGATGAGTCATGGATGAGCACGGTGGACGAGTATGACCTTCGCCAAGTCGGGGCAATGCCGTGGTTGTATCCCCCTTGGGCCGAGCCTTTGGCGGTATTCTTGGTAATATTTCGCTAAGGTCACCCGTCTCTTGGTCGTAACTTGAAGGGCGTCGTATGGGACACTTGGGCTTTTATGCAGTGAAGTGTCGTACGATTAACATTGGATGAGTGGCTTACTTTTGTGTTTATCCACTCTCAATGGATACGGGTCTCCCCCGTCGTTGGCCAACCTATTTGAGATTTTATATTGTCCCTGTTTTATTATTATTGTTAGTCGTATACATTTGACTGCGATTGGATGACTTTAATATTGGATTCCCCTCCATGTATATTAAAGTTTAAAAGAAGCAGGTCACTTCCGTATTTACGGTATTTGGACTTCATTACATTTACGTTCGCGTGAGTATTGGTTCATATTATGTTTTCAATGAAGTATGATATTTAAATGGATGGTTTTCCATGATTTACGGGTTGAGTATTTTGTCGTCAACCGTATTTGAAGGTTTTGCATAATATAGATTTATTCATGTATCGAGTGAGTTTTGGATTGGTATTCATTTTGGAAAACGCTTTATACTTTTTGGGAATATTTCTCATAGATTTTGGGTGCGTTGGAAAATGAGTCGTTTATATCCTTTTTGTAAACTCTTTTGGAAATCATGATCTACATTGCAAACTTTCATTTAAAGAATTATTTAAATCATGCTATAAACTCTTGAACTCAATAGGCGTTAGCCTAACCCTTTTTATTTGTCGGCATGTGCAACAAGTCTCAGGTTGGGAGTAGTTCTAGTGACACGTGTGAAAGTGTGTGTGCTAGAAATGTGCTCGAGAGGTGAACTGATTAAGTGATGTTTTCCGCAGTTACCTTTGGGAATAGCACTTGTGTTTGGGTTAAGTGATACCCGAAGTGAGTTTAATCTTTGTGATAAGACTTATTTTATATGTATTGCTTGAGGATAATCATAGATTGTAATTTGAGGGATTTTACCTATTTGATTATAGGAAGAAATCCTATTATTTCGGATGTATTATTAAAAATTTCAATTAGTTTCTCTTTCCCAATTCGAGGGTGTTACACAAATCCTCTAAACGAGCTCTCGGCTACCTGCTTACCTGAAAAGGTTTTAGTTTTGAAAAGCGAGGGTTAGACCATGAGGTCTAGTGAGTTCCCTCAACTCAAGGTCACACCATAAATAACACACTTTATAAAGATAGCTGATAAAGGAGTTTATACGAAATTATAACGATACACTCTTATCATGATATGCACACAATGACACATGCTACTGGCACACGCTATAGCCACACACACCGTGACAGCGTAAAAGGGCACCACCCATATATGAAACACATTCATATATATAGATATTATGGGACACACCCCTCATTTCACACCATAACCATAACATGTCTACACACATTAAGATCATTCATTTCGCTACACACATTCTTCATTTCGTATTTAAAAGCAGTCGATAAGTATATAGTTAGATACATGTATAAATAATCACACTTGTATAAGATTTGGGTTTAGGAAGACTCACCTGACGTCCCCGCTAGGGGTTCTTACATGCAACCGCTTATCTTCTACCCGCACCTACATTCGCACCCAACACACAAGACTGGATAAGTCCCTCGGCACTCTACATTCTACTGACAACTGAAAGTCCCAGACATGGGGAAACTGGGTTTCGGATACACTTTCTGGACTAAATTCCGGATTCGGTCTCTATCCCGGTCCCGATACGTATTCCGGACTCAATACCGGATTCTGGTACAAATTTCGGATCTGATTCCGGATTCCGACACACCACCAATTCTGGATCCGATTCCGGATTCCGGCACACTACCAATTCCAGATCCGATGCTCTTTCGGACAACACCCCGCTTCCGGATTGAGCGAGTTCGGGACAACTGAGATTTCATCGCACTCAATATCCCCAAAACACCGATCATTTCGACTCAAGAAAATCAAACATATACAAGATGCCAGTAATACTAGTGATTAGCGACTAATAGCATTTAATCCCCATACCAAATTTGGTTGGGTCAAAACCCCCAGCTCGATTTCGCACCTCTAGAAGAGATAATAGCCAAAAAAATCTCCACAACCCCAAAACCCCCAAGATTCAACGCCACTCTACAGATTAATGGTTAAGGAGAAGGAATTTACCTCAATTACAGTAATGATTTACGATTCCTTGATTGATTCTCCAACTCTCTTTCTCCAAGGTAGTAAGGTTGTTCACAGTTTCACACAGTAGCCGCAATCAAAAAAATGAAGAAAAGAATTGAGGTTTAAGGGTTTTAACCCTAATCTCTTCTAATTGCATTCAAGTCCCTCAACTTTCACTCTTCACACCACACCCACTAACTTCACATGTTTACAAAATGAACCCGGTTATTACAATAAACAAAACATCTAATAATAATAAAGAGACCAAATCTGAAACCAAAAGGGTGGAAATAGATTTTCACTACCAAAAATTGTGTGGGATTGGTATATTTTCCATTTATGAGTTTGTCATCTCCGCATCAAGATTCATTTGCTTAGGTTGGTAGGGGATGCACCTCAACCTAAAAGTAAGCAACTGATTAAAATGTGTGTTGTGCATTTGAACAAACAATTCGAGATTTCTTGCTGGGATTCCCCTGTTCCAACATAGGATACATCTAATAGAAAACCAAGGATCAGCAGAATCACATAATTTTCAAACAAGAAACATACAAGGATTAAAGTAACAACAAAAAAACAAAAAAATCGTGATGCTCTTTCAAATTTAAAACAAAGTTTACTATTAACATGGAAGCTAGAGCAAGACATAAAAGAGAACACCGTTATAAATTTAGATTTTCGATAACAAAAACCAAATGTTTTTAACATTCAAAATATTGAAACATTTTGATACAGTTCCTACATAGAACAAAAACCAAGATTATGGGATGCTTATTCTCCTTCCATCACGATTCTACTCTTCGAACCATTATATTATAAATGCCAATACTTTGATATACCCTTAATAAAAACCAACATAAGCCATCTTAAAATCTATAATTAATTCAATCAAAATCTATTAGCAAACTACTGACACAATAAACAGCAGATGACCTAGAACTACAACAAACAGCCATTGTACTTGAAGGAAAAAAAAACAAATATAGCAATTACAAACTTAGATGCTCTAAGTTTGTATTCTTACAAAACACGAAGATAATATTTAGAAAAATGAAAATTGAACACCAGATTCATCAAATGGTTGGCCAAACAGTAAAAAAAACTATCTAGCCAACATACATTTCATTCGAAACAAAATAGAGAAGCGTCGAATTTCAATTAGACAAAGAGAAGAAATCAAGTATAGAAAGAGAGTGTGATGCGATGGGAAACAAAAAGTGAACCAAAATCGTATTCCACATAAACGAAGCTACACCAAACGGAGGAAACAGAAAAATTACGCACAGAAAGAGGAAACAAAAATTACCTGGAACACGATTGGAATGTCTTCAAGGCAAACGAAACAAAAACGGAGGAAATTGGAGATGGAAGAGAAGCCCAGGATTTTGAATCGTGACCTTGGGGAGGAGGAGGAGAGTGACAGGTGGAAACATCATGAATGTTACATTCCAATCGTTTCATCAACTCCTACATTCCATGGTATTGCCAACATAAACAGAGATAGAGAGAAATCGAGCAAATATAAATAGAAATAGAATCAGAGAGAAATCCAGAAATTTGAGAGAAATCGAACCTGGTGTTGCGATGGGGAAGTCAGAGAGAAATCTAAAAGTTGGAGAAAGATGGCATCGGCTTGGTTGGGTTAAGGATTGTGAGCATCGATAAAACCTTGTCGGCATCTGAGTATTCATCTCGAAGAGAGATCGAGCAAACAAATGTCAAACCTTGTATTTCGAACATATACAGAGACAGAAAAAATCGAGCAAACAAATATCGTGAAACCTGGTTACAGTATCATTCAAACCAAAATCGTGAAACCAAAATCAAAAGTAAACCAAAATCGTGAAACATGGTTAAATCGTTTTTGGGTTTCGATGTTTAAGTAAGAAACATCAAACATCAAGTATTGAGACGAAATTGAAATACACAGAGCATAAAATCGATCTTGGTGTAATCGATCGATTTGAGGGAGTAGTACATAAACCTAATCGATCGATTTGAGAGAATAAACCTAATCGATATATGGTGTAAACCACATAAACTAAACCTAATCGATCGACGGTGAAATCGTGAGAGAGTACCTGAGAATAAAGTACCTGATATGAAGAAACCGTGAGATATAAAAAACCCTGAATCAACATCTATGGTGTATGAATCGTTTTGAAGGATGACGAAGCGTCATCTCGGATGTAGAGGAAACATAATGAATGTGACGGTGAGACTCCTTGGGAATAGAAGTCCTGAAGCTCGATAGAGGAATTGCCAGACTCGGTGGTTGTGAAGGAGTTAACGCAAATAATTATTGTAAAGTTATAAATTTTAAATTTTAAAAGAGTAAGTTTTTCACTCTTAAAATTAAGTAAATATGCTTTAAATGGTTGTACATAATGTTTAAAATGTTGTTTTTAAGAGTTTGGGAGTTAGATGCTTTATAAAGTAGTATAGATATTCATATAATATGTAATGAAATTATTAATTAATTTTAAAATATATTATAGTTTTTTAATGTAAAATACATAATAGTTTTTTAAGCTTATTTGCTTGTTTACTGTTCGCTTGTGTTTGTTAACGTTGGTATGTGTGTGTTTTGCATGTATGAATTCTCGTTTTTTTA
The DNA here is from genome assembly GCA_033807775.1 of Saussurea involucrata. Classification (NCBI taxonomy): domain Eukaryota; kingdom Viridiplantae; phylum Streptophyta; class Magnoliopsida; order Asterales; family Asteraceae; genus Saussurea; species Saussurea involucrata. The sequence goes on from CM066314.1 coordinate 14,173,236, forward strand.
AATTAACATATTTTGTATAATACATGAACATGACTATATCCATGTATATGTATGGTTATAGCAAGTATATATAGGGGTGTAAACGAGTCGAGTTTTTAACGAGTTACTTGCGTTCGAGCTCGTTTATCTCGACCTCGAGCTTAATAATTATCGAACTCGAGTCGATCTCGTGCTCAAGATAAAGTTTGATTAACTTAACGAGTCGAGCTCCATAACACTAATTCTCGACTCGACTCGTTTGAAAACTCGATTTAACTTCATGAGTCGATTCGAGTCGAACTGAGACGGGCCATTTGAGCATACACTTCTTTGAGCTAATCATTTTTATATTCTTGCAATTTATATGATCAAAATATAAAATTATTGAGCTTAAGTAAATAAACGAGTTAATCGATCTCAAATTCGAGCTCACAAACGAGCATCGAGCTCGAACATTGAAAAAATATTCGAGTTCGAGCCCAACTTTGAAAAAGTTAATCGAACTCGGGCCTGATATTATTTTTTGCATAGGCAGATTTATGTTTTTTAGTGGGTACATTTTTAAGATGGATCAAATGCTCGCAACGTCACGAATTGAGCCGGTGGAAAATTCAACACGATTTGACCTAAGAGAAGTCAATCGTGTCCCTTTGGCCTTTGGGGAAGAAAATACACTAGTCCAAATGGGGTGACCTTTTAAGCAAGCTGTAAGATTACGGGTTACGCATAAGCTCGACTTGTTTCCGTTTCGAGATAGTTTTCCGATTTTTGGTTGATTTTGTAAATTTTTTCAATAGCATCAACGAGACAACTAGAGTTGAGCAAATTCAAATTAACTAAAAATTTAGGTCAAATCAACAAATTTAGAACAAATCAATAAGTCAAATTAATTTAGGGCAAAAAACAGAAATATATGACAGATCTAGAATTTATGACAAATAATAAAATTAATAATGAAATGAAATCAATTTAGGGCAAATAAGGCAAATCAACAAGTAAATCAAATCAATTTAAGGCAAATCTACGATTAAGGGCAAAATTTTATTCATATGAGCTTACGGAAAATAATCAAGACAATAATGGGTAAATCAATAGGATGAACTGATGAAGTTATGGTAATTAAGATTTAAGACAAAAAGGGCAAATCAATAAGATGAGCTTAGAGCATTCCCAGTCATGAACCTCTTCAGAGGTTCATAACTCTGCCACATCAGTTTTCTCTTTCTGGCACATCAGTTTTCTTTTTCCTACTTATTTTATAAACCTCTCACTTTCAAATTTCCAATCATGGACCGGTTCATGGTTAATTTAAATAAAAACAATAACTAAACTTTAATTATAATTAAAAGACAATAATTAATAATTAAAATAATAAAAGTCATAATAATTAAAAATTACAATACGTTAAAAAAATAGAATTATAATTAAAAGTTACATATTGTTTTTATAAGACATTAACTAAAAATTATGATAATAAAGAATTACTTATTACAATTAAAACCCACTAATAAAAATCATTATAATAAAAAAACTACAATAACAAAAATTACAATTATTGAAATTTACAAATATAAATAAAATTTGAAATTATAATAATTTCTTTACTTTTTTTAATGAATTAAACTAATTAATTTGATAAGTACAAATTTACTTTAATAATTAAAAAATAAATTAAATAAAGGGAATTTAATTAAAATACCTAAAGTTTGACTTTGACTTACCAAAATACCCATTTCTCTCTCGATTTTGCCGAAATACCCATAAATCCCGCGATTAATCCCGTGATCGCGGGATAGGGCACACGTGGCCCGCTATTTTTGCCAAAACGTCCCGCGGCACCCCCCCCCATCTATGCCCGCGGTTACAATTTTCGTCCCTCCCCGCGACTGACCCCGCGACCATCCCGCGATCTGACAAAAAAATGACAATTTTGGTTCTTTTTGCACGAATCTTTGCATGCTTTTACTGTTTTTTTCCACAATTATTGTACTTTTGAAGACCAATTTGTGGTTCAAATTCACTGGCATGTTTGAGATTTCATCCATAAATATCAGTAAAATGCAATTCATAATTCACACCATTCTATCCTTCTTTCTTGCTTTCTTTCTTTCACTTGCTTTCTTTCTTCAGTAAACTCCATCGTCTTCAGTAAACAAATGACGTCGTCATCTAACCCATCGTCTACACCTGAAAGAATGCCACCTAAACTCCAGAAGGCGATAGCAGAAAGGGAAAAGGAGATAGACCAACTGACAAAAGAGTGGAAACAGATGATGGCCAGGAAGGAAGTCCACTTGATAAGGATCGAAGTGGAAGAAAAGGAGATCAAAAGGATGAAAGGGGATATAAAAGATAGGGAGGCTCGTATTCGTCGAGAAAAAGAAGAAATTCACCATATTTTGCAAGACTTCGCAATTCTTCAAGCGAAGGTAAGCGAGAAGCAAAGTTGGATTGATCAAACTAAAGCAATTTTTCAGTAGGTGGTGGTACGGGTGTTGCTTTAGTACTTCGTTGTTTATGTGTTGTTGTTTTGTACTTTTCCAGTTCGACATTGTTGTTTCGTTCCTTTCCTGTTTGTATGTTGTTGTTTAATTTGTCATGAATAAAGGTCTTTAATTTGTCTGAAAAGTAGTGTTTAAGTAGTCTGAAATTTGTCTAAAAAGTGGTTCATATTAAAAATACAACTCATAGATGTTATACAAGATTATACTAATCAATACAGTACAAAATTATCCAAATTTAAGGCTACATCTAGACGATGGTTTGGTTTTTGACAATCTGGGTCGACTTCTTACATGCTTTGGCGAGACGAGTCTCAAAGTGTTAAGCTCCACTTTCTCGATGTACACTTCAATCACAGTATGGCCGTCAACATACTGGCGTATGTTGGCTACATCTTCGTCGGTACTCAATTCTACCAGTCCAGTCAAGAAGTCTGCATTCGGCCTCTTAAAATACAACCTATTATATTTTGGTTCTTCATAGTCCAGCTCTTTCATGATCTGTTCAAGCAGTTGCATAGAAAGATTCCCCACATCTAACATGTCAACATAAATTTCTAGACCACGGAAATAATGTCTTCTGGGTGGTTCCGTGAACTACCCACCATGGTGGACTTTCATGGTGAACAACTGTGGATATGCATCTGTTGATGAACATTAGTTAATATAGTTAGTTCGTAGAACAACGGTAGTAACAAGCAAAACTCAATGAAACGTGCACACTAACCATATAACTCTTTGCCAGTGTCTGAAAGCGATCCAGATAAACGCCTAAAGCACCAAACATGAAGGTTTAGGGATGCCATGTAAGAATACGTTAACGAATAATATGTTCTCGTATATGTGTTTTACGACTAATCTAGCGTGGGTTATTTATAGGCAAATGTGGATGCTTTTACTGCACTTAGGTCCCTGTCTTTGCTCTAACACAACTTAGGTCCCTGTCTTTGCTGTAACACAACTTAGGTCCCTGTCAACGCTATCATATGATATATTTCTATATAACCATTACTATTCTCTCCATTTAGACTACTACCATTACTATTCTCTCCATTTAGACTACTACCATTATGATCATCATCCCATGTTCTGTTTCAAGTACCTTTCAAAAGATAACTGATCCCAATCAAGGGAAATCAATGTTCCGATCAACGTACATAAGTTATGTTTGATAAATTACAACGCACTAAACATACAATATTTATCGTCCCAATCAAGGGAAATCAATGTTCAGATCAACGGTATCATATGATATAGTTCCATGTGGTTCAAGCTCCGATGGGCCCGCGATGTTACTCAGTTGACTGCTTGTGCGTCTACTCCTTGGCACGGTTGAAGGGGCGGGATTTGGACACTCTCCACGAGTATGTCCTACGCATTGGCACCGAGTACATTTTCGTTGTATCGAACCTTCACCACGTGATGGACGTCGGTTGTTCTTTCTCGGTCTCCCGGCTCTGTTCTTATCGTTTAAAGGTGGATAGCATGGCGGAAGGGGGTCGGGTGGATACACCCATGCTTCAGGGGGTCCAGCTAGATTTATTACCTCTGCGTATGTTCTCCGGTAAGTTTCGGACGTGAAGAAACTTACAGCCAAGTCGCTGCAATCTCTACGACCCATATATCTTGCAGCGGCGATGGCATGGCCGCACGGTAACCCAAATTTTTGCCATTGGAAACACGAACAAACATGGTCGGTCATATGGACAGTCGCGTGAAGATGGTTATCCCGAACCTCGTACCTCCCATACCCGATTTCGCTTACCCTCCATGTCGACGCGTAACACGCCCTGAGGAGAACTATCTCCTCCGCCGCTGGTGTGAGTCTATTTTGCAGCTCAGCTCCTTTTCAGCGTCGAAGTTGGTACCACTCTTGCTGAAAGCTCCGAAAGTAGTCCATAAGAGTAACAATCGGACATCTACGCGCAAAACGGGAGAGTGCATTCACCGACTCTGCACTATTGGAAGTCAGAATGTCATACCGTTGTGCAGGAAAATGGGCCGCGGACCACCTCTCCGGTCCAACATCGTCCATGACTTTGGCTGCTTTCTTGGCACTAACTCGTAGAAGTTTCATGTACCGGTCAAACTCCCGAGCCGTATATGCTCTGCATGCCTGCCAGTAGACATCCTTGTAGGTGGTAATACGTTTGTCTTGGGTTTTGGCGTTCATCTCCAAATGTCGACAACATAAGGCGTGAGGGGGCATTTGGGTACATGGCAGAGATTGCGGCGCTTATGGAAGAAGCCCTGTCGGACATAAACACCAACCCTTGCGGGTCTCCGATAGCTTGTCTCAACATGGGCAGAAACCAAGTCCACTCCTCCCTGGTTTCGGACTTGCCTACTCCGAAAGCTACTGGAACGATGGAGTTATCCTCGTCCATGGCAACCGCTAGGAACATCATACCCAAGTAAGGGCCCTTTAAATGGGCAGCGTCTATTACCAGGACACGACGCAGATTTTCCAGAAATGCGCGGATCTGCAAAAACGTACGTGGTTTCCCTTTGTAAATGTTATAGTTTATAATGTGTAAACATATGACGTGTTAAAATACGCACCGCGGGTCCAAGGGCAACGAAACACATCTCAAACCGTCCATGTGAATCGGTCCTTAACTGGGTGACAGTACCTGGATTCTGCAACTGCAAATTATATAAATATGTTGGGAGTCGTTCATACGACTCCTCGAACGTGCCTCTCACCAATAGTAGTGCCCTGCATCGTGCACGCCAAGCTTGGTGGTAACCAATCGTGACGCCGAACTGCTGGTGTACATCGTCCATGATGTCCTTTGGACGCAATGACCTGCTAGCATCAAGAAATTTGCCTTTCAGTGTCGCACCCAAAGTCCTTTTGGTGGCTTGTTTGTGGTTGGGATTCAGTTGCGTCCTCGTACAAGTGTGTACGTCGTCCAACTTTCTAATAAGTAACGCCCCTCCTTTCTCTCCCGCGGGCCTCACGTACATCCTCTAATTACAGTTTTCTCTCGCACATTCAACTACGTATCTGCCTTTGTCGGATCTCGGCGTGACACTTTCGAAACCCTCTTCCATGAACTTAAGTCCGACCTGACTTGCCAAGTGATCCTTCAAATCAAATATCTGACCTACTTCTAACCTTAAACTGCGATTATAAGGTGCAAGTTCGTAGGTTTGTGTATGGGTATTCTGGTCTGGAAGAATAGGGGGCATATCAAAATAGTCATTTAACTGACTAAATGATTTATTACTAGGGGTATATTTTTCGTGATCATCACTATCGGTATCTGATCTGTCTATATCAGCATTACCCGTTTTGAAAACATAGGTTTCGTCATCAGCAACTCCAGCACAGCGTCCTTCTTGTGGTTGTTGTTGTTGCGTCTCCAGAACATAATCAGGAATACAGTCGTTAAGACCATATGCATGATCCAAATGAACTGTTGGGCCGTAGGAAGGCTGAAATTGAGAATCAGGCTGCTCCATTTGGAGATCTTCGTCATCAGCGTCGTCATCACCTTCGTCGTCGTCGTTGTCGTCACCGTCATCGTCACCTTCGTCATCATCTTCGTTGCACACTGAGGATTCGGCATACACATAAAGTAATGGAGGTCTTTCTGATTCGGCTGCAAAGTGCATAAAACCAGAGATATCCCCATCGTTGCATAACTCCACAAATGACCCATCGCCATTCTTGAACACTAACTTGCAAACAACCGAATGGTCGATTTCACATTTTTGCATGGCGTATGCAACAAACTTCTGATAAGCCAAGTTTACTGCCAATTTTACACCATGCTTAGATTTATAAAGAAAATTCCACACATTGTTGTGTTGCACCCATTCACCGTCGTACCAGAAAAACAACTTAGCTTTTGCAACAGATGAACTCATTTTTTCAGTAGTATCTCAAAAACAAAATACTGAAGAAAGAAAGCAAGAAAGCAAGAATGAAGGATGGAATTGGTGTGAATTATGGATTGCATTCTACTGATATTTATGGATGAAATCTCATTGAGGAACATGAATTGCAACCACAAATTGGTCTTCCCTAAGTACAATGATTCAATATTGATGAAACAAGCCAGTGAATTTCAACCACAAATTGGTATTCCAAGTACAATAATTGTGGAAAAAAAACAGTAAACGCATACAAAGATTCGTGCAAAAAGGACCAAAATTGTAAAATTTTGTCAGATCGCGGGACCCATCGCGGGGTCAGTCGTGGGGAAGGACCAAAAGTGTAGACGCGGGGATAGTTGGGGGGGGGGGGGGGGGTGCCGCAGGACGTTTTGGCCAAAACCGCGGGCCACATGTGCCATATCCCGCGATCGCGGGATTAATCGCGGGTTTTATGGGTATTTTGGCAAAATCGGGAGAGAAATTGGTGTTTTGGTAAGTCAAAGTCAAACTTTGGGTATTTTAACTAAATTCCCTTAAATAAAACCTAGATTCAATTTATTTTATTATTAAATTAAGAGTAAATTACGTTTTTCGTCCCTATGGTTTGCTAAAAATTTCGGTTTTCGTCCCTAGTCTTCATTTATTACACTGATGATCATTGTGGTTTGCATTTTATTGCGTTTTTCGTCCCTGACTCTAACAGCCGTTAAAGTCCGTTAAGAAAGGGATTTATGATTTTTTACTTTTTTTTAATTAAATATTTTGTCTTACCCTAGCCTTTCAAACAAATCAGCATCTCCATCTCCATCTCGGGCATTGCATACCACCCTGACCACTGCCATAAAATGCAAAAACACAATGAAAATTCATCCTAACCAGTCTCCGACGACCACTATTGTTTTTTCTAGGTTTTGTAGTCATCGATCAAATCAAATTAGGTTAACTATGTTGCTCTATGGTGGGGGAATAAGGAGGTGCAATTGTTGTGATGGGGAAGTGAAGCTCGACGACACGACTGGTTTTGTTGTCGCAGAATACTCCTGGCCATGTTTAAGGTGTGGAGGGTTGGGAGATGTTCCATAGGATGAATCTGCCGCCGACGACGGAGCGGATGGCGAGGATTGCTGACCTATCGTCGAGACTTGAAAAAGGTCCACGAGATTTATCAGAGGCGCCGGAGGCGGAGGTGGCGTCGTCATCGAAAATAACACAGTCGACACGAACGACGACGTTTTCAACCTGAGGAACAAGGGTATGATATCGCTTGGAAACAACGCAGCAACGTCCTAAGGCTTTGACGTCGTCGATGTTGTTGAAAACCAAGAGGAGGAGAGAGTCCGGCAGGAGGTCGAAATGGTCGATGGCGGCTTCTTGCTCCGGCGAGGAGAAAGAGTAGGATGGTTCAGGGTGGATTTTGTTGGTGAGATCTGGGCGGAGGGAAGACATCATAGCTAAAAAGAAGAAGGGGGATCTGGGGTTTTCAAGAATTGAATGAAGAGATGAACAGGAATCAGATGGAAAGCATATGGAATCTGGGAACAAATTCACCAGAGAAAGAGAAAAAGAAAGATAATGGAGAGAGAACAGATATTGTGCGTGTACGGGGGATAAAGATGGGTGGATAGAGAGAGAGAGAGAGAGAGAGAGAGAGAGAGAGAGAGGGGGTAGAAGTGGGTTGGTGGGTGGCTACACTTTCCAAAGTAATAATTTAATTTTATAATATATAATAGAAATATCTAATAAAACAAAACTAAAAAAGAATAAAAAAAATGAGAAGACGTCCGTTTGTTAACGGTTTTTAGGATCAGGGACCAAAAAGGAAACAAATCACAAACCACAATGACCATCAGTGTAATAAATGAAGACCAGGGACGAAAACAGAAATTTTTAACAAACCACAGGGACGAAAAATGTAATTTACTCTTAAATTAATGTTGGGCACACCATTTGTAGAGGAGGAATCGGTTCTTCTGCATGAACCACTCCATCCTATGTGCCAAAAAAGTCATTTGTTCCAAAGGTGAAAAAAAATCAAACTGGTACATGTGTCCACGTGGTGGGGTTTAAGAGCATCCACAATCATGGACCTCTTTAGAGGTTCATGGTGTAGCCACGTCATCTTTCTCTCACTGCCACATCAGTTTTTTCTTTTCTAAAAATTTTATAAACCTTTCACTCTCAATCATGGACCGGTCCACAGTTTATATAATAAAAAATCATAATAATTAAAAACTACTTATTATAGTACTTATAACAATAATTAAAAACTATAAATAGTTAAAAATCAGTTGTTATAAATAAAAACTACAATAATAAAAATCAAAATAAAATAAAATCAATAATGATAAATATAAAATGTGGTTTTTTATAAAATGAAAATTATAACAAATTAAATTTGACTATAATTTACTAAATAAATTTTAACAAATAAAAAATAAACCAAACAACTTTTACATACAAAATTTATTGTCTATATAATAAATAAAAAAGAAATGAATTCAAAGATTTATAGTGCATTAAATAGTGGACGCCATTTCTTAAATTAATCTCCATAAAAAAAAAATAGGGCAACTTTTTGGTCACATCATCACTTTCTCAATTGGCAAACAAATTTATGGAGCGGTTCATGGAGATCCACGTGGGGGTATGAACCTTCCATTGTGGATGCTCTTAGATTAATACCTACATCTTCGAAACTTAAAAAAACTTAAAAGTATATATTCATTTGTAGAATTTGATCCATTCCTTTAATCAATAAAATTTGGTGGCACAAACTTATATCTTCCAAATACAACGAGAAAAATAAATAAATAAAATTTTGAAGCTTAGAATTTGTCTTATAATTGTTTATCTTTGTAGAAACATTACTTACATGAAATATGTTAGCTCAAATAAAATATATATTTGATTAATTTTCGTTTTAACTAGTTGAATTAAAAAAGAAAAATTAGAACTAAATACCCAACAATATATTAGTTAATAAGATATAAAGTTATTAAATTTAAATATTTTACTGAAACTAATTAATATACAACAAATACTACTAGTTAAATTTTATATAGAAATATAAATTTAACTTGCTTACTTGAACTAAGTAATATACATTAAAAATGATTATAGTTAAATTATAACTAATAAATATATACAAATAATACCATTTAGCAACTAATAATTGAAGATTATTAGTGTTATTGTGTAATATAATGTTAAAATCTAAAACATCATACCAATACTAGTAATTTCAACCGATTAATGCTAAATTATTATATGTTTATTAATTATAACCATTTTTGGTGTATATAAATAAATTAGTTATATTTATATTCTTATATCTTATGTAACTATAATATTTTCTTTTGTATATCAATTAGTTTTAGTAAATTACTTAAACTTATAATTATATATAATCTTATTATTTAATATATCGTCGGAAATTTAGTTTGTTTTTTCAACTAATCAAAATAAAGCATTTTGATAAATTATGTTTTATTTGAGCTAAATGATTTCATGGAAAATATTGTTTCTCAAAAAATAAACTATTTAATAGCAAAATCTGTACTTGAAATTTTATTTAATTATTTTGCTCGCTGTATTTTGAAAATATATACTTGTGCCACCAAATTTTGTTGATTAAAGAAGGGACCAAATCGTAAAGATGAATGTTGAGGGAGAGATCAAATCTGTTATAAAAATGAAAGATAGTCTAAGGGACCAACTATGTTATAATAATGAAAAGTAATTTGAGATACCAAATCTATTATTGAAGATGAAAGTTGAGGGGGGTGAAGGGGAATAGAGAAAATTGCCCCTTACTAGCTGAAACTTAAGTGAAAGAGTCAGTAGGATGGATGATATTCGTTACATAAATGAAACTATAGGGACGTTCCTCATTAATAGTTCTTTTCAGGGACCATACCCGTTAATTTATGTAAATCACATGGACCAAAATTACACTTAACTCCTATCTATCTCTTTTATTTCATTTACATAAACACTAGACATGCTCTTGTGTTGTCTGGTTGTAAACATGTTAACAATACACGTCAATTGTAATGACCACCAACAGGTTCAAGAAAACGGACCTATTAATTGCATACATCATTAATAATACATGAACAAAATCAAATGATATTGGAAAAACTAAGACGTGTTGATTATACACATACTTGTATCCAAATCAAATTAAATATTCCAAATACAAACTTTAACATTCAAATCGAAGCTACTAGCTCATCCAACCCTTAAGAAGATTTTTATATTTTAGTACTCTTGGGTTTTGTGTTGGTAAAACTGAGATAAATTGCACGAAGCAAAATACCATAGTTGCGCAAACCGACACTTATGAGCTTATTTGATGCATCAAAAAGGGCAATGGGATTGCCAATCTACAACCCTACTATACGATAGGTGACACACTAAGATCCGTGTCTGAAGGTGGACGACAAAGATATCGCACTTGTTGTTGGACAATCTCATCCAGTTGTTTGTTCCGTCCTTTAATGATAGAACGATCTTGTTTCTTGAGATCGCTCAAGCAATGAACATCTGCCATGCATTCAAACCTTCTCGATTTTCCAGCATAGTAAACGGACAATCCTCCCTTTCTACACCGAGATAGAAAGATATAAGCAAATGTGAACCACCAAACCAACTTATCTTCTATATCTCATTTAAAGGTAGCGTTTGGGGATGTATGTAGAACTTTCGCACAACTCCACAGGTAACTATATTATTGAAGTGAATACCCATTGCTTGTGGAAAAGAATATGTCATGATAAGTTGTTATATAAAAGAGTACTTGTTTAATTGATCTCTAAACTAATATACAAACCACCATAACTAATATATATTGACACCTTATGCTTTTATTGAGTGCCAACATCAAGAACAACACCAATAAATTCGAAAAATGGAACCAATGGGGAAAAAAGTCGAACCAATGATCAAGGCTTATATGAATTGACATAGTGCATGAGCTAATAAATAACGTTCTTAAAAAACACTGAAACAATAATAATAATAATAATAATATACATAAATAAAACCTTGCCTTCCCGAAAGACTCATCCTCATCGCCTCCATGTTAAAAGGGCTCATATGTTTTGTTTCATCATCCATTATATATATGTATCTAAAATGAATGCAAAAGGGATGGGTTGGGGTGGTTAAGAGAATGCCTATGACAATATGCACATAAACACTTGGTTTTTCTTCTTCTAAATACTCTGATGAAATGGGAGGACAAATTGAAAGGGTGAAGGGCTTTTATGAAGTGTCAAGAAAGATGTGTTGTGTTTCTTGGTTAGTTTTATTATTGTATTTGGATGAATGAGAAAACACCCATACACATGTCCACACCTTTTTTCTACACTTACTCTTGTTCATCCACTTTTCAAGCTTTACCTGTTACCCATCTATACATACACACAAATGTATCTATATATACATTGGAAATTGTATTTTTATGTATTTATCCAAAAGATACAATTTAGAGGTTAAGAGCATCTTCAATATCCATGTTAAAATAGATAAAAGTGGGATTTTAGGATTTTATTGCTCCACGGCTATGCTATTCTCTATATGCTAAAACAGAGAAAACAGGATAAAGAATGTAAAAATCTCTAAATTTAGAGAAAATTTTAAATAAGGGAAATTAATTAAAATACCCTAAGTCCAACTTCGTGTTACCAAAATACCCAAAATCTCTCCCAGTTTACAAAAGTACCCAAAAAATCCGCGATGGGCCCCGCGATCGCGGGCCCAGGCCCACGTGGCAAACTGTTTCGGCCAAAAGCCCCGCGAAGCCCCCCAACTTTGCCCGCGTTGGCAAGTTTCGTCCCTGCCCGCGATCGCAACCCGCATGGGCCAAATTTTTTTTACATTTTTGGTCCCTGTTTTTTGTGTCTTTGTTCAGTAAAAAAAATACAAACTGTGAAAAAAGAAATTTTAGCAAAACCGAGCTGCGTGAGCACGAGATTTTGGAGTTGCATTCGTGTCCGCAGGTCGCACACAAGTTCGACGATTTTAGCTTGCGAAATCGTCAATCGGCACCCCCCCTGCGCGCGGGTAGGTGTTGGAGTAAAACCATGCAAGGAGCTTGTCAACTCCTCACACTTCTTTCCTTATAAACCAAATAATGTTCCTTCCTCCTTCCTATGTGGGACAACTTCCCACACCCAAATTGGTTTTTGCTAATTTCATGGTTTTTACTCACTTTGAGCATCGATATCTCATTCACACATACTCCGTTTTCGACGTATTATATATCGTTTCGAAGCTCTCATATAGGAGAACATAAACCCATTATAAGTTAATTATATATACTACATATATATATATATTTAAATGTGTCTAAAGTTCCCTAAAAACCATTAAAGTTCTTATATTTAATGGTTTTTAGGGAACTTTAGACACATTTAAATATATATATATATATATATATGTAGTATATATAATTAACTTATAGTGGGTTTATGTTCTCCTATATGAGAGCTTCGAAACGATATATAATGCGTCGAAAACGAAGTATGTGTGAATGAGATATCGATGCTCAAAGTTGAGTAAAAACCATGAAATTAGCAAAAAACCAATTTGGATGTGGGAAGTTGACACCCTTAAAGTCTCATTTTTTTTTCAATTAACTTTTTGTTTCTTTACTGATATATTCACCTTTTTTATCCCCCCTCTCAAAAAAATGCTTGACCCTATATTACCAAAAAAAAATTATTTCTTATTTTTTGTATTTTATTTGATGTTATTTAAGTCCCGACCTTCATCTCCCAAAATTTTGGACCCATCACTGTTTTGATAATGTTTTATGTTGTATGTTTTCTTCGTTATGTCTACATAAAACATAAAACCGAAAAGAAATCAATGTTATCACAAATATATATATATATATATATATATATATATATATATATATATATGTTTTTATGAAACCAAAATTAAGTATCCAACACAAGTTCAAGACATATCCATTTTGCATGAAAAAGGAGGATTAATCCTCATCTTGTTATAAATCATGTTCGAGGATGTATCTACAAACATGTTATATCATAATACAAGCCATAAAATTAGACCTGACAAAAACTGACACAACACACTAACCTGACACGAACTCGGCACGAAAATTAAACGGGTAAGGCCAGGGTCAAAATTTTCAACTCGAAAATGACCCGGATAACACTACAAGAAAACTGGGCATCAGTGACGAAAATTAGCGAGGGAAAAAATCCCTCACTAATTAGCGAGGGATTAATGAGATATTAATCACAACCCCAATCCCTCACTAATTAGCGACGGATTAGCGAGGGATTGGGTTTGTGATTAATCTCTCATTAATCCCTCGCTAATCTGTCGCTAATTAGTGAGGAATTAGCGAGGGATTGGGTTAGTGGTCAATCCCTCGCTAATCCCTCACTAATTAGCGAGGGATTAATGAGAGATTAATCACAACCCCAATCCCTCGCTAATCCCTCACTAATTAGCGACGGATTAGCGAGGGATTGGGCTTGTGATTAATATCTCATTAATCCCTCGCTAATCCGTCGCTAATTAGTGAGGGATTAGCGAGGGATTAATGAGAGATTAATCAAAAACCCAATCCCTCGCTAATCCGTCGCTAATTAGTGAGGGATTAGCGAGGGACTACTGTAATCCGTCGCTAATTAGTGAGGGATTAGCGAGGGATTGAGTTTTTTTCTTGTTTTCCCATATATATATATATATATATATGGGTTATATGTATATATAGCTAATGTGTGATATTTGAAAATCGCATATGATGTATATATGTGTTATATATATACGTGTATGTGTATATATGAATGATATATGAACCACAATACACCACATATATATAGGCAATACACACTTTGCATACAAGTCATACAGGGTGTTGTTGGGTGTTAATCAATTTTATTCGGCTTTAATCGGTTATGTTGAACTTTAAAGCATCTATTGGGCTTTAATCTGTTCTAATGAGCTTTAATCAATTCAATTGTCTTTTAAAAGGTTTTATTGTGCCTTAATGGATCTACCTGGTTTAAAGGGTTCTACTGGGCTTTAAAAGGTTTAATTGGACTTTAATTGATCTATCGGGCTTTAAAGGAGTCTATCGGGCTTCAAAGGAGTCTATTGGGCTTTAAAGAGTTTAATTGGACCTTAATTGATGTGTATACGTTTTATATACTTATATATGTATAGGCGAATGATCGTGCGAGAAGTTAATGTTAACGTGAGAGTCATGATTAGAAGTGGATCTGAACCGTTGATCACTTTTAATCTCATGCTCTCCCATGAATTGCACCATAGAAGGGAATTGGTTTAGTGCATCTCGGTGCATTTCATCCTATAACGTACGCCCATTTCTCATCCAATGGTTGATAACCACTTTTCATGTATCTCACGTTAACCTCAATTTCTCACCGGAACCAACCCTATGTGTATTGGGGGCTCTATAAGATCACTAAGGCTCAATATAGCTTATTAAGAACCATTAAAGCCTACTAAGAACCATTATAACTCAAACAATATCTTTTATGACTTATCAAGGCCCAATACATGCATACAATCACGTAATAAGTCACTTTTGTTGAGCCTTAATCGGTTTTATTGAGGTTTAATCGATTCTAAAGGCTTTAATAGATTTATTGGTAACATATTATAATAACAATAAAATCAATAGATTTCTGATAAAATATATTTTTATGTCAGATGTCACAAAATTTATTGGATTTAATATATATGGTATTATTTATAATAATATATCTACTATTTAAACTATTATATGTAATTATGTAACTTATATATATAAAATAACTAAGGGAAATTAATTAAAATACCCCAAGTTTGAAAGTGACTTACCAAAATACCCCAAAAAATAAAAAGTTTACCAAAATGCCCCAAATTTCCGCGGTGGAGTCCCGCGATCGCGGGCAGGGACCAATTGTGAAATTTTTTGCAAGATATATTTACACTTTCAGTCCCTGGCCCCCGCGATCGAGGCCCGCGATGGCTCTATCGAGGCCCGCGATGGCCCGCTATGGGGACTGAAAGTGTAAATAATCTTGCAAAATTTTACACTTTCAGTCCCTGCCCGCTATAGAGGGCTCCCTCCGCGGAAAAAAGGGCATTTTGGTAAGAAATTAATTTTTTGGGGTATTTTGGTATAATTTCCCTTAAAAACTAAATGCTGTTGTAGAACAATTGATATAGAGAGCAAAAGTCGTTTATTCTCATTAACAATGAACCCTTTAAATAGGGATGAGCTTACAACGAAAAGGAAACATACAATATGGTAACTCTCAATACATGGTAATTATCTCTTCAATCACTTCCTTATTGATGAAGGCACAATATTCTTCAACACTCCCCCTTGTGCCGAGTCAAAGGGATGATGGTGCATAACTCTTGCCTCATTAAAATCTTACGTCGGAAAAACAAAAACCCATTGGGAAAAATGAAAACCTTAGACGAAGGAAAGAGTACAAGGCACCACTAAACAATTTCTTTAGTTTAGTATCATACTTGATTCATACATCAATCAAATAGGTTTTGAAAAACGAGATGGTTTAAGACTGTTGCCTCACTAAAACCTTGCACCAAGGAACAAAACCCAGTGGGAAAAATAAAACCTTGGGCAAAGGAAAGAGCACAACCCATCAATCGTACATGTGTAATAGACGCCTTCTTTAGTCCATTACTCCCCCTGATTCATACATTAATCAAGGGAGTTTGGAAAGTCTCCGCATTCCAATGTTTTCCACATGCTTCTCAAATGTGGCCTTAGGCAGTGATTTGGTGAACAAATCAGCCACATTCTCCTCAGACCTTACTTGATTCACTTGAAGGCGAACAAATCAGAGTCTGTTGTTGCTGATTATAGAAAAACTTTGGTGATATATGGTATATAAACCGTTGCCTCACTAAAACCTTACACCAAGGAACAAACCCCAATGGGAAAAATAAAACCTTGGTTGAAGGAAAGAGCACAACATACCAATATTACATATATAGTAGACTCCCCCTTTTGTCTACTACTCCCCCTGATTTGTGCATTAATCAAAGGAGGTTTAAAACATTTCCATTTTAATATTTTCTACATGTTTCCCAAATATGGTTTTACGTATTGATTTGGTAAACAAACATGTCACATTTTCCTCGCATCTTATTCAGTTCACTTGAATCTTGAGGATAATTGATTATATGGAAACTTAAGCAAAGTATGCTTTGTGTTATAGCCCTTGATATATCTTACTTTCATTTCTTCGATACATGATGCATTATTTCCATATATGCAAGTTGCATAGTGGTTAAACTCAAAATTAACAGTTCCTCTTATATGTGTAATGATAGTCCTTAACCATATACACTCTTAAATAGTCTCATGGAGAGTAAGCTTGTTGATAATATAAGAAGATAGCTATTAAGGGTTTGCTTAGTTTACTTCCAAGCAATCGACATGTTTCATACGATAATTCCTTATCCAGTTTGGGAACACCCTTTATATGAGTCAAACATATACTTAATATTAGCAAATATATACCAAGGTATTGTTTGGTGTTTTTCTGTAAGAGCCAGTACTTTTGCTGCTCACAATCTAAGTAGGTATTGAAGTTACATTATCAATCCATTTTTCTCCGTAGGGAAATTATAAGCCCACGTCAAATCGTCAATGGTGCCAAAAGATTAATTTGAAATCATTCCAATGACGTTGCGTTGGCGCTGAGCTAAATCTAGCTGACAATTTTAGTGAGAAGTATAATATACGGTCAAGTGTATTATGTTGAGTACAATAATGCGCCTATTGTACTTAGGTATGGAATTCCATCTCCTAACACCTCTTCGTCCTCATCCTTTAGACGAAATGGATCTTTCCTTATATCCATCACTTTGACCGATCATGGGAGTGCTAATCGGATGCGCTTTGTCCATATTAGGTCGCCTGATCATTTTCTAGACATATGCGGATCGGTGGATTAATATTCCACAAACTCGGTGTCGTAGCTCAAGTATCTAGACAAAACCAAGTTTTCCCACGATCTTTCATCTCAAATTCAGATTTCAAGTAGCTTGTGTTTTCTCTTATTTCATCAAGATTGCCTATTATGTTCATAACATCGACATATAGAGCTACTATGAAAATCTGGGACTTGTTTTCTTATATAAATACGCAAGGGCACAGTTCATCGTTCTTATTTATCATTTCCCAATCAAGTATTCACTCAGGTGGGTATACCACATCCGCATAGATTGCTTTAATCTATAAAGTGAGTGTTTCAATTTTATTGTAATCGCATTTCATAGTTTAAAGTTACTTGATATTGGTATAATGCCATCAAACACTTTTATATATCTCTGAATTTAGATCCCCATAGAGATATGTAGTAACTACATCGTTGAGCTGCAATTTCCAGTCATTCGGAAACTACTTGGCTAATTTAATTAGCAGAACGTTGTCCATCACAAGAGAGTAAGTCTTATTGTGGTCAATCCAGTGCGTTGTGAGATACCTTGCGCCAAAGGAGAGCCTTATATATTATGACTTAATTATTCTCACTACGCTTCCCTGACAAATGATTTATTTATGTCCTACAGGCTTTACACTTGGTCGGTTAGCACTACCGAACCCAATACCTGTTCATTTGTCAAATAATTATCCTGGATTGCTTCTTTTCATTTAGGCCAATTTGCTCTTTGTTGACATTCTTCAACTGAGCATGGTTCGATGACATCGTGCTCTATTATCTCATCAGCAACGATATATGCAAATATATCATCATTTAGTATTTATGATCTGTCCATCGACTCATATTCATTTGAGATTTCTTTTATCTCTGGAATCAGTATAACTTCGGAGCGTCCTCCAGTAATGATTCATAGACATAGATTTAATTAGAGATAATATCATGTATTGATGATATATAGTTGTGCCTTACTCTTCTCTTCCTTTAGATGAGTATCTATCGAACCAAGTAGCTTCCCCCATTTCCTTTTGGGAGCTACGACCTCAACCACACATCCACCATGTGTGATTGCAACGTACTTCCAGCGACGTTGTGCCCTTGTTTGGGGACTTTTGACCTTGTGAGTATATTTGCAGCTCGTATATGTTATCTTGTCACTCTAGATAATATTAAACATATCAGGTATCGAGTCTGATTCGTTTGACTTCAACTTTACATTGTGAAGTTTTTTTGGGATCAAAATGAGACACAATTGAAATATTCAATGGCACTTCCTGTCGTTCCCATGGAAAATCCTTTTTCCTATCTCCCCCTAACGACAGGAAGGTTGTCTCATCAAAGTGACAACCCGCAAATCTAGCGGTAAAGGGATCACTCGTCAAGGGTTCTAATTAGCGGATAATTGTTGGGGGTTCATATCCAACATTTTATGAATCGTTTTTAAGACCCATTTTGGTACGCTGTGGGGGCGTAATTGGCACATATACAACACAACCAAACATACGTAAATGTAAAACATCAGGCTTATATCCAGTTACCAACTGGTACACATAAGATTGGTTGGTTGGTTGTGGGTCTAAACACGAATAATTAAAGTTGCATGTAATATTGCATAACCCCATGTAGATCTGGATAAATTGGTGCGCATAACCAATGCCCTAGCTACCATCTATATTCTTTTGATGACAACTTTTATCATTCTACGAGACCGTTTTATATATACACAAGGTGTAAAGCCCGTGTCCTGGTACGTTTTTGTCTAATTTTTAATTAATTAAAGTGTTTACCTTTAATTGTTTGCGGTTAGTGTTTTGGTGTCAAAAGGACCAAAAATGTTAGAATTCTTGTTTTTAGGGAAGTTTGTAAGATAGTTGTAGTTGGGGGGCTAATGTGAAACTTTTTGGAAAAGTTTTGCATGGGTCGTGGCCCATGGCCGGAATCCCATTCTCGCTCTTCTTTCCTTGATAGCCAAGCAAAACCCAAAACATTCCTAACCCTATTTGCCTTAGTTTTGTGTTGTTCGGCTGGAAGTGAGGAACGAGAGAGAGAGAGATAGAGAAGAAACCGAGAGAGGGTTAGAGAGAGAGATCGGCGGCGAGAAGAAGGGAGTCGGGAGGCTGATCGCCGGAGGGAAGGACGCCGGAGGAGGAGCGCAGCCACTGCCGCCACCGTTTCTCGTCGAAGGTAAGTTCCATTCTCTCGTCTTTTCTTGTTTTCCTTGTCTCGCGTCGGCCTCCTCCCGTGACAGCCGCGTCGCGGCGGCCTTGGCCGCTGTAGGCGGTAATCGGCGGTATCACCACCGGAGATGGTGATGTGGTGGTGAGCGTTGTGAGGTTGCTGTAAGTCGATCGAGAAAGAGAGAGATCGGAGTTGTGAAAGGGGTGCGGTGTGTGTGCGTGCAGGATTTTCGCCGGAGGGTTACCACCGGCCGCCGCCACCGGCAACCACCACTGCCGGAGGTGGCAGTGGATGGTGCATGGCCTGACCTGTTTCACCGTTGAACTTTTAAGCCTTGACTTAATCAATTAAGTCGAATCGTTCAAATCGTTGTTAAAAGTTATCTTTTTATGCGAAAATATGGTTCAGCCCCTGTTTTGTGACGGCAATAACTTTTCCGTCGTAACTCCGTTTGATCCGAAACTGGCGCCCACGCTTCGAGCTCGGGACCGGGCACGTTTTCTGTGTTTTAGCGGAAAACTGGTTCGGCCTCGAGTTGGGAGAAAAAGTGGTCGCAAGTTCTGCGGTTCGTCATTTCATGTGAAAATTCTGGAATCTGTCTCGGTTTTGCGAAAGCCGTAACTTTCTGCTCGTAACTCGTTTTGGGGTGAAATTGGTGCCCAGAGTTCCTTATTCGAGTTGGGAAGGTTTTTCGTGTTTTGCCGAAAGTCCGATTAAGCCCGTAGCTAGGCTGTAGTGGGCTGTTTGTGCAGGCTGGACCGAAAACTGGCAGTTTTGGTAACCGTTCGTATTTAATTCATAATAAATTGTAGAAAAATCGTTAGGAGGCGTATAATATGTCCTTGGAACCCTAACTCAGAGGACTTTCTGGTCATGAAATAATATTGGGATTTTTCTGGGTTTTAAGGGGTCGAAACAGGTCCCGAACAGACCTGTTTTGTGAGAACGGAAATTAGTTTTAGTGACGGTTTAAGCGTGTGTCGTGTCATAGGGTCCGGGTCTCGTATTGACACGTTTTAACATGCGTTTAGGTGCTGGAAAGTGACCGTAATTGTGAAGCTTGATTTGTGTTGATTAAGCTAGGCGCGCATTTGAGGTGAATTCTCTCACTATATCTAATATTAGTTGTTTTATCATTGCTATAGTACGTGCGTGGTAGCTTTATGTGTTTGTGTTGTGGAACTAGATAGTGGGGTGTCTAGTTAATACTATGTTGCCATGTTAACTCGGTGGGACCGAGGGTCCGGCGGGGCCGGAGGTTTTATACGCGGGGCGTAGAGACTCGGTGGGACCGAGGATTCGGCGGGGCCGAAGGTGTTATCATGTGGTCGGTGGGACCGACTTGTCGGTGGGACCGACTTGTGCCTTTTAAATGGGTGGTTGTGGATATACATGTTTATGATATGTTTGTAGACCTGTATGATCGCTTATGTGTCACTATCTGTTTTAGGGGTAGTGTGGAATAACTGTATTATTTATGGTGTTTGAATTCACTAAGCTTCGTGCTTACCCTTTCCCTATAAACTGTGGTTTCAGGTCCGAGCGGCTCCAAGGCGTGACGAGTACACACTGGCGCGCGAGGAAAGTTGGTTGACTTATGGTTTTTATAATTAAACAGTGTTTCCGCTGGTAGTAATTTATAAAGATATTAATTATGTGTTTGCAAACGAAACGTTGGGATCATTTATGATTTTGCAATTAATATGTTGGGGTTATTTAATGAGATTTTATATATGAAGTGTTTAATTAAAAATTTTAATTTTCTTGAAATTTTGGGATGTTACAACTTGGTATCAGAGCACAGCTTGAGTGAATCAAACGCACCTCGGTGTGTTTGGTCTCAAGTTGCGGCTGGGAAATTTGCAAATTCTTTATTAAATCTTTTTGGAAATAAAAGAAAAAGTAACACCCCGTTCGAGGAACGGTGATCGAGGGCGCAGTGTGTACAGTCAGCCGGAGCCGAAGGGAAAGGTACAATGCTTAGTGTTTTATTGCTTTCTAGATCATAGAGTATGCATGCTAGATTGCCTGTTGTTGACACTATGCGGTATGTTGGATTGCTTGCTATTAGGAATTTCAGCTAATTATGATAGGTTACTAAGTGAATGCCCTCTAGGTTGTATGCAGTAAGAGACTTATAGCCTTAGAATATTCGATTTAGTTCTATTGCGTAGCTCTTGTTTGAGTCCAACCGTTCTAGGATAGAATCTTGTATTCGACTGTCTATTTGTTTTGCACTGCATGTAATCGGGTATTCGCGAGGCCACTCTTTATGATTAGTGGGGATTCGGTAGTAGCAAGGGTAGTGGTTGGGATGAAATTCCTAGGGAGCTAGGAAGAGTGTGTATATATGCCAGTGCGGGCATATGTGTGTAGTTTCGGCGAGAAGCTACTTGGACCCCTCGGGATGGGACTCGGAACGAGCGATGATAGGTGTGGAAGGTAGTAGTAGAGCTCCTACTACCGGAAGCACAGGATCAGTGCTCGAGTCGGGAAAGTCGCGAGGAATCCAAGGAGCTGAGCGTGAGTGTTGTTGATGTGAGTTATTAGGTACTAATAACTCGTTGTATGTTTCTTCTTTATAGAATGGCCATCACTAGGAGGAACAACGCGACTGAGCCGCGAACTGAGGCGGGGATCACGGAGGAGCAGATCCGAGAGATGATTGCAGCGGAGGTAGCGCATGCGGTCGGGGAGGCAATCCCCGAGATTATCACCGCCATACAAGATCAGGTGACGGTTCTGCTAGAGGAACGCATCGCAGCGATTCCGCCGCCTGCTGGGGGACAGCCCCGTAATCGAGAGTTCCAGTATCGGGATCTCTCTGCCTGTTCTCCCCCGGAGTTCAAGGGAGACCCGAACCCAATTGTTAGCATGCGTTGGGTTTCTGATATGGAGTGTGCCTTCTTGACCTGCGGCTGCCCGGATAATCTGAAGGTCCGTTTTGCTGTGAATTTGCTTCGCGATGGGGCGAAGGATTGGTGCGCCTCAGCGCTGACTCTGGCCGAGCGTACTACCCTTACGTGGGAGGAGTTCGTTACTCGTTTCCGTGCTGAATACGTGCCTCCGGTAGAGATGGAGCGGATAGCGAAGGAGTTCTTGGAACTAACCCAGACCACGGAGTCTGTTAAAGAGATGAACAAGAAATTCACTGAGATGGCGCTGTTTTGTCCTCAATATGCCGCTTCGGAGGAAATGAAGATGGCTCGGTATAAAGATATGTTACGTACCGAGATCAGGGAGTTCGTGAGCACGGTACCGTACGCTTCTTTGTCAGCAATGATGGATGCAGCCCGGAGGAGGGAGCTGGAGTTAGAGACCCAAGCCAGAAAGAGAAAGGCAGCACAGGCGGTGACGCCAATCTCTGCGGTGCAAAAGAAGTCAAAGTTTTCTGATTCGCGCGGAAGTTCGAAGAGTGGTGGGTTTAAACCCAGGGATTCTAGTGGGAAGAAGACTGGCGGGTGTTTCAAGTGTGGGCAGTCCGGTCATCTCAGCCGGGATTGCAAGTCGCCCTTGATGATCTGCTTTAGCTGCAAGCAGACGGGCCACGTGAGGGCCAATTGTCCGAATGCTAGGGCAACTGATGGGGGTGGTGCACAGAGGGCTCCTGCAAATACCCCACTGCGCATCACTGACGGTCGTACGGGTCAGTCGGGGACAGAGGCAGCCCGAGGTAGAGTCCACCAGCTGAAGGTGGAAGAGGCGCAGGCGACGCCTAAGGTGGTGACAGGTACGTTTCTAGTTAACTCGGTGCCTGCGGTTGTAATGTTTGATAGCGGGGCTACTCATTCATTTGTGTCTCGCACCTTTAGCGAGAGTTTGGGCCGAGTGGTGGGACGGTTAGGATGTCCTTTGGTAGTCGAGGTTGCCGATGATCGAACCTTGACGGTTACGGATGTGTATCGGGGATGCACGTTGGAAATATCGGGTGTGAGGTTTCCCATTGATTTGATTCCAATAGCTATGCGAGAGCTTTGTGTGATTGTGGGCATGGATTGGATGGACGCGTTTGATGCGGAAATTGTTTGTCGCCACAAACAAGTGCGGGATCGAACCCCAAGCGGGAGAGAGTTGTTGATTCAGGGAGACTCGCCCAGACGGACTACGGCAATATGTTCCGCGGCGAGGGCTCGGAGACACCTTCAGCATAGTGGTCAGGGGTACTTGGCGTATGTGGTAGATACGCGTTTTGACGAGGCGAAGAAGACTGTCGAAGATGTGCCAGTCGTGAGGGAGTTTGCCGATGTGTTTCCCGACGAGTTACCGGGGATACCTCCTGAACGACAGGTGGAGTTTCGAATCGATCTGATTCCGGGTGCTGCTCCGGTGGCCAAGGCACCCTATCGCCTGGCTCCACCGGAAATGAAGGAGCTGTATGAGCAGTTGCAGGAACTTCTCGAGAAAGAGTTCATTAAGCCGAGTTGTTCACCGTGGGGAGCTCCGATCTTGTTCGTGAAGAAGAAGGATGGGTCTCAGCGAATGTGTATTGATTACCGGGAGCTGAATAAGCTTACGGTAAAGAATCGTTATCCTCTACCAAGGATTGACGACTTGTTTGATCAGTTGCAGGGAGCCTCGTGGTTCTCTAAGATTGACCTGAGATCTGGGTATCATCAGATGCGGGTACGAAGCGAGGATACGGAGAAAACGGCCTTCCGTACGCGGTATGGCCATTACGAGTTCGTGGTGATGCCTTTCGGACTCACCAACGCACCAGCAGCGTTCATGGACCTCATGAACAGGGTATGCAGCCCGATGCTGGATCGCTCGGTGATCGTATTCATCGACGATATCCTCGTATATTCGAAGACGAAGGAAGAGCACGAGGTGCATTTGCGGGAAGTTTTGGATGTGTTGAGGCGGGAGAAGCTTTATGCTAAGTTCTCCAAGTGTGATTTCTGGTTACGAGAGGTCCAATTCCTAGGACATGTCGTGAATCAAAACGGTATCATGGTCGATCCGGCCAAGATCTCAGCGGTAATGCGGTGGGAGGTGCCGAAAACTCCTACCGAGGTGCGGAGTTTTCTCGGGTTAGCAGGATACTATCGGAGATTTATCCAAGATTTCTCCAAGATTGCCTTGCCTATGACTCGACTGACGAAGAAAACTGCAGCTTTCAGTTGGGGTGAAGAGCAGCAGAAGGCGTTTGAGGAGCTACGCAGGCGTTTATGCGAGGCTCCTGTGTTAACTTTGCCCGAGGGTATGGAGGATTTGGTGGTTTATTGTGATGCTTCATATCAGGGGTTGGGTGTCGTGCTTATGCAACGCGGCAAGGTCATAGCTTACGCTTCGAGGCAGCTGAAGCCTCACGAAGCGAACTACCCGACTCATGACTTGGAGTTGGGAGCAGTGGTGTTTGCTCTGAAGATTTGGAGACACTATCTTTATGGTGTCAAGTGTACTATCTACACTGATCATAAGAGCCTTAAATACCTGATGGATCAGCAAAATCTTAATATGCGACAACGAAGATGGCTTGATGTGGTCAAGGATTACGACTGCGAGATACTTTACCACCCGGGTAAAGCGAATGTAGTCGCGGACGCACTTAGCCGACATCCGGTTGGGGGATCGCTGAAGGGTCTGTGTCAGCGGTTGACAGTGGTTGCACCTCTTTTGGAGTCGATAGGTGTCGCTCAGGAGGTGGCCGTGTTGGCGGAAAATGCAAAACGTGAGAGAGTTTCGGGAGAAATTCCGAAATTAGTACGGGATAGTCGAGGATTATTGACCCGTTATGGTAGAGTTTGGGTCCCATTCACCGGTGGGAACCGACAGACACTATTGGACGAGGCGCATAAGTCCAAGTTTTCAATTCATCCGGGAGCTACCAAAATGTACAGAGACTTACGGGAAGGCTATTGGTGGCCCGGCATGAAGCGGGATGTAGCCAAATGTGTGGAGGTATGTTTGACCTGTCGGAAGGTCAAGGCGGAGCACCAGCGACCGCACGGGAAATTGCAGCCTTTGGAGATTCCAGTGTGGAAGTGGGAGCAGATTACGATGGATTTCATCACGAAGCTTCCCAAAACTCAGCGAGGGAATGATACCATTTGGGTAATTGTGGATCGTCTGACTAAGAGCGCTCACTTCTTGGCGATTAAAGAGAGCTTCTCGGCGGATAAGCTCGCGGAGGTTTTCATCCGAGAGATTGTAACTAGGCACGGGGTGCCAGTCTCGATTGTCTCGGATCGGGATACTCGTTTCACCTCCCGGTTTTGGGAGAAATTTCAGATTGAGATGGGTACGCGGTTGCATTTCAGTACAGCATTTCATCCTCAGACCGACGGGCAGAGTGAGCGTACTATTCAGACACTTGAGGACATGCTGCGAGCATGTGTGATTGACTTCGGGGGTAGTTGGGATCAGTATCTCCCACTAGCTGAGTTCTCATATAATAACAGCTATCACGCTAGCATCGGTAGAGCGCCGTACGAAGTGTTGTATGGCAGGAAGTGTCGGACGCCCATTTGCTGGGGCGAGGTTGGTCACAGAGTGCTGGGGAGCATCGATGTTGTGCTAAAGACGACGGAGATGATTCAGATGGTGCGGGATCGGTTAGTCACTGCGCAGAGGCGACAAAAGAGTTACGCCGATAAAAGACGATCAGACTTGGAGTTCCAAGTCGGGGATTACGTTCTTCTGAAAGTGTCACCCTGGAAAGGGGTAATCCGTTTTCGCAAGCGGGGAAAGTTGGGTCCCCGATATATCGGACCATACAAGGTCATCGCGCGTGTGGGGAAAGTAGCTTACCGATTGGAGCTACCGGAGGAACTGAGCCTAATCCACAACACTTTCCACGTCTCTCAATTGCGGAAGTGTGTGATGGATGAGTCTGCGGTAGTTCCCCTCGAAGATATTCAGATTGACGAGCGACTCAACTATGTGGAAAAGCCAAAAGCCATAGTCGAGAGGAAGACGAAGACTCTGCGGAACAAAGTCATTGGGTTGGTGAAGGTCCAGTGGCAGCACCGAAAAGGTTCGGAATGGACGTGGGAACCAGAAGCCGAGATGCGGGAGAATTACCCGGAGCTGTTTGCGGGCGTGGACTTCGGGGACGAAGTCTAATCCAAGCGGGGGAGAGTTGTAAAGCCCGTGTCCTGGTACGTTTTTGTCTAATTTTTAATTAATTAAAGTGTTTACCTTTAATTGTTTGCGGTTAGTGTTTTGGTGTCAAAAGGACCAAAAATGTTAGAATTCTTGTTTTTAGGGAAGTTTGTAAGATAGTTGTAGTTGGGGGGCTAATGTGAAACTTTTTGGAAAAGTTTTGCATGGGTCGTGGCCCATGGCCGGAATCCCATTCTCGCTCTTCTTTCCTTGATAGCCAAGCAAAACCCAAAACATTCCTAACCCTATTTGCCTTAGTTTTGTGTTGTTCGGCTGGAAGTGAGGAACGAGAGAGAGAGAGATAGAGAAGAAACCGAGAGAGGGTTAGAGAGAGAGATCGGCGGCGAGAAGAAGGGAGTCGGGAGGCTGATCGCCGGAGGGAAGGACGCCGGAGGAGGAGCGCAGCCACTGCCGCCACCGTTTCTCGTCGAAGGTAAGTTCCATTCTCTCGTCTTTTCTTGTTTTCCTTGTCTCGCGTCGGCCTCCTCCCGTGACAGCCGCGTCGCGGCGGCCTTGGCCGCTGTAGGCGGTAATCGGCGGTATCACCACCGGAGATGGTGATGTGGTGGTGAGCGTTGTGAGGTTGCTGTAAGTCGATCGAGAAAGAGAGAGATCGGAGTTGTGAAAGGGGTGCGGTGTGTGTGCGTGCAGGATTTTCGCCGGAGGGTTACCACCGGCCGCCGCCACCGGCAACCACCACTGCCGGAGGTGGCAGTGGATGGTGCATGGCCTGACCTGTTTCACCGTTGAACTTTTAAGCCTTGACTTAATCAATTAAGTCGAATCGTTCAAATCGTTGTTAAAAGTTATCTTTTTATGCGAAAATATGGTTCAGCCCCTGTTTTGTGACGGCAATAACTTTTCCGTCGTAACTCCGTTTGATCCGAAACTGGCGCCCACGCTTCGAGCTCGGGACCGGGCACGTTTTCTGTGTTTTAGCGGAAAACTGGTTCGGCCTCGAGTTGGGAGAAAAAGTGGTCGCAAGTTCTGCGGTTCGTCATTTCATGTGAAAATTCTGGAATCTGTCTCGGTTTTGCGAAAGCCGTAACTTTCTGCTCGTAACTCGTTTTGGGGTGAAATTGGTGCCCAGAGTTCCTTATTCGAGTTGGGAAGGTTTTTCGTGTTTTGCCGAAAGTCCGATTAAGCCCGTAGCTAGGCTGTAGTGGGCTGTTTGTGCAGGCTGGACCGAAAACTGGCAGTTTTGGTAACCGTTCGTATTTAATTCATAATAAATTGTAGAAAAATCGTTAGGAGGCGTATAATATGTCCTTGGAACCCTAACTCAGAGGACTTTCTGGTCATGAAATAATATTGGGATTTTTCTGGGTTTTAAGGGGTCGAAACAGGTCCCGAACAGACCTGTTTTGTGAGAACGGAAATTAGTTTTAGTGACGGTTTAAGCGTGTGTCGTGTCATAGGGTCCGGGTCTCGTATTGACACGTTTTAACATGCGTTTAGGTGCTGGAAAGTGACCGTAATTGTGAAGCTTGATTTGTGTTGATTAAGCTAGGCGCGCATTTGAGGTGAGTTCTCTCACTATATCTAATATTAGTTGTTTTATCATTGCTATAGTACGTGCGTGGTAGCTTTATGTGTTTGTGTTGTGGAACTAGATAGTGGGGTGTCTAGTTAATACTATGTTGCCATGTTAACTCGGTGGGACCGAGGGTCCGGCGGGGCCGGAGGTTTTATACGCGGGGCGTAGAGACTCGGTGGGACCGAGGATTCGGCGGGGCCGAAGGTGTTATCATGTGGTCGGTGGGACCGACTTGTCGGTGGGACCGACTTGTGCCTTTTAAATGGGTGGTTGTGGATATACATGTTTATGATATGTTTGTAGACCTGTATGATCGCTTATGTGTCACTATCTGTTTTAGGGGTAGTGTGGAATAACTGTATTATTTATGGTGTTTGAATTCACTAAGCTTCGTGCTTACCCTTTCCCTATAAACTGTGGTTTCAGGTCCGAGCGGCTCCAAGGCGTGACGAGTACACACTGGCGCGCGAGGAAAGTTGGTTGACTTATGGTTTTTATAATTAAACAGTGTTTCCGCTGGTAGTAATTTATAAAGATATTAATTATGTGTTTGCAAACGAAACGTTGGGATCATTTATGATTTTGCATTTAATATGTTGGGGTTATTTAATGAGTTTTTATATATGAAGTGTTTAATTAAAAATTTTAATTTTCTTGAAATTTTGGGATGTTACACAAGGGGTATAGGAAACTCTACATTAACCTCTATACATATGCAATAATCATCAAATCCTTATGATGTAAATTCTCCAGCATTCTAAGTCATGCAGACTTGATGAGAAAATCAGGGTGGTTAGTCCTTAAACGTATAACTAGTGCTAGGAGTGCAACATTTCATGTGGACAATAATACGACACGTGTTCATCGTGTCAAAACCAAAACCATAAGTACTTTAATGGTCCGCATTCTGGATGTTTATGTCCATAAATATCACCTTGTATTCGTTTTAAGAATGAAATATTTTTATATTATGTTCTTAGCTTTAGGATGGTCTCATTCCTGATTTGGCTAAGGATCAGGGTATATAAAAGTTCTAGGTATTAGAGAGGGCATGTTATGATGGTGGTGTTGCTTCTTGTGCAGTAGAAGTCAACAGTTACAATTTGGTTAATTCCCTCATTTTATCTTTCACTCGAAAGAGAATGTATCTAAGTGTATTTTGCAATACATATATCACTATGTCATAACCATGGTGTCCCATGTGGTCATGTCGAAACATATATGTGTCATTGTTCCAAAGTTCTTTATTGGTGACAAAATATGATTAGATAATCCATTAATTTCTCTAATATATTTTGCTTTCATATCATTAGAGTTGATGTACATATACCCATTTCCATTCTTATAAGATGATTTCTCATTGGTACGAATATCTTAACAAGGTTCCTACTAATATAGTGCTTTAGCAACAAATGACAGTCCATCGTCTAAGTGTTTAGAGGAATTAAAAATTATTAATTCAATGAATAACAATCTATATGATTGTATGATATGTCATAAAAACAATCAAGTTCTCCTCGATACATTCCTACATGGAACGAAGAACATTGAGAGTTTTGCATTTGTTCTTTTATGTGTTCATTTACATCTCTAATGGTTATAAACTCAGGTGTATATATACACAAATGCAATTAATTTGATAGTTAAATTATATTTAAATCAACTCATACTTAAACAATCTTAGATATGACATAGTTCATTTATAATTTGTTCCATTTTCTATTAGGAGTTCGTTCTCGACTCTTTCCATGAATTTGACCCTTTCCACAACCTTGTCCATATGGTACATATTTAGCATATGTGTGTGGATATGTTCAACTCACTATCCTTTGGAGTTCTTTCCACCTCTAACGCTTGCCTTATTAACCCCAAGAATTTTCTTTATCCGGGTATGTCTAGCGTTGTTAAAAAAACATTGTTACATCTCTTAGCCACTTGCATTAGGTTAATGAGCTTGTTAACGGTTATATTGCAATTTATTCTGTTTCATTAGTATGATTGGTGGTATAGGAAAGATGAAAAGATGTTATAATTCCAATAATCTTTTGTGAGTTCTTTGCCAAAAAGATTAAGGTGCATTTTGAGACATGACATTTCTTTGTCAAAATTAGTTACCTTCTTGTAATCAAGTAAGTAGGTTTCTTTCCACTGTATGATTAGTTTGAGAAATATATGGTACTGAATATGCCCGAATTTCCTTTTTGGGACTACCCACGGTTCTTAGGGGTTTCTAGTTATTCTCTCTGAAAGTTGTGACTGATGTATCGTCTCAAAAATTTTAAAGTATTTAACTGTATCTTAACATCTAGTTTTTTTTCTTCTTTAGGGTCAAAATGGTTCGATGAGTTTTGCGTGTTTTCTTGTGTTTTTCCGAACCTATCTTATGGTAATCAAGTACTTTTGATTCAAAGATGTCGTGGAAAATGGAGAACGTATTATTTTCTAAAAAAGTGAATTATGGTTTATACTTATTATGTTATGCATGAAATTTCATTATCATAATAGTATTGGATTTTTGCATTCTTACATTTTATTGATAATACTTCATCAATATTTCAATTTGCGAATAAAAATCACTCAATCTATTGGGTCTCCAGATAGTAGGGGAATCACATGGATTTCTTAAGTCCCTATAAACCTTAGGGCTATTTACACCTGTTCGACAAAATCCAAATCGATATCTTGCAATTTAATTAATTTGAATATAACATTGTTAATTATAAAGCTTTTGGCAGGAGGCCGAAAAGAATAAGGGTTTGGCATATGAAGCCAATTTCAATGTTTTAATACCTTAATAGTATTTTTAGAGATTTTGTCATTAGACAAATAAATATTGGTTTTGACATAAAGTCAAAATCAAACTTTAACATCTTATTGGTATCTATGGATCTTTTGGTAAAATACCAAATATTAGGGGATTGGAAGTATAACATCCAAAAGTTATTTATAAGATTGGGAATTAATGAGTAGGAACTCATGATCAAGATAAACATTTGATTAATATTTTAACATTTTCATGTTATTTTTGGAGCTTTTGGTAAAATACCAAAATATATGGGGGTGAAAGTGTAACTTCCAAATTTAATTATAAGATTGAGAAAAATGAGTAGAAACTCACAATTAAATAAACGTTCACAATTTAAAGTTTACGAGGTAAGGTAAATATGTGAGTATCTAGGAAGGTATATCAATTCGAGATAATAAATCCTTAACAAAATTGACAAACTTACGAATAAATAATAACATGTCTAAATTAATTGAAATAAAACTTGAATTGATCAAAATAAGTAAATAAAATTAGCAGGTCAATTAAATATTTAACATTAAACCAATTAATTGATTATATATATATATATAGCTTAATGAATCCAAATATCCAATAATCTAAAATATATGTATAAATAATTCCAAAAGAAAAAGTGCATATTTAAATATGGTATCTTTTAAATACAATGCGGAATAATTAATCCAAAAAAAAACATTTGAATAGTATATAGATAATCACTTAAAAAAACTAATACATGATTAATTAAGTTAATAAATATTTAAATAAAATAATTGAATACTCAAATAATCGCATTCATACATGATTATCCATTCATAATTTTTGATACACCTACCAAATAAGTTAAGATAAACATAATAATAGATATAATTTTTAAATAATAAGAAATCTTCATACAAGTATATATTGATCATGATATTATACCTTAGTACGACTACTTAAGTCATATACAAACAAATATAATAATATGAATATTATGATATAACAATGAATTATTAAATATCTAGTAGAAATCTATTTGACATTATGTTATGATAATAGTTGTAAAATCACAATAAACAATAAACATCATAATGGTAATATTTAGCAAGGTAGGAATATTAGGTTTTAATTCATTGTATCAAAATTTAAAACAATTTAACATATAAATATCAATCTCATAAATATGAAATAAATAAACAAACCACTAACAAATAAAGAAAAAAAATAGTTAATTTAAATAAAAAAATGGAGCTTGAAGCTATCATCCATTATTATTATTTAACTTTTGAAAGGGACGACGTATTGAAACCACTTCAGAAAGAAAACTCTGTTGGGACTCTTAATTTCAATGACAATGTTGGCCGTAGAAAATTGAAAGAAAAAGTATCCGGTCAATCAAAACATAAATTATAAATAACAATTTGTTGTAGAAAACATAAAGCCGATAATTTACATGATTTACGTCAGTTACATGTTAAATAAAAAATGCTTACTTGATAATATATTGAGAGTAGGAGCGTTGTTTGGTCACAATAGACATCGATTGAACAACCGTCTAGCAGCGGTGACAACAATCCGAGCTTACGTGCTGATAACGTGTTGTAGAACAATTGATATAGAGAGCAAAAGTCGTTTATTCTCATTAACAATGAACCCTTTAAATAGGGATGAGCTTACAACGAAAAGGAAACATACAATATGGTAACTCTCAATACATGGTAATTATCTCTTCAATCACTTCCTTATTGATGAAGGCACAATATTCTTCAACAAATGCATATATTTATATGATCTCTAAAATCTTAAAAAAAAATTGGACTTTTCCAAAATTTCCCTCCTTTTTTTCAGTCTTCTATTATGTTCAATACTACCCCCATTTCATTCTAAAAAACCCTAGAACCTTTTCTTTACAAGCCTCCAACGACTCAAGAAGCTTCTCTGCCATCGCAACTCTGGTAAGAAGACTTCTCTGCCATCGCAACTTCGATTTCTTCAAGTTATTGTTCGATTTTGTATCTATTATGGTTACTGATTTTGATTTTGATTTCGATTTCTTCAAGTTTCTGCTCGATTTCTTCAACTTACTGCTCGATTTTGTATCTGTTAATGCTCGATTTCGATTTCTTCAAGTTATGGTTACTGATTTCTTCAAGTTTCTGCTCGATTTCTTAAAGTTTCTGCTCGATTTCTTCAACTTACTGCTCGATTTTGTATCTGTTATTGCTCGATTTTGTATCTGTTATGGTTACTGATTTCGATTTCGATTTTGCATCTTGGCTATATGTATATGTATTTTCTTTATGTAGATGTAAAGCAATATTTTCTTGCAGAAAAGGAGAGAGAGAGAGAGAGAGAGGAGATGATATATATATATATATATATATAAAGAAAGGATGGATGAATGGCTTATGGTGGCGTGAGATTTGGTGAAAACGTTTGTTACTCGACGCTGTTATTCAGCCGCATCAAGCTCTGCAAAGGTATTTGTTGATTCACACATTGATGAACAAGGGCTTATGATGCGTTTTCATTGTTTAGGCATTATAAACCCTTGTTCGTCAATGTCTGGATTACGTAATCTCTCTTCTATGGATGTTGATGGATATATGTATAGTTTTTTTTGTGTGTATATATATATCCTTTTGGTTCGTTTTACTGAAGCATTTTCATGGTTTAGAATTGCTTCGATTCTTTTATTTGATCGATTGGTTGATTAACACGTATTATTGTTATATCTAACATATAATCATGCTTACTAATTTCTATATTATAGCTTCTTTGTTGAGAGCCTATTTAATAAATTTGGTTATTTTTAGTTTTTTGGACAATTTGATTTTTGGTCATATTTTAGTTTCTATATTATAGCTTCTATGTTGAGAGCCTATTTAAAGGCCAATTTCATTGACATGTTGAAGTTAAAAATAAAAAAATCACATATATTGTTTTCTCCACACCATTAGTGTATTGGTGCTTATTTTAAGCTTTTGGTAGTTTGCTAGAGCATTTGACCACATAGTTTGTGGCAGTTCTAGATCAAATGAAGGGTACTAACGTATCTTACTTCAAATGTTCTTGTAGATGTGGATTTTTGATACAAGTGATGGCGACCCTCGTTTGCTACAGTTTCGAAGTGGGCATAGTGCGCCTCCTCTTTGTATACGGTAATATGATGTTATGATAACCTGAAACTTATCATTATGTGTGCATTGTTTATGCCAATAATGTGAAAGAACGTTGGCCTATTATTTTTAGCTTTCTTTTGATATACCAAAAATGTGTATATGTTAATTTATGAATGGAGATACGTCTATATTTGTATTCAAATTGCTGGGGGGACTTTGCAAGTTCTATGCTAAAGGGAGACATTCTATCTGCTGGTCAAGATCGTGCATTCCGCCTCTTTTCTGTTATTCAGGCTGGATAACATCTTTACACTGCCGTATTGTATATATGTATGCATGCATATACATTCATGTATTATATGTGTATAGATATATGTATGTATTTGTATACATTCATGTATTTTATATGTGTATAGATGTATGTATGTATTTGTATATATTTATGCGCACATGCAAAGATAATGATGGGTAATTTCATGATTTCATCAGTCTGGTTGAACGGCTGCCCAATAAGCCCATATGAACAGGGACTATAGTCCTGTTATTATGATTTGAGATATAGTTTCATGTATATTAGAGTTGTATTTTCAGATTATAAGAAATTTTAAAAGAGACCATGATGATTTTGTTACAATTTTGTATATTATACCTGCATGTGTTTTGCTGGTTGTCCCTTGACATGTTCTGTTCATCATGGGGCATAGCCAAAACAGATCAAGTCCTTTTCTTTTATTTATTTAAATTTTGCATCTTATATTTATTTATTTTTGTTGCAATCAGGATCAACAAAGTAGAGAGCTTTCTCAGCGTCATGTAACAAAAAGAGCTAAGAAACTCAAACTGAAGGTATGTGTTGCATATCACATTGTACAATTGGAGTGCACAATATATGTGGGATTATTATGGCATTTCTGTTCTTTTACCATAGCAATATTGTCTTCTAGTTTTCTTTTCACTTAGTATATATGTGCTGTGTTTTTAACAGGTGTGCGGTACCGAACGTTGGAGGCAAAGGAGCGGGAGGATCGCTACGTGGCCGAGGCCGAATGAAGAGAAAGGAAGAGCTAGAGACCGAACATATAACGTATCGGACCTTCTCGGACATTATGTTAGATTGTATGAATTTGGTATTAAATTGTATGAATTTGGTATTTTAAATTTTATAAATTTTATAAATTTGGTTATTTTTAGTTTTTTTAGACAATTTTGGTTTGTTATTTTCAATTTATGGTTCGTATTATAAAATACAGGAAATACAAAATTTCATTTTTTTATTAAAATAACTAAAAATCAGCGAGGGATTACTGACAGAAATTCGTCGCTGAAAGTTAGTGGAACCCTCGCTAATCCGTCGCTGATTATAATCCCTCGCTAATCCGTCGCTGATACAAGCCCTCGCTAATCCGTCGCTGATGTCCGTCGCTGATAGCATCAGCTACGTCCGTTTGACTCGCGAACCATCAGCGACGGATTAGCGACGGATTCGAGCTTTAGCGAGGGATTAGCGAGGGATTTGGCCCTCGCTGATACTGATTATTTTTGTAGTGTAACCCGTTTATATATATAATAAGTTTTCTTTTTAATGCATTAAATTTTTAATGTTTTGTATTTGGTTAGAACTTATAAGCTTGAAACATTTGAATTTTGGATTTGTAATTTTTTTGGTTGAATTTTCGATATTGAATTTTTAGTTTTATAAATGTTAAACGGGTTAGGCGGGTCGGGTTAAGGTTGAAATTTTCTGACTCGTTTATTAAACGGACCGGGTTAGGGTTAGACATTCTCAACCCGTTTAACTTTAAACCCGACACGACACGTTTGTCAGGTCTACATAAAATAATAAGCAAGATGACGAGTTATAAGAATTAACATTGTTGGTAACTTTGAGGGGTGTAATTACAAATCTTTAATTATTGGGGATGGGAAGTGGAAACTGTAACAAGTGAGTGATAGTTGTTTGGTTGGGTTTTAATTAAGACCTATATAAATAAAGTCGTTTGTATAAATTGATGTATAGATTGAGAATATTTATGTTTGAGAGATTTTTTTATAAATGGAATGAGCCTGTTTTTATTTAGAATGGTAAGTTTGATTTTTTTTGACTTTCCGTAAGAAACTCTATCTTAAAAGTTTACTACATAAGCCACTTTTTATACTATTAAGACTCTATCAAACAATAATATATAACTTAACCGAATAAGCAGTGAGTGTCATTTAACTCATTAAGCTATTAAGAGCATCTCTAACAGATTCTCTAAAATAGAGAACCAAAAGTCAAAATCTAAAAAAAAAATTACTTGCATCTCCAACAGATTTCCTATTTTGGAGAAAAAGACATTGATTATAATATTAAAATAATCCATTCATTTATTAAAATATTATCACAAAATATTTTTTTTTCAAAGAATTTTACTGGTACATTCATTTAGTAATCATTTTTGGGATTATCTCCATATTTGGAGAAAAATCATTTTCTTTCATACTTTCTTTATTTTGGAGATAGTTTTAAGAAAACTGTTAGAAAAAACAACCCAAAATCACTACATTCTTCATTTTCTCCAAAATAAGGAAGATGTTGGAGATGGTCTAACAAACCAACTTGAAATATCAATTCATCAATTCAAACGTTTGCCCCAAATATCTATGAGCCCAACGATTACGAGCCCATTAACCATAAGCCCAATTAGATAAATAATAGACTATCATAGAGTGATGCCCAAATTGGTTCTTTTCTTGATCAAGAAGTCGGAAATTCTCTCCACCGATTTTTATCGTTGAAGCGACCGGATCAAATCAATCAGGGATAGCGCAGGGATCCATCGACTACGGTTCTCCGATGACGAGTGAGGGCGAAGATGCCGTTCGTCGCCGTGGTGCCGTTACTGAGTACCGGAAAAAGATGCTTCAACATAAAGAGCTTGATTCTCGAGTTCGAGGAGGTCAGATTTCTTAAGATCCTTTCTATATGAAATACCTAATTTCGTCTGTATCTGTAGTCATACCTTATTCGGTTCAGTAGAAATAAGGTTTTATAGGTTCACCTGTTCGTTGGTATACTTAATCTGTGTCTATCTAGACAAGGATTTGAAGTATGCTTGTCTGATTTCGATATAATGCTTGATTGTACTCGTGTGGTTTCTTGTTTCTGATGCTAAACAATTAGATGCTGATTTCTTGGAAGTTTAGCAAGGGTAAAGAAATTATTAATGTGGCGTAGTGAAATGGAAGAGTTTAATATGAGAAGGATTCTATAAAATTTGAAAATTGTAAATTGGCGGGTTTCTTGAATGTAATCATCTAATTATAGGATCTAGGTGGTCCATATCGATGAACTGCTTTTGCTAATGTATTGCTAATGATGAACCCTAATTATGGCAACGATTATGGTCTTAGTGCTGTATATTGGTCGTATTTGCATCCTGAATATATTGATGATGTTTCACCATCTCAATTATACTCACAGGTGATGTAAAAAGGGAGATGTTGCCGATCTTAATGAACTGTTATTTAACTAATAAACCACTTAAATATAGCTGTGAGGCCATATGAGTCATATCGAGACTATTTATGATCACTTGGACGATGATCTATTTTCGTATTTCTGTTAGTTGATTTGGTTCTATGGGAGTGTACAGTGCTAGATTAACAACAGCAAACTTTGATGTTTGCAGTGAGAGAGACTTTGCGGAGTACAAAGAAAGATTATGCCAAAACAGAAGATGATTTGAAGTCTCTTCAAAGTGTTGGACAGATCATAGGCGAAGTTCTCAGGCCTCTGGACAACGAACGATGTATGTAATACCAAATTTTTTTATTTGATTTTCATTAGAACATCAAAGTCATCACATACTTGCATTGGATTCTGATTTTGTTTACCGTAGGATAAATCTCAAACATAGTTTATGACCATGCATTTTCAAACATTTTTATGCCGGCAAAGTTGTTTTTTTATCAAACGAATAATGTGCCATCTTTTCTTGGGACACGAAGACGCTCTTAAGTTAATAAATGTGCCTTAATGTCATAGTGATAGTTAAAGCCAGTAGTGGTCCAAGGTATGTAGTTGGGTGTCGCAGTAAAGTAGACAAGGAAAAACTAACCGCTGGGACTAGAGTGGTTCTCGATATGACAACTCTCACAATTATGCGGGCACTCCCACGTGAGGTTAGTATATCTGCTAAATAAATTTTCAATCAATTCTTTCAGTGAATAATAGTTTTCCCACTTGTTTTGATATTCATAACATTTTTGCAGGTTGATCCAGTCGTTTATAACATGCTTCATGAAGATCCTGGGAATGTTAGCTATTCCGCAGTTGGAGGGCTATCAGATCAGATTCGGGACCTTAGGGAATCAATAGAATTGCCTCTGATGAATCCCGAGCTTTTCCTAAGGGTGGGCATTAAACCTCCCAAGGTACATTTTAATCATTTTTAGATATTTAAATCTAAGAAATATATTTGGGTTACACTTGACTTAAGTTACGTTTTTCTTGTTAGGGTGTTCTTCTTTATGGACCTCCGGGTACTGGCAAGACGTTACTTGCTAGAGCAATTGCTAGCAACATAGATGCTAATTTTCTAAAGGTACTTATTTGTTTCATTATTCGTTTTCATGTTTCATCAATTTTGGCTGTTCAATTGTGACCTTTTTTGCATTTGGGAAACCTTTGTAGGTTGTATCAAGTGCCATTATTGATAAGTACATTGGAGAGAGTGCAAGATTGATCAGGGAAATGTTTAGTTACGCACGCGATCACCAGGTACTGCTTATAGCCTTAGGTGCTGTTTCGTTAAGTTTCCATCAAGTCCTGTATGGATCATGGATTAAGTTGTCTGTATGAAATAAGCTACATGCTTGTTTGTTAATTCTTCCAGCCCTGCATTATATTCATGGACGAGATTGACGCCATTGGTGGACGCCGATTTAGTGAGGGAACTAGTGCTGACCGTGAAATTCAAAGAACACTCATGGAGTTGCTCAATCAGCTCGATGGATTCGATCAGCTTGGAAAGGTTTGTGCCATCATGATTGATGAAGCGTTACTTTCTTACACCCTAATTAATTTGGAAAATTAATTAAACTTGGATTATGTGGATGTGTGCAGGTAAAAATGATAATGGCGACAAATAGACCGGATGTTTTGGATCCAGCTCTTCTTCGTCCAGGCCGATTAGACAGGAAAATAGAGATCCCACTGCCAAATGAGCAATCAAGAATGGAAATCCTTAAGATTCATGCTGCTGGGATTGCTAAGCATGGTGAAATTGATTACGAGGCTGTTGTTAAGCTTGCTGAGGTATGCTATATAACATCTATGGTTATTTATAGTTCGGTTTATTGAGAAATTTTGATGAATGGCATTTTTCTTTAGGGGTTTAATGGAGCCGATCTTCGTAATGTATGTACTGAAGCTGGTATGTCTGCAATCCGTGCGGAACGTGATTATGTTATCCATGAGGATTTCATGAAGGTAACTGCGATCATAACTTTTTAAAACACACACACACACATATATATATATGTATGAAGCTGAATTCTGTGTATTGATTATAAGACAGAGTGTTTGATGTTTTTGTTAATAATATTTGTGATATTGGATAATGTTTCAGGCTGTTCGTAAACTGAACGAGGCTAAGAAGCTTGAATCAAGTGCTCATTACAATGCTGATTTTGGGAAAGAGTAAGAAAGGTATCCTATTTTATCAATGTACACTTATAAGGAGATTATTGTTTACTTGTCCTGTAAAAGATTCAGTTCCCCCTTTTCAAGTTATTCAATTATCTGATCATGCATTGGTGTTTATACCTGCATTTGTTAGTTATATTTACGGTCTTTCTTATAATACTGACTGCATATTCGTCGAAAATTCAGACTATATTTGTATAAGATTAGAATATGAGTTGGAGGAAGCAGACATAGTAATTATTGAAAGTAGACCCCACCTTCGAATACTTAGGTGGAACCAAAGGTTGCAACAGGAAAAAAAAACTACTCAACAATCAGTTCTGAGAGCAAATAATAGGGGCGCATAAACTTGCATATACAATCTGGGTCATTTTCATACCGGTTTAACTCTGTTCAGTAGAGTAATGAGATTAGTGAGAGAAAAGTTACCCGGTAAGCGCTTACGATGCTTGCCAACAATCCATTTATATGGTCGAAAATGTTATACGAGAAGGGCGTTTACCAGGTAAGAGTTTGGTAAAATGGCCTCTTATACATCCGTACAACCCAGACATAAATCTGTCAACCATTCTCTCCTCCATGACTGCAATCATATCCACACAGCAAGAAATCACATATGTGATGCATCAAACTAGCTTTTCGGTCAAGAGGTAATTTATCTTCCAACAACTAACCTATAAAAAACCACAAGGCTTGTGGCGTACTGGTTAAGGCCTTGGGGGGATGTGGCTCATAAACCCATCTATCCCGGGTTCGAATCCAGGCGTTGGCAACTTGTGGCCACTGAGGAATTATCAATCTCAGGACTGCATGCTTAGCAGTCAATTAGTGTCAGGGATTAGTCTAGGCAAAGCCTAGGGATACCCTTTAAAAAAAACTAACCTATAAAAGCTAGTTTGCCATATTCGATTTCTCAAACATTAAATGGCAACAATGAAGAGCTTAAATAACAGGTTTTGTGAAAGTAGAATATAGTTTTAAACAAGGGAAAAGTTCATAAAAACCCAACGAACTATCCTATTTTGCATGATTAAGTTCTTAAATTATTTTTTTAAACGAAAAAATCATTAAACCTTTTCATTTTGAATGATTAAGTCCCCAAGCTGTTTTATGGATGTAAAAACCATTAAACTTTCTCATTTTGAATGATCAAGTCCCTGAATATTTTTTTTACAAAATATGAATGATCGAACTTTTAAAAAATGCTTATAACCGACTAAAAATGTTTTAAATTAAAGAAAAAGTAAATCAGTTTTACTGTTCTCAGACCCTACGTCATTCAAACCACATGCAAACACTGGGGTCAACAGCTTGATAGATGTTACGGAAAACTGACAATGATGGGGTGAGGGGGAGCGCTACTGTTGTTTGCGAGGAGTTTGAATGGCTTAGGTTTTGGGAACGGTAAAACCGATTTATATTTTTTTTTTACTTTAAAATTTTCCTAGTCGGCCACATGTCTTTTTTGTTAAAATGATGCACGTAACCAATTTTGAAGCTTCGATGATTTATTTATTAAAAAAATGTTCAAAGACTTAATCATTCAAAGTGAGAAGTTTTAATAATTTTTTCATTCAAAAAAATAGTTTAGGAACTTAACCACTTAAAATGTAATAGTTGGTTGGATTTTTTTGAACTTTTCCCTTTAACTAAAAATCAAAATACGTGATATGTATCAAAACTATCAATATTTTCTATTTTTAATAAATATTTTTAATGGGGTAACCTGTTTACCTCCCTGTAATATATAGTTTTTAAATTATACTAGTGTTCGACATCGCGCGTTGCGCGATGATCAAAACACATGTCAAGTAAGATATAAAAGAATTACGATACTACAAATCAACTCAAAACCTGAGAATGCTAAATTCTCATTATACATTGGTTAATACCCTTCTAATGTTCAAAGACATCTCTCCTCCTTTCATATACTCAATTATCTCTTACAATATTTCAGTTTATCGTCAATGTGTCATAAACAAAGCTCAACTACAATTTATTATTTGAGAAAATACTAAATCTCATTGTA
The DNA here is from genome assembly GCA_033807775.1 of Saussurea involucrata. NCBI lineage: Eukaryota > Viridiplantae > Streptophyta > Magnoliopsida > Asterales > Asteraceae > Saussurea > Saussurea involucrata. The sequence goes on from CM066314.1 coordinate 14,214,997, forward strand.
TCATTTGATATCTTATAGCCAACACTTCTTTCACATTCATTTCTATGTATTTATATTTATATTCATGATTGTATTGATTTGATTTTAATGAACATTTAATCAATGGAAAGTGAAATGTGTTACTTTTTAATAAAATATTTTTATCACATAGCTTCAAAATTACTATTTAATCCCAATTTTTTATGGCAAGTGTTGCATTTTTAGCCAACCAACTTTTTTTAATTTTGAAGGCATTCCCCCTCCTTTACCTACCTATCTTTTTCCAATATTTGTATCATTTGTTGATGTCATGTGAAATACTAAAATATGTGAAGTGTGTGGCTAACCCAGTACGAAAAGTTCCGTATGATTTCTATATACATTTATACTGAAATCTATATTCAAGCCATCTCCCTCCTTTTATATATTCAACTATATTTTCTAATATTTCTCATTCTCATCAATATGTGATTACCAAATTCAACCATAATTTGAGAATACTAAATTCCCATTTGCCGTGTTAATACTTTATAGTCTTCATTTGCATATTTATATTTCTCGTACTTATCAATGTTGGATAGCCCAAAACTCAACGACAATTCATGATTTGAGATTGCTAGATTCTCATTGTGACATTTTAATATCTCATAGTCTTTCTTTACATTTTTACATTGATACCGTTTTTAAAGCATCGCCCTCCTTTTGTATACACAACTACATTTTTTTAATATTTTTTCTTTCTTATCAACGTGGGATAACCCAAACTCAACTACAATCATGATTTGAGCATACTATGTTTTCATTATGTCATGTTAATATCTTATCGCATTCATTTATATATTTGTGTTGGACGGTAGCGAAAATTTATTGTTAGAAGATCCATACTAAGTTAATATAAAATGCAATTTGATGATTGACAACTAATTAGATCTAATATAAGACAATACATTTATTGGGGTTGTATACATGTGAATTATTGGGGTTATGCACAAATTAGTGTTTCCAATTTTTCCTTTTAGTTTATAATATTGTTTTTGCAACAATTAACAATCATATAAATGTACTTATGTAAACCACAAGGGTGGTGGCGTGGTGGCAAGGGCTTGGGGGATGTGGTGGAATATCCCATCCACCCCGGGTTCGAGTCCAGGCGTCGGCATTCTGTGACCAGGCTTAGTCTCAGACGGCCGCTTTGTATGTTTGTTTCCAAATTGCCAATGATGTAGTCTAGGCAAAGCCTAGATGAACCTTATCAAAAAAAAATGTACTTATGTAAAGAGAAAAATGATTTCATACATAAAAAATTGAGGACATATCTAACTTGGAAAATTTTGTTATCATTGTGGAGCCAAAAAAAACCATGTCTATTGTCATCCTACTTAATTAGATTTTGAGATATCAATAGATGGAGAGATGAATTAATTAAAATGAATGCAAATAGGAAGTTGGATGGTTTAAGGTTAAAGTTAATTAAATTGGAAATAAAATTACCAAATAACCCTTCTTATGATGAAATACAAAATTTTCATTTAAGGGTAGAAAAGTCATTAACTTATTAGTATTTTAAAAAATTCAAAACAATGAGAAAATTCCTTTAGGAAAATACTACTCTATCATTGTGCCACATCATCATTTGTAGGTTTTCCTTTAATATATATAGATTACAAAGTTGATTACATAGATTGCGACTCTTTTTTTCTTTTTAAAATGTGGCACGTGCTTCCCAGTTTTTCAGTATATATTTTTATAGTCTTCTTGTGCGATCCAGATTATTATTCAAAGTTCAAGTAGAGGAGGTTTTACTATAGGGAAATTAATTAAAATACCCAAAGTCAAACCAACTGTTACCAAAATACTCTAAAATATTTCAATTTTGCAAAAATACCTAAAATACCCGCGATGGGGTCCCAAGATCGCGGGATACGCTGACGTGGCACGTATTTTGGGCACAAATGCCCCGCGAAGCCCCTAAACTTTGGCCGCGGTGCACTTTTGGTCCCTGCCCGCGATGGGCCAAAATTTACAGTTTTGGTCCCTGAAATTTTCAACTTTTGGTCCCTGAAAATTTACACTTTCAGCCCCTATACTTAGACGAATCTTGATGCTTTTACTGTTTTTTCCACAATTATTGCAATTTAAAGACCGATTTGTGGTTGAAATTCAATTGCATGTTTCAATCAATGTTAAATCAATGTTTTTGGAATATCAGTTTGTGGATGAAATGAGAGATTGGTTTTCTGATATGTTGGTTGTTTCATTCATAAATAGACGTAAAATTCAAGCCATAATTCTCACACAACGATTTCATTGTTGCAATATTTCTTTCTGCAATATTTTGTGTTTGAGATACTACTGAAAAAATGAGTTCATCTGTTGCAAAAGCTAAGCTATATTTCTGTTTTGATGGTGAATAGGTGCAAGATAACAATGAGTGGAATTTTGCTTATAAATCTAAGCATGGTGTAAAAGTGTCAGTAAACTATACTTATCAGTAGTTTGTTGCATACGCCATGCAAAAATGTGGAATCAACTCTTCTGATATTTGCAAGTTAGTGCTTAAAAATGGCGATGGGTCATTTGTGGATTTATCCAACGATGGGGATATCTCTATTTTTCTGCACCTTGCAGTCGATTCAGAAAGACCCCCATTACTCTTTGTGTATCCCGGCGTATCCGACGGTGACGACGACGGTGACGACGACGGTGACGAGGAGGGTGACGACGACGAAGACCTCCAAATAGAGCAGCCTGATTCTCAACAACAACAACCACCACCACCATCACCACAACCACACGAATGGCGTACTGCTGGAGTTGCTGATAACGAAACCCACGTTTTCAGAACGGGTAATTCTGAAATAGACAGATCAGACACCGATAATGATGATCACGAAGAATATACCCCTAGTAGAAAATCATGTAGTCAGATAAATGACTTTTTTGATATGCCCCCTATTCTTCCAGACTCCCATACCCAGACACAAAGCTACGAACCTACACCTTATATTCGTAGCGAAAGTTTAACAGCAGGTCAGATATTCGATTCGAAGGATCTCTTAGCAAGTCAGATCGGACTCAAGTTCTTGGAAGATACGTAGTTGAATGTGCTAGAGAAAAGTGTGAGTGGAGGTTGTACGCGATTCACACGGGTCCCAAAGGAGGGGCGATAATGATTAGAAAGTTGTACGACGTACACACTTGTACGAGGACGCAACTTAATCCCCACCACAAACAAGCCGGCAAAAAGACTTTGGGTGCGATCCTGAAAAACAAATTTCTTGATGTTAGCAGGTCATTGCGTCCAAAGGACATCGTCCACGACGTTCACCGGCAGTTCGGCGTCACGATTGATTACCACCAAGCGTGGCGTGCGCGCTGCCATGCACTATTTATGGTGAGAGGCACGTTCGAGGAGTCGTATGAACGACTCCCGACATATTTATATAATTTGCAGCTGCAGAACCCTGGTACTGTCACGCAGCTACGGACCGATTCACGTGGACGGTTTGAGATGTGCTTCGTGGCCCTTGGACCCGCGGTACGTATTTTAACACGTCATATGTTTACACATTATAAACTATAACATTTACACATTATAAACTATAACATTTTAACCTATGTTTTTGCAGATCCGCACATTTCTGGAAAATCTACGTCGTGTCCTGATAATAGACGCAGCCCATTTAAAGGGTCGTTACTTGGGTATGATGTTCCTGGCGGTTGCCATGGACGGGGATAACTCCATCGTTCCAGTAGCTTTCGGCGTAGGCAAGTCCGAAACCGGGGACGAGTGGACTTGGTTTCTGTCCTTGTTGAGACAAGCTATCGGAGACCCGCAAGGGTTGGTGTTTATGTCTGACAGGGCTCCTTCCATAAGCGCCGCAATCTCTGCCATGTACCCAAACGCCCCTCACGCCATATGCTGTCGACATTTGGAGATGAACGCCAAATCCAAGGACAAACGTATTACCACCTACAAGGATGTCTATTGGGCGGCATGCAGAGCATATACGGATCGGGAGTTTAACAAGTGCATGAATATGCTACGATACAGTGTCAAGGAAGCAGCCAAAGTATTTGACGATGCTGGACAGGAGAGGTGGTCCGCGGCCCATTTTCCTAGACAACGGTATGACATTCTGACCTCGAATAGTGCAGAGTCTGTGAATGCACTCTCCCGTTTTGCGCGTAGATGTCCGATTGTTAATCTTATGGACTACTTTCGGGCCTTTCAACAAGAGTGGTACCAAATTCGACGCCTAAAAGGAGCTAAGATACAAAATGCACTCGCACCAACGGCGAAGAATATCGTTCAGTACAGGGCGCGTCGTGCGGCGACATGGCCGGTAAGAGCAATCGGGTATGGGAAGTACGAGGTGCATGATGACTATATTAACGCGATTGTGAATATGGAAGACCACCTTTGTTCGTGTCGCGAATGGGATAAATCTGGGTTACCGTGCGGCCATGCCATCGCTGCAGCAACATATATGGGTCGTACAGATTGCAGCGACTTGGCTGTACCTTTCTTCACGTCCGAATATTACCGGAAAACATACGTGGAGGTAATAAACCCAGCTGGACCCCCTGCAGCATGGGTGTATCCACCCGACCCGCTTCCACCATGCTATCCACCTTTAATGGATAAGAACAGGGCCGGGAGACCGAGAAAGAACGACCGACGTCCATCACGTGGTGAAAGTTCGATACAACGAAGATGTACTCGGTGCCAATGCGTAGGACACACTCGTGGAGAGTGTCCAAATCCCGCCCCTTCAACCGTGCCAATGAGACATTCTGTCAGTCACACCCCGGGCCCGTCACAGCTTGAACCATATGGAACAAACCCATATGATACTGTTGATCTAAACACTGATTTGTAAATGATATATATACACACATACATATGCTTGTAAATGAACATTGATAACACAGCTAGTTTGTAAATGATATATATATATTCGTATTATATATTTACACACATAAAGAAAATAGGAGACCTTCAATTTTTCTTAGTATTTTCTTGACCTTGTTCTTGCATCCATGGCAGTGAATGTTAACTCTGAGTACACATGTCTGTTTATATATTCATATTAGATACGTTTTAATTTTAACAAATTACACCATTATAGTTAATTATTTAATTTATGGTACATCTCATATTTTTTTCAATTTTGTTTTACACTCCTATCGCATTAACATAATAATCATATATTAACTAATTCATTAAATCGTTTTAAATTATTATTATTTGAATGTGTTTATAGATATCGTGAATGGCAATAGGAGAAGGTAGAATTGTTTATAAATGGGGTTTTGACAAGTTGGTATCACTAGACTCATTTAAGAATTGTGAAAATGGGTATTTGGCGAATGATGATTCATGTGTGTTTAAAACACTTCAGCTCCAAACACACATGAATCATCATTCGTCAAATACCCATTTTCACAATTCTTAAATGAGTCCAGTGATACCAACTTGTCAAAACCCCATTTCATATTATATATATACACACACATACATATGCTTCTAAATGAACATTGATAACACAGCTAGTTTGTATTCCATCCAACAAGCTCTTCATCTTCAATCTTTCTGACCCTTCTTCAACGGCTTCTGCTTTTGCAACCACGTATGGCCATTGTGTACCACAACCCGCACACACTTTAGCAAATGAGTTGAGGGTTGTCATATATTCTACAAGAGAAGTAGGCCCACGAATGAGGTAACCTCTGACTTGACCTTGCATGATGTATCCAACCTAACCGTGGTTCAGCGGCTTAAAAACTACTTTTCAGAGAAATTAACAACAACAAAAAATACAAAACAACAACACAGTAAAAAAAATACAAATAACAACACAGTAAAAAAATACAAAACAAAAAAAAAATATAACCACCACCTACTTAAAAATTGATTTAGTTTCATCAATCCAAGCTTGCTTCTCGTTTACCTTCGCTTGAATAATTGCGAAGTCTTGCAGAATATGGTGAATTGCTTCTTGTTCTCGACGAACACGAGCCTCCCGAGCTTTTATATCCCCTTTCATCCTTTTGATCTCCCTGTCTTCCTCTTCGATCTTTCTCAAATGGACTGCCGTCCTGTCCATCATTTTTTTCCACTCTTCTGTTAGTTCATCTATCTCCTTCTCTTTTTTTGCTATGGCGACCTCGATTTGAGGTGGCATTTTTTCAGGAGTAGACTTAGGGTTTGATGACGATGCCATTTGTGGATGAAATGAGAGAAGAGAGAAATCAATTCAAAGAAAGAAAGCAAGAGAGGAATCAAGAAAGAAAGCAAGAGGAAGTGTGAATTGTGAATTGCATACTACTGATATTTATGGATGAAATCTCAAACATGCAAATGAATTTCAACCACAAATCGGTCTTCAAAGTACAATAATTGTGGAAAAAAACAGTAAAAGCATGCAAGATTCGTCTAAGTACAGGGGCTGAAAGTGTAAATTTTCAGGGACCAAAAGTGTAAATTTTCAGGGACCAAAAGTGTAAATTTTGGTCCATCGCGGGCAGGGACCAAAAGTGCACCGCGGCCAAAGTTGAGGGGCTTCGCGGGGCATTTGGGGCCAAAATACGTGCCACGTCAGCCCTAGCCCGCGATCGCGGGATCCATCGCGGGTATTTTGGGTATTTTTGCAAAATGAATTTTTTTTTAGGTATTTTGGTAACAGTTGGTCAAACTTTGGGTATTTTAATTAATTTCCCTTTACTATATGAGATGATAACTAGGTGAATGAACTGTACTCACTTCAATGCTACACAGGCTTGAAAGCTCTCTTTTGTAGGAGACTTGAGGAGGAAGACTACCGTCTTTATCGTTATTTCTTCTTTTTGGATGGTAAATATTTCTCAGAACATCAAGTGTGAATTAAACCCATGTTATGAATTGAAATTGAGAAAAGACTACTCGAATAAAGGGTAGAGAATTAAGATAGATCAAACTAAAGACATTAAGCATATATAACAGACGTTTTGTTCGTCGATAATTGCATTTTGATTAAGTTATTGATATAAGGAAAAATAAAGAAAGTAATAGCATCCACATGCCATGTGTTTTGCAAGACCTTGCAAGACTTACACAAACTTGCTAATATTACAAGGTCTTGCAACTATTATTATATGTTAAACAAACATTTATTAATTTAATTAGTTTTTATTAATATTAGTTATTATTAATATGTTTATTAAATTTAATTCATTTATTAATTTATTTGAACATTATTTTTTTTAATATTTTTATAAAAAAATTTACCCACGAAGTAAAATTTTAGTTATCTATATTTTATAATTTAATTTATTAGTTATATTATAATTATCTATATTATTTATATTATAATTTATTAGTTTAGAAAAAAGTTTGGTCTTGCATGTGTGTGAAAGATGTTATTGCAAAGCTGATGTGACACTTGTGAAACAAGTATGATCTTGCAGGTGTGCGGATGGTCTAAGGTAGATAAAAAAAAGTATCACAAACTCCCGAAAGAAAACAACTTTTAAGTAGATGTGAATTGATTTAAGATTAAGATTTTTCATTCATTCTCATCCAATCAAAAAAACATTACCATCCAATCAAAAACGACATCTCGAGAAGTTCTAGCTTCCCTAACGCTTACCATAGACCAGAAGGCCTCTGTAAAACAAAAATTATGACTAATTTTTTTCATGTTATGTACCGTACATAAGAAACAAATATGTTAATTAATGTAGTTATAGACTGAAAAATTATATAAAAAAACAATGTTTTATGATAATAGTGTTATCACACCACTGAAATCTCAATTGATTAAGCAACATACATACATATACATACATACATATATATATATATATATATATATATAAAACTATCTTCTTAATCATTTCATAGGTTTTTTTCATTTTTATGAAACTTTTCATATATTTTCGTTTTCACCTATGAAACTACAAATTTCATAAAAAAATTCATCAAGAAATGAATGATATGAACTAATTTCATCAAAATAAACAATTTGATAAAAAAAATTCATCAAAAAAACCTATGAAATCGACGGGTTATACGGGTTACACACATTTAACGGTTACAATTTATTATCTATCTATCTATCTATCTATATATATATATATATATATATACACACACACAAAGAGAGACCACTACTTTTGAGGTTTACATATGAAAGTACAAAACATATATATAAAACTATCTTCTTAATTATTAGAAGCAATATTGGAAATCCACAATCCACCAACACACACTAATACACCAAAATAAAACACACACACAAAAAAAAATAACATACTAAAAAAAATAAACCCATCTAGCTAAAATAGGTAGATTAGTTTTATTGATCAAGAAGATGAGTGATGGCCTGGAAGTTTGTCTCTAATCTTATCCAAAAAACCTTTCTTCTCGTGTTGTTGCTGACCACCCGCCGTTGCTCCGGCACCGGTGGTGGTGGTGGTGCTTGCTCTGGTGTCTATGCTGTGTGCGGCACCTGTCTCTTTCTCGCCGTGCCCAGGAAGTTTCTCTTTTATTTTCTGCTTCAAACCTTTCTTCTTCCTTCTCCCTCCTTCTCCGTCGTCTTCCGACTGCAATATTCCACCGGAAAATTAATATATTTCATGAAAATCGAACGAATCTAGAAGCTATATATATATATATATTATATTGGGTTTAATTAATTGATCTTACCGAACTCGAGCAAGAACTGGTTGATCGTTCCAGCTGTTTCTTAGGTTCTCCAACACCATGAGCCTGCTGGGGGTGGTTCACCGGTGCTCCACCGCCGGTAACAGCATCGGCAACTGCGTGGCCGCCACGCTTGGCGTAGTCGACTGGTGTCGGAGCGAAGTGGGTTCCGCCATGGATCATGGAACCCAGGGTGGCGTGATCATGAGTTGTCTTGTCATGGAGCTCTGAGCCAATGGTGGTGCGACCGTGATCAGTAGTGGTGGCGACGCCGCTGAGGTGTATGGGAAAACCGTGTTCGTCGGTGAGTTGAACAGGATGCCCGAGTTCGTCGGTGAGTTGAACAGGACGGCCTTGCTCGTCACGTATATCTGACATTTTCGATCGATGCTTGAAGAATTAAAGAGCCAAATGGAATTAAAATGGATGATTAATCGGGGGTTTTTATGGGGGCATTTTTGTCCTTTTTATTCAGAAATAGACAACTGATTTTGCATGAGATTACGGGGCTACACGTGTCATAATTTGTCGAAGTTATGCCACGCGTGAGAACTATTGCCGTGAGTCACTTCGGTCGGCGACGGATCAATATTAGGGATTTAGGGGTGAACTTAGTACGGTATGATTTTTTTTTTCTTCTTCTTCGGTATACCATATATCAACCAATTACAATTGGTATACAAAATCTTATATCAAGTATCAACCAATTTTGGCGAGCATGCGGTCCATTGCAAGGAGTTACCTGGTTTCAAATATAGGCATGATTTGGTTAGGGATGTTCTGTATGATGTTCTTAAACGAGCTGGAATTTCTTCTAAAAAGGAGGCCCCGGTGAACTTTCTGACGGATCCGCTTGAAGGGAGATCTACCTTACGGCCAGCTGATATACTTGTGTTTGGGTGGGCTGGGGGGAAACATGCTTGTGTGGATCTTACTGGAGTGTCCCCTCTTGTTGGGCTTAGGGAAAATGGGTTTGTGGCGGGCCAAGCTGCGTTGAGAGCGGAATCGAGCAAAGTTGCTAAACACGAGAAAGCCTGTGTAGAGAATCAACACGTGTTTATCCCTTTTGCTTTCGATACTTTTGGTTTCCTAGCTCCGGAAGCAGGGGAGTTTTTGACTAGGGTTCAACGGGTTGTGCAAAGTAATTTTTCGACCCCTAAGACACAAAATTTCATTTTTAATAGGATTAGTTTTTCCATCCAAAAGGGGGTTGCGGCACAGCTTGTTGCTCGTTTGCCTGCCATCTTATTGTAATTGGAGACTTTATTTATGATATTTAAAAATTATGTGTCAAAATTATACTTGGTACCAACTAAATTGGTACCAACTTTTTTCGGTTGGTACATGTTGGTACGGTTTTGTACCAACATCTCAAAAATTGAATTATGAATTAATTAGATTGACATTTTTACCAACTAGATCTAGATGCACTAAACCCGTCGAGTATTAATAGCATGTTGATATGCTTTATATCATTTATCATTACATATACAAACATTCGATTATTCAAATAATCTTCATATAACACAAACATTCACTAATAATCTAATACAAACGACGCGAGAATGGACCATGAAGAGTGAACGTGTAGGCAAGTTATCAAAATTGTTAAGGATAAGGGAATGAATTTGTTAGTCTCAGATGACTATAACAAGTATTGTAGAAGAGGGGGGGGGGGGGTTGAATACAATACTCAAAATTTTCACAATTTTAATTCTATTATTGAAAAATCTTCAACAAGAACTACACATAGAAAACTAAAGACTGTTGTGGAAAAGAACAGATAAACTATTCTAACAATCTTTCACAAAGTATACTAAACAAAACAACTAAGAACACTTAGAACAAAGATATGAAGTTTTTAAGCAATATGGAGATTTCTTGCACTAAGAGAGATTTCCAGAAAGCGTGGTTTGCATGGGAGCCTTCTACTTCCTTTTATAGTGAGATGAACATTAAATGTTTGGTACACATGTCTTCAGGGGACTTGCTTCGTACCAGTGGACATCTGAAAAGTTGATATGTCATAATCACCCTTTCCTTGGTACAAGGAATATAACCCATGCTGAAAGAGACCTTATCTAAAAATAGATAAGATGACAAAAAGTCACTTTTACCTGGCAATAAATATTGTCCCAAAATAAATGATCTTCTTGATATGTATTCCAAGACAATTACACCGATGAAGTTTCACCGATATAATTGACTTAGGTCTTTAAAGCAATCTTCAAAGAAAACCATTTACACAAAGATCCCACCGATTTGAGCATCCTTATCGGTGGGATAAATCTGGCCGACGTGTGAACACAATCGGTGGGAAAGACGTCCACCGATGTGTGAAGACACAATCGGTGGGGATGATGTCCACCGATGTGTGAAGACACAATCAGTGGAGAGGATGTCCACCGATGTGTGAAGACACAATCGGTGGACAATGACTTGTATGTATCTTGAGAAGAGTCTTCTTATTTCCACAATGAGAATATCTTCAAGATTGGTTTCGTTTGATCTTCGACTTCACCGAACAGTTGCTATCTTGTACAAGTCATTTAAAAGAACCATGTTAAATATTCTAAGCAAGATATGGGGAAGAACATCGGTGAGTCAATTTCAAATCTTGGTGACCCAACAATCTCCCCCTATTTGAATTTGAGCTCTATCCTTAGAATATTTAAGAGTAACTGAAAGTAAAATGCATTTTGACCCTTTTTACTCTTTTTGGGTTCTTTTCACATAGACCATTCTTTTTGTTCTTTTTGATCTATTTTCTTTTGTATGAGTATACTATATACAATATTTACAAGTAAGAAAATATAACTATGTGCAACAAGGAAATTCAAATAGAATAGAAATACTTGTATTACCAAAATTTTCATACATTGGAGAATGAAGAAAATCTTACAAGTACTTAGAAAAATGAAAATGAAAACACACAGATCATTTTCTCATTTTCTGTCGGCGCTTGATCTCGGCAAGGATGTTCTGGTAGAGAGGATGTGCTTCGGGGATGTTAGGCATCAGATTGGATATGCCTTCAAGAAGTATGATGTCGGCCAAGGGGATTTGAGAGAACCTGAAGAAACGTCGGTGGCCGAATCCATCATTGAAGTATAATCCAGGAATCAGTGAGACGCTTATCGTAGTTGAGGGATAAGTGGTTGAAGTGGGAAGAGACAAAGTTAAGTTGTCCACATAGGGAATCCTTCCTTTCTTTGCCAAGTCTTTGAAGATGTTATCGGGGACTTTTTGGTTCTTTGTATTCGGGAGGCGGATGTCTTCCTTGAGGGATTGAAGTTTGGCTCTATCATCGGTGGAGAGGACGATGTTATGTTTCTTCTTCACTTCTTTCATTTTATCCATCAAGCCTTCAATGTAATCGACGAATACATCTTTCTTTGGATTAATGCTCTTCACTAGAAGTTTAGAGAGTTCAAACCATTCGGAGAGGCCGAATTGTTTCAAGTGGAAATCTCTAATACTTCTTGGCACACATTCTTCTCTTTCAATGACCAGTCTAATGTCGGCAGGATTGCCTTTTTGTACCAAGAAATTTCCTCATCCTTTTCTTCCTGAAGAGCACTCAGTGCCGATTTCTGAGTTTTGATGGCATCGGTAGATTTTACTTTTGCTGCTTCTTCCTTGGCAGCTTTCAGAGAAAGAGCTTGAGATTCATCCAAAGCTTTCTGAGCAAGTCTAGCCTCCTCAATTTCTTGAGGAGATAGACCGAGATCAGTGGTAGTTTCTTGAGATGGAGGCTTGAGTTTTAGTGTTTGGGCACCCTCAGGTCGAGCCCCATACTTAGCCAATTCCTTCTTCTTCTTTTCTTCTTTTGCCAATTCTTCAACCGAGATGACTTTCTTGCCTTTGTCTTTGGGGGCGTTGCTAGCTTGCTACCCCTCAGAAGACGCATGGATTTTCTCCCCCTCAACTGTTGCATGAGTTGTCTCCACCGATGGTGATTTCGGTGGTGGTGAAGAATTCGGTGGTGAGGAAGTTTTCGGTGGAGACTTTTGTGGAGTAACTTTTGGCGAAGATCTCTCCACCGATTGTTGAGGAGAAGGAGAAGAAGAAGTACCAAAAGGTTTCGGTGGAGTACCTGGAAGATCGGTGGCTTTCTTTGAAATACGGATGTGTGATTGATCGGTGGGATGAGAAGGCTGATTGCTGTTTGTTCGTTTGACCGAAGGCAATTTCGGTGGTGGTTCAGATTTCTCCCCTTCAGCAGCAGCCGCCTCAGTCTTAACTGTTAAACCCAAGAGAGTAAATACCTTATCAAGTTTTAAGTGTAGAAGTTTGATGCTGGCAGGATTAATGCTTGTTAAGGTAAAGTCACCCAGATCCAGATCCCAATCCAGGCTTTTTTCAAGGAGATCAATCTTTTGATGAAGTGATTCAAGAGATTCAGAGAGACGGGTCCGAAGATTCTGATGCCGACGGGCCTCACTGTGAAGACGGAAGATCTCAGCATCCTTAACTGTCATGGATGCCTTGAATGCACCGAATGACACTGCAAGGTCGGAGTGCGAGGTGGTCAAAGATTCCACCTTGTTGGATAATAATGCCGAGTTGTCAGAGATCTGTCGAAGAGCTTCAAGAAGAGCATATGCCAAGATCTGTGGTTGTCGAGACTCGAGTACAGATACCCGATCATTGTTTTGAGCTATGAAAGAGACCGTGGCTTTTTTGAGCGATTCGAATTGAGTACCAACTAATCTGCACTGACGAGCACTTTCTTGAACCTCTATTAATTCACTCGGTAGCCGAATACCTGTAATGGGAGGAGCACGATCTTCGTGTAATTGAAATCGGGGATATTGTGGTGATAACCTGGAATGAGGTAGTATTTGCTCCTCAATAAAATTTGAGGAGGTTGGCTGAGCCCATGAAGGTTCGGGTAAAGAAACCTTTGTCGGGGAGAGGGTGGCATCGGTGGGGGAGAGGGTGGTCGGTGGGGTGATTTAATGGGGGATCGGTGAGGTGAAGTAATTGGTGTTGTAATCTTCGGTGGGGGGATCGGTGAGGCGAAGTAACCGGTGTTGTAATTTTCGGTGGAGATGGTGGATCGGTGATAATGGTCTCGTCGGTGGGAATCGTGGTTCGGGGAGAACCGGTGTCTTCTAGTAGAAACTCAAAGAAGTCCTTTGGGGGGGATTTTTGTGTGGGGGAACCCTCAGCGAGTTGTGCATCATCGATCTCATAGAGATCGGGTGAAAAGATGTGCAGTGAAAAGTCTGAACCCTCGAGGGGAGAGACCCCGAGGTCATCTCCACCACCCAAAGAAGCGAGTGGGGAGGTACGTTGTGGTTCCTCCAATTGTACAACTGAAGTCTGTGGAGAGGCAACAGAGGAGTCGGTATGGGTTGTAACGGATTCCCTTGGCCCGGAGGGGTGAAGTTCAACAGCTGGCGATTTTTGAGAATCGACAGCTGGCTTAGTCGGTGGGGCCGAAGGTTTTCGAGACCTCTTTAAAGGAGATCTCGAAGGGGATGAAGAGTGCCTCCGCTTATGAGATGGGATTTGAACCAGGGAAGCCTCTGAGGGTTCTCTCGGTGGCGTGGTTCGAGAAGCGGGTGCGGAGGTGTCGGTGGCCTTTCGTTGTTTCTTTTGAGCGCCACCCGACTTCACTCGAGTACGGGGAGATGGGGCCACTACATCTTGGGGTTCCTCGGGAACTTCCGGGTGTTGAAACTCGGGAGCCTCCGCCTCACCCCAGTGAAGATTGGGAGAAAGAGAAAAATAGATCATACCTTGGCGTAGAGGGCGATCAGTAGCGAGGCGTCCAACATTGAGTGTCTTTTGGCCAACAATGGGAGATGACCAGTCATAAGAAAAACGAGGAGATTGAGACTTGCGATCCGAGTCCAAAGCCGAGCCAAGTTTGTGCTGAAGTATCATGGAGATGAATCGAGGATATGCTACATGGCATCGTTTTGGGTTTTTAATCACTTCAGTCATCTCAGTAAAGAAATACTGAGCGAAGTCGGTCTTTCGTTGAAAAATGAGTGCATGGGCCAACTTTGTGATATATGAGGGGGATTGATCCTGACCACTTGTCTTACGAGAAAGACAATGAATCACGTGTGCGAAAAAGAAATTCCACACACCACCCATTTTGTTGCGAGTGAGAGTACCTGGGCCTTTTGAAGACTTGGATGCTTTGTCATCAGATTGATGGATATAGCCAAGAGTGTTGACAACAGCTTCATGAAAGTTGTTTACGTGCATGTCTTCATAAGTGGAAAAGGCCTCGATTTTGAGGGCACGACGAACATCATCAACGCCAAAAGTGACGTCGTGATCACCCTCCTCGTCAGAAAAGATAGAAGCATGAATGGCTTCATTTGAGATATCATACACACAGGAAAGCCAAAATTTTTCCAATGAGCATTTTGCTCATCTTTGGGTTGCACGAGAAAGCATGGAGAAGAGGTGAGCGGGTTAAGAACTTTATGATTGTGTTGAACTCGGGATGTGCGGGATTGGATTCGAACCTTGTAACGTGATTGCAAGGGTTGAATATGAGGTCTTCAAAGCAAGTGGGTATGTTCTTTGCTACCTTGGTGGGTGCCATTGTTGCAAGTGAGAAACTTGACAGAGAAGAAATAATACTTGAGATTTGCAGGTTTCGAAAGAAAGTAAAGTAGAGAAGATGGGTTTAGGGTTTATATAGGGAGATGGTCGTGGGTTGTAAAAAGAGAGGGAACGGTTAAGAGGGAATTCGAAGGGTTGGATTTTAAAAAGGTATTTAAAAAAAATAATGATGAGTCTTGGGGAATGTGTGGCTAGAAATGAGTGTACAAGAAAAGGGAATGGTCAAGTTGTCTGACACATAGGGTTGTTAGGGTTGATGTGATCATGGGAAGATTATAGGATAAGCTTCGAAAAATTGGTGGTTTAGAGTCGGTGGTGTAATACGTCGGTGGACTCAGGGTATACGAATGAGATAGAACACACCGAGTTGAGGAGGGTGTCGGTGAAAAGGAGAACACCAATGTGGAGGTCGGTCTTGAAAATTCGATCGTCGGTGAAGAGAGTGACTTCGGTGGAAATCACCGAATTAGACTTTGATGGAGATCACCGAAGGATGGAACCTACCGACGAGGATGGCCCAAGAGAGTCGGTGAGTAGATCATACCGAAGAGAGACCAAATGGGATCGGTGAGATTAGTATACCGATTGGGATTCGGTGAGAAAGGCGATCCCGAAGTTGATTTCGGTGTAGGGTTTTGTCACCGACATTGGTACTATCGGTCACCGATACTCTGAGAAATCGGTGATATAGATTATTTATATTACACCATTTTATTTTTATTTTTTAATTATCTAAATACAACATACCAAGTTCACTTATTAGAAAATTGAACCTGGCTTCATCTAAGGGCTTGGTGAACAAATCGGCGAGCTGAAGGTCGGTGGGAATGAAATGCATCTCAATGTCACCTTTTGAGATGTGGTCCCTGATGAAATGATATCTGATGTCTATGTGCTTTGATCTGGAATGTAGAACTGGATTATTTGCAATGGCTATTGCACTTGAATTATCACACAGAATTGGGACTTTGGAATAGACTTGAGCATAGTCCCGCAGTTGATTTTTCATCCACAGTATTTGAGCACAGCAGCTTCCTGCAGCAACATATTCAGCTTCAGCAGTTGAAGTTGAAACTGAGTTTTGTTTCTTGCTGGACCAGCTGACTAATTTTCCAGCAAGAAGTTGGCAGCTACATGTGGTACTTTTCCTGTCAATTTTGGAACTTGCATAATCTGAACCTGAGTACCCGATTAGTTCAAATCCTGAGTCTTTGGGATACCAAAGACCCAGGTGCAAGGTACCTTTCAGATACCGGAAAATCCGTTTTACAGCAGCCAAATGAGATTCTTTTGGATTGGCCTGATAACGGGCACAAAGACAAGTAGCAAACATAATATCTGATCTACTAGCAGTTAAATACAGAAGAGAACCAATCATCCCTCGATAATTGGTAACATCCACTGATTCACCATTTAGATCAGCATCAAGTTTCAAAGGTGGTGCCATGGGAGTTTTCATAGGAGAGCTATCTAAAAAGTTGAATTTCTTCAGAAGGTCACGAGTATATTTAATTTGATTTATAAAAATCCCTTCTGAAGATTGTTTGACCTGAAGGCCTAAAAAAATGTAAGCTCTCCCATCATGCTCATCTCATATTCACTCATCATGAGAGAAGCAAACTCATCACATAGTGATTCATCAGTGGCACCAAAGATGATGTCATCAACATAGATTTGGACAAGAATGAGATTACCTGAGGTCTTTTTGATAAAGAGAGTGTTGTCAATTTTACCTCTGGAGTATCCATGCTTTAAAAGAAAGTTGGCAAGAGTGTCATACCAAGCACATGGAGCTTGTTTGAGACCATAGAGAGCCTTGTCAAGTCTGTACACATAGTCTGGATGAGTTGGATCTTCAAAGCCAGGTGGTTGTTTCACATAGACTTCCTCTGCAAGTTCCCCATTGAGGAAATCACTTTTGACATCCATCTGGAAGACCCTAAAATTTCGGTAGACAGCATGAGCCAGAAAGATTCTTATGGCTTCAAGTCTTGCTACAGGGGAAAATGTTTCATCATAGTCAATGCCCTCTTCCTGTCTGTATCGTTGAGCTACCAGTCTGGCCTTGTTTCTGATAACTGTGCCTTCTTCATCCATTTTGTTTCTGAAGATCCATTTAGTTCCAATAATTGTCTTCTTTCGGGGTCTAGGAACCAATCTCCAAACTTTGTTTCTCTCAAATTGAGAAAGCTCTTCTTGCATGGCAGTGATCCAACAGGGATCTGCTACAGCTTCATCAATCTTCTTGGGTTCAATAAGAGAGAGAAAGTTCACATAGAGACAAATATTTCCAACTCCTTTGCGTGTTTGGACACCTGCTTGTTGATCACCAATGATTTGATCTATGGGGTGATCTTTGGTCCATTTTGTGGCAGGAGGTAAAGGTGGTGGAATATTTTGTGAGGAGAAAGTTGATGGAGTGGGATCAGAGGTTCGGTGGAAGGCAGTATTTTCGGTGGAAGGCATAGGATCGGTGGAGGGCTGTGTATCGGTGGAAGGAAGTGTTTCGATGGGAGAATGCACATCGGTGGGAGAATTCATGTCGGTGGGAAGATGGTCAATTTCGGTGGAAGAGGTGTTAGGCACTAAGGAAGGTGACCCAACTTGGTTATTTGAAGTAGATGGATTCAAAGGAATGGAGGATGCATCGGTGGAGTTGACTATGGGAGCATCACCTATGTATGAGGAAATCCATCTGTGTAAATCATTATCATCATTTGAAATAGATGATGATCTTAGATCATCAAATTTGACATGAATGGACTCATCAATGCATTTTCTCCTGAGATTGTACACACGATATGCTTTGGATGATAGAGAGTATCCAACAAAGATTCCTTCATCAGCTTTGGGATCAAACTTCCCAAGATTGTCACGATCATTTAGAATAAAACACACACAGCCAAAGACATGAAGAAAGCCTATATTTGGTTTTCTTCCATGAAAAACTTCATAAGGGGTCTTGTCATGTCTCTTGGATATCACCGACCTATTTTGGGTAAAGCAAGCAGTATTAACAGCTTCAGCCCAAAAATAGGTGGGAAGATTTGATTCACCTAGCATTGATCTAGCAGCCTCACATAGAGTTCTGTTCTTTCTTTCCACGACTCCATTTTGCTGAGGAGTTCTAACGGCAGAGAAATTTTGAGAAATTCCTTTCTCATTGAAGAAGTATTCAAGAGCACTGTTTCTGAATTCAGTGCCATTGTCACTTCTCACCGATCGTACAAGTTGCCCATTTAGAACTTCATTTTTCTTGACAAAGTTGATGATATCTTCAGTTGCATCACTTTTATACCTGAGAAAAGACACCCAAGTATATCTAGTAAATTCATCAACAATTACAAGAATGTACCTTTTGCCTCCAAGACTAGGAGTGTTGACTGGTCCACATAGATCCATGTGCAACATTTGAAGAGGAAGAGTGATGGAGGAGCATTGCTTGGTCTTGAAGGAAGTTTTGGTGAGCTTCCCTTTTTCGCATGCATCACACAGCTTTTCTTTAACAAAGTTCAACTTTGGCATGCCAGTCACCAGCTCTTTGTTTGAGATTTTATGGAGTGTTTTGAAGTTTAGACGAGATAGACGTTTATGCCACAGGCAGTTCTTTTTGGCTGTGTCATCTGACACAAAGCATACATTGGATGAACTGTTGTTTTGTCCCATATCAATGATATAGACATTTTCCATTCTTTTTCAGGAAAGAACCACATTCATGTTTTTGTCAACAACAGTACAGATACAAAGTTCGAAAATAACTTTATATCCTAAATCACACAGTTGGCTAATGCTGAGAAGATTATGCATGAGGCCTTCAACAAATGCCACTTTATTGAAAGTGACAGATCCATTAGTGAGAGTTCCATATCCTTTGGTATAGCCTTTAGAGTTGTCACCAAAAGTTACAGATGGACCTTTTCCAGACACATAGTTGATGAGAAGAGATTTATTTCCTGTCATATGGCGTGAGCACCCACTATCCAGATACCATATTTGATGGTGCTCAAAAGCCTGAGAGTATGATGTCGAGCACCCAGTTGACACCAAAGCCATTGGAGAGGTAGCTTTTTCAGAATCTTCCATATCTTCTGAGATGGCCATAAAGCACTTGTTGGGAGAGTTGTTGTCACTGTCAGAGGTCTCTTCTTCCCAATCATGTATTTCGGCCATAAGGCCCTTTCCTTTTCTAAGGAGACCCTCATTTCTTTCCTTTTCTTTCTTGTATTTGGCTTTGTACTTCTCAGCCCTTTCTTGATGATCTTTGGGCGAGGATTGAGTATCTTTCTTGGCAAGGTTTGACTTGAAAGTGTTATTTTTAGGTTTTTCATACTTGGAGGAAAACTTGTCAGAAGATGAATTTCTAGAGTTCATCACACGCTTACTTCTGCACTCAGTTGCGAAGTGTCCTTTCTTTCCACAATTAAAACATTCTTCATTTGTTTTATCAGATGAGGAAGCTTTTGTAGAAGAGAAGGGTTTCCTGAAAGATTTGGATTTGTTCGAAAAACGAGATTTGTTTTTGAAACCAGCCAACATGGAAATTTCATCAGACAACTGCTTAACCGAGATTTCTTCACCTTCATCATCGGCATCACTTAGATATGCCTCCGATTGGTGAGAAGAGTTGCTTTGGGTTTCATTGTCAGAATCTGATGAAGGATAGGTGATGCATGGGACACTTTGAGATTTCTTGGAATTTTCACTGACAAGGGCAATAGAAGTGCCCTTTATCTCTTTGATGAAAGATTTCTGTAACATCCCACATATCCAAAAGTACATATTATCATATATTTATATGTTTGCAACAAAAGTACATCACATTCCACATTTGGTCCCAACAAAAGTCTAGACATAATAAAAATTCAGTACAATTTGATTCACTTTAAATTACATAATAACTAACAACAATTTATAAGTACAAAAGCATCCACATTTCTCTTATCGATCATCTCCTCAAAAGCTATGCAACAAGTTTTCTAATCACTTGGTATTACTGGATCCACCACCTGGAATACATATTTTAAAACAGAAAATGAGGGTTAGACCTAAAGGTCTAGTGAGGAAATCCCTGACATTTGAAAATCATTAAAGTTTCATTTATATAAAACACTCTTTATATAATTACACATATTTCACACGTAAATTAATACCAGTCAAGATTGCTACATCATACCTGTCTCATCCAACCTTATCCCTCCACCAATGGCCAATATCAATTGGTTGCGAGCCAATTTAACACACCAGTCCAAAGCCCGGCCACGTATTATATTTTCATATAATACTCACGTAATTATAATATCTCAATATATTATAATCACCCACGTATGACATATTCATACACTTTATTTAACATTTGCTATTCACATAATGCATTCCAGTAAAATACTTTTTAAAGTAAAACCCACCTGATCTTTTTAGCAAAGGTCCTTCAAACTTTCCTCAAAACAGATTATCTTTTAACCCTGATCCTTAGTATCTGAAACAAATTAAAGTATACATACTCTTTAACACGTAAACAGGTAATTCACACTTTTCGCAACCCACAATTACGAAAACCTAACTTTTCGCAACCCACAGTTGCGAGTTCCTTACTTTTCGCAACCAACAGATACGAAAACCTCACTTCTCGCAAACCACAGTTGCGAGTTCCCTACTTTTCGTAACCAACAGATACGAAAACTTAACTATGCGTTTTAGCTACTTGCGAAAAGTGGACTTTTCGCAACCAAGGCTTGCGAATTCCTACTTTTCGCAAAAACACTGTTCATCGTCTTTTTCAGAAAAGTTCAGTTAAATTTCAGGAATCCCTCTTTTTTCCCAGATTTTGCACAGAGATGTTCTAAACTCCTTTTAACACCTTAAATTGTAACTAAAGTTCACCAATTCATCTAAAATTACCTAAACCCACTTTAAAGTCCAAATGAAACCTAATTCTCATAAAAGAGAGTTAAATAAGAAGATTACCTCTTGGATTTACTGCACCAAACAAAAATCCCAGCTGAGTATCTTTCTTCTTCTTCTTCTTCTTCTACGGTTCTTCTTCTCTCTCTTTCTCTCTGCCGTGAACAATTTCACACACACACACACACACACACACACTATTTGGGTTTTGCTATTAAATCCCAAATGAGATATTTCCTATACTTAACTACTGAGTCGGTTTGTGGTTTTAAAGAGATTGGGTAAAATACCAACTAAACCCTAAACTTGCTTCACTTGACAAAACACACCCCTAAGCTTCTATTATACAATAAAAACTTATCCCTTAATTTCTTAACTCCATAAAATACAAAAATCAAGACTTATAAAATTCCAATTTTAAATTAGATAAAATACCTGGTTATTACAACATCTCCCCCTTAAAAGAATTCCGTCCTGGAATTCACTCAAGCAACGAACTAGGGTAACTACTGTTGAAAAGATATCAAATTCTATGAACACATCAAAGTGTTTACGGAATCCTCAAAGGACTTTTTACTAGACCCACCGCTTTACTGCTTCTAGTTTACCATTTGTTCCCACTTCAAAATTTCAACCCAAAACATCAAGAGTTTTAATTTCTCACAAGAAATCTGCCCCTCTAAAACAATGATACACACTTGATAATCAAATCCTATGAAGGTTCAAATTAACTCGACAATTCACTTATCTCTTAGAAAGAAATAACTTATACTCATATGAATCTAATCCAAATAATAGAACATTATAGGCTTACTCGGGACATTTACCACGCTAATACTATTTTTAACCTCACCGGCCTTTTACTACAAACGTCGTGTTCTACACTTTTACAATACTAACTCTAAAACGTAAACATATACTTTCAATATAAAATTTGCTTAGTAAATACTACCTATTTCTTATACTCTTTCATGGAATAGAATATACTCAACCCGAATCACTCTATATCATGGAAAAATTTCTTAATTTTATCAAACCCGCAAACTTCATCCTACCATTTCCATTTCCCATGAAAGCATAGCATAATTACTATAATCACACAACCATACTTAATTGCACTTGACACCAATTCATCCATCCAATTAAAACAAAGCCTAAATAGCAACTTAATTTCTCGAATATCAGCAAAACACAATTTCAAACATTTCAATTATCTCAATAACCTCACCACCATAACTCATACCGACTTCCATCCAAATATCAATACCAATTCATTCCTTAATAAAATAACAAACTCGTTATCACATCAATTCCTTACATCTCCAACTTAGCATAAAATTACTAACACAATTCTTTAGACATTTGTTTCACTTAAACCACTCCGAAATTTGAAATTTATCAACACCGGGATCACCTTACCCAACTAAAATAATTACCAAATCATCATGAAATAATTTCACTACAAAACTAAGCCGAAAAGAATTCATCACAACTCCGTTAAAATTTCATGTCACTAATCATATAACTCATTAACGACTTAACATGCAAAGTCCAGCACCAAGTTTAAACAACTCTTTATCTTAAACAACTCCATAAAGAAAGTTCATCACACGACCATCAAAATATTTATTGCTCATTGCTTTCTTCCCACTAATCATAACACTTAATATAAATCCCTTTTTCAACTTAAATTCTCCAATTCATGGGAAGTATTAGGTAAACATCCAACCCGTTGAACCATTTTTCTATATCCAGCAAACCCTCAAGCATCAATTTCTTATACTTTATGATCATAGTATGCATATTCTCTTTCAGTTAAGTCCAGGTTATCAGTAACCTAGTTTTCTAACCTTGCGACCCACTATCGCCAATGCTTCCCCCACATCACTCCGTCTTTGATCCAGTCCGGTGTTTTCTAACGGTACAACCTTAGTTGCTTCGGCTAAGCCCTTCCACAGAATCGACACGGGAAAGGCTGAAAGAACTCTCACTAAGCGTAACCCTTCAATACCAAGGCTCATACCAACAATTTAGTACCCTCCTAACTGCAACAACTCTTACTCTAAGAGAAAAAAACCCGCGTGATACAAACAAGGTATAATATCCCAGATTAATCATACCAATATCATTCACAAATCCTGACTCCAGGTTCACCTCATCCTACTACCCTTTCTATGACGGAATCTCCACTAATCATGACGAGTCGCCTCGCGAATGCACAGTCGCATACAGTGTGAAATCAGATAGACATTCGAAATAAAGATTCTATCCCACAACGGTTAGACTCAAACAAGAGCTGCGCAATAGAACTAAATCAAATATTCTAAGGCTATTTAGTTCCTACTGTATACCACTTATAAGGCAGTCACTTAACAACCTATCAGGACTAGCATAAATTCCTACTGGCAAGTAATAGTCATGCAGCAAAGTGTAATAAGCACCAGGCAATCTAGCATACATACTCCTATGTTCTAGAAAGCAATAAATTACACTAAGTACTCTACCTTTTCCCTTGGTCTCGGCTGACTGTACACACCGCGCCTTCGATCACCGTCTCTAAAATGTCCCAACAATCCAACACTCAAAAAAATAACGACATTCTACTCCCCAATAGATTACAAAATCAACTTGGAGTATCACCCTAACCCGTAGTTGAACTTTTCTCCATAGGTCATCCCCAACTCTACCGTCACTTCTCTAATCCAAAATATACCTAAGACAGACAACACTTTCTTGCATTAATTACACCGACCCCGAACCTTAGATTACAATTGATTTCCACACTTGCCACAACATCACTCTCATACTACTACCACGTCCTATCCCATGGTCCTTCACCCCGATCATTACATTCGACTATTTTCTTCTACTCTTTCCTCAACATAAAATACGTTTCCCCAAGGATAGCTCACTAGGAGGTGCTTACTCAAGCCCGACCCTATGAGCTAGCTTTCTTTCACCTCCAAACCAATCGCACACACCCAATTCCCACAATTACTATACTTAACCAATAATTTCACCACACCTCATAACAGGAATTTAACCGAGTTAATCCGAAATCACATCCATTGCCCGAAACAACCACATACTTTTCCAATTTTTTTTTTTAAATCGTTTACATATTCTTTCAAAATGATAATAAACAAATTGGATCTACACTATACACCCATCCCCAAAATATAACAATCATAAAAACATCTTTACTTCACCTCGTGCCTCTTTCAGCACAAAATATGTCATCGTGCCTCTTCCAGCACAAAATTATATATCACAAATCATTTAACACGTTTAAAATTTTATTTATAACATAAACTTTAACATTTGGAGGCATAACCTAGCGTTTGAAATACTGAATTACACATAACGCCACAATCTATACTTTCGCAATAACTTTCCAAAATTCTAATCATGTACCTTCAATTTGAAAAATTGCAAACAATTGCAAATGTTAGATCATTCATTCCAATTTAAACTACCATCCACTTTCGTTCTCATACATAAAATTTTACTACCACCTTGATAAATCTTTCGAATCCAAACACATATGATAACGGATTATCACCTTGATCACTAATAGCTTTTCCTTACTAATCACTCCCAAAAACAATCTTCACTTTCTAGTTCAATTATCCTTGATTTCTCACTTAAATTTATCCCAAGCAATATCATAATGAATAAGCATACTAAATTCGATATCATCCAAAATATTTGTTATACTCTTACTAAATTAGAACCAACCTCTTTTCACACCAAATGCTTCCAAACCTACACTCTTACTAAGCCTTATCGAAATTAATTCATATATCCTTGATATAAAACTTGTTAACAAACGGAAACTTTAAATCAATCACTCGACAATCTCTTCTTTCATCATAACTACTTATTCCAATAAATACCGAATTACCGAGGATCACTTATCATTACCTAATCGACAATTTTAACAAAATCAAGTTCCAACACCATCCTATACTTACTACTACCTCAAATTCTGACAACATTATCAAAAATAACTTAATAGGCACTCCACTCTTATCTATATTACCAATACAATTATCAAATTCTTTTCTAACGCATATAAGCAACAAAAGATTGAAAACACAATTAATCAGTTTGTACCGAAGTCAAATAGCACTTTAGCACGTGTAGAGTTTATATAAATATACCTGTCTTCGTCTCTATCCATACGTCGAGACCGACTTGCCACTCTGTAAATTTCAACAAGGTTAATATACACATAGGCACATACCCCATATAATAAAGTATTCCAGTCCAATCATGTAACTGTAAGTTCACAATTACACTGGCCAGGTGTAACTCGAATTTACCTTACATGATGTTCCTTCTACCTTTTTATACTTAACATCCCAAGGTTCTAAAATAATGGGGACATCCTATTTCACATGCAGTTTAAGTCTAGGTATAAATCCAAATACCTAAATCCCTTAAACTAGGGCTCTGATACCATCTGTAACATCCCACATATCCAAAAGTACATATTATCATATATTTATATGTTTGCAACAAAAGTACATCACATTCCACATTTGGTCCCAACAAAAGTCTAGACATAATAAAAATTCAGTACAATTTGATTCACTTTAAATTACATAATAACTAACAACAATTTATAAGTACAAAAGCATCCACATTTCTCTTATCGATCATCTCCTCAAAAGCTATGCAACAAGTTTTCTAATCACTTGGTATTACTGGATCCACCACCTGGAATACATATTTTAAAACAGAAAATGAGGGTTAGACCTAAAGGTCTAGTGAGGAAATCCCTGACATTTGAAAATCATTAAAGTTTCATTTATATAAAACACTCTTTATATAATTACACATATTTCACACGTAAATTAATACCAGTCAAGATTGCTACATCATACCTGTCTCATCCAACCTTATCCCTCCACCAATGGCCAATATCAATTGGTTGCGAGCCAATTTAACACACCGGTCCAAAGCCCGGCCACGTATTATATTTTCATATAATACTCACGTAATTATAATATCTCAATATATTATAATCACCCACGTATGACATATTCATACACTTTATTTAACATTTGCTATTCACATAATGCATTCCAGTAAAATACTTTTTAAAGTAAAACTCACCTGATCTTTTTAGCAAAGGTCCTTCAAACTTTCCTCAAAACAGATTATCTTTTAACCCTGATCCTTAGTATCTGAAACAAATTAAAGTATACATACTCTTTAACACGTAAACAGGTAATTCACACTTTTCGCAACCCACTATTACGAAAACCTAACTTTTCGCAACCCACAGTTGCGAGTTCCTTACTTTTCGCAACCAACAGATACGAAAACCTCACTTCTCGCAAACCACAGTTGCGAGTTCCCTACTTTTCGTAACCAACAGATACGAAAACTTAACTATGCGTTTTAGCTACTTGCGAAAAGTGGACTTTTCGCAACCAAGGCTTGAGAATTCCTACTTTTCGCAAAAACACTGTTCATCGTCTTTTTCAGAAAAGTTCAGTTAAATTTCAGGAATCCCTCTTTTTTCCCAGATTTTGCACAGAGATGTTCTAAACTCCTTTTAACACCTTAAATTGTAACTAAAGTTCACCAATTCATCTAAAATTACCTAAACCCACTTTAAAGTCCAAATGAAACCTAATTCTCATAAAAGAGAGTTAAATAAGAAGATTACCTCTTGGATTTACTGCACCAAACAAAAATCCCAGCTGAGTATCTTTCTTCTTCTTCTTCTTCTACGGTTCTTCTTCTCTCTCTTTCTCTCTGCCGTGAACAATTTCACACACACACACACACACACACACACACACACACTATTTGGGTTTTGCTATTAAATCCCAAATGAGATATTTCCTATACTTAACTACTGAGTCGGTTTGTGGTTTTAAAGAGATTGGGTAAAATACCAACTAAACCCTAAACTTGCTTCACTTGACAAAACACACCCCTAAGCTTCTATTATACAATAAAAACTTATCCCTTAATTTCTTAACTCCATAAAATACAAAAATCAAGACTTATAAAATTCCAATTTTAAATTAGATAAAATACCTGGTTATTACAATTTCCTTTGTAACTTGGTTTGTTCAAAGTTGAAGAGAGTTCCATATAAAACAGTTAAAGGCATGTACTCAAGATCCTTGGATGTTTTGATACAAGTGCACATGTTCTCCCAAAAATCAGGGAGACAATCCATGAACTTGTTTAGAACTTCCTCATTATCATAGACTCTGCCTAGTAACTTCAGATCATTCAGAAGAGAGTTAAAACGATTATAGTAACTAGGAAGAGATTCACCTTTTTCATGAGTGAAGAGTTCATACTTTCTTATGAGAGAAATCTTTTTGCATTCCTTCACTTCCTCTGTACCTTCGTACAGAACACATAGTGTGGTTGTTGGTCCCAAAATGGCTCAACAAGTATTGTAGAAGGGGGGGTTGAATACAATACTCAGATTTTTCACAAGTTTTAATTCAATTTATTAAAAATCTTTCAATAAGAATTACACATAGAAAACAAAAGATTGTTGCGGAAAAGAACAGTTAAACTATTCTAACAATCTAACACAAAGTAAACTGAAAAACACTTAGAACAAATTGGGCACTTAGACACAAGATGCAGTTTCAGTAAGAAAGGAGCTTGCACTTAGTGATCTTCAGAAGCGTGATTTGCATGGAGAGTCTTTACCTCTATTTATAGTCCATGCATCATTTAATGCTTGGAACACTTGTCACTCTTCCATTCATTGTAGAGGTTGACTTCTGAAAAGCTGATATCTCCTTTTTAACTTATCCAAAGAACCAGGAGGACAGTCGTACCAGAAAAAGACCTTATCTGAGAATAGATAAGATGACAAACTGCCACTTTTATCTGACAATAGGATATTGTCTCATAATAAATGATCTTTTCTTTTGTCTTCAGAGAATAAGGCTGCCGACCTCCTGTATTGGAAACTGTACCAATTTGAAATCTCACTTCTTTAGAGAAGAGAGATCCTTCACCGAAGTGTAGAATATTTCGGTGCAGTCTTCTCAAATTCCCACCGATCTCTGAACATATATCGGTGGAAATCTTCTTGAACTTCCACCGATGTCTGAGAGCATATCGGTGAAAGTATTCTTGAGCTTCTCACCGAATTTCTTCAATTCGGTGATGCTTGTCCACCGATAGTACAAGCATATCGGTGGTGGTGTAACTTGTAGAGAGTTGCTGCCGATTTTCTCACTTCCGCAATGAGATAGTCTTCGCACTTGGTTTCGGTTGATCTTCGACTTCACCGAACAATTGATATGAGAGTACAAGTTACACAAAAGAATCCAAAAATATTCTAAGTACCTAAGAGGGTTTAATTGAGTCAATTTCAAATCTGTGAAGACCCAACAATCTCCCCCTATTTGAATTTGATCTCTATCCTTAGAATATTAAAGAGCAAATGAAAATAAGAGCATTTTGACCCTTTTTACTCTTTTGGGTTCTTTTTCACATAGGCCTTTTTTTTATCTATGTTTGTTTGAGTATATCTATACAGTGTATATGAAGCAGGAAAATAAAAGGTATGTACAAAATATAAACAAGAGAAGCACTTTGAATTGCATAAGTCATTCTCATACATCGGTAAGCAAAAGATTATCACAACTACCGAAAGAAAAAAATGACCTACTTCTTTGACGATTGTCGGCGTTTGATCTCGTCCATTAAGATTCGGTAGTAGGGTTGAGCTTCGGGGATATGAGGGAACAAGTTGTGGAGGCCTTCAAGAAACATGGTGTCGGCAACGGGAATTTGAGAGAATCTGAAGAAGGCTCGTTTGCCGAAGCCATCGTTGAAGTATCGTCCAGGAATCGGTGAAAGACCCAGAGTTGTCGTGGGATATGATACCGAAGAGGGAAGGGAAAGACTCAAGTTACTTACATTCGGTATCTTTCCTTCCTTTGCCATATCCTTGAAGACAGTGTCGGGGGGATTCTGAACTTTAGGAAGGCACACTTCTTCCTTCAAGGATTGCAGTTTCGATCTTTCATCGGTGGTAAGCACGATGCTATACTTCTTTTTGATCTCCTTCATCTTTGCCATTAGATCATCAATGTATTTGACAAAGATGTCCTTCTTTGGGTTTAGATTTTTGGCCAAGTGTCGAGAGATTTCGTACCATTCGGGGAGACCATAGGTTCTGAGTTGGTAGTCTCTAACACTTTTTAAGGAGCCATCTTCCCGATCAATGATAAGCCTGATGTCTTTTGGATTGGATCTGGAGGTTGCGATCTTGACACCTGAGATTGGGGTTCTGTCGGATTGGTGGTGCATCTTCAACTTGTACCATCTAACCTCTTCATTTCTCTCTTGTTCAAATTCACTCAGTACCGATTTCTGTGCCGACACGGCATCGGTGGTCTTGGCTTTCTTGGCTTCTTCCTCTGCAACCTTTAGAGAGAGGGCCTTGGTATCATCAAGGGATTTTTGGGCTAATCTGGCTTCCTCAATTTCCTGAGGAGTCAGACCAAGATTGGGTTCCTGCGGATGCGATTGAGGTTTAAGCTTGAGTTTGTCTGCATCGGTGGGACGAGTCCCATACTTCATCTTTTCTTTCTCTAGTCTTTCTTGTTCGGCCAATTGTTCGGCAGTAAGAGATTTCTTTCCCTTGTCAGTTTCGGCCGCAGAAAACTTCTCCCCCTCAGTAGTTGACTTGTCTTTCGACTCTTTTTCTTTAGAGAGTTGCTCCCCCTTAATATCGGCGGTTTCAGCGTGGGTTTCGGTGGTTACATGGATGTCATCAGTGGAAGATGGAGGCTTGGGGATGACCGTTTGTTTAAGGGATGGCAACTTGGGATGGGTTATCTTTTTCTCCCCCTCAGCACCAGCCAGAATCTTCAAACCCATCTGTCGGAAAATGTAGTCGAATTTTTCATGAAGAAGGGAAAGACGATTTGGTACCTCATCAGAGACCATGGTGAAGTCACCGAGATCCATCTCCAGGTGACCGAATTCCCGAAGTTTGGTGTTGATATCACGAAGAGAGTTGGCAGTGGCCTGACCGAAATCTTGATGAGACTTAGCTTCTTGAAGCAACCTCTGAAGCTCAGAGTCCTTGACAGTGGAGGCCGCCTTGAAAGCACCGAAGGAGAAGGCAAGGTCCCTATGAGATCGGGACAAGGAGTCCACCTTGGGAACCAAAGTGGAGATGTCGGTGGTAAGAGGCCTGATAGCATCGGTAATAGTATTTGAAATAATCTGCGGCAGCCGAGACTCGATGGTGGACATTCGGGAGCTCGTCATGGCGATCATTGCAAGAGTGGCCTGTTTGAAGGATTCAAATTGGGTGCCCATAAGCCGAAACTGTCGAGCACTTTCCTGTAAGTCTTCAATGAGAGAGGGTTCTTGAACAGTTGTGTGACCCCCGATATCCCCAGGAACGATGTAGCGGATGCGAAGGGGATCCTCCGCCGAGAAGGGAGTGTTGCTGGGATATAACATTTCATCGGGGAATAACGGTCTCGGTGGCGGAGGGGGAGATCGTCGGGGAGATTCCTCAACCGGGGGGGGGGGGGGTGATCGGTGTTGTGTAGGCGACCTTCGGGGAGAGTGAACCCGGGGGGAACTTTGGGGAGAAGTTTGGTTCACAGGAGACTTCATCGGGGAGGGGGAAGCGGACTCAAGGAGGATCGCTCTGTCAGACGGGGAGGTTCGGGGAGAACCAGTGTCGTCAAAGAGACCTACAAAGAAGTCATGGGGGGGAACCCTGATCGGGTTGTGCATCATCATCGATCAAGAACTGACCGAGTGAAAGGGCGTGCAGTGCAAGGTCCAGACTGTCGGAGGGAGAGTCTAGAGATTCGGCGGGAGAAGCAGCATGTTCACTCAGAGAATGGGTGGGAAGGGGTACATTGAGGGATGCCTTAGGAATAACCAAGTGATCGGTGGTGAACAGAAAAGATTCGGAAGGGGAGGACCCACAGACAGGGCCCCGAGATCGTTTTAAACGACTTTTCGGGGGGAGGGGGGGGGGGGGGGGGACGAAGAGTGCCTCCGCTTAGAAGGTTTTTGGACCGGGGAAGTCACCGATGGGTTAATCGGTGTCGTGGTCTTGGAAGCAGCGGCGGAGGTGTCGGCGGCCGATTTCTTCTTCGCGCCGAATGACTTTGCTCTGGAACGGGGGGAAGATGTCATCGCAGCAGCAAGGACTTCGGGGATATCGGGGTGGTGAAACCCTGGAATTTCAGAATCACCCCATTGAAGTTCTGGGGAGATGGCCAAAGTGATCATACCTCGGCGTAAAGGACGATCGGTGTCTAGAGCACCGACGTTGAGAGTTTTGCTGCCGAAGATCGGTGGAGCCCAGTCATAAGAGAATCGGGGAGTGCGGGACTTGCGATCTTCGTCTAGGGACTTTCCAAGTTTGTGCTGGATGATCATGGAGATGAATCGGGGATAGGCAACGTGGCACTTCCTTGGATGGGAGATCACTTCCACTAATTCGGTGAAGAAGTACTGGGCGAAATCAACTCGGCGTTGAAAGATGAGGGCATGGGCGAGTTTGGTGATGTATGAGGGGGATTGATCATGGCCGCTCGTCTTTCGGGAGAGGCAATGGATCACATGAGCAAAGAAAAAGTTCCATATACTACCCATGTGACTCCGAAGAAGAGTTCCAGGACCTTTGGAGCTTTTGGAGTTGTCGTCGACCACGTATCCTGTGGCACCGAGAACATCTTCGAGAACAGTATCGGAATGCCAATCGTCATAGGAATCGAAAGCATCGATTTTCAGGGCAGAGCGAACATCATCGACCCCAAAAGTGAGGTCGTGATCATCTTCGTCTTCAGAAAGTATGGATGCGTGAATCACATCATTGGAGGGGTCATACACACAGGAGAGCCAGAATGTCCCAACGAGCATTTTGCTCATTTTGAGATTGCAAGTGAAGGCATGAAGAAGGGGAGATCGAGTGAGGAACTTGATCACATGGGAAAATTCAGGATGGGAGGGATCGGGTTCAAATCTGGCAACGTGATTGCATGGGTTAAACTTGAGATCAGCAAAACACGTAGGGGGGATGTTCTTCGAGGACGCCATTGATGATCAAGAGAGAGAGCACGAAGTTGGTGTAGTTGCAGGTTATAGAGGAAGCACGAAGGAGAATCAGAAAACGTAAAGGAAAAATGAGAGTGGAGGATCGAGTATATATAGGGTTTAAAAAAATGGGGGGAACGGTTAAAATAAAATAGAATAAAATAAAAAAAGGTAATCATGACCACTTGGGAATTGTGGTCAGAAATCCGTTTCACGAAACGGGGAGGTGAAACGGGTCTGACAGGCTAGGGGTATAGGGGTGACGTGTAGATAGGATTGAAATTCGGTGGACATCGGTGAGGAAAGTGAGGGGACAATCGATGGATATCGGTGGGAAACACACAGAAGTATCGGTAGTCGGTGAGGATCCACCGAGGTGTTGAGACACCGAGAAAGGCCGAGAGAAGAATCACAACAAAAAAAATCTTAGGATGACTCACCGAAAGGATGAAGCACCGAGAGATGAATCACCGAAAGGATGAATCACCGAAAAGATCACTTAGTATGACTCACCGAAAAGAAGAGTCACCGAAGGATGAATCACCGAAAGAAGAATCACCGAACGATGAATCACCGAAATATGAATCACCGAAAAGATGAATCCACCGAAAGTTATCAGACCGATTTTGTTTTTGAACCTATTCTAAGTACAACATGCCAAGTTCACCGATGAGGAAAGTGAACCTGGCCTCATCCAGAGGTTTGGTAAACAAATCTGCAAGCTGAAGATCAGTTGGAATAAAATGCAGCTCAATGTCACCTTTGGAGATATGGTCCCTGATGAAGTGATATATGATATCGATGTGTTTGGACCGTGAGTGAAGAACATGATTGTTTGCAATTGCAATTGCACTTGAATTATCACATAGGATGGGTATCTTGGAGTAGAACTGATTGTAGTCTCTCAACTGGTTTTTCATCCGTAGAATCTGTGCGCAGCAACTTCCAGCAGCAACATATTCAGCCTCGGCAGTGGATGTTGAGACTGAATTTTTCTTTTTGCTGGACCAGCTTACCAGTTTTCCACCAAGGAATTGACAACTGCCTGTTGTGCTTTTTCTATCAATTTTTGAACCTGCAAAGTCAGAATTTGAATATCCCATGAGTTCAAAACCTGAGTCTTTGGGATACCAAAGACCCAGATGCATGGTACCCTTTAGATACCTGAAAATCCGTTTCACAACATCCAAATGAGATTTCTTTGGATTTGCTTGATAACGGGCACACAGACAAGTAGCAAACATGATATCTGGTCTGCTAGCAGTTAAATAAAGCAAAGAACCAATCATGCCTCTATAATGAGTGACATCCACAGATTCACCATTTAAATCGGCGTCAAGTTTCAAAGGTGGTGCCATGGGAGTTTTCATAGGGGATGAGTTTTCAAAGCCAAATTTCTTCAGAAGGTCTTTAATGTACTTGCTTTGGTTTATGAAAATTCCTTCTGAAATTTGTTTCACTTGAAGACCTAAGAAAAAAGTTAGCTCCCCCATCATGCTCATCTCATATTTACTTTTCATGAGAGAAGCAAAATCATCACACAGAGACTCATCGATGGCACCGAAAATAATGTCATCCACTTAAATTTGAACAAGAATGAGATTACCCGAAGATTGCTTGTGGAAGAGAGTGTTATCAATTGTACCTCTAGTATAGCCATGCTTGAGTAGAAAGATGGCGAGAGTGTCATACCAGGCTAGAGGAGCTTGCTTGAGCCCATACAGAGCTTTGTCAAGTCGGTACACATAGTATGGGTGTGTGGAATCTTCAAAGCCTGGAGGTTGCTTCACATATACTTCCTCAGCTAGTTCTCCATTCAGGAAAGCACTCTTTACATCCATTTGAAATACCCTGAAGTTCTTGTGAGCAGCATGAGCAAGAAAGATCCGGATAGCTTCAAGTCTGGCAACTGGAGCAAAAGTTTCATCATAGTCAATACCCTCTTCCTGTCGGTAGCCTTGAGCTACGAGTCTGGCTTTGTTTCTGATGACAGTACCATCTTCATCCATTTTGTTTCTGAAGACCCATTTTGTGCCGATGATAGTTTTTCTTGAAGGTCTAGGCACAAGTCTCCAGACATTGTTTCTTTGAAATTGGGAGAGTTCTTCTTGCATGGCCGAAACCCAACATGGGTCAGTTAGGGCTTCTTCAATCTTTTTAGGTTCAACAAGAGATAGGAAATTCACATAGAGACAGATGTTACTGGTGCCTCTTCTTGTTTGAACACCAGCTAGCTGATCACCGATGATTTGATCAATGGGATGATCTTTGGTCCATTTAAGAGCAGGGGGCATCGGTGGAGGAATAGTTGAAGTGGAAGGAAAGTTCGAGGCTGGGGTGTCGGCAGGATGTGATGAAGGTGGGTTGTCAGAGGGATTATCGGCAGGAAGAGATTCGGTAATGAGGTTAATTTCGGTGGATGATGGATAGGTTTCGGTGGAGGCAATTTCGGCAGAGGGGATTTCAGGTGTTAAAGACGATGACTCAGCTTGATTGTTTGAAACAGAAGGAATATTTGGAATATAGGGTGAATCGGTGGAGGTTGAAATGGGAGATTCCCCAATGCATGATGATATCCATCTGTGTAGTTCTTCATCATCATTTGTCATAGAAGATGATCTTGAGTCATCACACTTTACATGGATAGATTCATCAATGCATTCTCTCCGAAGATTGTAAACTCGGTAGGCTTTGGAATTCAAGGAATATCCCACAAAGATTCCTTCATCTGCCTTAGGATCAAATTTCCCAAGATTTTCCCTGTCATTTAGGATAAAGCACACACAGCCAAAGACATGAAGGAAACCAATGTTTGGCTTTCTTCCATGAAAGACTTCATATGGAGTTTTCTCATGTCTTTTTGTTATCACCGACCTGTTTTGAGTGAAACAGGTAGTGTTGACAGCTTCGGCCCAAAAATAGGTTGGCAGATTTGCTTCACACAACATAGACCTTGCTGCTTCACATAGTGTCCTGTTTCTTCTTTCCACAACGCCATTTTGTTGTGGAGTCCTGACAGCAGAGAAGTTTTGAGAGATTCCTTTTTCATTGAAAAAATCTTCTAAACTGCTGTTTCTGAATTCGGTGCCATTGTCACTTCTTACTGATCTGACAAGCTGACCATTCAGAACTTCATTCTTTTTGACAAAGTTGATGATTTCTTCAGTTGCATCACTTTTGTACCTGAGAAAAGACACCCAAGTATATCTAGAGAATTCATCAACAATAACAAGAATGTACCTTATTCCTCCTAGACTGGGAGTGCTGACTGGTCCACATAGGTCCATATGCAGCATCTGAAGTGGAAGATTAATGGAAGTGCATTGCTTGGTTTTGAAAGAGGATTTGGTGAGCTTCCCTTTTTCACATGCATCACATAGCTTTTCTTTGACGAAGTTTAACTTAGGCATGCCAGTCACCAGCTCTTTGTTTGATAACTTATGAAGGGTTTTGAAGTTAAGATGAGACAGACGTTTATGCCACAGCCAGTTTCCTTTGACTGTATCGTCAGACACGAAGCAGACATTTGAAGAGTTGTTTTGACTCATATCAATGATATACATATTATCTAGCCTTCTTCCAGAGAGGACAACCTTCGTATTCTTGTCAACAACAGTACAGATACGCAGTTCAAAGATGACTTTGTATCCAAGATCACACAGTTGGCTAATACTAAGGAGGTTATGCATGAGACCTTCAACAAATGCCACTTTATTGAAGGTGAGGGTTCCGTTTGTGAGAGTTCCATATCCTTTAGTATGACCTCTGGAGTTGTCCCCAAAAGTTACAGAAGGACCCTTCTCTGACACATAGTTTACAAGAAGATGTTTGTTTCCAGTCATGTGACGTGAGCACCCACTATCTAAATACCAAACTTGTTGGTGCTCAAAAACCTGCAAACAACATCAAATCAGTTCTTAGGTACCCATTTGGTAATGGGTCCTTTTGGGTTAGAAGTGTGAGAGACTTTGGGTTTAGATCTGTCAATTCTTTCCTTTGGACAGTCTTTAGCAAGATGAAAGGTATCACCACAATTATAACATTTTCGGTAGATGAAAGTTATTTTGGGTTTTTGTTCCTTTCCTTTTTCCTTTCCAATTATATCAATCTTAATCTTTGGACCGAGAAGGGGATTGCGAGGACCTCTAAAAAGTTCGGTTCTTGAGGTTGAAGCATGGTCAGGGGTCTCTCTTGAGAAAGCTTTGGACTTTCCCTTTTTCACAAAATCGGCGAAGGATTTTTCGGTGGTGTGGTTTTCTTTGAGAGCTTGTGGTTTTGTAAGACTAGAAGAGTTGTTGTCAATGGTTAGATCTTTGAACACATCATGAATGGGTTTGACAACATCTTGCACTTTATGGGTTTGATCAGATGAAGATTCTTTGGCTTTTTAAAACATTCCATATTTTAAGGCTTCACTAAGATCAGCAGAATTTAAAGAAATGGAATCACAAGAGCTTGACTCAGAGTCATCATCGGTGATGGGAACAAGTGCATGAGTAGATTTTTCAAGCATGGATTTTTCATATCCTAACCCAGACTTGTTACCACCACGGATTTGATCTTGAAAGATCTGTTCAAGATTCCTTGAAGATTTTGTCCATTTTCTGACAATTTCCTGTTCTTTCTTTAACTTCTTGAACAGTTTATTCTTTTCCTTTTCAATTTCATGATTTATGACTTTTAGATTTTCAAGCTCAGTTTTGATTATCTCAAACTTTCCAAGTTGACACATGAAAGCTTCAAGTTGAGATTTAAGATTTTTAACTTGAGCAGATTTTCTTTTCTTGCTTTCTTTGACATTGTAAAAATCTTGAGTTAAAGACTCATAAGCATTTATCTTTTCAATATCAGTCATGTCATTGAAGGGATGTACCTGAGAGTATGATGATGAGCATTCAGTTGAAACTAATGCCATTGGAGACTTTGCCTTTTCTTCCTTCACCTCTTCTGATATGGCCATAAAGCACATATTTTGAGAATCACTGTCAGAGGTTTCTTCTTCTTCCCAGTCATGAGCCTCAGCCATTAATCCTTTTCCTTTCCTTTGAGATCCTTCATTTCTTTCCTTTTCCTTCTTGTACTTAGCCTTGTACTTTTCAGCACGTTCTTGATGAGAGAGTGAGGAGGATTGGGAATCTTTCTTGAAATAGGATTTATCTTTGGATTTCTCAACCTTAGAAGGATATTTGTCAGAGGACGTGGAATTGACTTTAGACACACGCTTGCTTCTGCACTCAGCTGCAAAGTGTCATTTCTTACCACAGTTGAAACATTCCTCATTTGTCTTGTCAGACGAAGACATTTTTGAAAATGATGGTTTTCTGAAACTTCTGGGTTTGTTGAAATTTCGAGATTTATTTTTAAAACCAGCCATCATAGCCATTTCATCAGTCATTCGGTCTACCGAAATTTCATCACCTTCATCATCGGCATCACTCAGATATGCCTCCGTTTGGTGAGAGCGGTTGTTCTGATTTTCGGTGTCAGTGTCTGATGAGGGATATGTGATACAAGGAACATTTTGACTTTTCTTGGAACTTTCACAGATAAGAGCTATTGAAGAGATTTTTATCTCTTTGAAGATGGTTTTCCTATGAAGCTTGGTTTGTTCAAAGTTGAACAGAGTTCCATACAAAACAGTTAAAGGCATGTATTCCAAATCCTTGGTAGTTTTAATGCAAGTGCAAATGTTTTCCCAAAAGTCAGGAAGACAATCCATAAACTTGCATAGAACTTCCTCATTATCATAAACTCTACCTAGTAACTTTAAATCATTTAAGAGAGAGTTGAAACGGTTATAAAAGCTTGGAAGAGATTCTCCCTTTTCATGGGCAAAGAGCTCATATTTTCGAATGAGGCCAATCTTTTTGCTTTTCTTTACTTCCTCTGTACCCTCATAAAGTACACACAAAGTAGTCCACATCTCTTTAGCAGTACCGAAATTAATAAGAGAGTGATAGACTTCATCAGGAAGTGAGAGAACAATGATTGCTCTAAGCCGAGAATCCAGAGACACCAATCGTTTTTCCTCATCAGTATATTCCTTTGGGTTTTTGAGAATGTAACGACCAGTAGTCTTTGCTTTTTCTATGTCGGAAGGTTCAGATTCATCAGAGTCACTTGATTTATCAACTGGTTCCTTACCAGGCCTCTGCTTTTCATAGCGAGCCCAAACTCTCGGGATGATAGGTCCCTCCTTGAGAATGGTTGGATATCTAGTATCCACTCCTTCCATAAATAGCATCATACGGCTTTTCCATAGAGAAAAGTTGTTAGGATTAAACTTGGGAGGTTTTGAAATGGAACCATTTTCAGCAAAATTGTTTTGACCAGTGTTTTCAACAGTTAGGGATGAAGATGAGGCATCCATTGTGGATCAAGTTTATGAATTAAACTTTCCGCTCTGATACCACTTGTTGGTCCCAAAATGGCTCAACAAGTATTGTAGAAGGGGGGGTTGAATACAATACTCAGATTTTTCACAAGTTTTAATTCAATTTATTGAAAATCTTTCAATAAGAATTACACATAGAAAACAAAAGATTGTTGCGGAAAAGAACAGTTAAACTATTCTAACAATCTAACACAAAGTAAACTGAAAAACACTTAGAACAAATTGGGCACTTAGACACAAGATGCAGTTTCAGTAAGAAAGGAGCTTGCACTTAGTGATCTTCAGAAGCGTGATTTGCATGGAGAGTCTTTACCTCTATTTATAGTCCATGCATCATTTAATGCTTGGAACACTTGTCACTCTTCCATTCATTGTAGAGGTTGACTTCTGAAAAGCTGATATCTCCTTTTTAACTTATCCAAAGAACCAGGAGGACAGTCGTACCAGAAAAAGACCTTATCTGAGAA
Source organism: Saussurea involucrata (assembly GCA_033807775.1). Classification (NCBI taxonomy): domain Eukaryota; kingdom Viridiplantae; phylum Streptophyta; class Magnoliopsida; order Asterales; family Asteraceae; genus Saussurea; species Saussurea involucrata. Next base: position 14,254,088 of record CM066314.1, read on the forward strand.
TAGATAAGATGACAAACTGCCACTTTTATCTGACAATAGGATATTGTCTCATAATAAATGATCTTTTCTTTTGTCTTCAGAGAATAAGGCTGCCGACCTCCTGTATTGGAAACTGTACCAATTTGAAATCTCACTTCTTTAGAGAAGAGAGATCCTTCACCGAAGTGTAGAATATTTCGGTGCAGTCTTCTCAAATTCCCACCGATCTCTGAACATATATCGGTGGAAATCTTCTTGAACTTCCACCGATGTCTGAGAGCATATCAGTGAAAGTCTTCTTGAGCTTCTCACCGAATTTCTTCAATTCGGTGATGCTTGTCCACCGATAGTACAAGCATATCGGTGGTGGTGTAACTTGTAGAGAGTTGTTGCCGATTTTCTCACTTCCGCAATGAGATAGTCTTCGCACTTGGTTTCGGTTGATCTTCGACTTCACCGAACAATTGATATGAGAGTACAAGTTACACAAAAGAATCCAAAAGTATTCTAAGTACCTAAGAGGGTTTAATTGAGTCAATTTCAAATCTGTGAAGACCTAACAGTGGTCCACATCTCTTTAGCAGTTTCAAAGTTAACTAGAGAATGATAGACTTCATCAGGAAGTGAGAAGGCAATGATTGCTCTAAGCTTTGAATCAAGAGTAACTAGACGTTTTTCCTCATCAGTATGTTTCTTTGGATTTTTGAGAATATAATGTCCAGTACCTTTGGCTTTCTCTTTGTCGGAAGGCTCAGAATCATCGGAGTCACTAGAGTCCTCCTTATCAGCGGTTTCCTTACCAGGCCTCTGCGTTTCATAGCGATCCCAGACTCTAGGGATAATAGGTTCCTCTTTGAAAATGGTTGGATATCTAGTATCCACTCCTTCCATGAATAGCATCATACGGCTTTTCCAAAGAGAAAAGTTGTTAGGGTTAAACTTAAGAGGTTTGGTAATGGAACCATTTTCAAAAAAGTTGTTTTGAAAAGCATTTTCAACAGTTGAAGATGAAGAGGCAGCCATCGCAGATCAAGTTTATGAGTTAAACTTTCTGCTCTGATACCACTTGTTAGTCCCAGATGGCTATAACAAGTATTGTAGAAGGGGGGGGGGGGGGGGGGGGGGTTGAATACAATACTCAAAATTTTCACAATTTTAATTCTATTATTGAAAAATCTTCAACAAGAATTACACATAGAAAACTAAAGACTGTTGCGGAAAAGAACATATAAACTATTCTAACAATCTTTCACAAAGTATACTAAACAAAACAACTAAGAACACTTTGAACAAAGATATGAAGTTTTTAAGCAATATGGAGATTTCTTGCACTAAGAGAGATTTCCAGAAAGCGTGGTTTGCATGGGAGCCTTCTACTTCCTTTTTTAGTGAGATGGGCATTAAATGCTTGGTACACATGTCTTCAGGGGACTTGCTTCGTACCAGTGGACATCTGAAAAGTTGATATGTCATAATCACCCTTTCCTTGGTACAAGGAATATAACCCATGCTGAAAGGGACCTTATCTAAAAATAGATAAGATGACAAAAAGTCACTTTTACCTAGCAATATATATTGTCCCAAAATAAATGATCTTCTTGATGTGTATTCTAAGACAATTACACCGATGAAGTTTCACCGATATAATTGACTTAGGTCTTTAAAGCAATCTTCAAAGAAAACCATTTACACAAAGATCCCACCGATTTGAGCATCCTTATCGGTGGGATAAATCTGGCCGACGTGTGAACACAATCGGTGGGAAGGACGTCCATCGATGTGTGAAGACACAATCGATGGGGATGATGTCCACCGATGTGTGAAGACACAATCGGTGGAGAGGATGTCCACCGATGTGTGAAGACAAAATCGGTGGACAATGACTTGTATGTATCTTGAGAAGAGTCTTCTTATTTCCACAATGAGAATATCTTCAAGCTTGGTTTCGGTTGATCTTCGACTTCACCGAACAGTTGCTATCTTGTACAAGTCATTTAAAAGAACCATGTTAAATATTCTAAGCAAGATATGGGGAAGAACATCGGTGAGTCAATTTCAAATCTTGGTGACCCAACAGAATTCAATCAAGTTCTATATATCAAAGTTTAACAAAATGTAAAACAAGATGATTTAAAATTTTATAAATCAAAATATGTTGTATTATTGATTAAACTTTAATTAATAAATAATTAAAAAAATAAGTCGGTACGGTATTACCGTGGTACACGACTTCCCATACCACGTATCAACCAAGTTTAAATAGTTGGTACGGTATACCAACCAATTAGGTTGGTACCAACTAAATTGGTACGATTGGTACGTGAATTGGTTGGTTTGTCTCGGTACAAAATTGACACCCCTAATCAATATGTTATGTTGGCGGTTGAACATGATCAGTTTCTTTATAATTATTCTAAAATAAGGATTTAAAATTAAAATGTTTAAAATAAATTACATTTAACTTCAATAGATTCTTTAATTTAGAGAATTTAACATTCATTATATTATTAAATTATTATTTAAATTTATCATTCTAAAATGTTTAAAAAAATATATAAAATAATGATAACTCAATCCTATTGGTGGGAATGAATAAAAAAGTAATTTCTCTCTTCATCTAGCAAGTTTTAGAGGATTCTCTAAATTTGGAGCTTTATCAAGTTTTCTCTATTTTAGAGAACAATATAGAGAATTTGTTGGAGCAATATAGATAACAAAAATACAGTTTTCTCTATTTTAGAGAAGTTGTTGGGAGATGCTCTAGAACATCTCACAAAAAAATTGTCTTTTTATTTTTTATAGAGTAAACTACAATTTTTGTCCCTGGTGTATACCAAAAACCATGAAAGTAGTCCCTAAACTTCAAAAAGTGCAATAATAGTCCCTGGTGTCCTTATTTTGATATGAAAATGGTCCCTGCTACAATAACTCCGTTGAAAAACCCAGTTAAGTCAGGGGTAAAATGGTCTTTTTACCCATTTTTTTTGTCTTTTTTCTGTACAAATAAATCAAACAAAAATATTTTATATTTTTATATTATATTATATATATACATATATATATATATATATATATAGAGAGAGAGAGAGATAATAAATTGTAACCGCTAAATGTGTGTAACCCGTCGATTTCATAGGTTTTTTTGATGAATTTTTTTATGAAATTGTTTATTTTGATGAAAGTAGTTCATATCATTCATTTCTTGATGAAATTTTTAATGAAATTTGTAGTTTCATAGGTGAAAACGAAAATATATGAAAAGTTTCATAAAAATGAAAAAAACCTATGAAACTACAAATTTCATAAAAAAAATTTCATCAAGAAATGAATGATATGAACCAATTTCATCAAAATAAACAATTCCATAAAAAAATTCATCAAAAAAACCTATGAAATCGACGGGTTACACGGGTTACACACATTTAGCAGTTACAATTTAGTAGGACTCTCTCTCTCTCTCTCTATATATATATATATATATATATATATATATATATATAGAGGCGGGTTCATACGAGGAGCGTACCTATTTAAGAAAACGTGAGGAGCACCGTCCATGTACAAAATCATATGTGATTCACAACACAAACCGCGCGCTTTCGCAAGCCGCATAACAAACCGCGCGTGTAATCACATATGATTTTAGTCCTTGTGTTGTGAATCACATGTGATTTTGTACATGGGAGGTGCTCCTCACGTTTTCTTAAATTGTTACGCTCCTCGTTTGAACCATTCTCTCTCTCTCTCTCTCTATATATATATATATATGTAGCACCCTATCTTATATACACAGTGGTGGAGAAGACCACCATCAGCTCCATAACCACTCCACCACCATCACCACCATCACCCAAAATAAGAACCAAACTCCGGCGAATACGAATTTTCCGGCGAAGCTCTCAACAACCCAAAATCTTATGATTTTATGCTGTAGTTTGATCTAAATCATTGCAAACTGATTGAAACATCACCAATAATATATTTGTGATGATTTAAACAACAAAATCCAGCGAAAATTTCACTTTTCCGGCCAACCCCGTTTTTCCGGCGACCACTCCGGCGAGAACTTTCAGATCAGATAACTCGTTGTTTTCTCGACCAAAGTTGATTCTGAGAGCTGTTGTGTGATCCAAATTCATTAACTAGAAGCTCTGAAGTGAATTTATGAAAAGAAACAACCTTAATCTTTAAAACCCATTAAACATTTTCGATTAAGATGTTCACGAAAACTTTTTGTTACTGTAGCTTGCGAAAACAGTTACTCGATTAAGACACTCGTAGAGATCTCGCAGATCCGAGTCTCTATGTATGTGTTTGATGATCTCCAGTGAAGGTTGTATCAATGGAGGAATGGTCTTCTCCACCACTATATATATATATATCTATATATATAATATAAATATATAAAATATATAAAATATAAAATATATTCTTATTTTATTTTATTTTAATAGAAAAATAAATAAAAAAAGTAAAAAGACCATTTTACCCCTGACTTAACTGGGGGTTTTTAACGGAGTTACTGTAGCAGGGACCATTTTCATAGCAAAATAAGGACACCAGGGACTATTCTTGCACTTTTTGAAGTTTAGGGACTACTTTCATGGTTTTTGGTAGGGGTGAACATGGTACGGTACCATGTTTTTTTTCCATATACCATGTACCAACCAATTACAATTGGTACACAAAATCTTATACCATGTACCAACCAATTATACTTGGTACCAACTAAATTGGTACCAACTTTTTTCGGTTGCTACATGTTGGTACGGTTTTGTACCAACATCTCGAAAATTGAATTATGAATTAATTATATTGACATTTTTACCAACTAGATCTAGATGGATTAAACACATCGAGCATTAATAGCATGTTGATATGCGTTGTACCATTTATCATTACATATACAAACATTCAAATAATTTTCATATAACACAAACATTCATTAATAGTCTAATACAAGCGACAATTAAGGAGCGAGGATGGACCATGAAGAATGGAGGTGTAGGCAAGTTATCAAAATTGTTAAGGATTAGCGAATGAATTCAATCAAGTTCTATATATCAATTTGTATTACAGTTTAACAAAATGTAAAACAAGATGATTTAAAATTTTATAAATCAAAATATGTTGTATTATTTATTAAACTTTAATTAATAAATAATTAAAAAATAAGTCAGTACGATACAGTATTACCATGGTACACGACTTCTCATACCACGTACCAACCAAGTTTAAATAGTTGGTACGGTATACCAACCAATTAGGTTGGTACCAACTAAATTGGTACCAACTAAATTGGTACCAATTAAATTGGTACGGTTGGTACGTGAATTGGTTGGTTTGTTTCGGTACAAATTTGACACCCCTAGTTTTTGGTATACACCAGGGACGAAAATTGTAGTTCACTCTTTTTATATTGTTTTAACACTTTTTTCATATTGTTCTTTAAAATAGAAAAACTAGAGAAACTTCAAGTTTAGAGAATTCTGTAAAACTTGCTAGATGGAGAGAGAAATTATCTTTTTTATTCAATTCCACCAATAAGGTTGAGTTATTATTATTTTATATAAATTATTTTTAAAAAATGTAGTGGGAAGATAAATTTTAATAGTATTTTAATAATATAATAGATGTTGAAATCTTTAAAATAGAGAATTGTTGAAGCTAAATGGGCATCCGCAATGGTCAAGTCTTTAAAAGACTTGATCTATTTGCCACATCAGATTCCACTAACAAAAACTAATCTTCAAATATCTACTCCAATGGTCAAGTCTTTGGTCAAGTCTTTTTTGTATTTTTAATTCATTTTTAATACATATATACATAAATTATCCTTATCTATTTGAAATGTTTTATAAAACCCCTTCTATTATTTGTCGTTATTTTAAGCCCAAGTATGTTTTTTAAACAAATATTATACATAAAATTTAATAAAAATATTACAGTACGAACGCTTCCCGATGATGTATTTTGTTAAAAATAATAATAATTTTATTTTATGTATTTAATAAATAAATCATTATTGATTAAAAGTGAAAAAATAAAAAATGTAAATACAATGATAGTTTAAGGGTTAAAGATGTAAATTTATTTAGATGTTCAAACACTTGACGCAGACAAAGTGTTTGATGCCAAGTCTTTGGTAAAGCCTTTACTCCAATGGTTGTGAATGGATCAAGTCTTTGATCAAGTTATTTATCAAGTGGTTTTTGTTACCATTGGAGATGCTCTAATTAACTTTAAAGATTTTAATTTTTAACTTTGTTTTCAAAAATTTATAAAGAATATATAAAGTTTAAATAATGTAATAAACACCATTGAACATGTAATACGGACCAATGAATCAATGCCAAAATATAGTAGGAGAGAAAGCACAAAGAATGATCAATTATGATTATGAAAAACATATAAAATATAGAAAATTTATGAGGTTCCATTATCGGTGAGGTGATCGAACGTCCACACAAAAGAGAATATATATATATATATATGTTCTTTTATAGATGAAAAATGCTCCATCGGGGCCTGACCCTCGACGATAGGATGAGCTACGATCTGACGAAGTCCCGCGGTGTGTCCCACAGTTTGATTGATTTCGACTGGCGATCGTGACGAGTACGCTGCTGTAGCGGGTGCCGTCGGAGACAAATTTCTTTGAAAAATATCGTGTGCCTCCACTCGGTGGATCAAGTCGGAGAACAAAGGAACCGGGGATAAGGCTAATTGAGCCGTGGAGAATTGCGCAAACTCAAGACTAAGGCCTTGTAAAAACCATTGTGATTGATAGGAAGGTGTCACAGGTTTGCCGATCGCCATGAGTTGGTCACAAATTTGCTTGAATCGTCGAGCATAATCTTGAACTGTAGAAGAATTCTTGGTGAGTGATTGGAGATCGGCCTGTAGGCTTAATTCCCGAGAGTCAGAGATATGGTTGTAGGTTGCTTCAAGCGTAACCCAGATTTCTCGAGCAGTTTTGCAGCCGATTACGATGGCCATGGTTTCTTCCGATAATGAAGAGTGAAGAAGCATTCTTAGGGTTTGATCGATATTGAGAGGGGTGGGGGAACAAGAACCATCAAGATATTTAAGATAATCTTGAGATTCAAGAATTGGTAACAATTGGTTTTTCCATAAAAGAAAATTGGTGGAGGTGAGTTTGATTGTAATCATATGGAAAAGAGTAGCAGCGCGGGGGGGGGGGGGTGTTTACCAGGATCCAGTCAAGATGAAGCAGAAGTCGGCGACATTGTTTCCGGAAAAGAAAGCGAGCAACAATTGCAGGGGAGGAATCGATCAGTGGTGGGTGAAGGCCTGAAGAGGTTGATTGGTTTGATGCTCATAAGTTGCAGTTCTAGAAGACGGTGGTTGTTGAAATCAATTGGGGAGGTTAATCCAAAATTATCTGATACCATGAGAGAATTATTTCTCTCTCTAAATTTTACCACACCTTGAAGGTTGGTTTTGGGTTTTATTTATATCGAGAGAGTTATACAAATATTATTAGGATACCTATGCTGTTAGTTTTCTAAATGGAATACAATATGTCTAATAAAGAATATCCGAACATAAAAAAAACTATAAACCATTAAGTTTTGTTTAATATCTCTCAATATTCTTTTAATTTAATTCAGGGTTTCTAACCTTTTAATTCATTTTTTATATAAGGAAACTAAAAGAAAAGTGTTATTTGAGCATCTCCAACAACTTCTTCAAAACGAAGAAAATGAAGATTATGACAATTTTTTGCTTTTCAAAACTTTCTCTAAAATGGAGAAAATAGAAAATATTGTCTTCAAATTTGGAGATATCCTAAAAAATGATTATCAATAGAGAGAAATGTTTTTTTAATTATATACCACCAATGAGAGACATTGAAATGAAATATTTAGGTGAGAAATAATATTTTATTAAATATATAAAACATTTTAATAATATAAACAATGATTTATCTTCAAAATGGAGAATCTGTTGGTAACGAATGTATTTTTTTTTTTGAATATTTTGATATTTGGATCTCAATTTTAGAGAAATTTTGGAAAATCTGTTGGAGATGCTCTTTTTTTAGAAATGCAAAATTTTAATTAAGAACCAATGACAAACAACCCTACAAAGAGATACACGAGAGACGGATGACAAAGAGGGGGACAAAACAAACCCCGCAAGAAACAATCGACCACCGAAACCAGCAAACCAAAATAAGACTAACAAAGAAATAAAAACGAAACCTCAAGAAATAACAGAAGACGAGGACATAAGCCAAGCCGTTTTAGAGATAGACCGATCTTTGAACCTCAGAGCAATCCAATCGAAGGAATTAAACTGGATGTCACTAAAAAGATCAACAGGATGAAAACGCCCCTTGAAAATATAAGAATTCCTTAGATTCCATAGAGAATAAGCAGCAATCCAAAGAATCGCTTGCCACACCACCTTCTGTTGATCCAAACCCTCAGTGATTTGATAATGACCCTGAGAAACACTTAGTGAAAATTGTAAGTAGACAATATGTATTAGAGTTTCACTATCGCTGATAAATACTAAGTCTGTTTAGTACCGCTGATAGGAAGCTCTGGTTCTTTGATTTTTACATTCAGCGAACACTGTTCATCAGTGAGCCCTGAGCCTGTTCAGCCTCATTGATGATCGCTGATAACTTATGTTGTTTACTTATGATCCCTGAAGACAAGATTCACGTCAACCATGTTCTACGCTGAAGTCGAAGATCAAGCCAAAGAACCAGCGACTAAGTCTACTAATGAACTGATGCGGATATCAGCGAAGCCAAGACTTGTCCACTCAACGTGAAGTTTCAAGTAGAAGACTTCAGCGAACGCTGAACTTTATCATTCACTGATAAAGAATCATTCAGCGAACGCTGATCATGAAGCCTTCTCTACAAGTAACTTTTGTCTTATCCCCTTGCACCCCTCCGTACGACTGTGTCAGAATGGACATCCCTTTTGTCCAGAATCGTACAACCAACTCTGATCTTACACTGTTCATCATGCGGCTACTAGGTTGTCTACTGAAGTCAAAACATGCAACCAACCAGAAGCTGCCACGTGTAAAGGCATACTGACATGCATTAAATGCATGCAGTATATAAAGGAAACCCTACTTCATTTGTGAAGGGCTCGAACCTTTCCTCTCGCTGAACTTACTGTGTGTTAGAATACTCTCCTTAGTATTCTAGATTTTCTTAATCTCTATTTCTAGTGCAAGAACTCTTAGTGATTCTCATAGTTTGTTTAGATTAGGTTTATTCCTTAATCTTGTTCTCCAACAAACTGTAAATTGTTTGATACATATCAATATACAATTTAGCGAGATAAAAATCGTGTGTTTGTATTCAACCCCCCTTCTACAAACTTGTATAACCCCTTTGGGACCAACAAGTGGTATCAGAGCATTTTGTTTAATCTAATAAACAAGATCTTGCTTATACTATATTCTTTTCTCTTCCTTGCTATTTTCTCAATATGGCAAACTCCACAAACACGAACTATATCGATAATGGTTCTCTTGCAAAACCCCCTAGATTTTCCAAAGATAACTTCAATCTATGGAAAAATAGGACGATGCTCTTCTTGTAAGGTGTAGATCCTACTATGCCTTACTACATTGAAAATGGACCATATGTCCCTTTCATGATAGATCCTGAAATTCCAGGCACTGCTACTAGAGCTGCTATCCCTAAAAGAATCATTCCCAAGGATGTTAGTACGTGGACTGATGAAGACAAGAAGAAGGTGGCCATCGATACTAAGGCCAGATCCATCATCTCTATGGCTCTTCCTGATGAAGTCTACCACTCCGTCATAAACCTGAAAAGTTCTAAAGCCATGTGGGACACAATATGTGTTCAATATGAAGGTACATCTAAAGTCCAGGATTCAAGAAAGATCAACCTGGTAAGACAGTACGAAAGTTTCATCTGTGGTAAGAATGAAACTTTTTCTGAAGTTCACCAACGTTTTAACTGTTTAATCATTGACTTAAAAACTGTTGGTAAGGAATATTCTAACTTTGAGATCCTGACAAAGTTTCTAGAAAGTCTTCCTGAAAGCTGGGACAGTTATTCAATGTGTCTTAAGCTCTCAAAGGATCTGAAATCAATGACCCTTTCTACCTTATTTGGCACTATGATCAATCATGAGCAGTCGTGTCATCTTAAGAAGAATCTTGTAAAATATTCCAAAAGCACACCTGTTGTTTTTCTCTCTTCAGAGTTGGTACCTACTCAGCGATCCACTGTCACTATCACTGAGTTGGAATCTAACTCTGATGAATCATCAGAAGCTGATCCTTCAGAAATTGATGAGTCAATGGCACTCCTGACTAATACATTCAGGAGATTCGCCAGAAAGAGTAACTTCAGAAGAAATAAACCTTATTCCCTCACTGACTAGCCAAAATCTTCAACCCCTGTAGATAAGGCTACTGCTACCTGCTTTAACTGTGAAAAAGTAGGACACTTTGCTAGTGAATGCAAGTCAAAGAAAATCTTCAGACCCTCATCTTCTTCTTACAAGAAATCCTCTAACCCCAAGGCTAAAGATGACAAGTACAAGAAGCTGAAAGAAAAATATGCAAAGCTGAAAAGCTTTAAGAAGAAAGGCAAAGGCATGATCGCTGAAGATCATGACTGGGCTCTCTCTGATGAAGAATCAACTGACTCTGAAGATGATGATTAGGCCAATCTCTGCCTCATGGCCAAAATATAAGAAGAGGAAGAACAAACTGAAATTCCCTCTACTTCTACCTCTACCTCCACCTCTCAGGTATCAAACTCTCTCACTGATACTCAAACTTCAGCCCTCAGTGACATCGAAAGACGTCGGACCGTCGATCTTTTAACTATTGATTTATATGATGCCATGAATGGCAAGACCAAAGCTGAAAAATTAAATATTGATCTTGCTGAACAGCTTAAGATTTGTCACTTAGAAATTCAAAAGCTCTCTGAAATTGAAGAAAATTTGAAAGATCAGGTCTGTATAAATCAAATCATTTGTATCGAGCGAGAAGATGATGTCGCTGCATTAAAAGCTGAAAAGGCTACTGTTGAAGGATGGTGTAAATCCTCAACAACGATCACTGAGATATTAAGTGCTCAGATTCCCCTGAGTGACAAAAGTGGTCTTGGTTATAAAGCTGATGCTAAAGAACCAACTACTGATCGTTCCATGCTTAAGTTTGGAATGTTCGTGTCCTCTATCCCTGATACCTCCTCGTCTCAGTGTTCCTCTTCTAAAACTCCCATTCCTGAGGAAACCTCTACCTCAAGTTCTAAACTGAAAGGTAAAGAGAAAATTATTTTCCAAAAACCTCAGAAGGGTACCAAAGTACCTATGCTGAAGAATGTTAAATCTTCAGCTAATCAATCCTCAACTTCTAAGGATAAGATTAATGAGCATGCTCAACGATCAATTCCTAGGATTAAGATTAATTTCTTAGCTAAGAATCTTGATGAACCTAAGGTTCCTCCAAGATATGATGCTAAAGGTATTCTTGGTACTGGCCCTGCTCATTTAAAAATTTCGGCTAAGCATGCAAATGGTCCTAAAGCTACTTTTAGCTATAGGAAATGTTATCACTGTGGACTTACCGATCATATTGCCAGTAAGTGCCCCACAGCCACCAAAACTGAAAAGTTAGCTAAGGTGAAGATCACTGCCCCCAAGGCAAAGAAGACCAATCCTGGTGCAAATCAGGTTAAGGTGAAACCAACCACCGAGGTTAAGAAATTAACCAAAGTGAAGACTAGTCCTGAAGCTGAATCTTCTAATGCTGCGAAGATTGCTGAACCTTCCACTTCCTCTACCACCACTGACAAATGTGGACCCATAGTGAAATAGGTGCCCAAGTCAAAGTAATCTTCCTTTGTTTGCAGGCCATGAAGGGTATCTGGTATCTCGATAGCGGATGCTCTAGACATATGACTGGCAAAAGAACCTGCTCGCTGAATATAAGGAAGAGAGAGGTCCCTCAGTGACCTTTGGTGGAAATGGAAAAGGCTATACCCGAGGGTTTGGTGTACTTTCTAATGGTACAACAACCTTTAGAAGAGTCGCATATGTTGAAGGACTGAAGCACAATCTTCTGAGCATCAATCAGCTATGTGACAAGGATTACAAACTGTGTTTCACTAAGGAATCCTGCTTTATCACTGACAAAAAAGAGAAGATCGCTCTCAGCGGATATCGTTTGGAAAATGTTTATGTTATAAACATGGACTCGACAACCACTAAGAACTCAAGTTTCTTCTCAAAAGCCTCTTCTGATGTCAACTGGTTATGGCATAAGAGGCTCTCTCATCTCAACTTCAAGACACTGAATACTCTTTCTTCAAAAGAGTTGGTCACTAGTCTACCTCAACATTGATACGCTAAGGAATCTCTATGTTCAACGTGTGAAACAGGGAAACAAACCAAAGCAAGCTTCAAATCTAAGCAAGTTTCCTCAGTGTCATCTCCTCTTCAACTTCTCCACATGGATTTGTTTGGTCCTGTCAACAAACAATCCCTCGCTGGAAAGAAATATACACTGGTCATAGTTGATGAATTCTCTCGCTATACCTGGGTTATGTTTCTCCATTCTAAGAGTGACACCCCTGAACAACTCATCACTTTCGTCAGGAAAATGGAAGTCCTGAATAATATGACCGTTCGCTCAATAAGGAGTGATCATGGGACTGAATTCAAAAACAGTTCCCTTGATAACTTCTTTGAAAGCAAGGGTATTTCTCACAACTTTTCTTCAGTGAGAACACCGCAACAAAATGGAGTCGCTGAAAGAAGGAATCGAACGATCATCGAAGTTGCACGTTCAATGCTCAGTGATTCTCATCTACCTACTCAGTTCTGGGCAGAAGTTGTCAACAATGCTTGTTTTACTCAAAACAAGTCGCTGATTGCCAAAAGATTCAAGAAGACAGCCTATGAACTTTTCCATGGGAGAAAGCCTTCAATTAGCTTTCTTCACATCTTTGGATGTCAGTGTTTCATACTAAACAACAGGGATGCCCTAGGAAAGTTTGATCCCAAGGCTGATGATGGAATATTTCTTGGATATTCTTCTATCTCTAAAGCCTTCAGAGTCTTCAATCGAAGAAGACAAACTGTAGAAGAAACAATCCATGTCACTTTTGACGAATCCCGTTCAACGAACTCAAGACCTTCTGCTGATACTGAAGAACTGAATTAATGGATGTTTTCTCATCTTGGTGATTCAGAAGCTGCTCCTATTCCTCAAGTTAATACTCCTACCGCTGATGATGATCCTACTATCATCTCAAGCATGCAGACAAGTGAAGCTGAATCTTCATGGGTTTCAGCTGTTCCTCTCACCACTATGCCTGTTTCTGAACCATCTACCCCAGATATCCCATCTACTTCTCAGCAATCAGTGAATGAAATGACATCTGAACCTCTTCCTCTCTTGCCTAAATACCAGAAGTTGCTGAAGCCTCTTCTTCAGCTCCTCCAGAAGTTCAGATTGAGTCAACAAATCATGCTCCAACTCAGCGATGGACTATAAATCACCCCATTGATCAGATTCTTGGTGATCCAAACGCTGGTGTTCAGACTCGACGAAGTGCCGGTAATATTTGTTTATTTGTTAACTTTATTTCTCTGATTGAACCAAAGAAAACAGATGATGCCCTCAGAGATCCAAACTGGGCCAGCGCTATGCAAGAAGAGCTGACAGAATTTGAAAGAAACAAAGTTTGGAATCTCATTCCAAGACCATCTGACAAGTCAGTGATAGGCACCAAGTGGGTTTATCGAAACAAGTTAGATGAACATGGACCTGTAACCCGTAACAAGGCTCGTCTTGTTGCTCAGGGATACAGACAAGAGGAAGGCATAGACTACGACAAGACATTTGCCCCAGTGGCAAGACTCGAAGCTATTCGTCTATTTCTAGCTTACGCTGTTCACAAAGACTTCAAAGTATATCAAATGGATGTTAAATCAGCATTCCTCAACGGAAGGCTGAATGAAGAAGTCTATGTTGAACAACCTCCAGAATTCACTGATCCTAAGCATCCAGGTTATGTATATAAACTGGATAAGGCACTTTATGGCTTAAAGCAAGCTCCTCGTGCATGGTATGACACTCTCTCTACTTATCTCCATATTAAAAAATTTAAGCGTGGTAAAATCGATAAAACTTTATTTTTCAAGAAAGTAAAAGGTCATATCATTCTTGTTCAAATATATGTCGATGACATTATATTTGGTTCTACTAACCCTGGCTTATGTACTCGTTTCGCTGAAAGAATGAAAGTTGAATATAAAATGAGTATGATGGGTGAACTAACGTATTTCCTTGGTCTTCAAATCAAACAGAATGAAAAAGGTACTTTCATTCACCAAGGTAAGTATGTTAAAGATATGCTGAAAAAGTTTGATTTAACTCAAAGCTCAGCTATGAAAACCCCAATGGCACCGCCGCTGACACTTAACAAAGATCCTTCAGGGAAACCTGTTAATGTCACAACGTACCGTGGGATGATCGGCTCTCTTCTGTATCTTACAGCTAGCCGTCCTGATATTATGTATGCAACTTGTTTATGTGCACGATATCAAGCTGAACCTAAGGAATCTCATTTGATCGCTGTAAAGCGTATTTTTCGATACCTTAAGGGTACTCCTAATCTAGGTCTTTGGTATCCCAAAGACTCAGGGTTTGATCTAATCGCCTATTCAGATAGTGATTTTGCAGGATGCAAATTGGATAGGAAAAGAACCACAGGAGGCTGTCAGCTCCTAGGTGGAAAGCTGGTGTGTTGGACAAGTAAAAAGCAAAACTCAGTGTCCACCTCAACCGCTGAAGCTGAGTACGTAGCCGTTGGAAGCTGTTGTTCTCAGGTATTGTGGAAGAGAAATCAACTGCTTGACTATGACCTTCATCTCTCCAAAATTCCAATCTATTGCGACAGCACCAGTGCCATCGCCATAGCAAACAATCCAGTGCTACACTCAAAGACCAAACACATCGAGATCAGGTGTCATTTTATCAAAGATCATGTGATGAATGGTGATATAGAACTTCATTTTATTTCTACTGACTTTCAGTTAGCTGATCTTTTCACCAAACCTCTTGATGAGAGAAGATTCAACTTTCTCATCAGCGAGCTTGGAATGCTGAACCTAGAAGAGTAAAATCTTCAGCGGTTAGCATTTGATCGGTGATAAAATGAACTTGTATAACCCTATTAATCATCTAGTCTCTGAACAAATTGATTCGCTGATATCAAGGTATGTTCTCTCTTAATCGATGACGTTCGCCTTGTTGGGGGATTTCGGTACAATAATATCGAGAAAGAGAAACAGAGTGATGATTATAATAACTTGGATAAATGACAGAGATCGCGTGAGAGCTCGCTTTCCGTAAGAGATATTTCGACCCTATTCTGCCCGGGTATCACGAAATTCTCTCGAGGATAATCTCTATGTTTCGGTGTGTTGATTAAGGCAGAAATCAACTCATTCTTATACACCTTAGGAATCGTAACCTTCACCATATTGATTCAGGAAATAATATCTCATTTAATGAGATTGATTGTGAAATTAAAGACGGCAGTTACAAACGTGATAAACCAGTCCAGACGCTGGCGCCAGTCAACTGGCGCCACAACTGGCGCGGGTAATATTCCAGAGCTTGGCGCCAGCCAACTGGCGCCACAATCGGCGCGGGCAACATTCCAGTGCTTGGCGCCAGTCTTGGCGCCAACACTGGCCCCGACTCCCAGCTCATGAAACCACTTTGTAACTTGTCGATCTTAACCGTCCAACAATCCCGGGTTCTAGTTAGCTTACACGAGTGTGCACTCCACACCTCCTAACTCATGTTATCAATTGTGTGTCCCAATATGATCAAACAATCAAGAATTCACACAAGATCTAGAGAGAGAGTGTAGAGAGAAAAAGTAGAATGTTATCTATTAAGCTCACTGTTTTACAAGATGTGAGTTATGCACACTGTTATGGAATGGTTAATTAAGCTACATGCTTAACAATGCTATTTATACCTAATACTAACTAAGGCATATTAGCAACTTTGACTTTCCTATACATTGACTTTGACTTCTACAAGAACATTAAATCTTGAAGACATATATTTAGACCTAACATAGCTTAGCTAACAACCCCATTATTACCTTTGTGAATCCAATTACACAAAATGAACATGATGATTTCACTAAAATCACCAACATTCCTACCCCATTTTAGTGCAATCCTTGATTCACAAAATAAAAGTTCAATACAGGTAAACAAACTCATGCATAAATGAAAATATCTAAAAGATTGAATTTCCATCTTAGTACATTACACATTTCAAATACTCGAGAATCCGGGTGTCTATGGATTGAACCCGTCAACCCATTTGAGTACCAGAAAATAACATACACATGAATTTAAATGACTCTCTAAAGTATAAACTTGACACTATACAGACCATGTGTCCTTATCCATTCGTGAGTGCATCAAAGCCAAGTCCAAGCTTCTTGAAGCGGCCACACTTCACACTCATATAGGTAGTTCTTTTCTTCATGCACCTGCACATGCATTTTTGCAAAAGAACAATTACCTTCTTCACTTGCAGTACCGAGCACACACCTTGGGATGATCATCTTGTGCTCCAATCTCTTAGAGTGAGCTTTCCCATTGAATTCAACTTCTAACGTTGTATTAGAAAGGAATTGGGTATCTCACCGTTAGAGATTTAGATGGACTTTAATCCCATCCCTATCACCGACTTGTGAACCAAGTCCCTAGCTAACCCCTTCGTCAAGTGGTCCGCTAGATTTTGTTGCGACCGAACAAATTCAACCGAAATCACCCCATTCGTGATTAGCTCACAAATCATTCTATGTCTAACACCTAAGTGTCTAGACTTGCCATTATATACTTGACTATAAGCTTTAGCCAAAGTAGCCTCACTATCACAACGGATAGAAATGGGTGATATTGGTTTCGGCCATAATGGAATTTCATGGACCAAATTCCTTAGCCATTCCGCCTCTTTACCGGCAGCGGCTAATGCCACAAATTCCGACTCCATAGTCGAACTCGTGATGCAAGTTTGCTTCTTGGAAGCCCATGAGATGGCACCTCCCCCAAGAAAGTACACCCAACCACTCGTAGAAGAGTGATCTTCCAAATTGGTGATCCAACTTGCATCAGAATATCCCTCCAATATTGAAGGAAATCCGACATATGACAAACCATAATCAATGGTTTTCTTCAAGTATTTGAATACTCGTCTTATCGCTTGCCAATGATGAATACTAGGATTACTAGTATACCTACTCAACTTTCCTATGGCAAAAGCGATATCCGGCCTAGTGCTTGTCATAGCATACATCAAGCATCCAATAGCCTTTGAGTACTCGAGTTGTGACACCGCTTCTCCCGAGTTGGGCATAAGCTTCACACTCGGATCCCATGGAGTACTCACCGGAGAACAATCAAAGCAATTAAATTTCTTTAATACTTTCTCAATGTAATGAGATTGCTTAATTGCAATCCCTTTGTTCTCACGCTTGATCCTTATACCAAGGATCACCTCCGCCTCTCCCATATCTTTCATGGAGAAACTCAACGACAAAAACTCTTTGGTTTTCTCAACTTGATTTTGGTCGGTGCCAAAGATCAACATGTCGTCAACATATAAGAAAATGATTACACCGTTACCGGATGTGTCAAATTTGCTATATACACACTTGTCCGCTTGGTTTATCATAAAACCGTTGGACAAGATAACCTCATTAAATTTCTGATGCCATTGTTTGGGTGCTTGTTTCAGCCCATACAATGATTTTACAAGTTTACACACCTTATGCTTCATTCCGGGCATAACAAAACCTTCCGGTTGTTTCATGTAAACTTCCTCCTCCAAGTCACCATTCAAGAATGCCGTTTTGACATCCATTTGGTGAATCACTAAATTGTGGATAGCTCATAAGGCTATCAACAATCTAATCATGGAGATCCTTGCAACCGGGGCATAAGTATCGAAATAATCGATGCCTTCCCGTTGCCTAAAGCCTTGGATCACTAATCGAGCTTTGAACTTGTCGATTGACCCATCCGCTTTCATCTTCCTTTTGAAGATCCACTTGAAGAACAAGCAATTGTTCCAACCAAATCTCCGATGCTTCGAAGGAGCAAAAGAGGAAGGATTGAAAAATCCTTTGGTCCCGATTTCCAAGTATACTTGGTAGAGGGATCAAGAGATGAGATTGGATCCCAATTCCTTTACTGTTATAGTGTTGAGGAGGATCCAAAATCATTTGATGAGGCAATGAAGTCTCAAGATGTTGTTTTCTAGAAAGAAGCAATACATGATGAAATGGACTCCATCATGAGGAATAATACTTGGGTATTATCGGACTTGCCACTGGGTTGCAAACCTTTGAACTATGTCCTTTGGCCTTGGCATTGAAGAGAATCTAGTCTCATCAAAAATCACATCTCTCGATTCTATAACGGTGTGAATCTCTATAGAATCATTAGGTTCAATAACATAGAACCTATAAGCTTTGGAATGCTCGGCATATCCAACAAAGATGCAGTCAATGCCTTTCTCACCCAAAGTCTTCCTTTTGGGTTCGGGTAGTCGAACAATCGCTCGACAGCCCCAAACTCGAATATAACTCAAGTTCGGCCTTTTCTTGAACCAAAGTTCATATGGGGTAATCTTGTTCCTTTTATTGGGAACTCGATTAAGCAAATAACAAGCCGTTAGCATGGCTTCACCCCAAAATCCATCACTCAATCCCGAGTAGGGTAACATAGAGTTCACCATTTCTTTGAGAACTCTATTTTTCCGTTCCGCCACACCATTTTGCTGTGGTGTATAAGGCGCCGTAGTCTCATGAATGATTCCTACGGATTGGAAAAACATGGGGTCGTAATACTCCCCACCACGATCGGTGCGTAAACACTTTATAAGGCAATTCATTTGCAATTCAACCTCCGTTTTATAAACTTTAAATTTAACCAACGCTTCATCTTTTGAATGTAACAAATATACATAACAAAAACGTGAAGCGTCATCAATAAAAGTGACAACATACTTTTTATTACCAAAAGACGGAGTTGAATGCAAATCACAAAGATCACTATGAATTAACTCAAGCACCGACGAATCCCTTTTCACGTTAGGAAAAGGTTGTCTAGTAATCTTTGTTAACATGCAAGTTTTACACTTCTCGGTTTTAATATCAAAAGCCGGAATAAGACCGTCCTTTGAAATTTCAACCATACGTTTAAAATTAACATTACCAAGTCTTGCATGCCATAAATTAGAATCAACACAAACGCTATTTGCAACAAAAACAGAATTTGAAACAACATTCATTTTATTCAAATTCAACATAAACATATTATTAAGCAAATAACCAAATCCAACAAAAGAGCCACCCTTTGACAAGATAAACTTGTCGGACTCATAAACTTGTCTATATCCTAACTTATTCAAGATACTACCGGAAACCAAGTTCTTTCGAATTCGTGGTACAAACAAAACATCGAAAAGTTCAACTACTTTGCCAGAACTAAATTCTAGCCTAACTAAGCCACGACCAAGAATGGGAGCAACCGACTCGTTTCCCATGCGTAGCATTGATCCGTCTTCAACCGGTTCCAAGGAGGTGAACCAACGACGATCTTTGCACACATGACTTGTAGCACCCGAGTCGATCCACCAAGCTACATCATCATCCTGCACGTAAAAAGATTCGGATATTAGTGGTACATAATTCAAATTAGAATTAAAACCAAAGTCAAAATTCTGACCTTGCCGTGGGTTTTGATCCTTGGATCCTTGCCCACCACCACTTGTGCTTGCTCCATTCTTACTCTTGACAACCCGACAATCCCGCTTGAGATGTCCGGTCATCCTACAGGTCCAACAGGTTAATTTAACCTTCTTATTGGGCCCTTTCTTGGCTTCGTTGAACTTCCGTTTTCCCTTGAACTTGTTAGACTTACCCTCTTCCACCATGTTCACCGAAGGTGCAGAAACCTCTTTTACTTTAGGTTTCTCAGGCTCTTGCACCCGAAGAGATTCCTCTATGCGCAAGTGGCTATCGAGTTGTACTAGGGATAACTCTTCCTTCTTGTGTTTCAACATATGTTTGAAGTCTTTCCAAGAGGGGGGCAGTTTATCAATAATACTCGATACGGAGATGGATTCGTCCATCTTCATATCATGTTGAGCATATTGGCCGAGAATACGAAGGAGCTCATTGTATTTCTCCATCACCGGCCTTGAGTCCACCATCTTGTAACTATTAAAATTACTCACCAGGAACTTCTTACTAGAAGCATCCTCCGCCATGTATTTGGACTCAAGAGAGTCCCACAGCTCTTTGGTGGATTCAACGTTTTGATAGATATCGAAGAGGGAGTCACACATACCGTTTAAGACGTGGCCACGACAGATGTAGTCGTCGTTCTCCCATTTGCCGCGATGCCGGGTCATCTCCAACGTCTCGTTCTCCATCACCTCCGGCCGCTCCGGCTCCGGCATTGGGGTGCTCAACACGTACACGACCTTCAATGTTGTCAACAAGAAGTGCATCTTCTTCTGCCATCTACGGAAATCAACGCCTTCAAACTTCTCAAGTTTTGTGAACTTGGAAGTCATGTCTCTCACGGACTGATCACTCGCCATCTCTCTTCACGAAGACAAATATCTCTTACGATTGTTGGGGGATTTCGGTACAATAATATCGAGAAAGAGAAACAGAGTGATGATTATAATAACTTGGATAAATGACAGAGATCGCGTAAGAGCTCGCTTTCCGTAAGAAATATTTCGACCCTATTCTGCCCGGGTATCACGAAATTCTCTCGAGGATAATCTCTATGTTTCGGTGTGTTGATTAAGGCAGAAATCAACTCATTCTTATACACCTTAGGAATCGTAACCTTCACCATATTGATTCAGGAAATGCTATCTCATTTAATGAGATTGATTGTGAAATTAAAGACGGCAGTTACAAACGTGATAAACCAGTCCAGACGCTGGCGCCAGTCTCCGCGCCAGTCAACTGGCGCCACAACTGGCGCAGGTAACATTCCAGAGCTTGGCGCCAGTCTTGGCGCCAGCCAACTGGCGCCACAATCGGCGCGGGCAACATTCCAGTGCTTGGCGCCAGTCTTGGCGCCAACACTGGCCCCGACTCCCAGCTCATGAAACCACTTTGTAACTTGTCGATCTTAACCGTCCAACAATCCCGGGTTCTAGTTAGCTTACACGAGTGTGCACTCCACACCTCCTAACTCATGTTATAGCTTAGCTAACAACCCTATTATTATCTTTGTGAATCCAATTACACAAAATGAACATGATGATTTCACTAAAATCACCAACACGCCTCAGCATGCAAGATTTCAAAATAAATTACATCGCTGAATATCTCTTCCTTTCAGTGATACTTTGAAATTCTAAAACTCTCACTGATATTTCTAATCAGTGCTTCTCTATTTTCAAATTGTCCCTGAGTTTTTCTCAAACCCTTAGAGACACTTTAAAATATGAAAGGACGTTTTTGACGTCATCTTTTGGATAATCCATGGCACGCCTTTTTGTCTGACACGTTCGCCCGTTTCGTTTCCTTGTCTAATAAGATTCAAGGGACGTGTCCGTGTCATCATGAAAAACTTTTCCCGCTCTTAGTTTTTCTCTCTCTACTCTCACTATATAAACCATTTGAGTTTATATTTTTACCTCTTACGCGAACTTACTCTCTAAAGCAAGAACTCACTGTTGCATTCAAATTATTTTCTCAAGAACCTGTTTAGTCATCTTCTACATCACAAAACAGGTTAATATTTCTTTTATTTTCCATCTCCTAAACTTGTTTTTGATTTATTATTGTTTTTAAAAGATCAAACAAAAGAACTTTCTTAAAAGTAAAATCGTTTTATTCATGATTTTATGCCCACAATCTGCTTGCAGATTGTTCTTCAATTTTGTAACAAAAAATCTTAAACTTGATACTTTCATATGCTTTTCCAGAATCCTTTCCATAAAAGAAAACTGGAAAACAAGATTTTTCACTATGTTTTGTACTTCTTTTCAAAACTAGAAAACCCTAGTTTCCATTTCTTTCTTCAAATGGAAACTGCAAAACCCTTAAAAACCCCCATTTTGGAATCTTCTCCATTTTAAGAACTTCTCTTTATCTTCTTCATCTTTGTAAGAGGTAAAAATATAAACTCAGTTGTTTGATGCAGTAGAGAATACCCAAAGATGATGATGATGATGATGATCTCGACTTCTCCTTCCAGCCCAAAACCAAGAAAACCCCAGCTCTGAAAGGGGTAATCATCAATGAATCAAGGGAGGGGACCAAAACCAAACCTGCATCGTCTGAAGCTGACAAAGGCAAAAACAAAGGCCTTGCAAATGAAGGCAATTTGGCTATTCTCTACTGCAAGCAAGTTTGTCAGGTAACATATATTCTTTTCCCTTACACTGCATCCCTCCTCTATCCTTTCTCAACCTCAGTTCTACTCTCCATAAAGCCTCTATACACTTAACCTCATTCTTTCTCTATCTCTTCTCCCAATTGATCTTACCTATGTGATCATTTTGTTTCAGCTAGTCCTCTCCCCTGCTTGAGGGTCAAGCTGAAGTTCCTCCTACATCACCAATAATCGCAGCCCCGAGTGATGATGAATTACAAATAATCCCGGTCTTAGACTTTGCTGAGACCGATGACCTTTTTGAAGAAGAAGAAGAAGAGTTGCTCACACACGATAGAAGACCTTCCTTGGTTCCTCAAAAACCGAGTGAAGAAGAAATGAAAAAGAGAGCAGCTATGATTTAGAAGCTTGAAGCTCAGCACATTGTCCCTTCTCACCTAAGATCATTCTCAAATAAGGAAATTGCTGAGGCCTTCAAAGCTGAACAACTTCTCGTCGATCGAAAGAAAGCTGAAGAAAAAGATAAAGAATATGCTATCGAGCTCGTCCAACGTTCGGTGAAGGATCCTGAACTAAAGAAAACTCCTATCTCTGTTCAACGACAATTGTGGAAGGACGTCAAAAAGATCATCGAGAAGAAAGCCAAGGTCTCTGATTCCACAGTGACATAGAGCAAAGAAAAACTTCACTTTCGACATCACGGCTCCAGGATCAAAACGGTCAACATCTGGGGAAAGACATACAGTGACGTTCCTGTCATTGATATTCAGATCATCAGGGAGAGTGGTCACAAGGCAATCATCTATACCTCGTGGCTTGATCAGCTTGGTTTCTCTGAATGGTTGGAAATGCGGATAGCCATTCAGCGCTCACGTTCTAAGTTCAAACACTTTGTCGAGAAAGCTCTTGGAAAGAGGATCGACTTGGTAACATCAGCCATTGATATCCCTCCTCCTCCAGTTCAAAATAGAAGGCTTGCTGCAAAGAAAAAGAAAACACCTTCAGCTTTAGGTCCTCCTATCAGAAATGAAACCGACTTCGGCTTTTCTCGAGAAGAAGTCCTTGGTCCTGACCCTGATCTCTCAGTACTCGAGGTCTCCCTGCCCCCTGGAGAACGCTTTATCCCTGGAAAAGTCCCAAGTTATCCCTATGGTATTTTCTTCAATGACTGCACTGGACGAAAATGCTTTCAACGCATCTCTGAGCTATGCATTGCCCCTATCGAACAACTCAGGGATCTCATCTATTGGTGCAGATTCAAAGATGATCTACAAGGACACTTCATGAAGCCCCTGATCTACAAAGAAGCACAGCGAAGAAGGGAACTTGGAGAAAAAGTCCCTGATTGGATGATCCCTACCACAAATACCCTTGATGAACTTCTTGTCAAGGATGAACCTGAATAGTTGATAAAATTCCTTTTGTAAATTCTTCTTCCTTTTATCAACTGTAACTTTTGTACTTGTAATTATTATTCGTTGTACTTGTAATTTTTCCACTTCCCTTTGTAACTGATACGAAGTTTAATGAAAAATTTCAGTGAATGTACTTTACTCCATCAGTACTTAAAAAGATCCCTGAAAACAGTAAATGGGACAAATATTTTATGAGTCCTTTTTAACCTTATGTTTTCTTACTTAGCAATTTTCTTTTATTGCTATGTCATAATCAAATAGGGGGAGATTGTTGATCCAAACCCTCAGTGATTTGATAATGACCATGAGAAACACTTAGTGAAAGTTGTAAGTAGACAATATGTATTAGAGTTTCACTATCGCCGATAAATACTAAGTATGTTTAGTACCACTGATAGGAAGCTCTCGTTCTTTGATTTTTACATTCAGCGAACACTGTTCATCAGAGAGCCCTGAGCCTGTTCAGCCTCACTGATGATCACTGATAACTTATGTTGTTTACTTATGATCCCTGAAGATAAGATTCACGTCAACCATGTTCTACGCTGAAATCGAAGATCAAGCCAAAGAACCAGCGACTAAGTCTACTAATGAACTGATGCGGATATCAGCGAAGCCAAGACTTGTCCACTCAACGTGAAGTTTCAAGTAGAAGACTTCAGCGAACGCTGAACTTTATCATTCACTGATAAAGAATCATTCAGCGAACGCTGATCATGAAGCCTCCTCTACAAGTAACTTTTGTCCTATCCCCTTGCACGCCTCCGTACGACTGTGTCAGAATGGACATCCCTTTTGTCCATAATCGTACAACCAACTCTGATCTTACACTGTTCATCATGCGGCTACTAGGTTGTCTACTGAAGTCAAAACATGCAACTGATAGGCGGGTTTACACCCCCATAAATCTAACCGCAAGTGTACGGTGTCGAAATCAAGTAATAGTATGAAAGTAAGAGTATCGAACACGGGGAACTAGGAACTAAGTATCACAATGACTATAAGATCTATTAACTGAACGGTCGCAATTTTGAGTTGTTGGTATTAAACTAATTAATTGCAAGTAAATAAATCAAGAACGAGACAGTAGACAACTTAGGGAACTTTGGATGGAGAAAACAGTTGAAGGTTGGAAATCCTAAGGTTTTCACATGTAAACACGGGACTTAAAATAATTATCAGCTATTCCTTTTAATGAATGCCCAATCTCTAAAATCTCCGTTGTTCTCTCCCGAGCAACAACGAGTTTTATTTTGAACGCACACGTTTTATCTCTCGGTCTCAACCTATGGAATTCAAAACACATTAAAATCAAGATTTCAACGGGACTAAGGCTTACTTGGTGGTACGTGCGAAATCTATGAATTAATCGCAGTGGGTTGCAAACTGTCCACAGTGGGAAGCGCAAGTGTACACTGGCCACTATGATCGTCACAACAAGTAATAGTTGGTAAAATACCAGAATCGTATCCACAGGGACTGGGAAATCAAGACAATACGGTTCTCATGAGCTTCCTTTTACAAGTTTCAGTCACAGAAGAAGCAATATTTTGGTTTGTTTGGTGAAATGCTATTTTAACGATTTACTTAAGATTTTAAAAAAAGGAATGTAGGTTAGATTTTCCCTAGATTTTATATTAAATACTCGATCCCAAAAGTGATCCTTGTACTTGAAGTGAACATTCTCGTTAGAAAAGCCCGATTACAACATACTCACACCTTTTAGTAAAAATCTCATACTCTTGGTACTTACTGTTTTGTCAATGGTAATCTCAAAATGGACCTTTTCAGGCCTCGATGGAATGTGTAGAGACAAATACTAAGTGTTTTTAAATACACAAACTAGCTTGCCTACTACTCCAGTGGGTTGAGATTAGCTCACTGTGCCGACCTCACTTTCGCAAGTGTCATAAGAATTCTTTTGAATTCCCTAGCATCACCCAAGCTCGTGTCACTGCGTTCTACTCATTTCTGAGTTGAGAACTAGACTTTAGATCCTTACAAGTGATCGGCTTGTTCGCATCATTGGGCAATAATCGAGAGTGAATGACCAAAACAATAAATATTCGAAGCATGAAGATTACTCAAGCATTTTTCATAAAATCCAGGTACTTCTCCTTCCTACATCCTAAGGGATGTTTAGCTCATAATTACTGAAGTAAAGAAGACAAGAGATGAGAAGTTGCACATAAGTAAACTAAAAGTGACTTCGATTAAAACCACAGTGGGTACCGTGAGTACACCACTGTACAAAATACTTCAAACTAACGATTACACTAGGAAATTAAGTGCAGAAAATTAAAGAATACTGCAGTAAATTCTAGAGCTAAAAACTACAACTAATTGCACTAAATGTGGTAGATCGAATTGTGAATTAAATGAAACCCAACACCTCTTTATATACTTAGAGGAAAAGTTGGACCAACAAAAGATGGGTAATTGTCTAGAGGCTAAAAAACTGAAGTGGAAGACACAAAATTCAGCTCCCATGAGTAAAGCTTCTTTCCACAAGTTTGTATCCTTTTACCCCAAGTTCTCTTCACCTTTTCCAAAAAGTCAACTTTAAGTACCATTGGTTTCAATAAACAATTCAATTTGCCATCTCTAAGGGAACATGCTTGTTGCTTTTCATCCCATGCCTCTGCCATATATCCTTCCATTCTCTAGGATTTACTTCCATGCTAAGATTTGATTTTTTTTGTTTTCTTCTTGGCTCGCCAGTGGGATCCGGAGTGGGCACTCCACAAGTCACTACAGATTTATCGTGAAAAAACAATAAAACTCTACCAAATGGTTTATAAAAACTGTGGTCCACTCTTTTTGCTCATTTTTAGGAATATTACCAAGAATGGGTGTTTTGAGGAGTGAAATGGCTAAAATTTGACAAAATAACATAAAAATAAAAGGAAATAATAACTCTAAAATTAGAGTTATCACAACCTCAAACTTAAACCATTACTTGTCCCCAAGTAATAAAAAGAAAGAAAAAAATAAAAAAATTTGCACTATAAGCTTTCAGGGACTTACAGATTTCCCACTTTGAATGAATGTTGATCTCCCTCCATGGGTGCTTCTTTTGGCCCCAAGACTGAAATTTCACTTTGTGCATTCGATGATATATTTCCCTTGTTCATATTTGATCAATAGAACTTGCTTGGGTTTGAAGGATTTGTGGCTTTGAATATGTTTCCCAAGGGTTTTGTAGCAAACAATTCCAAACATGGACCAAAAATCTTACTTTGAGATTTTTATTTCAAGAAGTGAGTGTTTCTGTGTTTTGCAAGGGTAAGTACGCACACTTCAGGCTTTTATTTGGGTATGGGTATTTTTTGTGAGAGTGGGTATTCTGATGGTCCATAATAGGCACACCATCGTTTTCTAGGAGTGAGCACTCTGATGGTCCAGAAAAGGCACACCATCATTTTCTTGGAGTGACGCTCCGATTTTCTTTGTTTTTGTGTTTTTTTGGGAGGGGGCATAGCTTATCCACCTCAAACTTAAGACTTCACAGTGTCCTCACTGTGGATAAAGACTGGAAGTCACACTGGAAGTCCCCACCTCAAACTTAAGAACTCACAGTGTCCTCACTGTGACTTGGAAAGTGGGTTCAAAGAGGCATTTGGGGTACAAAATGTCGAGTTTGGGCAAGTGAATGCAAAAACGGCCTATATCATTTTAATGTGACAAGATGAGGATCAAAACTTACAAAAGCGAATTTTTAGGTTGGAAGCCGCAAGTTGTGCACCTTGAAATGGAAGATGATCAAAAATCATTCAAACAAGAGATATGTTAGTACCCAAAAGCACCTACGTAACAGTAGGTGATCCATGCATCATTACCAAAAATTAAAGAGTAGCAAATTGTCAATAGCCAGCCATAGGCAAATACCAAACAGACGGAAAATTAAGATTATTTTTTAGCATCAAAAGGGAAACCACAGTCCCTACAAACCATTCAACGATTCATCACTGGAGAGATCATCACTGTCATTTGTTGGACATATACCTTCAGGAAAAGCATAGACTTGTGCGGCCAGTTCGGGATCGGCACCTTGATATATCTGATTTATTACCGCATCCCTTTCTTGAGTGTACATCCAGAAGGATTCGGTGGCCCTGTCTATTATTCCTTGTCGATCCTCCAAGGCAGTGAGACGATCAGTGATGGCTTTGAGTGCATCCAAGATATCAGGCATGGGATTGTTGGCGCTTCCTGAAGTGGGATTGGGGAGTGGGTTGGTGGCAGATGTCACTGGGACTTCCTCAGCAGTGGGTTAATCAGTGGGAACGGTAATTGCTCTCCCCATCTTCTTTATGGTCACCACACTGATATTGTTGGCGGAAATGACCCACTCATCATCTGGAGCAGATGGCACTCCAGCATCGATTAGTAGAGAAGTAACGAGACAAGGGAGTGAGAGGATTACCTTTTTACGAGTTCGGGCCTGGTAGATCGCGGACTGCATCAGAGTTCCTAGATTGATCGTTTTGCCCGCTAGGATGCAGTATAGAAGGCCGCACAGCGACCTCTGTAGTGAGGGAGCTAGCGTGTAGGCACCTCCTACTGCCATCCTTGTCCCAAGTTTTACCTTCGATCGCCAGAATTTTCAAAATGGCCTCTTCATCAACCGGGGTCATCCTTTGCAAGAATTTAGCAAAGGTGCATGAAAGTGGGGTCCTTATTCCAAGGACCCGATTGATCGTGGATGCGCCATAATGCACCTTACGACCCCGGACTGTTATGAATGTGGCTTTGGTTTGAGATGCCTCGACATAAAATTCTTTTACCAAAGAGGCGTTGGCCCTACTATTAGCAGTGGCCAATGTTGCCCAATCTTGCTGCATAACCCTCTCTTTGACGAAAGGGTTGGCCTCTACAAAGTCAGGGTCAAAACCCCTTTCCAGGTTCAACTTTTGCTTAACAATACAGTCATAGTGGACAGCGACCGCAGGGGTCGTGAACTGTCTGGGCACGCCACTAGGGGCATGCTCAGTGCCCACTATGGATTCATGAGGGTTTTGAGTTGAAACTTGTTCATCACCAGCATCAGACTCATCTGATGATGAACTTGAAGAGGGAGCAAGACCCTTACCTTTTCCAGATGGTGCCTTCTTTGCTTTTCTGGTCGCAGATTGTTTCTGAAATGGTCACCGCAGATCTGGTTACCATGCATCTCTTTCTCGAAGCCCTCTTAATGGGGTTTTCCTCACTGTGGGTTGCCTTCGTAAGAGCCTCCAAATCGATGGTATTTCCGATTTGGAGGTAGTGATTGTTGTAGTCCTCCACTTCTTGTCTCCGCAACTCCTCTTCTTCTTGGAATATCGCAGCTTTCGCCTCTTTCTGTTGTCTCTCTCTCTCTCGATCTTCTTCTTCTTTTTGTAGTTTCTCTTCCTCTTCCTCTTCCTTTTTCCTCTCCTCTTCTAGCAATCTTTCTTTCTCAACCCTTTTTCTCTCTTCTTCCTCCTTTAGCAACCATTCGACTTCTTCTTTTTTCAATCTCTCTTCCTCTTCCCGCTGCACCCTTTCCTCTTCTTCTTTTCTCTTCTTCTCAACCCCCTCTTTCTTTCTTTGAAGTGCTCGGAGTTTTTGTTCAAACTCCTCCCGTAATTTTAGCATTTCTTCCTTAGTCTGTAGCTCCTCAATGTCGAAATTACTCAGACTTGCGTCTGAGGCTTTTGACGATGATGTTGCTTTCGATCCTTCCTGCTTCGACGATTCAACATCCGGCGCGACGGTCATTACAGTGTGTTCGTCGGAAGGTGGCGGAGGCTGGTTTAGGTCGTCGGTGATATTCTCTGACGGGTTATCGACGGTGGTCATTCGGCGGCGCATGGCGCGGCTGGGTTCGTTCGGGTTTGGGACCGGCCGTTTGCTTCTTGCCATTGATGAGGGTTTTCTTTTCTGGTTCTTGAGAGAAAATATGAGAAGGAAGATAGCGTTTTTTTTTGAATTTTTAGAGCAAAAAGGTGTGTTTTGGGTTTTTAGTGTAGAAAGGGATTATTCATTGGGTAATGGTTTTAGGAGGGAACGGTTATTGAGAGGTTATGAGTGTTTTCTTGGAAATAGGGGTATTAGGGTGAGGTGGCAGGAAAAGGTGATGGAGTGTAAGAAAAAGGTGATGGTTATTCAGTTTCTTGGGCCACCAAATCGTCACATCCATATGTCAGGCACACACGCAATGGGATGCGCAGTGGCATGGTCGATGTCACTGCGAAGCATTTGTTGACTTTTTCTTCAAAAATTGGCAATTCATCCTACACACATTCAAAATAAACTACTACAAGGAATTAAAAAGACCAAAAATAATAAAATATTTACACATGATTTGGACTTTTCTTAACCAGAGTGGGATGGAAAGTGGGCATTGTCGCTCAGAAAGTGTTTCACTCTTTGCCCATTGACTTTAAAAGTTTGTCCAGACTATGGTGACATCAACTCAACAGTTCCGAAGGGACTTACCTTGACCACTGTATATGGTCCCGTCCATCGAGATTTGAGCTTACCAGGAAATAGATTGAGTCAGGAATTGAACAATAGTACTTGCTGGCCTTCAACGAACTCCCTATGGTTGATTCTTCGGTCATGCCACATCTTGGTCTTTTCCTTGTATAACTTTGCATTTTCATAGGAATGGTATCGTAATTCTTCCAACTCATGCAATTGTAGAAACCTCTTGGTTCCCGCAACATCCTCACTCATGTTAAGCTCTTTAAGGGCCAAAATGCCTTGTGTTCCAACTCAATTGGTAAATGGAAAGCTTTGCCAAAAACTAACTTGAATGGAGACATTCCCAAGGGAGTCTTGTAGGCCGTACGATAGGCCCAAAGAGCGTCATCAAGTTCGGTTTGAAAGTTCTGCTAAACCGTTGGTCTGCGGGTGGTATGCGGTGGCCACTCTATGATGTATATCATATTTAGCAAGGACCGAACTCATGACTTTGTTCACAAAATGGGTGCCTTAGTCACTGATTAATGCCCGTGGTGTTCCAAATTGAGTGAAAATATTTTTATGCAAAAATTTCACCACGGTGTTTGCATCATTAGAGTGACATGCAACAACCTCCACCCATTTTGAAACATAGTCTACCGCAACCAAGATATAAAAATTATTGTTTGAGTTTGGGAAAGGACCCATGAAATCGATCCCCCAAACATCAAAAAGCTCTACCTCTAAGATGTTGTTGAGAGGCATTTCGTTCCTTTGTGATATATTCCCGGTGCGTTGACATTGCTAACAATTTTTCACAAATTCGTAGGAGTCTTTAAACACCGTGGGCCAAAAGAACCCACTTTGAAAGATTTTTGCAGCAGTGCGGTTTCCACCAAAGTGGCCACCGTAGTGGGATGTGTGACAACCCTGGAGTATTTGATGTTGCTCACTCCCGTGGACACATTGCCTTAATATTTGGTTTGTCCCTATCTTATATAAGAAAGGGTCGTCCCAAACATATTGACGAGTATCATGTAAAAACTTTATAAATGGTTGTCCACTCATCCCGTGGGGCTTTAGTCCACATGCTAAAAAGTTTGCAATGTCAGCGTACCAAGGAATATCATTGTTGTGATGTTGAGCTGCTAACAATTGTTCATCGGGAAAATTCTCTTTAACCGGAGTGGGTTCCACAGTGGTCACTACCTTCTCGAGCATGGACAGATGGTCAGCTACCTGATTGCTAGTTCCTTTCCTATCAATGATCTCAAGGTCGAATTCTTGCAGCAACAATACCCATCGGATCAAACGTGGCTTGGAATCAGCTTTGTTGATCAAGTACTTTATTGCTGCATGATCAGTTTGTACTATGACCTTCGTCCCTATCAAGTAAGACCTGAAACGATCAAAAGCAAACACTACTGCAAGTAATTCTTTCTCAGTAACCGTGTAATTGATCTGGGCTTCAATTAATGTTTTACTTGCATAATAAATGGGGTGAAAGATTTTGTTCTTCCTCTGTCCTAAAACAGCCCCCACAGCCCACTCACTGGCGTCACACATGACTTCGAATGGGAGTGACCAGTCAGGAGTGGTCACTATGGGTGCAGTAACTAAGGCTTTTTTGAATGTTTCAAAGGCATCACGACATTCTTGGGTGAATTTAAATTCTTTTTCATGTTGCAAAAGGTTACATAGGGGTTTAGTTATTTTGGAAAAATCTTTAATGAACCTCCTATAGAAACCAGCATGACCCAAGAAACTTTGAATACCTTTCACAGTTGTAGGTTCGGGAAGTTGTGCCACTACTTCAAGTTTGGCTTTGTCAACCTCTAACCCCCTCTTTGAGACAAGATGACCTAGGACAATACCCTCTTCGACCATAAAATGACATTTTTCCCAATTTAAAATAAGGTCGTGGGTCTCACATCTCACTAGGCTTTTCTCCAAATTTCCCACGCAGTTGTCAAATGATGTCCCTATCACAGAAAAGTCATCCATAAATACTTCTATGGTGTCCTCAATCATGTCGGTGAATATGGCCATCATACAACGTTGGAACGTGACTAGGGCATTACACAATCCAAATGGCATCCTCCGGAATGCAAAAGTACCGTAGGGACAAGTAAAGGTGGTCTTTTCTTGGTCCTCGAGAGCGATATGAATTTGGTTGTATCCGGAGTATCTATCTAGAAAACAATAGAATTCATTTCCCGCTAACCTATCAAGCATTTGGTCGATGAAAGGTAGGGGAAAATGGTCTTTCTTGGTGGCTAGGTTGAGTTGTCTATAGTCCATGCATATTCTCCACCCAGTAACAGTTCTAGTGGGAATGAGCTCATTCTTTTCGTTTTCCACTACGGTTGTTCCTCCGTTTTTAGGGACACATTGAACAGGGCTCACCCAACTACTACTAGCTATTGGGTAGATAATACCGGTGTCTAACCACTTCAAAACTTCTTTCTTGACCACCTCTTTCATTATGGGATTCAATCTTCTTTGGGGTTGGACTTTTCCAGGGTGGTCACTCTCCAAGTTAATCTTATGTTGACATAGGGAAGGGCTAATACCTCTAATGTCCGCTATGGTCCAACCAATTGCCCTCTTATGTTTTATCAACAAATCAATCAGAAGTTGTTCTTGTTTCTCACTAAGTTTGGAAGAGATAATAACAGGGAGTTTATTATCCTTAGCTAGATAAGCATATTTCAAGTGAGATGGCAATGGTTTTAGCTCTAACTCGGGAGGTTGTTCTATTAAAGGGGGTTGAACATTTCTGTCCTTAAAGGGGGTTGCTCTAACTCGGGAGGTTGTTCTATTAAAGGTTGTCCACTATTTCGTTACACTCATCCTCAAAAGTGTCATCATTCTCAGAGTCGGAGTGCTCACTCTCACTGCCCACTATGTTCACTGTGTCAAAACTTAGGGTACCACTAATCGAACTCAAAGCAAAACAGTCTTTGGATTCTATGAACTTAAGGGACTTGAAGACATTAAAGGTTACCTCTTGGTCATGGACTCTCATAGTGAGTTCCTCTTTGTGCACATCAATCAAAGTACGTCCAGTTGCAAGAAACGGACGCCCTAAGATGATTGGGATATCTTTATCGGCTTCATAATCTAGAATTAGAAAATCGACAGGAAAGATAAATTTATCCACTTGGACCAAAACGTCTTCTATTTTTCCTTTGGGATAGGCAATGGATCGCTCGGCTAGTTGTAATGTCACGGTTGTGGGCCTAGCCTCTCCAATACCTAACTTGTTAAAAATAGACAATGGCATCAAGTTTATACTAGCTCCCAAATCACAAAGTGCTTGACCTACTTCTTGTCCTCCTATCGTGCATGGAATGGTGAAACTACCCGGGTCTTTCAACTTAGGTGGAATCTTGCTAGTAAGGAGGGAACTACATTCCTTGGTCAAGGCTACAGTCTCAAATTCACCCAACTTTCTCTTTTTGTTCAAAATATCTTTCAAAAATTTAACATAGCTTGGCATTTGCTCGAGAGCCTCTACCAAGGGTATGTTAATGTGAAGTTGTTTAAAAATGTCTAAGAATTTTTTAAATTGAACATCAACATTTTTATTCTTCATTCTTTCAGGAAAAGGTACACTTCGTGGGTCGATTTGAGTTTGTTGTGGTGCTTGCTTCGGAACAGTGGGTTTTGGTGTGGTCTCAAGAGTGGGAAGCTCAGGGACATTGGTCCTCACTGTGGGTTTATCAGTGACTTTAGGAGTGGCCACTACGGTTTTAGGGGTAGTGGGTATTTGAGGCGGATCCTCAGAATCAAAAATGATATCATTCAGATCCTTTCCACTCCTAAGCGTTATGGACTTGACTTGTCTTTTCCTATCACCCTAGCGTGTTCGGTGTCACTAGGTAATGTCCCTGGCGGTCTATTCTTAACTTCAACGGCTAGTTGTCCTACTTGAGTCTCTATGTTTCTGATAGCTGCTTGAGTTTGATTCATGAAACATTTGAGAATTGATTCGAGTGATGGTTGTGTCTCAGTGGGGTGAGTTGGTCGTGGTTGGAACTATTGTGAGGACTGCCCTTGGTGGAAGTTTTGTGGGGGATGCCCACTGTGATATTGGTGAAATCCAGGGGGTTTTGTGGTCTTTGCTGGACATGACTCGCCCCGTGGGGTTGGAGTCCTGGATTACCAGCCCAAGAGAAATTCGGGTGATTTCTCCAGCCTGGATTATAAGTCTGCGAATACGGGTTGTTCCTCGGGTTGGTTCCTATAACATTAACGACCTCAGGATTTGCAGGACAATAGTAAAAAACATGTTCTTCTCCACAGAGGGAACAGTTCTCAGTGAGATGTGAAGTGGCCACTGCGGAGTTGACTTGTCCTCTATTTTGATTCAAAACTATCTTAGTTAAGGCTACCAATTGTGCATTCATGGTTTTGAGTGCATCTGAGTCAATGGTATTGGTCTTTGGCATGGGTGCTCTAGGATTTGACCACTCGGTGTTGTTGTTGGACACTTTTTCTAAGATTTGATACCCTTCATTGTAAGTTTTACTTGTGAAAGTTCCACCTGTTGTTGCATCTAAGATGATTTTGGCTGCATTGGAAAGACCATTGTAAAAGGTCTCCAATTGGATGCAATGTGGGATGTCGTGATGTAGACACTTTCGAAGTAACTCTTTAAAACGTTCCCACGCATCCGAAACAGCCTCATCTTCTTCTTGCTTAAACAAAATTATATCATTTCGAAACCTTACATTCCTTGTGGGAGGAAAGTATTTTTGTAGAAATTTGTCAGCAAGTTCTTGCCAAGTGGTTATCGAATTAGGTTCATGTGAATTCAGCCAAGCTTTCGCCTTATCCCTCAATGTAAAAGGGAAAAGTTTCAGCCTTAAGGATTCATCAGTCACACCTTGCAGTTGAAAGGAATCAGTCATTTCCAAAAAAGATTTTAAGTGCGAGTGTGGATCCTCAGATTGTAATCCTCCAAATTGACCCATGGCTTGGATCATTTGAAACATTACCGGTTTGAGTTCAAAGTGTTGTGCAACCATGTTGG
The DNA here is from genome assembly GCA_033807775.1 of Saussurea involucrata. Taxonomy (NCBI): domain Eukaryota; kingdom Viridiplantae; phylum Streptophyta; class Magnoliopsida; order Asterales; family Asteraceae; genus Saussurea; species Saussurea involucrata. The sequence continues at coordinate 14,289,400 of CM066314.1, forward strand.
GCCTTAGAATCCCAGAGCTTAAATCAGTAACTCCAGAAGTAGCATAGTCACGTTGGTACGTGCGAAATATGTGTTTTAATCGCAGTGGGTTGCAAACTGTCCACAGTGGGAAGTGCAAGTGTACACTGTCCACTATGATCGTCACAGCAAGTAATAGTTGCTAAAATACCAGAATCGAATCCACAGAGACTGGGTAATCAAGACAATACGGTTCTCATGAGCTCCTTTTACAGGTTTCAATAACAGAAGAAGCAATATTTTGGTTTGTTCGGCGAAATAGCTATTTTAACGACTTTACTAAAGATTTAAAAGGAGGAATGTAGGTTAGATTTTCCCTAGATTTTATACTAAATAGCTGATCCTAAAAGTGATCCTTGTACTCGAGGTAGGCATTTTCGCTAGAAAAAGCCCGGTTACAAAATACTCACACCCTTAAGCAAAAATCCCAGACTCATAGTATTTATTGTTTTGTCAATGATAATCTCAAAATGGACCTTTTCAGGTCTCGATGGAATGTGTAGAGACAAGTACTTTAAGTGTTTTTAAATACACCAACTAGCTTGCCTACTACTCCAGTGGGTTGAGATTAGCTCACTGTGCCGACCTCACTTTCGCAAGTGTCATAAAAATTCTTTCGAATCCCCTAGCATTATCCAAGCTCGTGTCACTGCGTTCTACTCATTTTTGAGTTAAGAACTAGACTTTAGATCCTTACAAGTGATCGGCTTGTTCGCATCATTGGGCAATAATCGAGAGTGAATAACCAAAAAACAAATATTCCAAGTATAAAGATCACTCAAGCATTTTTAATAAAATCCAGGTACTTCTCTTTCCTACATCCCAAGGGATGCTTAGCCTAACATTTCCGAAGTAAAGAAAACAATAGATGAAGAGATGAACATAAATAACTGAAAAATGACTTGTATTAAAAACCGCAGTGGGGAACGAAGGTACGTCACTACCACTGATTACGAGAAACTACAATTATACTAGGAATGGAAAATACAGAAAATTAAAGAGAACTACTGCAGTAGATGAGAGAACTAAAGCTATCACTAATGTAGTAGTTGAGATTTTCCTAAAAATTAAGCATTTTAATAAATGGCACCCAACACCTCCTTTATATACTAGGAGAAAAGGGTTGGATATTACACAAAAATGGGTTATCTAATGTGTAAGGACTGAAGGATCATGACAGAATTCAGCACCTTTGACAATTCTTTTACCCAATGGACCCTTCTCCTAGTCAACTTTAAAGTACCATGGGTGTACTTTTGATGCCATCTTCAAGAAAGATGCTTTGTACTTCTTTATAACAAACCTCTGCCAGCTGAACCTTCCATTCTCCAGCATATTTACATCCCAACTAAGAGTTTCTTTTCTTTTGTCTTCTTCTTCGGCTCGATAGTGGGGAGCAGAGTGGGATCCGCAAGTCACTACTGAAATTTCGTGAAAAAGCAACCAAAAACTACCAAATAATTTATTAAGAACTATGGTTCACTCTTTTTGCTCATTTTCGTGAAATGTACCAAGAATGGGGGTTTTGAGAAGTGAAATGGCTAAAATTGACGAAAAAAAATAGAAAATAAAAGGAAATAATAACTCTAAAAATAGAGTTATCACCCGTATTTTTCGATCTTTGCTATCGGCAATCGTCACTGTGGTCTCCACTACTGGTGGGTTAATGGGTCTTTCACCTCCCACACCTGCCATGTTTACAGTGGGGTTCACAGGGGGTTGTCGAATTGTGTTTCTGTTTCTACGTCTTCTTCGAAAAGTTTTCTCTATTTCAGGATCGATTGGTACCAAATGGCTGTGTTGTTGCCTTGGCATGCAACACGAACAGCTTAGAAAAACGAGTTACTCGGGCTCGAACAAAAACTAATGTCTTGAGATTTAAAATCACGCCATTCCCCGGCAACGGCGCCAAAAACTTGGTACGTGCGAAATATGTGAATTAATCGCAGTGGGATGCAAACTGTCCACAGTGGGAAGCGCAAGTGTACACTGGCCACTATGATCGTCACAGCAAGTAATAGTTGGTAAAATACCATAATCGTATCCACAGGGACTGGGCAATCAAGACAATACGGTTCTCATGAGCTTCCTTTTACAAGTTTCAGTCACAGAAGAAGCAATATTTTGGTTTGTTTGGTGAAATGCTATTTTAACGATTTACTTAAGATTTAAAAGAAGGAATGTAGGTTAGATTTTCCCTAGATTTTATATTAAATACTCGATCCCAAAAGTGATCCTTGTACTTGAAGTGAACATTCTCATTAGAAAAGCCCGGTTACAACATACTCACACCTTTAAGTAAAAATCCCATACTCTTGGTACTTACTGTTTTGTCAATGGTAATTTCAAAATGGACCTTTTCAGGCCTCGATGGAATGTGTAGAGACAAATACTCTAAGTGTTTTTAAATACACAAACTAGCTTGCCTACTACTCCAGTGGGTTGAGATTAGCGCACTGTGCCGACCTCACTTTTGCAAGTGTCATAAGAATTCTTTCGAATTCCCTAGCATCATCCAAGCTCGAGTCACTGCGTTCTACTCATTTTTGAGTTGAGAACTAGAATTTAGATCCTTACAAGTGATCGGCTTGTTCACATCATTGGGCAATAATCGAGAGTGAATGAACAAAACAATAAATATTCGAAACATGAAGATTACTCAAGCATTTTTCATAAAATCCAGGTACTTCTCCTTCCTACATCCCAAGGGATGTTTAGCTCATAATTACTGAAGTAAAGAAAACAAGAGATGAGAAGTTGCACATTAGTAAACTAAAAGTGACTTCGATTAAAACCACAGTGGGTACCGTAAGTACACCACTATACAAAATACTTCAAACTAACGATTACACTAGGAAATTAAGTGCAGAAAATTAAAGACTACTGCAGTAAATTCTAGAGCTAAAAACTACAACTACTTGCACTAAATGTGGTAGATGGAATTGTGAATTAAATGAAACCCGCCTTTTTGCTAGAACACAAGCCAGTCTCATTGGTTTGAGGACCGAAAATAACGCCAAAAAGTGGCGTTATCAACAACCCCAAACCGAGCGTTGCTTGTCCTCAAGCAAAATAGCGATAAAATAGAATAAAAGCATATATCAGAAAAATAATAACTGCACAACTCCCAATTGGTACCACGTAATGCACTGGTGATTTCAAATACCCGTGAATGCCTATCTCACCCTCGCCTCATCCTTATTATGTTTGATCTATGGCCTTCCATTGTGAGTTGAACTCGTGACTGCTCCGATTCCATTAAGGTCGTACTAGGTCCACACATACTAGGTAAAACATTTCGCCTCGACCCTACCTCACGGGATATTCTCATTTCACTCGAACCTAGGTTGTCGCACATGTTGTCATGTATAAGGAAGTTATGTACAATGATACTCAAGAATTACATGACAACTCTAATGAAAGACGCACAAATGTCCAAAAATTTCGATCTCAGAAAGGAATCAAGTAGCAAGACAGGGAATATTGGTAAGCGTGGTCGTATACCCTAATCATACTTTCCAGGAGATCATCCAGGTCTTTACAAGGGTTGTAACGGGGCTCGGGTTATGGCTAGGAAATGAAGGATAAACGGATCAAGGATCCTCGGTGTGTCAACCATTAGCAGTTCTGGACTTCTTGACTTTAGTTTCTATCACTTGGCCCTCTTTGTCACTACTGGAGTCGCTTTGACTCTCTTATTTTCTGCTGTAAATACTATCTAACTAACTATATTTATTTTAAAAAAAAATCTTTTTTTTGTGTGTAGGGAATCAATGGCCCTCTTTATTACCTCTTGGGTTAGAATGACCCAATTTATTTTCCTGACTGGCCTGTACTATTTATTTTCTGCTCTATCTTCTGCTGTTCATTACTGCTTCTGATTGACACACTTTCGGATAAGGGTTGGTTAAGGCTTTTGGCTAGGGTTTAATGGTGGGTATGAAATGAACAAGTGGTGAGTGTTTGGCTGCAAACTGGGTTATGGAAACACACATAAGGGGTCAAAAGGAACGATAGATAACAAATGGGTTAAAAATACACACAATGCCTGGAATCATCTCTCAAGGTCCACACGATATGGTCTACTTTACCCTTACCCAATACACCGATGGTCGTCTTTGCTACTCAATGCAATATTATAGCGAGATCACTCTATAATCACGACAAGGAATTCGAAAAAGTGTATACGAATTTCGTGTATGAATCCCTCGAAATGAAAAACGTCTTTTAGGCTCAAATCTCACTATTGGGTGGTCTCCACTAATGTCCCTAATCATGTCTTTTCCCGGTCCTTCCCTAATGGTCACGTTACTATCACAAGATTCTTCCCACAATGGTTGGTCTCAATCATTCAAAATAAAATTTTTAGCTAATACGATCTAAACATTCAGAAGTGTGGGGAATCTACGTGCATAAACGTGGGCCCGATTGGGCAACCCCAAACCTTACCCACACATTGTCCCCAATGTGTAAGTGTCGGCGTAGGCGATACAAAGATGTGACACGTATTATTGTGCAGTTATAGCAGTTATCAAACAGGAAAGACAAAGTCTTAATCACGAAATGCTTTTAAAAAAAATATGGCCACCCCAAACCTAGGCCGTGGCCTAGGTTTGTCAACTAACGCCAACCCCAAACCTCGGTGAAACCGAGGTTTGCACAGGATTAAAAGTGAGTGTGTAGATGTTGAACGGTGAGGCACCCCAAACCTAAGTGAAACTTAGGTTTGTTGCATCTCGTTTAACTAAAAGGAAACAAAACATCATACACCACTCGTTAACACACAGAGTTAGAACATACCTGTTTGCCCGGACGGAGGAGATTCTCTTGCAATACTGAGGAGAATGGTTGGGAGACATCGGAGAAGCTGAAGAGGGGAATACAGAAACAACAGCAAAGAAAGGAAAAGGAAGCAGAGAACGAAACGACTCAAAGCAGGAAAAAGGAACACACTGCACGAGAACAGGGAGCCGCGCAGTTTGGGCCGCGGCCTGAAACCGCATGGCAAACCGCGTAACTCTCTGTTTCGCAAAACCATTCAGGGACACCCGCGACTTAGCACGCGATATGAAGTCGCGGGGTATCCCGCGTATGCCTCTGTTACAAAAAAAATTATAAATAAAATCACTTAAAAACCTAAATTAAAAAAAAGAACGCAAACCTCGGTGGGTTGCCTCCCACCTAGCGCCTTGGTTTCGGTCGTGGCGCGACCTTCCTTCTGATTACTCCTTCGGCTCTCCTTGATTACCGGGTTCCTCTTCACTTCTACCTCTCTCGCTCTCGAACATCTTGAACACTGTCTTTTCACCACCAACCCTTAAGGTCATCTCGCCTTCTTCCATGTCGATCAGCGCTTTGCTCGTGGCTAGGAAGGGTCTTCCCAATATTAGCGGGACCTCTATATCTTCATCGATGTCTAGCACCACGAAGTCCACCGGAAAATAGAACTTGTCAACTTTGATGAGCACATCCTCCATTACTCCATATAGATACACTATTGATCTGTCTGCGAGTCAGAGTGTCATGTACGTTGGCTTTACTTCCCCCAAGCTAAGTTTCCTGAAAACAGATAAAGACATTAGATTAATACTTGATCCTAAATCGCATAACACCTTATCAAAACAAAGATTCCCAATTTGAATAGGGATCGAAAAACTCCCTGGATCCTTAAGCTTCGGGGGAAGCTTGTTCTGAATGATCGCACTGCACTCTTCAGTAAGTGCAATGGTAGACTGGTGTTCGATTACCCTCTTCTTGGATAAGATCTCTTTCATGAACTTGTGATATGTTGGCATTTGGGCTAGCGCTTCTGCGAAGGGGGTGTTGATGTGTAGCTTCTTAAAGATGTCAAGGAATTTCTTGAACTGTTCCTCATCTTTATGTGCCTTCACCCGATTCGGAAATGGTAGCGGTGGTACAAACGGTTTGACTACCGGCTTTGATGGAGGTGTCACCTCTTTTACCTTCGGCTTCTCCCGATCAATCATATCACTAGAACGCTCATCCTTCAGCCCAACATTCGCCTCCTTGATTATCTCTTTGCCACTTCTCAGATGAATGGCATTACATTCTTCTCTTGGTTTCGTTTCAGTCTAACTCGGAACCGTTCCTGGGGCTCGGTTTTGTAAGACTTCAGAAATTTGCCCCACTTGTCTTTCAAGGATCTTGATGGATGTGGTGTTCTGATCAGTTGCAGCTTTCACTGTACTCACCGTGCTTGCCAAACCTTCAACCGTGCTATCCAACTTTTTCATAAACTTCATCATCATATCTTCTAGCCCCGGTTTCTTCTCTATGGATGGTCCTTCATCGAATTTCCTTTGGTTGAAACCTGGAGGACGGTAAACATTGTTAGCGTTAGAAGAATTAGAAAAGTTGGGATGATTACCTTGTTGTTGTTGGCCGGGTTGACTCCATGAAAAGTTAGGGTGTTTCTTCCACCCTTCATTATATGTGTTCGAGAAAGGGTCGTTCATCGGCTGGTTGTTCCGGTTTTGTAAAAACTGAACTTGCTCGGGTTCTTGCGAAGTAGGGAACACGTCCGGACTACCTCCCTTCAAGTGGTTGGTGATAGCGGCTAGCTGAGCTTTTATTACCTTCAGTTCATCCGATTCTTGAACACTCGCTACCGGTCTGATAGAATATCGTGGAGTGGCATAGCTATGTTCGGCTAGATTCTCGATCAAATCGACTGCTTCTTCATAAGTCTTATTCATGAGAGCTCCACCCGCTGCAGCAGTGATGTCATTCTTGAACAGCGGGTGATGGCCTCCAAAGAACGTTTGGATAATCACCCACCCGTGTAACCCATGATGTGGACACTTTTTCAACATGTCCTTATATCGTTCCCAAGCTTCATATAGAGTCTCTTGGTCCCATTGCGCGAAGTGAGTAATGTCGGCCATCAGTTGAGCGGTTCTTTCCGGTGGGAAGATTTTCTGGAGAAACGCAGCTTTCAGGCATGTCCATGTAGTGATCTGATCCGATGGTAGGCCCTCTATCCAAATTTCAGCTCAACCCTTTAGGGAAAAACTGAATAGCCTCAGCTTGATCGCGTTCTCCTACATCCCATTGATCTTGAACGTATTGCAAATCCGTTCAAATGCGCGAAGATGTGCATGGGGATCTTCGGTTGGTGCTCCCCCAAACTGATTTTGTTGTACCATCACGATGGTCCTCGGTTTGATCTCGAAATAATTTTCCGCAGTGGTGGGTGCTTGGACTCCTATGCGTGCGGCTGCCACGTTCGGGTCGGCAAACGACCGCATAGGACATCTCTCGGGAGGAGCTTCGTCGCCCATCTTCAATTGCCTTTTGACTTTTGATTCTTTGAGTAATTGACGGGCGGTTCTTTTGATTTCCGGATCCAGTGGTTCGATTCCTTCCCCTCGGGTTTTCCTTGGCATAAACCAATTAGTACCTGAAACGGAAAGTAAACAAAATTAGCAATCCAAAAACTGAAAGTGATGAAATAAAAATAAAAAAATTCAATGTAATAGCGCTTATAGCTGGTAGTGCTATCAGTTGCAACTAGTTCCCCGGCAACGGCGCCAAAAACTTGATACGCGGGTTCACACCCCCCTAAATCTAACCGCAAGTGTACGGGTCGAAATCAAGTAATAGTACAAAAGTACGAGTATCGAACACAGGGAACTAGGAACTAAGTATCACAATGACTATAAGATCTATTAACTGAACGGTCGCAATTTTGAGTTGTTGATATTAAACTAATTAATTGCATGTAATTAAATCGAACACGAGACAGCAAATAACTTAAGGACTTCGGATAGAGAAAACAGTTGAGGGTTGGAAATCCTAAGGTTTTCACGTACAAACACTTGACTTAAAACAATTACCAGTTATTCCCTTAATGAATACCCAATCTCTAAAATCACCGTTGTTCTCTCTCGAACAACAACAGGTTTTATTTTGAAAGCATAAGTTTTATCTCTCGATCTCAACCTATGGAACTCAAAACACATTAAACTCAAGATTGTAATGGGACTAAGGCTTACTTGGTATATCTCTATCCAATTTCTCACCTTAGGCATGCAATTCTAGTTCTAGTTATCAATTAATTCTCTCGAACTTAATTGCTAACAAACAAATCAGATGTAAATTGGCCAAACTCACAAAAGCATTAAAATCCAAATCACATGCTTCATTAAATAGGAAAAACTGATAAAAGTATCAAATCACATGTCCATAAGCTTAAACCAAATTCAATCCAACCCCCAACATCTAAAGATTAGTTCATGTTGGTGGTGGATAAAACATAAGAAAATGAAGAGAGATTGTGTGTGTAAACATGATGATCGTGAACGTAATGAATAAACTGATCAACTCCCTTCTCTCGGCTCTAATCCGCTTCACGTGATGAATGTCTCCTCTATCGTGGCTCCAAAATATGTGAAAGTGCTCTGAAAATCGCCCCCACGCTGCCTCCTGTCGCACGTGTCGTGATCATGACCTAAATCCGCAAAACACCAACATATATAAAATGAACAGTGGGTTGCGCGACCTGAACCGCGGATTCAGGCCGCGCAACAAGTCGCGCGTGGTTCTGAAGGCTTCGGGTCAGGTTCGGGTCCTGGTTTGGGTGCGGGTCTCGGGCTTGGATCTTGGGCTTCCGTTGGGCTTCGTTTTGGCTCTCTTTTAGACTCTTTTCTGCTTCTTTTCTCGATGATTACTGTCTTTTAGATTACCTGCACATATCACTCGATAAACCATAAAATTCTGCCTTTTTGCTAGAACACAAGCCAATCTCATTGGTTTGAGGACCGAAAATAACGCCAAAAAGTGGCGTTATCAATATACTTAGAGGAAAAGTTGGACCAACAAAAGATGGGTAATTGTCTAGAGGCTAAAAAACTGAAGTGGAAGACACAAAGTTTAGCTCCCATGAGTAAAGCTTCTTTCCACAAGTTTGTAGCCTTTTACCCCAAGGTCTCTTCACCTTTTCCAAAAAGTCAACTTTAAGTACCATTGGTTTCAATAAACAATTCAATTTGCCATCTCTAAGGGAACATGCTTGTTGCTTTTCATCCCATGCCTCTGCCATAGATCCTTCCATTCTCCAGGATTTACTTCCATGATAAGATTTGATTTTTCTTTGTTTTCTTCTTGGCTCGTCAGTGGGATCCGGAGTGGGCACTCCGCAAGTCACTGCAGATTTATCGTGAAAAAACAACAAAACTCTACCAAATGGTTTATAAAAACTGTGGTCCACTCTTTTTGCTCATTTTTAGGAATATTACCAAGAATGGGTGTTTTGAGGATTGAAATGGCTAAAATTTGACAAAATAACATAAAAATAAAAGGAAATAATAACTCTAAAATTAGAGTTATCACTTGGTATATCTCTATCCAATTTCTCACCTTAGGCATGCAATTCTAGTTCTAGTTAGCAATTAACTCTCTCGAACTTAATTGATAACAAACAAATCAGATGAAAGTTGGCCAGCCTCACAAAAGCATTGAAACCCAAATCGCATACTTCATTAAATAGGAAAATTGATAAAAATCTCAAATCACATGCTCATAAGCTTAAACCAAATTCAAACCAACCCCCAACATCTAAAGATTAGTTCATGTTGGGGTTGGACAAAAACTCAAGAAAAGGATAAAAAGTGGTGTGTGTAAACATCATGATCGTAAACGTGAAGAATGTACTGATGAAATCCCTTCTCTCGGCTCTAATCCGCTTCGCATGGTGAACTCCCCTTCAAACGGTCCTCTATCGTGGCTCAAAAGTACTCGAAATACCTCTGAAAATCGCCCCCTCGTAGCCTCCCGTCGCACGTCAAGAAGTGATGACATAAATTCCGGAAAACGCAAAATATAGCAATGGAACAGGGGGTTGCACGACTTGTGTAACACCCTTAAATTTGGAACGAGCAACTAACGGTAATTTCGATAAAATATCTAAAAGCTGATAAAACATTTCTACAAAACATCCTTGAAAATACCTCAAAGTTTAAACATCACAAACTTCACAACTAATAACTCAAGGCGGGTGTTACTTAACCCGATTGCAAGTTGCTAATCCCAAATAAGTGCGGAAGACTTCGCTAAGCATCTCACTTCTCGTGCACTCTACTAGCACTCATCACTTCACAGTGTAGCTAAGGCTATTCCCAACCTGAACCTGTTGCACATGCCGACAAATAAAAAGGTTAGGCTAACGCCTAGTCAGTTCAAGAGTTTACATCACGAGCAAATCATTTGATAATCCAAAACATGCAACTTAATATATGATTTTCAAAACTGGTTTGTATAAAAGATATCGACGACCCGTTTTCCAAACACACACAATCCTTGTGAGGAAAGCTTCCAATGAAAATCGTTTCTCTGCAAAGGATTCAAATCCAAAACTCACATCAAGAGTTAATTAAATAATAATTTCTCAAGTAATCGTCACTGCGAATAAAACTCCAATAGTTAAAACATCCAATAAGGATGTAACATAAATCCGTCCATCGGTCATGGAAACAATCTATATGCATATAATATAACCTCAACAATGCGAATAATAAAATACCGAAATCAATACCCTTCGGTGACGGGGGAGACCCGATCTGATCGAATGTGGCCAACACATAAATTAAACCACAATTTATAAACGTAAGTAAGCTTCTTGGATGTGGAAAGCAGATGACATCAACCATACTAGGTCTTTAGCCCGTCTTAGACATCAACCATATTAGGTCTTTAGTCAATTTCCGGCATCAATCATACTAGATCTTTAGCCCATCTTTCACATCAACCACACTAGGTCTTTAGTCAATCTTCGGCATCAACCATACTAGGTCTTTAGCCCATCTTAGACATCAACCATACTAGGTCTTTAGTCCATTTAAAACTACCAAGTTAAACCATACTAGGCCTTTACCTTGGAACCCACCATCCAAAACAAGCTTACTTGACGTAAAGATATACATGACCCCAAAAGAATAACTAATGCATTCCAATCATGTAAACATCGAATATAATGCAATTCATGCCACTCAAACCCCAAGCCCACGTCGAGCTTATAAAAAAATCGGACGAATGCCCTCGAGACTCAACTGAGTCCAAGACCGAGCCCTCTGCTCAAAAGATCTAATGATCAGTTATCAATATTAATTCATGAAATGAAATGCATCTAACCCACATCATGCAAACACGTGCTCCGAGGCATGATAATCTCACAACCCCTTCATTGCCACTTTTCCAATGAAGTCAAATCATATATGCGTCTATATGTGTGTATACGTATATGTAAATCTTTTGTAACTCGACAATGCATATAACCCGTCATAGTTCATTAGTCCCAAAGGTACTAAGAATACAAAATCAACAACGGCCTTCACGTCTAAGACCAAACACTCACACCGGCACATACTCAAAGAAAACGCAATTAAGCACATAACACTTCCAAGACTCCACCTTGAGCTACTAAAACCGACAAACACTTAAACACTTATTTGAGTATAAATCAAGCCTTTAAAGGCCAAAATAAACGTTTGGCTTAATATGTGTTACTCACATGATTATGTAAACCAAAATACATCGTTACCCAAAAATATTTACCCTTTGGATTTCTCAATTGGCCATCTGCCCAAAATAAAGGTTTACAACTCTCAAAGTATTCATACGACCAAGATTGACCAAAATCCCCAAATGTGGGTGTTTTACAAGATTTGTAAAGCTCAACACTTTAATTAATCAAACCCACTAATTACTCAACAAGTGATAATTTTATATAAAGCACCCAAATACTTTAAAATAAACATTTTGGCATGTACAAAGTTTTCACAAAGCAACTTGAACTCACCTTGCTAGATTTAGGCTAAATCTAGATTTTCCCCAAACGTAAACTCCTTTGAAGAAACTTGCATCTTCAAGCCAAATCTTCCAAAAACCACTTAGGTTTTGATGAAAACCTAGAAAACCCCAAACATCTCTAGTGTTGTGGATGAAACTTGCTCTTGCATCAATAAATGAAATCACTAGCATAAAGTGGATAAGAAACACATTAATCTCCAAGAAAAACCCTAAAATCGGTTAGGGTTTGAGGAAGGAAGGAAAAACGATTTAGGAGAGAAAGGGAAGAGATTTGAGAGACTTACCACCACCAAACACCCTTGAATCTTCCTATGAATTTCAAAACTCTTTCTAGATCCTTGAAGATCTCTCAAAATCGGAACCATAACAACTTGAATGACCAAAATCGGAGTTGAAATGAGAGAGATATGAAGAAATGAAGTTTGAGGGCTAAAAATCTCGTATTTATGCTCCAGGTACCCGACGACTAAAGTGACGTGCGAGAGTGACACAAGTGTCACTTTCGCTGGGCACTTTTTCCGGGCTCAAATAGCTCTCGGTACAAAACCGGCGAGAGTGACACGCGAGAGTGACACAAGTGTCACTTTCGCTGGTCACTTTAGCCGAGATTGTACCGAAAGTTGTTTTGGCCCTAACTTCTTCGTTATAGCTCCGTTTTCGCTCCAGAAAGAACCGTTGGACTCGTATTCGAATTCCCCATCCAACAAGACCATAAAATCTAGGATTTAACCCAAAATCCTATTTTCATATTTTTCTTAAAAGATCGATTCCACACTGATTCGAAGTTGTACTTATCCAAAAATTACGGGTGTTACAACTTGGCACGCGGCCTCAGGCCGCGGCGCAAGCCGCGCGGTTTCCTGAGGTCAGCGGGTCAGGTTTGGTTCGCGGCTCTTGGGCTTGGATCTTGGGCTTCGGTTTAGACTTCGTTTGGACTCTTTTCTGCTTCTTTTCTCGATGATTGCCGTCTTTTAAATTACCTGTACATTTCACTCGATAAACCATAAAATTCCGCCTTTTTGCTTCAACACAAGCCAATCTAATTGGTTTATGGACTGAAAATAACGCCAAAAAGTGGCGTTATCAACAACCCCAAACCGAGTGTTGCTTGTCCTCAAGCAAATTAGCGATAAAAGAGAATAAAAGCATATATTAGTGAAACAATAATTGCACAACTCCCAATCGGTACCACGTAATGCATTGGTGATTTCCCATACCCGTGAATGCCTATCTCACTCTCGCCTCATCCTTATCCTGTTTGATCTATGGCCTTCCATTGTGAGTTGAACTCGTGACTGCTCTGATTACATTAAGGTTGTACTAGGTCCAAACATACTAGGGAAAACATTTCGCTTCGACCCTACCTCACGGGATACTCTCATTTCACTCGAACCTAGGCTGACGCACATGTTGTCATATATAAGGAAGTTATGTACAATGATACTCGATATTTACATGACAACTCTAATGAAAGACGCACAAATATCCAAAAAGTTGATCTCAGAAAGGAATCAAGTAGCAAGACAGGGACTATTGGTAAAGGTGGTCGTATACCCTAATCACATTTTCTAGAAGATCATCCAGGTCTTGTACATGGGTTGTAACAGGGCTAGGGTTATGGCTAAGAAACGAAGGGTAAGCGGATCAAAAATCCTCGGTGTGTCAATCTTTAGCAGTTCTGAACTTTCCTGGCTTTATTTTCTATCATTTGGCCATCTTTGTCATTTTTGGAGTCGCTCTGACTCTCTTATTTATCTGCTGTAGATACTATCTAAACTAACTATTATTTTTTATTTTATTTTATTTTTATTTTTTTGGGGCATCATTGGCCCTCTTTATTTGTTTGGGGATGCATTGGCCCTCTTTTCTATCTCTTATTTATTTTTATGACTGGCCTGTACTTTTTTCTTTTCTGCTCTATCTTCTGCTGTTCATTTCCGCTTCTGATTGATACACTTTCGGATAAGGTTGGCTAAGGCTTTTAGTTAGGGTTTAATGGTGGGTCTGAAATGAACAAGGGGTGAGTGTTTGGCTGCAAACTGGGTTATGGAAACACACATAAGGGGTCAAAAGGAACGATAGATAACAAATGGGTTAAAAATACACACAATGCCTGGAATCATCTCTCAAGGTCCACACGATATGGTCTACTTTACCCTTACCCAATATCCCGATGGTCGTCTTTGCTACTCAACGCAATATTATAGCGAGATCACTCTATAATCACGACAAGGAATTCGAAAAAGTGTATACGAATTGAGTGTTTAAATCCCTCGCAATGAAATACGTCATTTAGGCTCAAATCTCGCTATTGGGTGGTCTCCACTAATGTCCCTAGTCATGCCTTTTCCCGGTCCTTCCCTAATGGTCACGTTACTATCACAAGATTCTTCCCACAATGGTCGGTCTCAATCATCCAAAACAAACATTTAGCTAATATGATCTAAACATTCAGATGTGCAGGAAATCTACGTGCATATACGTGAGCCCGATTGGGCAACCCCAGACCTTGCCCACACATTGTCCCCAATGTGTAGGTAGGCTATACAAAACGTGACAAATATTGTTGTGCAATTATTACAGTTATCAGACAAGAAAGACAAAGTATTAACACGATACATCAAAGAGTGAGCCCAAAGTTATTCAAATACGGCCACCCCAAACCTAGGCCGTGGCCTAGGTTTGTCAAATAAAGCCAACCCCAAACCTCGGTAAAACCGAGGTTTGCAAAGAGGTAAATGTGAGTGTGTAGATGCTGAGACAATGACCACCCCAAACCTAAGTGAAACTTAGGTTTGTTGGGTCTCGTTTAACTAACAAGGAACACGAAGCAACACACACTACTCATATGAACTCATAGAATTAGTACATACCTGTCTGGCTGGAGAGGGATACCTTGGAAGTGGTGTGGAGAGGGAGAGCACCGAGAGAATTATGAAGGCTAATGAAGAAAGAAATGGAGAGAAGGGTGTAGCAAAAGAAAAACAAATTCGGTCAGAAAAATACCCCAGACCCCAAAGGGAGCCGCGCGGCTTGGGCCGCGGACTGAGGCCGCGGGCTACCCCGCGTAGGTCTCTGTTCAATTTCGTTTTTTTTTCAAAAACACACTAAAAACGCAGATTAAAACTAAAGAGATCAAACCTCGGCGGGTTGCCTCCCACCCAGCGCCATAGTTAAAGTCGTGGCACGACTATGTGGCCCTCAGTTTGGCTCGGTATCCGCGGAATCGAACCGCCCACACTTACTGTTTTCTGCGGCTTCTTCTACACCTTGTTTTCCGTGATTACCGGGTTCCTCTTCAATTCGACCTCTTACACTCTCGAACATCTTGAACGTTACTTTTTCGCCGCCAACCCTTAAGGTCATCTCGCCTTCTTCCATGTCGATAAGTGCTTTGCTCGTGGCCAGAAATGGTCTTCCCAATATTAACGGGACCTCTTTATCCTCATCCATATCTAAGACCACAAAATCAACAGGAAAGTAGATCTTGCCGACTCTAATAAACACATCTTCAATTATGCCATGCGGGTGCTTCACTGATCGATCGGCCAACTGAAGTGTCATTGTCGTCGGCTTCAAGTCTATTATACCCAACTTCCTGAAAATTGACAAGGGCATTAAATTTATACTTTCTCCTAGATCACATAATACCTTATCAAAACAAAGATTTCACATATGAACAGGGATGGTAAAACTCCCTGGATCCTTAAGCTTCGGGGGAAGCTTATGTTGGATTATCGCGCTGCACTCTTTAGTAAGTGTAACTGTTGCATGCTCCTCAATCTTCCTCTTGTTGGAGAGGATGTCTTTCAAGAACTTCACGTATGAGGGCATTTGTGCCAACGCATCTGCAAAAGGGGTGTTAATATGCAGTTTCTTAAAAACTTCAAGAAATGTAGAAAAGTTAAGATCCTCCCTGTGAGCTTTGAGCCTATTCGGATATGGCACTTTTGGAGCTACCGGCTTGACCGGTGGTTGCTTTGGGACATTTGGTTGCTCCTTCTTTATCTCTTCACCCTCCGGGTTTTCCTTCATCCCAACCTCTTCATCGGCTTCCCTTTCATCTATTTCTATGATCTCAATGTCTTGCCCCTTGGGATCGGTTTCCCTTGATGAAGGTTCTCATGTAGGCTCCTTGATCAGCTCCTTGCCACTTCTCAGATGAATGACTTTGCACTCTTCCCCGATTTTCCTTTCAGGTTGACTTGGAAATGTTCTGGGGGCTCGGTTTTGTAAAACTTCAGAAATTTGCCCCACTTGCCTTTCAAGGAGTTCGATGGAGGCAGTGTTCTGTTCAGTTGTTGCTTTTACTGTACTCACTGTGCTTGCTAATCCTTCAACCGTGCTATCCATCTTGGACATGAACTTCATCATCATGTCCTCTAGCCCCGGTTTCTTCTCCCCGGACTGTCCTTCATCAAATTTCCGTTGGTTGTAACCTGGAGGACGGTAGACATTGTTAGAATTAGACGAATTGGAAAAGTTGGAATGATTACCTTGTTGTTGTTGGTCGGGTTGCCCCTGCGGTTGACTCCATGAAAAATTAGGGTGTTTCTTCCAACCCTCATTATAGGTGTTCGAGAAAGGGTCGTTCCTTGGCTGGTTGTTCCGGTTTTGTAAAAATTGAACCTGTTCAGGTTCTTGGGAAGCGGGGAACACTTCTGGACTGCCTCCCTTCAAATGGTGTGTGATAGCGGCTAATTGAGCTTTTATCACCTTCAACTCCTCTGATTCTTGAACATTAGCTACCCGTCTGATAGAAGATCGTGGAGAGGCATAGCTATGCTCGGCTAAGTTTTTGATCAAATCAACTGCTTCTTCATACGTTTTATTCATGAGAGCACCACCCGCCGCAGCTGTGATGTCATTCTTAAATTGTGGGTGGAGTCCACTGAAAAACGTCTGGATGATGACCCAACCATGTAACCCATGATGAGGACACTTTTTCAACATGTCTTTATACCGTTCCCACGCCTCGTATAGTGTCTCTTGGTCCTATTGAGCAAAGTGGGTGATATCGGCCATCAGTTGCGCGGTTCTACCTGGTGGAAAGAATTTCTGGAGGAAGGCAGCTTTCAGGTCCGCCCATGTAGTGATCTGATCTGATGGTAGGTTCTCTATCCATATTTCAGCTCTACCCTTGAGGGAAAAGCTGAACAGCCTCAGTTTGATTGCATTCTCGTCCACCCTATTGATCTTGAACGTGTTGCATATCCTCTCAAATGCATGGAGATGTGCATGAGGATCTTCTGTTGGGGCTCCTCCATACTGATTATGTTGTACCATAACGATGGTACTCGGTTTAATCTCAAAGTAGTTCGCCCCAGTAGTGGGCGGTTGGATGCCTATACGTGCGGCTGCCACATTTGGATTGGCAAACGACCGCATAGGACGTCTCTCAGGAGGAGCTTCGTCACCCATCTTCAATTGCCTTTGAGCTTTGGATGCTTTTCGAAGCTGACGGGCGGTTCTTTCGATTTCTGGATCGATCAGTTCGATTTCCTTCCCTCGGGTTTTCCTTGACATAAACCAGTTAGTACCTGAAATGGAAAGTAAGCAAAATTAGCAATCCAGAAACGGAAAGTAATAAAACAAAATAACAAAAGTAACAAAAATTTTCAATGTAATAGCGCTTATAGCTGGTAGTGCTATCAGTTGCAACTAGTTCCCCGGCAACGGCGCCAAAAACCTGATAGGCGGGTTTACACCCCCCTAAATCTAACCGCAAGTGTACGGTGTTGAAATCAAGTAATAGTACGAAAGTACGAGTATCGAACACAGGAAACTAGGAGCTAAGTATCACAATGACTATAAGATCTATTAACTGAACGATCGCAATTTTGAGCTGTTGGTATTAAACTAATTAATTGCAAGTAAATAAATCAAGAACGAGACAGTAGACAACTTTCGGAACTTTGGATGGAGAAAACAGTTGAGGGTTGGAAATCCTAAGGTTTTCACATGTAAACACGGGACTTAAAATAATTATCATCTATTCCCTTTAATGAATGCCCAATCTCTAAAATCTCCATTGTTCTCTCCCGAGCAACAACGGGTTTTATTTTGAACGCACAAGTTTTATCTCTCGGTCTCAACCTATGGAATTCAAAACACATTAAAATCAAGATTTCAACGGGACTAAGGCTTACTTGGTATATCTCTATCCAATTTCTCACCTTAGGCATGCAATTCTAGTTCTAGTTAGCAATTAACTCTCTCGAACTTAATTGATAACAAACAAATCAGATGAAAGTTGGCCAGCCTCACAAAAGCATTGAAACCCAAATCGCATACTTCATTAAATAGGAAAAAATGATAAAAATATCAAATCACATGCTCATAAGCTTAAACCAAATTCAAACCAACCCCCAACATCTAAAGATTAGTTCATGTTGGGGTTGGACAAAAACTCAAGAAAAGGATAAAAAGTGGTGTGTGTGAACATCATGATCGTAAACGTGAAGAATGTACTAATGAAATCCCTTCTCTCGGCTCTAATCCTCTTCGCGTGGTGAACTCCCCTTCAAATGATCCTCTATCATGGCTCAAAAGTACTCGAAATACCTCTGAAAATCGCCCCCTTGTAGCCTCCCGTCGCACGTCAAGAAGTGATGACCTAAATTCTGGAAAACGCAAAATATAGCAATGGAACAGGGGGTTGCGCGACCTGGCACGCAGCCTCAGGCCGCAGCGCAAGCCGCGCGGTTTCCTGAGGTCAGCGGGTCAGGTTTGGTTCGCGGCTCTTGGGCTTGGATCTTGGGCTTCGGTTTAGACTTCGTTTGGACTCTTTTCTGCTTCTTTTCTCGATGATTGTCGTCTTTTAGATTACCTGTACATTTCACTCGATAAACCATAAAATTCCGCCTTTTTGCTTCAACACAAGCCAATCTCATTGGTTTGTGGACTGAAAATAACGCCAAAAAGTGGCGTTATCAGCAACCAACCAGAAGCTGCCACGTGTAAAGGCATACTGACATGTATTAAATGCATGCAGTATATAAAGGAAACCCTACTTCATTTGTGAAGGGCTCGAACCTTTCCTCTCGCTGAACTTACTGTGTGTTAGAATACTCTCCTTAGTATTCTAGATCTTCTTAATCTCTATTTCTAGTGCAAGAACTCTTAGTGATTCTCATAGTTTGTTTAGATTAGGTTTATTCCTTAATCTTGTTCCGCAACAAACTGTAAATTGTTTGATACATATCAATATACAATTTAGAAAGATAAAAATTGTGTGTTTGTATTCAACCCCCCCCCCTTCTACAAACTTGTATAACCCCTTTGGGACCAACACCTTCAAAGGCCCCGTGATTTGCCTCCTACCATCAAAAATCAAAAACTCCGAGACGGAAGAAGGGATAGTGTAGTTGATATTCCACCATTTAAAAATGCAATGCCAAAGCGACGAGGCGACCTTGCAACCGAGTAAACAATGATCCAACGATTCAACATGATCCCTACAAAGCGGGAATAACACTAAACGAAGATCGATTCCTCTTTTGTTGAGCTCCTGAAGAACCGACAACTTAATACAACGAGCCATCCAAACGAAAACATTCACTTTCCTAGGAACTAACTTGTTCCATAACGTGGCTTTGTCATTCGGTGTAACAACCCAATTCCCATATACACAACAAATCACATAATGTAACATAACATCGATATAACAAAAGAGACATCATATTACAAGTTCGGTCCCGTAGTCTTTTACAATTAGCAGAAGCCATTCTACTACAAACTTTGTACTAAATACATACATAACATTTAATATTGTAATACAACTGCTAAACATGCCAAAATCTTCATCATATAATCCTTCACAAACGCCATCCATCGATTACTCTAATTACTTGCTCTTACGCGATCCACCACCTGGAATACATATTTTTAAAACAAAAATGAGGGTTAGACCTAAGGGTCTAAGTGAGAAAATCCATGTTAGTTTGAAATCATTTATATAAACCTTAATTATATAAATCACACAACACGATCAAATATATCAATTTGAACTCACACATCATATACCTTCCATTCTCATTCCTCCTGGCCATATTAGTTGGTTGCAAGCCAACTAATAAATTTACAATGCTGTACAACATCTACAGCCAAACAACGCTATACAGATTCTATAGCCAAACACACCGGTCCTAAGCCCGGCCAACGTATTATAACACATTATAATACTCATGTAAATATAATACCTCAATATATTATAATTCACATATATCGCATATATAAACACATAATCACCAATTATCACATTCCCAAACCATACGTATATGTATTCCAGTTAAAAACGTTTTTAAAGTAAAACTCACCTGCTTTGATTATTACACACGCTCGCAAGCTCCTTTCAAAATGGTCTTATCTCTTACCACGACTCCACAGAATCTGAAACAATTTAAGGTACCTTTATTGCCTTACAAGCCAATCGTATAAAGCTTAATAAGTACAAAACCTCCACTGTTTATACCCACTGCAACTGTATGTCAAAACTTAACAAACTACCGGGACTGCACAGAGTACCGGGACTTCTCAGTACCGGGACTCCTTGGTACCGGGAATCTCGATCACCGGGAGTTAACAATACCGGGAGTTCACTATACCGGGACTCCACACTACCGGGAGTCGACAGTACCGGGACTCTACACTACCGGGAGTCGACAGTACCGGGACTCCACACTACCGGGAGTCGACAGTACCAGGACTCCACACTACCGGGAGTCTTCAAGAACACAATCGGTTTCCACTTACCCAGAAATCGATTGAAATCTAATCAAGACGCGAAATTAGAAATTCTAAACCGATAGATATCTTCTATACATGATTACCAACACAATATGTAAGGGACTTACCTCAAAATCGCTTCCAACGAAAACAATCGAAGCCCTAATCGTAGGTTTCGTCCACTGCTTCTTTTCGCCTCTAGAACTCCCGCACACACACACTCTTTCTATTTTTGGTATTTGATGAGTGTAGAGGCTTAAGAGATAATATAGGTCCAACTTACCTTCTTGGCTCAAACTATTCCAAAATGACCCAAAACACCCTTAACCTTATAACTTATCTCAAATTAAACAAATCATTATATCTTATGGTTAAATTAATTTAACGGATAGGTAAAATATCTAACGGACTTACCCGGGGTATTACATCATCTCCCCCTTAAAAGAATTCCGTCCCGGAATTCAGTTAAGTAAAAAGATGAGGGTATTTGGCTCTCATTTCCGATTCCGATTCCCACGTAGCATCCTGACCTCTATGATGCCTCCACTGAACTTTCACTTGCCTGACCTCTTTATTCCACAGCACTTTGACTTTATGATCAACTATAGCTTCCGGTTCTTCCACATAATTCAGTCTTTCATCGACTTGTATCTCTGGTAGGGAGACTGGCTGATCTGGAGTAACCAAACACTTTCGGAAGTTCGATACGTGAAATGCATTATGGATCCTGCTCAATTCCGGTGGAAGATCTAATCGGTAAGCTACTTCATCGATCCTTTCTGTAATCGCAAACGGTCCGATATACCTTGGGCTAAGTTTACCTTGTCTCCCAAATCGGATGACTCCCTTCCATGGCGAAACTTTTAACATTACGAAATCCCCGACTTGAAATTCCAAAGGCTTTCGACGTCGGTCAGCGTAGCTCTTTTGTCTATCTTGAGCCACTTTCAATCTTTCTCGAATCTGAGTAACCTTATCGGCAGTTAATTGAACTATTTCCGGCCCTGCTAACTATTTCTATCCCACTTCGTTTCAACATAGAGGCGTTCGGCATTTCCTACCATACAGTACTTCAAACGGTGCCGCTTGTATGCTGGAATGATAACTGTTGTTGTACGCGAATTCGATCAACGGTAAATGCTTATCCCACGATCCCCCAAAATCAACAATGCAAGCCCGGAGCATATCTTCTAAGGTCTGAATCGTTCTTTCACTCTGACCATCTGTTTGGGGATGATACGTCGTACTTAACTTTATCTGTGTTCCCATTTCCCTTTGAAAACTTCTCCAAAATCTTGAAGTAAAACGACTATAACGATCAGAAATGATAGATATTGGAACTCCATGTCGAGTTACTATTTCATCAATGTACAACTTAGCTAATCGCTCCATCGAATCGGTTTCCTTTATCGGTAGAAAGTGTGCAGACTTTGTTAATCTGTCGACAATCACCCAAATAGAATCAAATCCCTTCGGAGTCCTTGGTAGCTTCGTGATGAAGTCTGTGGTAATATGTTCCCACTTCCACATAGGTATTTCTAGCCGTTGTAGTTGACCAAACGGCTTTTGGTGTTCGATCTTTACTTTCTTACAAGTATCATATCTTTCCACATACTGAGCAATCCTTCTTTTTATTCCCGGCCACCAATAGAATTGCTTTAGGTCTTTATACATCTTGTTTGTACCTGGGTGAATAGAGAAACGGGATTGATGAGCTTCTTGTAAAACACGATCACGTAACCCACCCAAACGAGGTACCCACACTCTGTTTCCCAGACACAATAACCCACGATCATCTTTTACTAGCAATGCTGACATCCCCGCTAACCGTTCTGATTTCAGATGTTCATCCTGATAAGCCTCCACTTGACACTTCTGCAATTCGTCAAATATGTGGGGTAGGAGTTCAGTTCGTAGTGAAATAACTTTTATTGTTCCACTCCTTTCTTGACGACTCAGCGCATCCGCCACCACATTTGCCTTTCCCGGGTGATAAAGGATTTCACAGTCGTAATCATTCAGCAATTCTAGCCATCTTCTTTGTCTCATATTTAGTTCCTTCTGGTCAAAGAGATGTTGGAGACTCTTATGATCGGTATAAATCTGACATTTGGAACCATACAGATAATGTCTCCAAACCTTTAACGCGAAGACGACTGCTGCAAGCTCCATGTCGTGCGTAGGATACTGTCTTTCATGATCCTTTAATTGACGAGAAGCATAAGCAATAACCTTTCCACACTGCATAAGTACACATCCCAATCCCAGTTTTGACGCATCACTATAAACAACAAAATCTTCCGAACCATCAGGTAGTGATAGAATCGGCGCGCTGCACAGTTTCTCTTTCAATATCCGGAATGCCTCGTCTTGTTCTGCTTTCCATTCAAACTTCAGGTTCTTCCGCGTCATCTTAGTCAAAGGCGTGGCAATACAAGAGAAGTCTTTTATGGATTTCCGATAGTAGCCGGCTAAACCCAGAAAACTACGTACTTCGGTTGCTGTCTTCGGCGATTCCCACTTTTCAACTGCTTCCACTTTCATCGGATCAACTTGTATCCCTTTTTCGGAAACTACATGCCCCAGAAACTGAACTTTTCGTAACCAAAATTCACATTTCGAGAATTTAGCATACAACTTCTCCTTCTTTAATAGCTCCAGAATCAAACGAAGGTGTTGCGCATGCTCTTCCTTGGATCGGGAATAGATATGTATATCATCGATAAATACAATTACAAATTTATCGAGATACGGCTTACATACCCGATTCATTAAATCCATAAAAGCAGCTGGAGCGTTCGTCAGTCCAAACGGCATCACTAAGAATTCGTGATGACCATACCTTGTTCGAAAGGCAGTCTTTAGAACGTCTTCTTCTTTAACTATCAACTGGTGATAACCGGATCTTAGATCAATCTTGGAGAAATAGCAAGCTCCAACTAACTGATCGAAGAGGTCATCAATTCGGGGTAACGGATACTTGTTCTTTATCGTGCGCTTATTCAGTTCTCGGTAGTCGATACACATTCTCATCGAACCGTCCTTCTTTTTTACAAATAACACTGGTGCTCCCCACGGCGAAGAACTAGGTCTGATGAAGCCCTTATCGGATAGGTCTTGTAGTTGTGCCATCATCTCTTTCATCTCTAGGGGTGCCAGACGATAAGGTGCACGGGCTACAGGAGTGGCTCCAGGAATCAGGTTTATACCGAACTCTACTTGTCTAACAGGCGGAAGACTATTCAAGTCTTCGGGGAATACTTCAGGGAATTCACTAACAATAGGAATATCTTCCATCCTATTCTTTTCTGGCTTAATATCTATCACGTAAGCCAAGTAACTCTGACAACCCTTATTCACACACTTACGGGCTTTTATCATAGATATAAGGCTAGACTGATGATTCCGACGATCACCATAAATCACTACTGATCCCTTCTCAGGTAATATCACATTTATTAACTTCTTATCACACACTATGTTAGCCTGATTCTCGGCCAACCAGTCCATTCCCACTACGACGTCAAACTCTATCAAAGTTATAGGAAACAATTGTATCGGCACTCTACACCCCTCTATATTTATCACACAGCCATCAAATACTTCTCTAACCGACACTTGATTATCATTTGCCGTATCTACTGATAGAGTATGTTCTAGCATTTTAGGTTTCAAACACAGACAAGCAGCAAATGCAGGAGACACAAACGATCGGTTTGCACCGGAATCAAATAACACCTTAGCACGTGTAGAGTTTATTAAAAATGTACCTGTGACCACATCCGGAGTTTCCTCCGCTTCTTTCTCGGTCATTTGAAATGCACGACCCCTGGTTACTGGCGGTTCCAGTCTTGGTATTACTGGTTTAACAATCGTTGGCCTGTCCAAAGACCCACCTTGCTGTATCCTCCCCCGCGGACAGTCCGACTGAAGGTAATCCAGAGAATTGCATAAGAAACATAACCGCGTTACCTTACAATCCTTGATGACGTGCCCGGTCTTCCCACACTTATAACACGCTCGTAAATCACCTTGGCAATTTCCTTGGTGGACACGGTTGCATTTCTGACATGGTCTTTCCGCCGGTCGAAACGGCGGACGGCTATCATACCTCTGAAATCGGGACTTCTTCGGATCGTGTTGTGGTCCTTCCCACTTTCTCTTCCCAATACTTTTATCGCCAGACTCCCTTCTAATATCTCGTTCAACATTCTCCGCGGCATCAACTGCAGCTGAGAAGGTATCGGGTCCTTTTGCAGTCACTAGCCTTCTGACTTCTGAGTTCAGCCCAAAGATAAACCTTTCCATCTTCATTGTCTCCGTAGCAACGTAGTATTCTGCGAACCGAGACTTTTCCAGAAAGCTAGCAGTGTAATCTCGAAAGGATAAGTTTCCCTGTTGCAAGTTCATAAATTCCCCTTCCAGTTGTTTAACGGCTGCTTGGGGACAAAATGCGTTCATGTAGGCTATCACAAATTCTTCCCAAGAGAGGGCATAATAAACATCAGATCCTTTAGAATGAATAAAAGATTCCCACCAATACAAAGCATCCCCTTTTAACATTGTTGCCCCGTACAATACCCTATCTTCATCTGCACACTTGCTTGTCTTGAAAATAGCTTCTATTTCCTTCATCCATCTCATTGCTTTCACGGGATCCCTGTCTCCTGAATAGGTCGGAGGTCTACAGCTTAAAAACATTTTGTAGTCGCACTTCCTTTGTACTGGTACAACAGTCGGTGTGATAGGCATTTCATCTTCCGGACCGGGATCCGGTATTTCAGTTTCATTATGACGGTTTCGATCAAACATTGTTTGTATGCTAGCCTGCAGTCTTCCCATTTCTGCCATTAGATCATCCCTGGTAACGAACTCTGTACCATGTGGATGGACTCTGCCTCCGGCTCGACCTCCAGCTCTACCCCCGGTTCTACCCCCGACTCTGCCCCCAGTTCTGCCTCCCCTGTCCCCTGTTCCTATTGGCGGATTAGTACTATTCAGATTTCCTCCTCCTTGGTTCTTTCGTCTAGTACTACTTGCCATTCTGTAGATTCAAACAAAATTAATACACACATAAGCACATACCCTATATAACAAGGTATTCTGGTTCAAACATGTACCTGTAAGATCATAATTACACTGGCCAGGCGTAATTTGAAATTACCTTACATGATGTTCCTTCTTCCCTTTTATACTTCATCATCCCAAGGTTCTATAATGATAGGGACATCCTACTTCACATGCAGTTTAAGTCTAGGTACAGATACAAATACCTAAATCTCTTAAACCAAGGCTCTGATACCATTTGTAACAACCCAATTCCCATATACACAAAAAATCACATAATGTAACATAACATCGATATAACAAAAGGGACATCGTATTACAAGTTCGGTCCCGTAGTCTTTTACAATTAGCAGAAGCCATTCTACTACAAACTTTGTACTAAATACATACATAACATTTAATATTGTAATACAACTGCTAAACATGCCAAAATCTTCATCATATAATCCTTCACAAAAGCCATCCATCGATTACTCAAATTACTTGCTCTTACGCGATCCACCACCTGGAATACATATTTTTAAAACAAAAATGAGGGTTAGACCTAAGGGTCTAAGTGAGAAAATTCTTGTTAGTTTGAAATCATTTATATAAACCTTAATTATATAAATCACACAACACGATCAAATATATCAATTTGAACTCACACATCATATACCTTCCCTTCTCATTCCTCCTGGCCATATTAGTTGGTTGCAAGCCAACTAATAAATTTACAACGCTGTACAACATCTACAGCCAAACAATGCTATACAGATTCTATAGCCAAACACACCGGTTCTAAGCCCGGCCAACGTATTATAACACATTATAATACTCATGTAAATATAATACCTCAATATATTATAATTCACATATATCGCATATATAAACACATAATCACCAATTATCACATTCTCAAACCATACGTATATGTATTCCAGTTAAAAATGTTTTTAAAGTAAAACTCACCTGCTTTGATTATTACACACGCTCGCAAGCTCCTTTCAAAATGGTCTTATCTCTTACCACGACTCCACAGAATCTGAAACAATTTAAGGTACCTTTATTGCCTTACAAGGCAATCGTATAAAGCTTAATAAGTACAAAACCTCCACTGTTTACACCCACTGCAACTGTATGTCAAAACTTAACAAACTACCGGGACTGCACAGAGTACCGGGACTTCTCAGTACCGGGACTCCTTGGTACCGGGAATCTCGATCACCGGGAGTTAACAATACCGGGAGTTCACTATACCGGGACTCCACACTACTGGGAGTCGACAGTACCGGGACTCCACACTACCGGGAGTCTTCAAGAACACAGTCGGTTTCCACTTACCCAGAAATCGATTGAAATCTAATCAAGACGCGAAATTAGAAATTCTAAACTGATAGATATCTTCTATACATGATTACCAACACAATATGTAAGGGACTTACCTCAAAATCGCTTCCAACGAAAACAATCGAAGCCCTAATCGTAGGTTTCGTCCACTGCTTCTTTTCGCCTCCAGAACTCCCGCACACACACTCTTTCTATTTTTGGTATCTGATGAGTGTAGAGGCTTAAGAGATAATATAGGTCCAACTTACCTTCTTGGCTCAAACTATTCCAAAATGACCCAAAACACCCTTAACCTTATAACTTATCTCAAATTAACGAAATCATTATATCTTATGGTTAAATTAATTTAACGGATAGGTAAAATATCTAACGGACTTACCCGGGGTATTACATTCGGGAAAGATTGTAGAAAGTGACCATCCACTATATGTCGGAGAGATGAGGAAGTGAAAGATCCGCCTGAAGTGAGGAAACAACGAGCGACATCCCTACCAGAGACCTTAGGAGAAGCATTTGCAACAAAGAAATTAAGTTGGAAAATTCGCGTGAAGCTCTCCCTCGAGGAGGACGAACCCAGCTGGAGATGCTCATAATAGTTGGAGTATATTTTATTCCAATACTTAAAAATAAAAACTAGGAAAATCACAATTATTGTCAGCCCAACTTGATTATAAGATGCAATTGTAGCTGAAAACCTAAAAGTTTCTGCTTAAGAAATAGGGAAATTGACGAAAATAGCCATACCAACAAACCATCTTGAGAAAATAGCCAATTTCTCTCCCGTTTTACGAAAATGGCCATGGGTTCGCACTCGAATACAGTGCGGACCGCACTCGACACCAAAACGACGTCGTTTAAAGGCTAAAAACAATTTTTTAAAAACCCGGATCCGGCACCGCAAGTACGGACCCGGGAAACCCTAATTTTGTAAACACCTTTTATATACAATTTTTCTCAGTTTTTTTCCCAACTTCTTTGAAACAAAATTTTTCATTGTTTATATTTTTCCAGAAATGAGTTCCTTACCTGATAAAATTAAGCTACGTATTTGGCCTGGGGGTTCTTGGCAACTGAACGGGACGGATTGGGAGTATCATTCCGCATTTCCGGTAATGCGAGTTATGGTGCCAACCAACATCACACATTCTAAGTTTGTTAGGTGTGTTCAAAGCAGATGTGGATTCGACCCTAATTTTGGTACGACTAAAATAATGTACCAATTTTCTGGCCAACTTTGTCAGTTACGAGACACCAACGATGTACAAGCTTTTATGGTATCTGCTGCGGCTGTAAGAAATCCACCAACACTTTGTGTTTATATCGAGCTTGCTGACACAAACAATGTTGGTGGTTGTTCCAACAGCGCACGGGAGCCTGATGTGTATGTTGCTGAGGAGAGTCAATCTTCTTTTGGAGTTAGCGGTGGTTCGAACACCGTACGAGAGTCGGATGTGTCTGCTGTATAATAGAGTCAAGCTTATGGGTATAATCCTGATTTTGTTACTGAATATAATTATGGTTATAACCCCGAAATTGTTCCGGAGACCCAAGAACCGGTAGAAGAACCACATGAAGAAGAAGAAGAAGAAGAAGAAGAAGACGAGTCCCATGTTTACCGTTTGGATATTCCTGGTCTAGATCTAAATGAAGAAGATGATGAAGAAGACGATGAAGAAGACGGTGAAGAAGATGAAGAAGAAGAAACAAGTCCTATTAAATCATTCGGTGGAATAAATGATTTTTTTGGCCAACCTCCTCCCCTTCTAGATCGGGATGACCATTTCATAACACCTAACCAAGAGCCCGTAGCATATGATCGTAGTAACTTAGTGAATGAAGGGGACTTCTTCGCCACGAAAGACGACCTGACCCTCGCCCTCGGAAAAAAGTGTGTTGAAGAGGGTTTCCAGTATTATGTGGAGAGATCTTCAAATACCCGATTCGAAGCGAAGTGCAGGGATGTTAACTGTAATTGGCGTGTGTATGCTGCAGATGTCAAAGATACCACTATGTTCCAGGTACGCAGGATGAAAGACGTACACGTTTGTTCAAGGACCCAGATGCATCCTAATCACCGTAACGCCAATAGGAGAGTACTGGGTGATATAATCATGCCTAAAGTACAGGATGAAAGCCGTAAACTCCGTGGATCCGACATTGTGAAGGACATCAAGGAGCAATACAACGTATATATCTCGTATTCGCAAGCGTGGCGTGCGAAAGCTTTTGCACTAGCCTTAGTGCGGGGCGACCCCCACGATTCTTACAGGCGACTCCCTGGGTTTTTCTATTATCTGGAGCTTCAAAACCCTGGTACCTTTTCCCGAATAGAGAGAGATATTACTGGACGTTTTCACCTTTGTTTTTATGCCCTTGGTTGCACGGTATATATTATTTCCTCTTATACAGTCTACACTTTCACTGTACTATAGTATTCTAACGTTTTCAGCATAACTTTTTGTAGATCCGATCGTTTACGAGCTATATGCGCCCGGTCATTATAATAGACGGCGCTCATTTGAAGGGGCCTTACTTGGGAACAATGTTCTTAGCCGTTGCTATGGACGCCAATAATCAAATTTTCATGCTCGCTTTCGGAGTTGGTAGGTCTGAGAGTGGAGAGGGGTGGACTTATTTTTTGTCCAACCTGAAACAGTGTATCGGCGAACCGGAAGGGTTGGTGTTCGTTTCGGACAGGGCCGGTTCAATACGCCAAGCTATCAATACGGTGTACCCACATGCCCATCATGCGCTCTGTTGCCGCCATCTCATGATGAACATGAAAACCAGGGATAATAGGATCGACCATTATAAGACTATGTTTTGGAAGGTCTGTAAGGCGTACACGGTGCATGATTTCAATCTTAGAATGGCAGCTCTACGAGCTGCTGTACCTGTGGGAGTCCAAGTTTTGGAATCCGATACTACGCCAGAAAGATGGTCTAGGGCCCATTTTCCTGCAATTCGTTACAACATAATGACTTCAAACAGTGCCGAGTCTGTCAATGCACTGTCCCGTTACGCTCGGAGGTTACCTATCGTGTCCCTAATGGATTACTTTCGATCAATGCAACAAGACTGGTATGCAAAGCGTCGGAACAACGCAGGTTATCATCTATACGTACATCAACCTACATACAATCTACTGTTGTTACAACAAAGTGAGATTATTTTCATTATTTCGACTTTTTTTCCTGCAGCCAAATGGGTAGATTTTCTAACCCCGTTTGCAATGAAAAAGGTTAAAAGGAGACAAATGAAGTCGGCAAGGTTTACTGTCCATGAAATTGGTCATGGTGTATACGAAGTATGCGATATGCGCAGGGACGCGAAGGTGGCTTACAATAATCGTAATTGCACTTGTATGAAGTGGCAGATGTCCGGTTTACCTTGCAGTCATGCAATCGCCGTTTCAAGATATCTCCGATGTACAGATGTCACCCACCTGGCGCTTGGTTACTTCATGACGGCTACCTGGCGAGCAACACTCTCAGAGGTCATACATCCGGCTGGGCCTCCTGAAACGTGGGTTGTTCCAGACCCACCACTTATGACCATTAAACCTCCGTTGTTGCAGAAACGCGTTGGTAGACCGAGTAACCACGACCGTATCCCATCCCGTGGAGAGGATCCGACACCGAGAAGATGTTCTCGGTGTAAACAAAGCGGACATAATCGATCAAACTGTCATGCAGAGTTTCCAGTGAATCAAGGAGCATCCGGTAGCCGGCAACGTCGAAGAGCCTCTGGTAGCCGCCAACATCAAGGAGCATCCGGTAGCCGACAAACTCAAGCACTGGAGACCCAGGAGACCAACTACGGAAGTTCTAGGCATCATACTTTCGATCTAAACTTTGATTTGAACGAGTAAACCTGTTTGAAGTCTCAATTTATGTATGTTACGTTCAATTGTCTTTCAAGCTTGTTGTCCTTATGTTTACTATTGATTTCAATGTACTTTGTTGTGTATGTTAAGGGTTCTTGTGTGTAAAATAAAATAAACATGAAAGTTACATTTTATTGATACTCATAAAGCATGGAAACTAGTACAGTTGAAGAAATCTACTACTACGGGTAGATGTCCTGCATTTTGGTGATATAGGCAACCTTTTCAGCAATAACCTCCTCTATTCCTGTGTAGCTCTCTGTGAGCTCCGTAATCTCCTCTTCTAGTTGGCGAATCTGTTTTTGCAGATCCCGAATATCCCGCTTCCTTTGTGCCAAATCTTGTTTCTTCTCCTCCAGGCAGTCCTTCTTCCCTTGAATAATCAACATGTTTTGGTTCCACATACGTTTTATGTTTTCAATTTGGGCGTTGTCGTCATTAATTGACCGTTTTACGGGGGATGGCATTCTTTGAGTTCCTGTAAGATCCTCCGACTGGTTAGATTGATACATTGATGGTTCATTCAAGCGATGGTCGAGGTAGTATTGCTCCCATGCAGCGTTCCACTGATATGTCTCCTCTTCCGTGAAGGGATAATCGGCCCTAGTTTGGCCCCATTCTGCCCACTCCTCTGTTGTTATCGGTACCCACCAGATACTCCTGTAAGCTCCATCTTTTAAGGGCTAGTTGTCGTTTTGTCGTGAAGTTCCAGCCCCATTGGTGGACCTTTTCCCTTTTGACCTAGAACCCCCAGCCATAATAGTGGCACGAAATGGTAGAAAGGATAGATAACAACTTGTGAATTACTAATTCATCTGACCACCTACTTATAGTCGTAGGTTCGCAAGTGCGGAGCTGAGTAGGTTCGCAAGTGCGGATGCGGGTAGGTTCGCAAGTGCGGATGCGGAGCTGAGTAGGTTCGCAAGTGCGGATGCGGGTAGGTTCGCAATTGCAGATGCGGGTAGGTTCGCAAGTGCGGATGCGGAGCTGAGAAGGTTCGCACTTGCGATGTTGTGGCTATAAATACCCAAGTTAATTCCAACTTAAGACTCACAACACTCATACGACTTTGTACTCTAATCTATTACCAAGCAAATGGCATCTTCTTCAAACCCACAGTCTTCACAAGTAATGCCGAAAAAGTTAAAGAATGAGGTAGAAAAAAGTGAAAAGGAGATCGAGGAATTAACTGTAGAGTGGACACAGTTGTTGGCAAGGAAGGAGGGACATCTGAAAAGGATGGAAGATAAAGAAAAGGAGATAAAAAGGATGAAGAGGGAAATCAAAGATAAGGAGTCTCGTATTCGTCAAGAAAACTTACACGTCCACAACATTGTACAACAGTTCGCAGTTCTTCAAGCACAGATAAGCGAGAAGCAAGCCTTCATCGATAGGTGTAATGCACTTTATCCTTAGGTGGTGGTAGTGTTGTTGCAGTTTCTATGTTGTTGTTTCAGGATGTGTCTTGCATTTTCTATGTTGTTGTTTCATGTTGTGTTTTGCATTATCTATGTTGTTGTTTCATGTTGTAGTTTGGTCATGAATAAATGATTTTGGTTTTTAGTATTGTGGAGTTGATTGAGGTAAAGATGTAAATAATAAAAGTGAAACACCAAACAATAAAAATTATACAACTTTTAAAAACTATACAACTTTTAAAAACTACACAACTTTTAAAAACTAATTCAACGCGGAGGTCTAAAATAATTCTGCCATTTCTCTCCGCCAAGCCATGGTATCGATATCAATGTTAGGTAGTTTCCCGTTAACCCTATCTGATAAAAATCGGCAGGTGAAAACACCACAGTCGCCTAGCTGACCATTCTGCTGGGGAACATCCGCAGCATAACTCCATCCGATCAGCTCGTTCATTGTCTTGTATACACCTTAATACGAAGGTCATATTTTGCTTGAATGTCTCAAGCAACGCGACAATTCTAGGCGAAACGGTCCGATAACTATCATATACAATCATCTGCATGGTCTATAAGGACCACTCCCCGAGCACCCAATGGTTGTTATCGATGTTCATGGGTATCAAAACCTGCAAACATAAAGTTAACATTAGTTACATAGTATAAATTCATAATGTTTGAAATAGGGAAACTTAGATTACATACAATGTTCATAGGTCCCGTCCATCTAGGAAATCCGTCCGACAAAGTCATTGACCCGTCAATTTGCGGGACTACCTCAAGTAGGTGCCCACGCATCAGCCTTCCCCACAACTCTGGGACGACCATCGTCCAGTTGGTATCTGGAGAACGTGAGATGAGAGCCATTCGAACCCATGCCTCGATATGCTATAAATAAACCATTCAATGATAAGCTACACTGATGCTTTTTGGTATTCAAATTGTGGGACTATAATAACATATGAATGTACTAACCGGGTCTTCAAGCCATCCCTGGTTTTCATAGCCCAATAATTGGCCCCAAAACGTTGGTTCTACATTAAGACGAGGTAAATAAGAAATCCTCATACTGTCAGGCAACTGCTTTTGGAGGTAGAGTTGCTCAACAAATGGGAGAACGGTGGCAGCCTGACGCTGCAGCCTACTGGTGCCAGCCTGACGGGGCCTGACGGGGGTAGTATCAGGGCACTGCATATAAGGAGACCTTTCCCATATCGAAGGCACACGATGGCGTGCCCCCCTACC
Organism: Saussurea involucrata; assembly: GCA_033807775.1. Classification (NCBI taxonomy): domain Eukaryota; kingdom Viridiplantae; phylum Streptophyta; class Magnoliopsida; order Asterales; family Asteraceae; genus Saussurea; species Saussurea involucrata. The sequence goes on from CM066314.1 coordinate 14,322,913, forward strand.
AAGGGGCTCCTCCATCTGAGGTGGGTTTGGGTCAACAACAGGACTGGCGAACATAGGTGACATGCCGCCCACGCCAGCTTCATGAACTGGCATTGATGTTGTTGCAGTTTCATGAAGCGGCATTGGCATGCCCATGGAAAAGCTAGATTGTGCCACGAATGTAGGTCCTGATGGATGAAACGACGCATCCGGATGTGATGGCCCGGGAGATAAGATATCGTCAAACCAATGATTGCTCATAGGAGAAAAAGAAGGAGGAGGGGGTGCCTGTGATGGCTCCTGCGTACAAGTACCAAAATGTTAAACATTGTTAGTAAGTAAGTTTGCATACCAAAATGTTAAACGGTGTTAAATGAAATACTTACATTAAAACGCGCCTGAAACCCGTCAAAACGAGTCTCAAGCCAAACACCAGCCTGCTGAATCTGACCCACATGCGCCCACTTCGGGTCATCGGGCCGAAACTCCCAAGAGGGCAGATCTGAGAAACGGACCGGCCGTGGTGAAGCCCGGCTTCCCTGATGATGTCCCGTGGTGAAGCTCGTAATCCCTGATGTATTGTGCTGTGATGTATCGTGCTCCTGATTGTTAACGGCCTCGGCCTCGTCATCATTGTCGTCCTCGTCATCATTGTCGTCCTCGTCATCGTCGTCAGGGTCACCACCGGCTTCACCGTTGAAGAACATCTGGCTGGACCAATACCACCCCTCTCCCTGCTCTTGATCTGTGGCGACAAGTCTCGTGAGTGGTTGGTCATCTTCCTAATATATGCAAGAGTTGACGAAATATTAGAATTTTAGGGGTTATCTTCATACAAACCTCCAACGTTGTAAAAATTCTTACCCGTGCCGTCACCAACAAAATGTCACTAATTTCGGGTGTATATAATACTTTTCGTTTCCTAGCCCACCCACTTATTCTAGGAACCCGGTTGTGCTGCACGAAATACTTCCTCGAGCGAGGAAAAGTCTCGAGAATCCATATCTGTGGAAAAAGTAATGTTACGCCTACAAAGTCATTAACAATTGTAGAAATATTTAATATTGTGGTAACTAACCTTGAATGGTTGGATAAAGCCCGTTAACGTCAGCTTCGACTTCTTTTCAGGCCGACGCTCAATAAAATCTTTCATCTGCGAATATGTATAATCCCATATGAAACTGCCCCAGGGATATCGGTTCCAAGCCCCAGGATTCTCTATCAATGCAAGGACGGTGGGCGAAATGGGCAAATGATGTTGTCGGCCAAGGAAGATCTCCTCCACCATCATCATCAAACATACTCGGACAACATCAAAGTCCAAGAAACGGTCTCTACCAACTTCGTTGCTGAAGGTGCCAAACAAGGGCTTGAGGCGGCCAATAGTCAATTTACCGTTCCCAAATATTCTATGAACAAATCCCTCAGGCCTGGGTGCAGGAAGGCCCGGCCTCGGGCCAAAAATGAGTCCCGGCATAAGACAAAACCCCTCCGGGCCATACCTAAGTGTGTTCCCGTGAAAACGGTAATATAATGAATCCCTCGGTTGACCACCAGGGGGGATATCTCCTTCTTCAATATGGTAAGAACAAGCGCAGGGTCGTTACTGAAGTCATGAGAATCCAACAACGCACCAAAACAAGTGGCGCGAAGAAGATCAAGCCTATGCTGGGTTAACTTCTCACGGATTTCACTCAACCGGCATAGCTTTGACTTAATCGTCAAAGACTCCCTAATTTCATGCGTATATAAATATCCAAGTTTAGGGAGCTAAAGTGCCAATTTATAAAGTTTAGGGGCCTAGACCGTCAATTTTCAAACTATAGGGACCTAAGCTGTAAATTTCCAGAAAACAGAATTTTGTAAATGCATTGGGACTAATTGCCTACAAAGTTGGGTGAATATCCAAGTTTAGGGAGCTAAAGTGCCAATTTTCAAAGTTTAGGGGCCTAAATCGTCAATTTTCAAACTATAGGGACCTAAGCTGTAAATTTCCAGAAAACAGAATTTTGTAAATGCATTGGGACTAATTGCCTTCAAAGTTGGGTGAATATCCAAGTTTAGGGAGCTAAAGTGCCAATTTTCAAAGTTTAGGGGCCTAAACCGTCAATTTTCAAACTATAGGGACCTAAGCTGTAAATTTCCAGAAAACAGAATTTTGTAAATGCATTGGGACTAATTGCCTACAAAGTTGGGTGAAAATCCAAGTTTAGTGGCCTAAAGTGCCAATTTTCAAAGTTTAGGGGCCTAAACCGTCAATTTTCAAACTATAGGGACCTAAGCTGTAAATTTCTAGAAAACAGAATTTTGTAAATGCATTGGGACTAATTGCCTACAAAGTTGGGTGAAAATCCAAGTTTAGGGGCCTAAAGTGCCAATTTTCAAAGATTAGGGGCCTAAACCGTCAATTTTTAAACTATAGGGACCAAACATGTAAATTTCCAGAAAACAGAATTTTGTAAATGCATTGGGACTACTTGCCTACAAAGTTGGGTGAAAATCCAAGTTTAGGGGCCTAAAGTGCCAATTTTCAAAGATTAGGGGCCTAAACCGTCAATTTTCAAACTATAGGGACCAAACATGTAAATTTCCAACAACAGAATTTTGTAAATGCATTGGGACTAATTGCCTACAAAGTTGGGTGAAAATCCAAGTTTAGGGGCCTAAAGTGCCAATTTTCAAAGATTAGGGGCCTAAACCGTCAATTTTCAAACTATAGGGACCAAACATGTAAATTTCCAGAAAACAGAATTTTGTAAATGCATTGGGACTACTTGCCTACAAAGTTGGGTGAAAATCCAAGTTTAGGGGCCTAAAGTGCCAATTTTCAAAGATTAGGGGCCTAAACCGTCAATTTTCAAACTATAGGGACCAAACATGTAAATTTCTAGAAAACAGAATTTTGTAAATGCATGGGACTACTTGCCTACAAAGTTGGGTGAAAATTCAAGTTTAGGGGCCTAAAGTGCCAATTTTCAAAGTTTAAGGGCCTAAACCGTCAATTTTCAAACTATAGGGACCAAACATGTAAATTTCCAGAAAACGGAATTTCCCAACTTAAACAACATTACATTCTCCAAATAGAACAAATGTGAACAAGAACATTATGTAAAATTTAAACAAAGTTTACTTACATTAAAAATATCATGTCTTTACAATAATAGTGGAACAAAATATAATTTAAACAACATTACATACTCCAAAATTGAACAAATGTGAACAAAAACATTATGTAAAATTTAAACAAAGTTTACTTACATTAAAAATATCATGTCTTTACAATAATAGTGGAACAAAATATAATTTAAACAACATTACATACTCTAAAATAAAACAAATGTGAACAAAAACATTATGTAAAATTTAAACAACATTACATTTTTCATACAATACATACATTAATAAACTTACACAAAAAACATACATTAGATTAAAAAAACGAAAGATGCGAACATTGTGTTAAAAAAAACTTACCTCGTCCGACATTGTGTGTAGAAAATGTGTGTATTCCACTCTCGTGCTTGACTTCAAAATCGTGCTCGACTTCACGTGCCAAGAGGGACCAATTTTTTAAAAAAATTACAAGGGGGGGACCATTTTTTTAAAAAAATCGCAGGTGTGGGGTTGTTCTTAAAGTGGGAAACGCACTGTAAGTGGCGGCTGAGCATTTAGGGTGTTTACAAAATTAGGGTTTCCCGGGTCCGCACTTGCGGTGCCGGGTCAGCACTTGCGGTGCCGGATCCGGGTTTTTAAAAAATTGTTTTTAGCCTTTAAACGACGTCGTTTTGGTGTCGAGTGCGGTCCGCACTGTATTCGAGTGCGGACCCATGGCCATTTTCGTAAAACGGGAGAGAAATTGGCTATTTTCTCAAGATGGTTTGTTGGTATGGCTATTTTCGTCAATTTCCCTAAGAAATATCACCACACACACATGTACATGATGATAAGGTGCGATCATGTCAGAACTACTAAATTTCACTACGTCCAATCTAAGAGGCAACCTTATTAAGTATGATTATGTCCGATCATAACGTCCGATCATGCATAAGGCCATCCGTAGCAATACCCAAAAGCCCTAAAGCCACCTCAACGCCACATCAGCTTTTCTCCAAACCCTCTACAAACCCAAAAGTGGAGTAGCAATACCCTAAAACCCTCTTGCCACCTCGTTTTTTTAATTCTTTTATTTATACATTTAATTATTTAACAAAATAAAAATATTTATATATTTTTTAATAAATAAAAATAAGATAAATAATAAAAATAAAAATTCATATCATTCATTAAAAAATTACAAAATACAAAACACTAAAAACTAATATTAAAAATTATGTAATTTTCTAATTCTATCTTTCTTCGCTAAAGTAGCCCTCAAAATATCTCCCTCAAGGTGATCATGCGGGGCTATGAAAAACTCGAAGTCTTTATCAAATCGTTTTTCTAACTCGAGTTGCAACTGTTTTTCTTCGAGTTCAAGTTTTTTCATTTTATACTCCATCGTACCATCCACATGCTCGTTGAACGAGTTTATGGTCGTCAAGAGTTTTGAAACATTTTCGTCCGATAGCGACCCGGCCGTATTACTCGTTGACGCTTTTTTGGCCTTATTTCTTCCGATGGGTCGTTGAAGTTGCTCGACCTCGACCTCGTTGACGTCTTCATCGTCATCATCGAATGGTTTGGTACGTTTCGAACCCCGCGATGAATTTGTCATCATGGTTGGAACGGTTGCCCATTTTGGACATTTTTTGAGGACTTCCCAAGCTTGTTCGTGTGTGAAAGCAAGCCCAAGTTCCGTTCGGTACCGTTCGTGTGTCGTTCGCGAAATGTCGGCCTCACTCATTCCACTTGATCTATTATTGACCAAGTTGTTGTAGATGCCGGCAAATATCGTTATTTTTTTATTGAGGTCTTTGAATTTGGTGTTGAGTTGATGAGTTGTTCTATAATTTCCGCGACCCATAGAATTAAAGAACACTTGCCCGATTCGGTTCCAAAAACTCTCTACATTTATGTAAATACAAACATTAATAATAATATTAATAATCTTAATAATAACAATAATAATAATAATAACAATAACAATAATAATAATAATAACAATAAAAATATTACCACCGGTTTGTGCGTTACCGACAACGGAGTCCTCCGAAACGTCAATCCACGCCGACACTAACGCGAGTTCCTCCGGTTTACTCCACTTTTGTTTGGCGGCTCTATTTTCATATTTTGTGTTTTTTCCTTTTCTCGTTGGTGTCGGGTTTGATGGTTCCGGGATAGATTGTTGTGTGGAGATGGATTGTGGTGTGTGCGGGATAGAATGTTGGGTTTCCGGAACGATGTCGTCGTCGAGATCGATTGCGGGTGAAGGAAGTGGGTAGTTGGCCGGAGTAAAACCTTGTTGAATCAAACCGGGATATGTAAATTGTTGCGGAAATTGTTGCGAAAATTGTGTCGGAAATTGTTGCGAAAATTGCGGATGATAACCTTGTTGTGAAAACGCTTGGAAACCAAGCTCCGGGTCTTCTTGCGGTTGCGGTGTATCCGGTCGGTTACGACGGGATGTAGGTGTTTTGTTTGGATTCATGATGAAATTTGAGAGAGTTTGAGAGAATTTGAGAGATTTTGGTGTGAAAAAATAAAAGGTTTGGGTTAATATATATAGTGTGATTAAATTGAAAAAAAATTAAAAAAAATATATAAACAAAGAGCCGTTGAAAGAGCCGTTAGTTTTTAATATTTTCAAAATTTTAAAAAAAATTAAAAAAAAGAAGAAATGATCGGGATCAATCGGGTTGGGGAACCCGGGGTTGGAACCCGCCCTCAAGCCCGATCACCCCCGTACCGGAGCCCGGCCTACCTGCTCCCTAGCCCGCTCATAAACCCGCCTCCGCTACGGAAGGCCTAAAGAGGTATGATTATGTCAGAATCCTTAAGAACATCTTTCACTAAAATAGTGAAAATAGAGGTTTTGTTTTTTATTTGAATTCAACAGATTCATATCATACATTAAAAAAATTGAGACTAGTCAAATCAAATGAATGTGATTTTCTACCGAAATCACATGTTATAAACAAGATATGGTCAATGCAAGGAGTCGCGAGAATCACATGTGATTTAGCCGTTCTCATGCTCTTATTTGGTTACTTTTCTCGTTTGAACCCGATATATTCTACGGTAAGACAGGATGAAACAATTTAGAGGATTGTTAGATTTAATTTGAACTTGAAAGAAATATATCAAAAAGGATACATGAGATGAAAGCATAAATCAAAGAGCACAAGGGAGGGAGGGAGGGAGGGAGGGAGGAAGTTAGAAGTTCAATCATCAGCACATTCAATTCAAATACCACCCTTTTTTGGTCATTCCATTATAATGCAACAAAACAAATTAAGAAACTTTAAATTTACAAAACAGAACAGAACACAAGTTAAAAAAGAATTTGTTTTTTTTGTTCTTTCTTTCTACCAAGAGTCCAATCAATACTAGCAGAGCTATATATACCAACCAAATTCACCAAGATGGTGCCATGCTGGTACTGCTGTTGTCATCTATGTGTTGTTCAAAACCTGCTTTACACAAAGTGTCTTTAAGTAACCCCCCCCCCCCCCCTACTAATGGTACCTCAGATACAGATTTTGAAGACCAAATCACCTCCTGCTAGCTAATCCAAGAGACGTGCCACTCGTGCAATCTGTCTACACGACGAGAAAAAACGCTCATTATCAACCAACGACAAAGACCTATGTAAATCCAAAAACGAAAACCACTACGAGCCCAGTATATCCCACCCCGCGGTGGGGTCTTGGGGTGGGGTGGAAGATGTACACAAATTTCAAGTTTACCCTAAAAAGTAGAGTGGGTGTTTCCATGAAAACATAACATGTAAATGTTCACATCAACACTTTTCCTGGTTGTGCTATTGATGGATGCAGCAACTTACTGTTGGAGTCGCATATCGGCTAGACTTGGACCATTTCTCCTCATTATATTTTGGAACCTCCTTCTCTCCTCAAGGGTTCTTTTGGAGAGTAATCTACTGGGTTCTACATATTCTCACGTGTACAATGGTCACATGAAAACCTAGTTGGCCCACTAGCACCACCCACCTTTGCTAAGTGACGGTGGGAGTGCAGATCTTGTTGTGGGCAAAGAATGTAGATTTTAGGGGCGCGTTTGGTACGAGGATGGAATTGGACCGGACAGGAAAGAGTCAGTTAGGCAGATGAAAGACATGTGGAAAGTTTTAGGGTTTTAATTTGACATGGGTAATTTAGTTTTCATCAATAGTATCCCAGCTGCCTGTTTTTTCCCCACCTATTTCGGTGCGACTATGCATTTTTGTCCCCTCTCCTCTATGCCCGCCTCCTTTAGAAAAGAACAGTGCATTGTAACAAAATAAGATGTTTAGGGTGTCTTTGGTACATTGGACATGACATAACTGAACAGAGATCCCCGCTCCACGTTTGACAAGACTTTTATGTGGAACAGTCACGAACAGGGTGGAACTAACTTGTTCCACCCCCAGCCCATGGAAAAAAAACCTATATTCTACTAATATAACCTCAAAATAAAACATAATTCTCTTATAAAATATCAAATACGTCTCCCTCTTTACATTTTATTCACCCTTTGAATTTTATTTATTGTATTTTATGTTCATTGACGTTCACTTATTGTCCTCAAAATATAATTTTTATATGGTTTCTGTAATTTTGGTTAATTTATGTAATTTATTAAATATTAATAATAAAAAATAATATATAAAAGGTATAAAAAATGAAAACTACATAATTTTTTTTATTTTGGTGTCATTTTAATGGTCTTGACAAAAACTTTTAATGATATATTTTGTTGTAAAAAGTATTTATTTAATGTACTTTAATAAATTACAAAAATTAATCAAAACATATAAAAGATGTTAACAACTCATTAGGGGTAAATTGGTCATTTTATCGGTTCTATCCTGTCCAGTTATGTGATTATGTCTTACCAAACGTTTGACAATTGTCCCGTCCTTCCTATCCTGTCTCGATACCAAAGGCACCCTTAATGAACAGTCAGTGCAGGTTCAAATTTAATATATCATGGTAGTATGACCAACCTTTTAGAGGTCACTCCTTGCTTGATTTTGCCCAGAAAAACCCCTTTTTCCGGGAAAAACTGCTCTCCGACAATGATCGGCTGCCCTTGGAGCCAAAAGAGAAGTGTCTCTTTAAGAAAGGCTTTCCCATGGAACTCTTCATGCTAGAACTCGAGCTGATCTTGGGGATTCTGCCCTCATGCCCACTCCTCTTATCATGATCAAACATAATACTACCATCATCCATATCGCCATCCACCACTCGACTTCTTGATTTCTTGTTCATCTTAGCCTTCAACTCCAAATCAGCTTTCAGAGCTTTTTCAGACAACTTAAGAGCCTGCTTCTCCCCAAAAGTACAAACAGGGCACGTTGGATCATGTTTGTTACTTTCTGCTGTCATATTTTCTAAACACTCCGCATGATAAACATGCCCACATATCAAAATGGCCACAACAGCAAGCTCATTAGTGGCTATGATTTTCTGGCTTCCCCAACAAGATTTTTCAGTTAAAAGCTTGGAGCAAACGCCACATGTCTGCATATCAATGGACGGAGAAGAAGAAACCCGCCCACTACATCTGCTTATCTTATCACGACTAAAGTTGAGAGACTCGCTATCAAAAGACCATCTTTCTCTGTGAGAAGTTGCCATGAGCTCAGAGAAGGCAGGTACAGACCAACCATCTGAAGATCCACCATGAGACCCTCTATTTGATTCAGCAAACATAAACGGAGACCCCTCTTCAGAAATTGAGAAATTTGGTGACTTCATCCCTGGAATTCGGCTATCTGATACCTGACGCATTAAATGGTGCCCTGGGGAACGGCCATGCCATCTTGATGGGGGAACGAAATGACCTTGGGAAGAAGACAAAGGGGATGCCGAAAGGGAAGAAACCGAATGCGTGGATGGTGACAACATCTTGGTTGGAGAAGGTTCCGAAGCAAGTTGACTTTCCCTTGACCCCTTCACCTACACAATGCATAAAGGTAAGCAAAAAAGATAATAAATTTATGATATACAGATAATATCCAATAGATCAGTAACTTACCTCTGAAAGAATTTTAGAGATGGATTGGTCTGCAAGGAAAGTAGAAGAATGTTAGATATGGCACTAAGCATCAAATCTATTGATGGATTGTGCAACAAGATTTAAGGTTCTGAGAATCACCGGAACAATCTAAATCCTTGATAGATTTTTATTTACGAGGATAATTATTTACCTGATTGAGGAACAGTATATCCTTGAGAAGGTGAGGACTTTTGCCAAGTGAGGTTTCGGAAACTTTCCAATGGACTACCCTCTTCTGATGCATAAGCAGTTCCAACAGTTGTCTGAGATTTATTGTCCAACCTGTCATTTGTGCCAACACCATCAGAAGACCAATTCATAGAAGTTTCTTCCCCTGCTACACGCCGCCGATTATCCCACCGGACACTCCATGATGGAGAATACCGGACATTCCTCGGCATAACATCACTAGTGGATCCATTTGTTATAGTTCTATCTCTAGCAGCAACACAACAAGCAGACCCCATCTTTGCTCACATGCAAAATGGTGCAAAATGTGTAACAACTACTACTTTCAGCACCCACTATAAGATACCAACTGTTTTTGCTCTATAGCATTTCTCTGTAATCTGAATATTCATGAGAATGATGACTGTCAAGAAAATTATTGAAACTATGGAAGATTAAAGCTTGTAATAGATAACTAAAATATATCAATTCAGTCTTTACATAAACGAGTTTTGGGGGTGGAGAAACTGAGTAAAAATAAGTATCAACCAACCAACCAACACATGATAAAAGGTGCAAGCAAAGATACAAAAGCGATTAGATGCCATTAATGATGTTCAGATGGCTTGCTTTTATACGAAATACAGAGAGGCTAAATGAATCAATAATTCAAACATTAATAACTGTTTGCTTAAAGAAGTAAAACATTGATAAAAGTTATGAAAGGCATATGCATTTTCTGCTCAAATATTGAACTCCGGGTACCATTTCAGTAGATAAATACAAGCCCAATCAAGATATATTAACATGTCCCAAGTAAAGATGAAAATGGCAAAGAATAAAACTTGTAAATTTGCATATGCACATAGTTACAAATGAATATAATTGGACATCAAATGAATATAATTGAACACAACCACATAACTGTTTCCTAGTTACTAATACAGTATATCTGTAAATAAATCAATCATGTTTCTGATTCAAGTGCGATTCAGAAATCTAAATAATAGCTTGAAACCCCAATTTTTTTTAGCTAATTATAAACAGAAAAAAGGCAAATTCCCAATCCAACAAGAATTATGAATCAGCAATAATCTCTTTCCATCCTACGATTCTCACCAGGGTTCTACACCCAGAAAACTCCGTTCAATTTTATTTAATTTCATGGCATGTTTATAACCATTGAAAATCAGAAACCTCTAAAACCTAATTAAAAAAAGAAACAGAAAATATTCCCTAACAAATACCTCGAGTAGATAGCATCTGCTAATTTGCAGGGTAAAGGAGCTAAAAGTGGGTCTATCAGTCACAGTAACCCTAGAAATAAAACGAATCAAACACTTAATAGCAAGTAGAGATCCGGAATAAGTGCCGATGAACCAATAGAACAGTCAATTTGTCAAATTATCAAAATTAAAATTAAAAAAACCTAATTATTTCCACATATATAGCATCCAATTAACCAAAACGCTTAGAAATTGCCATATATACATACATCATACATCATCTATATCACCATATCTATATAATCATCTGCACACATCACCACTGAAACCAGCAGAACTGACGTCACAGAACATACCTTTTTCAGTTTTCACCGGTCGCCGGTGACACCAGAGCGAAAGCGGTGTGTGCTCTATGTCTGAAAAGCTTATATAGTGAGAGAGAGAGAGAGAATCTGATTCTTCTTCTTAAGGAATTGGAGAAACGGAGGCCGTCAAATATGGTTTTTAGTAAAGTCGTTAACGATCTACCGTTTGATAAGGACTTATTTACAAAACCAGTCCCTCAACTTTTCATTTGAATGTAAATACATCACTAAATTTTCATTTTGTCCCTTCTATCATGTTCTACAAATTTATTTACAATATGCTTGTTACAAGCCTGATTATTACTATTTGGAATTCTAATAAATTTATTTTGTAATATTTGATAAAACTGGCTTTTATGTAAATTACATAGGACTAAATAAATCAATTTTATAATATCAAATAATAAAAAAATATTATTAAGAACAAATATAGAACTATTTCTTTAACTTTTATTTGTTTCAAAAATAGTAAGTAACAATCATGTGAAAGTGCATATACATAAAAATGATATTAATATATTATTTTTATTAATCTTTCTAAGAGTCTGATCATACTTTTGTTGCTAAAAACTTAGAGCATCTTCAACAGATTCTCTAAAAACTTCAAAATGGATACCTAAAATTCAAAATTTTCAAAAATATTATATCCCGTTCTAACAATTTCTCTATTTTGGATACTACGACATTAATTTTATGTAACACCCGTAATTTCGGATAAGTACCATGTCGAATCAGTGTGGAACCGATCTTTAAGAAAAATATGAAAATAAGTTTTGGGGTTAAATCCTAGATTTTATGGTCTTGTTGGATGGGGAATTCGAATACGAGTCCAACGGTTCTTTCCGGAGCGAAAACGGAGCTATAACGAAGAAGTTACGGCCGAAACAGTATCCGACCGACCGACCGACCAAACAGGGAGCCGCGCGGCTTTCCACGCGACTTATAAACCGCGGGACAAACCGCGCAACTCTCTGGAGTCTATTAAGTCGCGAACTTTCAGCCCCAAACTTCAAACCTTCATAACTTTCTCACTACAACTCCGATTTTGATGATTCAAGTTGCTACGGTTTCGTTTTTGAGAGCTCTTCAAGGATCTAGAAAGAGTTTTGAAGTATGATGAATGATCCAAGAGTATTTGGTGGTGGTTGAGGTAAACTTCTCACTTTTCTTCGTCTAAGAAGTTAGGGTTTGGTGTTTTGGTGATTTTTGGATGTTTTATGTTAGGGGAAACATATATAAGTGTTTGGAGATGATTATTTATGGTTGAAAACTTGTGGATCTAGGTTTTTGGAAGTTGGACTTGAGGATTCAAGTTCTTCAAAGGAGCTTACGTGTGGAAAACTCTAGATTTAGCTTAAATCTAGCAAGGTGAGTTCAAGTTACTTTGCGAAAACTTTGTACATGCCAAAATGAGTATTTTACAAATATGTGTGTGTTTTACTTGAAAATATATGTGATTGAGTTATTTGAATAGTTTGACTCTTTTTGAAGTGTTTATCTTCATAAATGTGTAAAACACCCATATTTGGGGCTTTAGTTATTTGGATGGTTAGAAATCATAATATGTCTTTAAAAGATTTATTGCTCAAAATGATGTCTATTTGATGGTTTAATCATTTTAGTGTAATTAATTTTGTAAACCATTTGGGAAATACACGATTTAGTGTCAAGAGTTATTTTGAGAATTATAAGGGTATGAATCCTTTGGGAAACCCTTTTGTTTAAACCGTGTCGAGTTTTGGAGTTAAGGATGATTTGGGGGGTACTTGTTTACCTAAACAATGTTTAAACACATTTTATGCAAGGATGACCGTCATTTATGGGTCTAACGAGTTTGGAGCATTTTGCTCGGGTTTGTCTTTAAGAAAGCTTGGGGACATTTGTCCGGTTTTAAATGGTAATGTGGAGTCTTATTTATGGTTTGCATTTATTGCAACTTGATGCATTTTATTGCTCATTATTGATATTTACATGCGTGGGTGTTTTAATCATTCCGGGTTGAGCATGTTTGGTAGACTGTGTTGCATTGGATCCATAGGCATATGAGTCAGTCTTTATTTGATGGTCCATCTCTTTGTGCACGAGGAGTGGACTATGGGGACGCATGGTTATATGCGTAGGCCGTGGGGGCCACTAGCGAGTAGGCAATAAGGGACATTGAAGTCCTTGAGGTGTAACTCGTCTAGACTGGATATGCAATAAGGTCGCTTGTAAGTCCTTGAGGTGTAACTCTACGGGGTATGCAATAAAGGCAATCTATTTATAGCTTGAGGTTGTGATGTCTTTATGGCATGGGAACTAAGGTCGGGGCTTGAGGTGTAATCCAGTAACATCACGAGTGACTTAACTTTGTGTGCCCGTCACTTTCGATGGAATCGGGTCTCCCCCGTCACCGAAAGGTGTGGTTTTGGGTATATGTTTTTATCCATATTTTCGGTGACGTACTTTATTTATACGAACTGTATTCATGGTTATTGGCAGGGTTCTATGCTTCATACTTATTGGATGTTTTGGAATATTGAAGTTTTGTCCACGTTTGTATTCCTTGGGTTATTTATGCCCAAATACGTTTTGAGTGAGTTGGGTTTGGAATTCATTTTAGAAAACGCGTTATACATTTTGGGGAACTTTTCTCCTAGATTTTGAGTGCGTTGGAAAATGAGTCATTTATGCCCGTTTGGGAAACTCTTTAGAAATAATAATCTTTGTCGCAACTTTCAACAAAAGATTTATCTAAATCATGACTAAAACCACAACCTTCCGATCTATGATTTTTATGTAGTCATGATAAAATGTTTGAACTCACTAGGCGTAAGCCTAACCCTTTTTATTTGTCGGCATGTGCAACAGGCTCAGGTTGGGGTAACTCTAGCTACATTATGATGTGGCGGGTGCTAGTAGTGTGCACGAGAGGTGAAGTGTTTAGTGAAGTCTTCCGCATCTATTTTGGGATTAGCAACTTATATTTGGATTAAGTAACACCCGAGGTGGTTTTAGTCTTGTAATGTAATTTGGGGTCATCATTTGTTGAGGTCAATCGTAGACTTTAAATTGAGGTGTTTCCCTTGTTAGTTTATTGGGATAAATTCGGTTATTGTGGATGTATTATCGAAATTTTAAATTAGTTGCTCTTTCCAAATTCCAGGGTGTTACATTTTATCATCAAAATTTCCATATATTTAATAAAGTATTTTTTCTCCTTAATATTTAATTTCAATGTTTCTTATTAGTGATGATATCAATAAAAAAAACTATTTCTTTTTCACGGTAATCATTTTTGAGGAGTTTCCTAGATTTGAAGAATTTCAAACTCTCTATTCTACTTTCTTCATTTTGAAATGTGTTGTAACAAAAAAAAATTACTCAAAATCTCCATTTTGGAAATCCTGTTGGAGATGCTCTTCGAAGTGACTTCAAAGTTGAGGGACTGTTTATGCCATTTACTATTCTTGAGGGGCTAAATGAAGATTTACTTACACAAATGTCAAAACATGGGAAAAATTATACAAGTTAGTCAAATTTGTAACCCCCAAGATTTCAAAAGTCATGATAATAAGTGAAGTTGAAAATAGGTGGTTGTACTCTGTGCATTGGTGGGTTGTACGTTGACAAAAGGAAAGAGAAGTGGGTTATGCTTTTGAGTTGCAAAGTCTAAAAGAGGAAATGTCATGGTGTGAGAGACTTCTAAGGTACGCGGAGTGCGCAGTACACCTTCTACTTCCTGCCTTTACTTACTCCAATCACACATTCACACACCTAGCTAGATAGGTCGACTAGTGGGGAAATTTACAAAAATGCCCCCAACCACTTTGGGTGTATATGTGAGAGATTATAATTGTTAAAGGAGCTTCAAGGGAAAACCATTAAAAAAACGAAAACTGAAGAACACGAGTCATTCATCTGGACGGTATGCACTTGTGTATACAGGTAAATAGTTGACTTGTGCACTTGTGCACTTGTGCATACCGTCCAGATGAAGGGCTCCTATGATGTTCTTCAGTTTTCCGTTTTTTTGAGGTTTTTCCTTGAACATGACTCTATAATTGTAAATCATATAATTGTTTGATTTAAGCTAAAAATGGTTATGTAATTTCGTATTATTCTTGAAAATTTGTTTTCTTGTAGCAACCGTTTATATGCTCTTTTAAATATTATTATTTCTTTTTAAAATTTAAAAAAAAAATAATGGCCAATTTTACGCCGCATTCAAACACCTCATTAGTAGCGTTGGTTCTTGTCGTATCATGCATCATAAGGGTGTTTGTCGGTTCTCGTCTCATGGATTTTGGTGGAGCTAAAATCCGATCTGCTAATTTATTGGGTGTTGAATTTTGATAATAAATTGATGCAAATAACATTAAACAATCGATCCGATCCGATCCAATCCAATGCAATGGTTAATTGGATCAGATAGGTTCTATCCCTTGAATATTAATATTAATTATTTATTAGATTGTCGATCCATTCAATATCTTTAATAAATTATTCAACCTTTTCAATTATTTGTCTATACAATAAATATCTTTCATCAAATGACTAATGTAACTTATAAGCATAATTATAAGAAAGAAAACAAGCATCATACACTAAAATACTATATAAAAAATCATCCATTCTTGATACTTGAATGTTAATTGGATTGGATAAATTCGGTTTTATTGAAGGTTGAATCCACCAACTGGCGATCCAATTTTGATATTGGAATTTTGGATCCAAACCTATCTAGTTTTGATCAATCGATTGTAACCGGATGAGATTACTTTCTATACACTCCTATTACATGTAATGAGATTTATATTTTGTATCAAAGATAGATGTTGGTAAAGATCATTAAGGGGTCACTCTGATCATATAAAAAAACTTAAAACACCCCATTTTCAGCATCTAAACATCTTTGCCTAGCGGTATCCGGCTTTCGATAGAGCTCAATTTCTCAGAAGGCGAGGAGTTCAAAATTAAAGGTGAAAACCATGTATGACTTCATTTGATTTATATAAATATTCGAGTGAATTACGTTGGTGGTCCCTATGGTTTGCTCAAATTTTGGATTTGGTCATAAAAAACAATCTAATGGTCCCTAACTTTTCAGTTACATAACACTGAAGGTCCCTCTATTTAACACCGTTAAATTGATGACGGTTAACCACTCCATTTGCCCCCTTACACGAGGGGCAATTTTGTCTTTATACACTTAAGCCCATTTTTAAATAAAAAAACATGAATTCTTGGGAATCATCGTCAAGAAGAACATTAATATCATCATGTATCTTAAACCAAATAGTAAAATCAAAATTCAAATCAAATACAAATACAAATTCAAACACAAAAAAACAAATCTCAATACCATCAAGAAAATATAAACTCAAATGAAAGATTGAATCAGATTGTTTTCTATTAAGTATAAATATAAAGATCAAATACAAAACAACTCAGAAGCAAACTCTAAAACCCAACTCATTCTACCCGTTGCTTCATCTTCGTTAAAACGTAGCATAGAAGAAAAAGATATTCTGAACATACTTGAACACAGAAACCCTAAATTTATTGGAATGGGAGAGAGGCAGCTTGAATGGCCATTCTGAGTGTTAGAGTATTAATGTCAATATCTATAGTTCAGGGTCCTTTCTGTAATTATGTGTAACTTACCTTGTATAAATAGTCTCTTAGACCATCCGTACCCGTTTGCAAAAAACCCAAAAGCCCACAGCGCCACATCAGCTTTTCTATAAACCCACTCCAAACCCAAAAGTGAAGTACTCGTTTGCAAAAAGCCCAAAAGCCCTAAATGTCACCTCATTTTTTTTAATTCTTTTATTTATACATTTAATTATTTAACAAAATAAAAATATTTATATATTTTTAATAAATAAAAATAAGATAAATAATAAAAATTAAAATTCATATCATTCATTAAAAAATTAAAAATTACAAAATACAAAAATCTAAAAAATTAAAAATTACAAAATACAAAATAACCCAAAATTATGATATTTTCTAATTCTCTCTTTCTTCGCCAAAGTTGCCTTCGAAACGTCTCCCGTAAGGTGATCACGCGGGGTTATGAAAAACTCGAAGTCTTTCTCAAATCGATTTTCTCGTTCTCTTTCTCGTTCGAGATCCAACTTCTCTCGTTCGAGTTGCAACTTTTCTCGTTCTATGGAATTTCCGAGTTCGAGTTTTTTCATTTTATACTCCATCGTATCATCCGCATGAACGTTGAACGCGTTTAAGGTTGTCAACCATTTTGAAACATTTTCGTCCGATATCGACCCGGCCGTACTACTCGTTGACGTTTTTTTCGCCTTATTTCTTCCGATGGGTCGTTGAAGTTGCTCGACCTCGACCTCGTTGACATCTTCATCGTCATCATCGGAAGGTTTCGTACGTTTCGAACCCCGCGATGAATTTGTCGTCATGGTTGGATCGGTTGCCCATTTTGGACATTTTTTGAGGACTTCCCAAGCGGCTTCGTTCGTGAAAGGAAGCCCATTATCGTTTCGGTATCGTTCGTATGCCGTTCGCAAAATGTCGGCATCACTCATTCCACTTGATCTATTATTGACCAAGTTGTTGTAGATGCCGGAAAATAGCGATATTTTTCTATTGAGGTCTTTGAATTTGGTGTAGAGTTGATCATTTGTTCTATAATTCCCTTGATCCATGGAAGTAAAGAACACTTGGGCGATACGGTTCCAAAAACCATCTACATTTATGTAAATAATAATATTAATAACATTATTAATAATAATAATAATAATAATAATATTAACAATAATAATAATAACAATAAAAATATTACCACGCGTTTGTGCGTTGCCGATAACGGGGTCCTCCGAAACGTCAACCCACGCCGACACTAACGCGAGTTCCTCCGGTTTAGTCCACTTTTGTTTGGCGGATCTATTTTCATATTTTTTGGCCTTTCCTTTTCTCGTTGTGTTCGGGTTTGATTCTTCCGGGATAGATTGTTGTGTGGACATGGATTGTGGTGTGTGCGGGTTAGAAGGTTGGGTTTCCGGATAGATGTCGTCGGCGTCGAGATCAATCGGCGGTGAAGGAAGTGGGGAAAATTGTGCCGGAGTAAAACCTTGTTCAATCAAACCGGGACGTGTAAGTTGGTAAGGAATTGGTTGCGGATGGCCTAATGAGTTGTAAAATTGTTGCGGATATTGTGGCGGATATTGTTGCGGATATTGTGGCGGATATTGTGGCGGATATTGTGGCGGATATTGTGGCGGATATTGTGGCGGAATTTGTTGCGAAAATTGCGGACGATAACCTTCTTGTGCAAACGCTTGAAAACCAAGCTCCGGGTCTTCTTGCGGTTGCGGTGTATCCGGTCGGTTACGACGGGATGTAGGTGTTTTGTTTGGATTCATGATGAAATTTGAGAGAGTTTAAGAGAGTTTGAGAGAATTTGAGAGAATTTGAGAGAGTTTGAGAGGTGTGAAAAATATAAGGGTTGAGGGTTAATATATATAGTGTGATTAAATTGAAAAAAAAAATAAAAAAAAATAAATATGCAAAATAGCCGTTAATGACCGTTGGCAATTTAAATTTTTCAAAAAAAATTTAAAAAAAAATAAAAGGGGAAAGCTCGAGCGGGTTTGGGAACCCGAATGGGGAAGCCCGCACCCAAGCCCGGCCCCCCCGTACCGGTTGGCTCAAAAGCCCGCATGGAGCCCGCATGGAACCCGACCACCGCTACGGGTGGCCTTAGGGTTTCATTATTAGGTTAGACACTTCATTTGTAACACTCTCTCATTATATGAAAACCGACCGATTCAACCATCTCAAGTGTGTCTCTCAATCTATCAATTGACTCTCCAATTCTAACATGCTATCAGAGATGTAGGTAAGTATCCTCCCTTACTCAGATTCAACACCTACATTTCAGATCTGCCTTTTTTACTTCTTTTATCTTGATGCACTCGTTTTTGCTCCGAAAAACCATTTTCTGTTGTTTTATGGACAAAACTTCAAATATTAAAGTTGTCCAGAATATTGTCACGGACCTTCGTACTAATTTTCAGCCAAAACCGATCTGTTTTGAAAACTCGACTCAAGAACACCTTACGTCTCATAACTCTCGCAACCCACACACTCATAACTATCGCAACGCACACACTCATAACTATCGCAGCCCACAGAATCATATCTATCGCAACACTTTGTTGCGACTCTCAGACCCATAACTATCGCAACCACCTCTTGCGACAAAGTTCTACTATCGCAACTGCCCATTGCGACTCGTCCTCCTATCACAACCTTCACTTGCGACAAACCTCTAATTTTTTAACAGTGCCGTATCGCAACCCTCTATTGCGACAAGACCTTCTATCGCAACTATCTCTTGCGACAAACCTTATTATCGCAACCCTCTATTGCGATATCAGTTGATTGCGACAAAATTCTTTGTGTTGCGATCTCAGTTGCTTGCGACAAAAACCTGCTTTATCAAAATTCCAAAAATAAAGTCCCGTTTTCTTTTTTCCTGAAATTATCTCCGAAACACCCAGTTTCATCTCCGAAACTCAGTCTACTTCGGCACTCACATTTCGGTTCTCAAATTCCGGATCACTCACTCGGGTTCAGTTTTCAGTTCTTTAAAGATGGTTCTCAATAGCAAGTCTACATACAGTGAATGCACATTCTGTCACTCTGCTTCTCATCTTCTCCTCACCTGCCCAATTCGAAAATGTCGCTGGTGTGGGATCACACAGCCACGACACTATGGGTCCAAAACATCCAAGGAACTCAGGTAATCAATGGCACTCAGGTAATCTAAGACAACCGTGCACTCAGTCTTTTGCTGGATCAATCACTCAAGACTCCTCTACGCCGGCAATTCTGGCACCGCATAGCAACAACTCATCGCCTGACCTTATGGCACTCCTGCGCCAAAACCAAGACCAAATAAAGCGACTCATGACAGGTTCTATGGGTACACCGCCAATTCAGGCACTGCATAACACCAACTCATCACCTGACCTTATGACACTCCTGCGCCAAAACCAAGACTAAATAGAGAGACTCATGACAGGTTCTATGGGTATGAATTCTCAGTGCAATGTCTCAGCACCAAGTAATCCTTGGCTATTTGATTCTGGATGTTGTAACCACATGGCACCTAAAGCTGACGGGTTTATCTCTAAGCAAACCTCCAACATGTTCTCATCAGTCCGTATTGCGGATGACACTCGCTTACCAGTATCTTTCAGTGGAACTGTATCTACCACCAATATTCAATTACCTGATGTGCTACATATTCCAAACTTATCTCTCAGTCTGATTTCTATCACTCAACTTATGGAATCCGGTCTAATTGTTCTGTTTCATCCTTCTGGTTGTGTTGTGCAGCATCCAAAGACCAAGCAGATTCTTGGAGTAGGCCGAAAAGTTGGTCGGATGGTTGAAGTGGTCTACCTCCGTCTTCCCTTGACCACATCCAACTTTGTTGCTTCTATTTCCAGTACCCCTTCTTTTGAATTATGGCACAAGCGTCTCGGACATCTATCCTTAGCTAGAATAAAACTGCTAGCTAGTTCATGACTGTTAGGCAACACCTCTTCTGAAAACGTTTCTTGCGTATCCTGTCAACTTGGCAAACATCATGCCTTACTTTTTCAACTAAATGAATTTAAATCTGCTTCCCCTTTCGATCTCATTCACTCCGATGTTTGGGGACCAGCACCACATCCATCCATGGGTGGTTCTCGATACTTTGTTATCTTTATCGATGATCACACACGCTTCACATGGATATATCTCATGAAACATCGATCCGAACTACCTCAATTATATATCAAATTCGCTTGTATGATTCTGACCCAGTTTTCCAAGCCCATAAAGATTCTTCGAGCAGATAATGCTATGGAATACAAAGAATCTTCTCTCCTCTCTTTTCTTCACTCTCAGGGTACTCTTTCTCAGTACTCATGTCCCGGCACCTCTCCGCAAAATGGACGTGCAGAACGTAAACATCTCCACATCCTCGATACTGTTCGTACTCTATTAATCCCAGCCAATTGTCCAGAACGTTTTTGGGGAGAAGCTGCCTTCACGGCTGTCTACACCATCAACCGTCATCCTACTCCCCTCCTAAATCAAAAGTCTCCCTATGAAGTGCTCCATGGGGTCTCCTCTGCATATGTACTCCTAAAAGTATGGGGTTGTGCTTGCTTTGTTCAGTTGCAACCTCATGAACACACCAAACTCGAACCTCGTTCTAGATTATGCTGCATTCTTGGCTATGGTATTGAACACAAAGGTTATCGTTGTTGGGATCCAGTCTCTAAGAGATTATGTATATCCCGTCATGTCACATTCTGGGAACATCTTCCCTTCTCAACAGTGTCCAAATTTCAAGACATACCCAATCCTTCCACTTCCTTCTTCACTAATAACTCTATCTCTCTGGACTCACTCCAATTAGATCTCATACTCACCTTTCCATCTGATCCACCTGCTTCCGTCTCACCTCCATCTGTGACCTCACCATCTGTCTCACCTCCTTCTATCTCACCTCCACCTGAGCCTTACTCTGTGTCACCTGTTCCACCTCCTTCCATCTCGTCTCAAACTGAGCCTTCATCTATGCCATCTGATCATGATCACTCATCTGCACCACCTCCAAGGACTACTCCTGAGCCATCTGCTGAGTATATGGATCCTAGCTCCTCTCAACCACAAGATGAAGCACGACGCTCCGATCGGGTAAGACAAATCCCTTCTCACCTTCGTGATTATCATTGTTATGCCACTTTACTGTCCACCCATGAACCCACTTCCTTCAAGAAAGCCGCTTCTAACCCTGTTTGGAAGCAAGCTATGACAGAGGAACTTCAGGCACTTGACAAAGCCAATACATGGGAGTCTGTTCCTCTCCCACCGGGCAAGTCACCCATTGGTTGCAAATGGGTCTTCAAAATCAAAACCAAGTCTGATGGATCCATTGATCGATACAAAGCACGTCTTGTGGCAAAAGGCTTCAATCAAGAATATGGCATTGACTATGAGGAAACGTTTGCTCCTGTGGCTCAGGTCACCTCGGTTCGTAGTCTTATAGCCATAGCTGCCACCAAGAAATGGACACTCTATCAGATGGATGTCAAGAATGCCTTTCTCAATGGCGATCTCGAAGAGGAAGTCTACATGAGACTCCCTCCAGGTGAGACCTCCCGTCAGGGACATGTATGTCGACTTCGAAAAGCCCTCTATGGCCTCAAACAAGCTCCTCGTGCTTGGTTTGAAAAGTTTAGCAACACTATCATCTCATTGGGATTTTCTCCAAGTAACTATGATTCTGGCATGTTTTCTCGGACTACTGCTGCAGGTACTATCTTACTCCTGTTGTATGTTGATGACATGATCATTACCGGCAGTGACACTACATGTATCAATCATCTCAAACAGTCTCTCATCTCATGCTTTGAGATGAAAGATCTTGGTAAACTACACTATTTTCTTGGCCTTGAAGTTCTGTCAGACTCTTCTGGCATCTATCTCTGTCAAGCCAAGTACATTTCAGATCTACTGTCCAAAGCTGGGATTACAGACAACAAGGTTGCCTCTACACCTATTGAGAAAAATCTGCATCTTGCTCCCAATGCTGGAACCCCTCTGCGGGATCCTACACGGTACCGTCAACTGGTTGGATCTCTGGTCTACCTGACCGTTACTCGACCAGATCTTGCCTATGCAGTTCATATAGTTAGCCAGTTCATGGCTGCTCCATGCTCAGATCACTATGCAGCTGCTCTTCGAATATTTAGGTACCTCAAAGGGACAATGTTTCATGGGCTTCATTTCTCAGCCACATCATCCTTAACTCTTCGTGCCTTCTTAGATGCTGACTGGGATGGTGACATAACAGACCGTCGTTCCACCACCGGCTATTGTTTCTTCCTTGGGGACTCTCTTATCTCCTGGCGCAGCAAGAAACTCTCTGACAGCTCGGTCCAGTACTGAAGCAGAATATAGAGCCTTAGCTGACACTACTCAAGAACTCGTATGGCTACGCTGGCTACTATCTGATATGGGTGCTCATCAATTTTCCCCAACACCATTATGGTGTGACAACACTAGTGCTATTCAGATTGCTCACAATGATGTCTTTCATGAGCGTACAAAGCACATCGAGATTGACTGTCATTTCACTCGTCAACATGTTCTTCGCAAGACGGTTAAACTTTTTCCAATCTCAACCATTGATCAGACTGCAGATATCTTCACCAAAGCTCATCTTCCAGGGCGTTTTCGGACTATTGTTTCCAAACTCAATTTGGTTCATTCTTTCCCTACTTGAGTTTGAGGGGGATGTTAGAGTATTAATGTCAATATGTATAGTTCAGGGTCCTTTCTGTAATTATGTGTAACTTACCTTGTATAAATAGTCTCTTAGGGTTTCATTATTAGGTTAGACACTTCATTTGTAACACTCTCTCATTATATGAAAACGGCCGATTCAGCCATCTCAAGTGTGTCTCTCAATCTATCAATCGACTCTCCAATTCTAACACTGAGTACATATGATAAGAGCTTCGTTAAAGTGCGGACGATGAAGGTTGCAGATCGGTTGTAGAGCAAGCATCGAGGGGTGAAAATAAAGATGAAGATGGGAAGATAGAGCTGGTTTTGGGTTTTTCCCCTTCTTTTTTAAAAGTGGTTTTTCTTATTTAGATTTAGGTTTTTGATTTATTGGAATTTTGTTTAGTCGTTTTCAAATCAATTTGTTTATGTTCAATCAAAAGTTGTTACTGGGTTAATTTAGAGAAGACGAAGATACAACAAAAGAAAAAATAATATAAAATGGAATTAATGGTAAAATGTCTAAAAAGTCCCTAACTTAATTGGTCTTAACAGAGTAATTTAACGTTTGTTAAGTAGAGGGACCTTCAGTGTTATGAAATTAAAAAGTTAGGGATCATCAATGTAGATATTTTGTTTCAGGGACCAATCCAAAATTTAAACAAACCACGAGGACTACCAGTGTAATTCACTCTAACTATTATATATATTTTTTAAATTTTATTTTGTATGATAAGAAATAGAAAATTAAATAGGGTTGTTGAAGAAAGGCATAGAAGTGGGTTAGTTGAATTCCGCACGTCAAAGCTTGTCTACTTTCTCAAAATTAGTCAACAATGACCATTCACAAATACCAAAAGTACCCTTGCTTCTTTTTGCTACAAGGCATGGCTAGTTTTAGGAAATGAAAAAAAGAGAGCTATTCTCTCCCAATTGTTTGAGAAATGTTTCGTTATCTGATAACGACTAATTTCATTGCATCAAACCAAACACTATAAACAACACCCGTTGGTCAAGCCATCATCCTATCGTTTCGTCCATTAACGACACCAAGGTCCAAACCATCATCCAAACGTTTCAGCAAGCCAGACACCAGGGTCCAAACCATCATCCAAGTGTTTTATCAACCCAGACACCATTAACGACATCAGGGTCAAAACCATCATCCAAGCATTTCATCAAACCAGACACCAGGGTCCAAACCATCATCCGAGCGCTTCATCAAACCAGACACCATTAACGACACCAAGGCCCAACCATCATTTCAAGCGTTTCTACACCATTAACGACACCAAGGCCCAACAATCATTTCAAGCGTTTCAGCAAAGCGAAAGAGCTATTTTTGACCCCAACCGTGTCCAAAGCTAGAATATCGATTCCATGTTCACACATAAACAAGTAAAAAAATCGACATACACGACCAAAAAGAGCTAGTTTCAATTCATATCAACCCGGCGAATTGTCAAAATGGTTTGAAAACGATCATAATCAGAGAAGCAAGGGGAGGAGACCCAGAAAATGGGCCGATGAACACAGAGACAACCCCAACAAAGAGCTTCACTTTCTTTTGGCTAACGATTTCCATCACATATTTACATTTGTTTTGTGTTCAAACTCAAAGGCCAACCCGACCCCCTTATCACCCATAACTCTGTTTGATCAAGCATATCCATCGATCTGCAGCAAATTCATGTTTCACATGGACAACGCATCAGAAGCAAATGGATAGATGACACTACTATCAAAAAGTCGGCTTTATATGACGTCAAATATTTCTGCTTCATGTAACTTAATTTTATAGGACCAAACAATTGTGTTACCTATGAAAAGATGTTAACAATAAGTTTTTGACGTTTTTGGACGTGCCAACAAGTTTTTTAAAACACTTTTAAATTAACTATTAGTCTTTTTTTATGGCGTTATTTGATAAAAAATGTTTTGTAAAAACAAGTATCCTAAAAAAATGTTTTAATAGAACACTTCTCAAAAGTGTCCTATAAAAAGCTAATATAAAAAACTTGTTAGGATGCTCAGATACGTTCAACCATCCTACTGTACAACCTGTACATATGATACCTTAAGTCCTATAAACCAGTCTATTAAGTCATTTTAGAAATATTTGACGTCCTATAAAACCGATTTTGTTGTGGTGTGATGATATGTAATAGAACTCAATATAGTAAAGTGCATTACCATTGTTGGTTCTTCCTGAATTCAGTCAGAACTGGATATATATTTTCGAATGCAGTATAAGTCTCATCCCTAACCTGAAAAGTCACAATAGGTAAAGATTGAAAAAGGGTATTCAAAATGAAATATGAAATTTAAAATAAAAAAGATAACCAGCGGGTTCGGTAATCAGACCTTAGCTCCCGTAAGAACAATTTTCCCAGAAACGAAGATAAGCAGAACAATTTTCGGTTGTTTCATTCGATAAATCAATCCTGGGAACAGTTCTGGTTCATACTATATGAACAACAGCCATGCATTAATAGACCACAAAACATAATGCTATGATAAAATCCAAATTATAAGTGATTATGCGGAGTGTAGGTTAAAGAAGAAGAGAACCAAAGAATCGAGCTCCTATCTGGGCGGGCGTGAGTCAATGGGGTAGACGGTTGAAATAATTCTGCAAGGCTTTAGGGTTTTAATTTGACATTGGTAGTTTAATAATTTACCAATCTTGGGGCCGGTTCCATTAGAGCATCTCCAATGGGGTTCTGACAAGAATCCATTTTTTTTCTTGCCACATCATTTCCAACTCACCAAGTTAAAAATTTATAGAAAACTCCACAATGGTAGTTCTTATAAGAAACCCCTTTTGTGGGTCCAATGTAATTTTTCAACATCAATAATAATATTAAAAACTATTAAAATATAAAAATAAAGTCAATATATATATATATATATATATATATATAACTATTAAAATGTCATTTAACACAAAGTTCAAGATAAGAACCAAGGTTATTGTACAAGAACTCCAAGGATTTGAGTGTGCTATAACAACTCTATCCAATACTCCAATAGTAGTCCTTATTAGAGCCTATACTATTTGGTTACGAGAACCTCCATTGGAGATGCTCTTAGGAACCTCTTTTTCATTAGAAATCCGGGGACCGTCCAAAGTCATATTCATCAGGAGTAAGGACGTGTTATTCATCATGAATGTTGTAACATATTCACCATGAATGTGTGATTCATGATGATAATACGTCCATATTCAGCATGAATGTGTGATTCATGATGAATTCATCCTGAAGAGGGACACGTGGCGTATTGTGGGCGGTTCCCGGGTTCCTAACGGGAGTTCCCTCTACCAATCTTGTCTCATTTTTCTCGTTTTTGTTCTACCTATTTTGATGGGACAGAAAAATGAATTTTTGTCCTTCCTGTCATATCTCAATCTAATGTTCCGTATGGCAACTAGTTTTTGTACTGTCCTGACGCATCTAGTCCCATACCAAATGCAAGACAAGCAGGATCAATGGAAGTTTGATACTCATTCAGATTAAGAAATAAACTATATTAAGTGCCAATTAAACAAGACCTTAACTCCATAAAATACTACAAATGGTTCCATTAATAAGTTGGATAATTTATATGTAAAACAACAAGAAATGCAACCAATGAATGAATGGGATGATTAGAAAATAAAATGCAAAAACAAAATCATTATGTTATGAACTCACACTTGAAAAGGCACCATGAGAGTACGCGAGCCCTTCAAGTCTAATAGGAAATTTAACATCACATGATCCAACAATGTTCTGAATCTTGAAATCCTACCATGAAAACACAATATGTTGTATTAAAAACGACATAAACCAAATAAACCCGGTATATCTCGCTCAAAAGCAAGGTCAAGGAGGGGTGGGATGTACACAACTCTAACCTCTACACCTAGGGTAGAGCATTTGTATAAAAATAGACAAAAAATTACATGGAGAAAAAATAGACTTGTAATAGGATAATGAATACCTTAAATTTGGCTGGAAACCCGAGCTTCTGAATTATCCGAGCATACTAAAGCACCAATGTTAGGCAATGTTAAAAGAAGAAAAGGCGATCATGGCATAAAAGATTATGTTTTAGATTCAACGGCTATGGCTAAATTCTTTATCCAAAAAAGTACCTTCCGTGCAGCCAATTTTGATTGCTGTTCACTCTTGGCTCCTGTACAAACCTGAAGCAGCAAGTTATTAAACAATCATCGTATACGAAGCCTAGTAACCATATCAAGATTCTTCTTTAGATATCAACAAGTGCATGGATGCGCTTTTCTAGCTTCATAAGGTCTAAAAAAAGTCTAAAAACTGCAAAAGATGAATCAAAAGCTAAAACAAACCATTTAGATTCCGGAAAAAAAGAACAACTTACCATCTTCCCAGAAGCAAAGATTAAAGCCGTTGTTTTTGGTTCTCTTATCCTCATGATAACGGCAGCAAAACGCTGAAGAACATTAAAAATATCACTGACATAAAATCTTAAATAAATTATTTAAAGTTCCAAGTTATCTACTCAAAAAAATCTTTTAATAGCAGGGCGCTTTAACTAACCGTAACTATAGTATGAAATGGAAATCTAGTTAGATCCTGTTAGGAATGTTTATAAGCATCTTTTGACCAGTCATCCGTTTTGACATGTGTTACAAATCGCCACTGATTATCAAGAAAACTGGAATTGATTATTCACACTCTTGGCTTTCGAGAGGCCAAGAACTCTCCTTAAGGGTTAGACCCAATTGAATTACAAAACCGATACCTCAAAGCTTCCGCCTAACTTCTATTTATACTTCTTCTAACAACCCACAAAGCCCACGATTGACTAATTGACCATAAGTCCACGATTGACTAATTGACCGGCTCACTATTATCCCTACTATCTATATGTGTAACAACATGTTATAAGAAAAACAACTATGTGAGCCGCTACATGTTTTGAGATGTTGACTAGTTTGAGCCAACCCACCCATAGGTCTGCATATGGCTCCCTTGGCGAGGCCAATGCCACATGAAGGGCAATATTGCATATATAGTATATGT
This sequence comes from Saussurea involucrata, assembly GCA_033807775.1. NCBI lineage: Eukaryota > Viridiplantae > Streptophyta > Magnoliopsida > Asterales > Asteraceae > Saussurea > Saussurea involucrata. The sequence goes on from CM066314.1 coordinate 14,351,167, forward strand.
ATCCATATACATATACTATCAAAAAGTCGGAAAAAAACTGACAAATTATAATCAAACAACTAAAGAATCTCAAGTATCAAGCTAGATTATAAGTGGTTTGCTTTCTTCAAGTGGTTATCATAAAACAGCCACCGTGTATAATATATATATATATATATATATGTGTGTGTGTGTGTGTGTGTGTAAATGATTAAGTGTAGAAAACAGAATACCTTTGGATTATATTCTGCATTCCGAGCTTGCAGTGCAATGGCCTTCAGGTCTAGTTTGCAATCCAGATTGACAGTAGACACAATGTTCCTAAATGTACAGAATACACAAATGCTGCAACTTTTAGTCAAAACATTAAAAACCTTCCAATTACTAGTTTTTTTAATCAACAGCAGACCTCATCATCCAAATTCTTAAATGGGAAACCCTTATATCGCTATAGTCGAAACTAGTTTCAGATTTTGGAACACACGGAGTAATATTATTGCAGTCTGTATTGCTGCATTAAAGGAGATATCCACCAAAAATGGAAAACTAAGGAACACCTAAATAACCATTCATCTGTACTGTATACACATGTGCATAAAAATAATTGAAAAAGTTTCCTGGTTTCTATGCACATGTATATTCTATGTTCATGTGCATATCGGATAAATTACTTTTATGCACATGTGCATACCGTACAGAAAAAATGGTTATCAAGGTGTTCCTTAGTGTTCCATTTTTTGTGGTTTATAACTCTAATAAGTTTCTTTAGTTATCCATTCGTCATTTCAACAATTTCATTTTTTTGTCTAAGTATTTACTTGATCCCCAAAAGGGGTGTGGGGGTGTCCACCCTATAAACCATGCTCAACAAAAACCATACACAGCCTTCAAGAAGCACAAATTTAGTCAACACATATGATTGCATACATAGGCAACAGATTCACAAACCAAAGTGAATACACAAAATCATATGAATCCTGAAAACTGAACAATTTCTAGGAAAGCTAATCAACTATATCTTATTGAACTAATCAAACAATAAACTAGTTAGGACCAGAATTTGTTCATCTTGTCAGAGATTTTCCAACTAATTTACTTGGCTACATACATTCATCACAAACACAAACATGAATCAGAATAAAACGTACTGAAGAGTAGGAACAATTCCAGATGGATGCTTGGAGAGATCCACTGGTTGGCTACCCTCCATCATTTGATCCGCCATAAATCCCTTTTCTCGATCGCTTTACTATTTATGCCAAATCGTTCCACAAACTCTTCAAACAAAAACAAAATCAAACTCAAAAACTTGAAATACCCGTCAATAAATAATTAACTAAACAATTGTTTTTGTATCACAATGAAAGATTCAAGAACATGATTAACGAATTTGGTACTATGAATCTGAAAACAATATGACGATCTTCAAAATCAACTGATCTTTCTTTCAACAAAAAACCTATTTACAGGTCTAGAAAACTTGAATTTCGTAAGAACACAAACATTAAGACGAGTGTTATGGTGCGAAATCTGACTTAGGGTTTCTTCAAATTCTCAATGGATGGATCAATACGGCAATAGAAGAGAAATTGGTGAAATTTGAGCAAAAAGGGGTTGCAAAAATAGCGGTGAAATTTTGAAAAGGGATCTCTTTTATATGAACAGATGATGATTTATAGGTTTTTGTAGAGAGGGTTTGTTTGTATGAGAACTGAGAAGAGAGGGGAGACTTGTTTGTGGGGGGTTAGATCTTGGAGGGGGAAGACTTGGGGAAAAGGTATTGGGCTGGGGTAGATTTGGGTATTTATTAGATACCGAAAATATCCTTGTTGATATTTGATGTCAATCATGTATAGTGGGTATAATTGTAACTTGACAGAGTCGGGTATTCACGTACGTAACTGTGAGATATTGATTGGTGAAGCACCAATCGTCAGCTTACACGTGTGTATAGTTAAGTTGTTGGGCCAAAAGGCCCATTTCTTTGGGCTGCATTTATTAAAGCCCATTATTCTGAAAGGGAGGGGAGTAAAAAGACCAATAGCGTGGCTATTTGTTCAGCTCTTAAGACCATGGGTACCGTCAACCTACAAACCCACTGAACCCGAATGTCACCTCAGCGTCACATCAGCTTTTATCTTTCCTACCCTCCTTACACTAAAGTGGAGTACCGCTGCTACCCGACCACGAACCCGGCCGTGGTACCCGATGGCGGTACGCACGGCCTAATAGTTCCACTAAAAGGCAATCTTTGAATCGTTCAGAGGTAAATCTTTAGCAAAAAAAATGTCTATCTCTTAATGATTCTAAAACTCTCTGAATGGTTTAGCATCTTAGGTCACACTTAACCATTCAGCACTCTGATTACATTCTAAACAAATACCAAACACCCATATTTCATTTTACACTATATCATAAAGGCCTCTTAATCATTCTGACCACTTAATCATTCTGCACCAAACCATTATTTAGCTGCCAAACAGCCCCTTACATGGTTTTTATTTTATTTTTATTTATCATCAACGTTTTCTTCATTATATCTATTTTGTATTTTTGAAATTGTAGAGACAAAAAGTATTACAAGCAACAAATTATAGGGACTAAATTTGTACCTTACTCTGACCAACAAAAATAATTAATTTGGTTAGAACTTTAGATTTAACAACGTGAAAGTAGGTTTACCACACATTTATATGTGTTTTCAAAGTAATCATCATAAAACATAAAAAAATGAAAGGAAAGCTCCAGGCAAATATTATAAAACGAGGAAAAAACAAAAGAAACAGCCGAGTCTAGGCACAAGGCCCAACACCAAACCACCACACAAGCTATGCAACCGCACAATACCAAGCCACACACAACCAGAAAAGACACAACTCACACGAGATCAAACGCATACAGAAGAGAATAATCCCACACCCAAACCAAGACAACCACCCACAATCCAAACAACAACGAAACACATCACGTCGCACAACCATTGGTACACACAGAACGGGTCCTACCTTTCCACGCCACCCACATATAAACCACCTCCTTTATGCTTTTGACCACTTGATCAACCGATCTTTTCTTACATTGGTAAAGCCTCTCATTTCTTTCGCGTATGAAGTAAACAACAGCTCCAAGAGCCAACGTTGCCATAAACTTTATAGGTCTATCACTAGACATAGTTTGGACTATGTCCTCCCATCGGTTCGGCCAAACATCACCATTGAACTCTCTTTTGATTCGAGTCCATACATCCAAAGAGAACCTGCAAAGGAAAAATATGTGATTGTGCGAGTCCATGCCATCTTCGCAGAGGGGACAAGTCCACGCAGCATCCTCCCGACTCCACATCGTTAGTCGATCTTGAGTAGGAAGCCGATTATAACAAGCCACCCAAACACAAAGCACATGTTTTGGGACATGACCCGAAAACCAAACACAATTATGCCAAGAAATAACCGGATATGGACCATCCAACGATTGCCAAGCCGCAGTGTAACAACCCAGGCCAACCGTACCAGATATTGTCCGCTTTGTCCACACACCTGGACTCACGGTTTTAAACGCGTCTAATAGAGGAGGTATCAAGTCCCTTATAAGGCAACTTTTGTTCCCCTCCCCAACCAATGTGGGATCTTACAATCCACCCCCTTGGGAGCCCAGCGTCCTCGCTGGCACACCAGTTCGGTTCTCGGCTCTGATACCATCTGTAACTTCCCAGGCCAACCGTACAAGATATTGTTCGCTTTGTCCACACACCTGGACTCAGGGTTTTAAAACGCGTCTAATAGAGGAGGTATCAAGTCCCTTATAAGGCAACCTTTGTTCCCCTCCCCAACCAATATGGGATCTTACACGTAGACACCGAGAAATCCACAAGATTATTATTTGGATCAACCCAACTTGGTTTGTCCCTATTGCCAGGCTCAAGGACAGGCAAGAGATAACTAGAGAGGACGGGAATCTAAGAACCCATCTCGTCGGCCATGCCCCCCAAATCGTTCCACCACCTCACGGACTGAAGCAGACGGCGAGAATCCGAGAACCCGACTGATATGATAAACCGATAAGAGAGAACCGAAGCTAACGGCTCACCCGGTACCCATCGGTCCTCCCAAGCATTAGTACCATCTCCATTTCCCATTGTGCGAACGCACCATATGGCGCAAATCCATCAATTTGCAAAGAATCCATGACCATCTCGAGCTTTTTTGACCAACCAAAAATGCGTTGATCATAGACAATAAAGGTAAACCCATTTTACCCATAAAGATTGCCTGCGAGTTAGGATGTCCCAAAGATGTTTGGATAAGAGCGCCCGGTTCCATCCCGCCAAACGTTTAATGCCAAGACCTCCACACGAAATAGGCCTACAAATTTGCTCCCACGAAATTTTACATTTACCGCGAGAGCTATCACCTTGTGACCATAAAAAGTAACAAAACAAGGCTTCCAATTCATGTATCACACCCGCCGGAAGAAAGAAAGTAGACATCCAATATAATTTGGAGCGACTGAAGAACCGACCGAATAAGTTGGCGCCTACCCCCAAAAGACAAAAAAATTTCCTTCCAATTTTGAATACGCATCTTCACTTTTTCAATAATAAGACCAAAATCTGCCACTTTAAGACGAACTGGTGATAAAGGAACGCCCAAATATCTACTAGGGAACGCACCTTGGCGGAACGGGAGGCGTTCAAGAATGGTCGTCTTCGTGTTGTCCGGAACATTCCCGAAAAACACCTTGCTCTTTTGAAGGCTAGGCGAGAGGCCTGACTTGACTTTGAACAAATGTAAAGCTCTCTTTAGAACCTCTGCACATCGCCCCGAGTGAAGACAAAGAGATCGTCTGCAAAGCAAAGGTGAGTGAGCTCCAAAGTAAGGCAATCTTTATGATACCCAAAAGAAGCGGTCTCGTCAATACACTTCTTAAAAATCATCGAGAATGTTAAGGCTAAAATATGTCTTCAAGATTTAATATAGAAAGTCAAAGTCATTGTATAAAGTCAAAGTCTTTATAATTAGAGTTGTCATATTAGCTTAATGCCTTGTTAGTCTTAGGTATATAAGCATGTGGCTAGAGTAATCTTGTAACACTGGAGAGAACCATTCCATAAGCTTTTGGTCATAACTCATATCTTGTAAACACAGAGAGTCGACATAATAAGATCTACTTTCTCTCTCTACTTTCTCTCTCTACTCTCTCTCTAGAATTTATCTCTAATCTTGATAGATCTTGGATTAACAGAGAAGCCTTCCATAACAACTGTAAATAGGTAAGGGGAGAGCGGGTCCCCTTGCCTAATACCTCTACCACTCCTAAAGAAGCCCGCGGTATCACCATTTATAGCCAACGAAAAGGATGGTGTGCACACCGTTTCCTTTATCCACTTTATCAAAACGGGATGGAAACCAAGCCCTGCTAGCATGTTGAGGAGAAAATTCCAATCAACCGTATCATAGGCCTTTTGGATATCAATCGAAAAAGCACACCTCAGCGGACCCGTCTCTTTTTGATACCCACGAACCAACTCATGCGCCATAAGAATGTTATCCGAGATTCGGCGGCCCGGAATAAACGCCGATTGGGTCGGATTAATCAAGTCGTCCAATTTAGATTTCATATGCTCCACAATAATTTTGCTAATCCTCTTATGCAAGACCGAGCAACAAGAAAGTGGCCAATAATCCGTTACCTTCGAAGCGTTGGGCACTTTAGGAATCAAGATAAAAGTGTGTGGTTTAATTCTCTATCAAGACGACCATTATAGAAAAAGTTGTGGATGGCGATCTCCACATCCGTACCAATGATGGGCCAAGCCGCTTTGAAAAACCTCGACGAGAACATAAAAATTAGATATCACTATAACAAAGTAATCGATGTTAATAATAATTAGAAAAATTTACATTTCTTCTTAAAAATTAGTCTTATATTTTAACTATTTATCGGAATATAACAAGTTTCTATCAATAAAAAAATAATTAGGCTATGTTTGGCAAACTAGCTGATAAGCTAGTTGGTAGCTAATAAGCTAGCTGTTGGCTGATAAGTTAACTGGTAGCTGATAAGCTAGCTGGTGAAAAAGTCACGTTTGACAAAAGTAGCTTATAAGCATGTAAAATGACCAAAAAAGACATTCAAATAATTATCAATTAAAAATTTAATTATGAAATTAAAAAAATTTACAACAATATAATATGTTAATTAATACAACCAATGTAATAAAGAAAAATTAAATAATATAATATGTTAATTAAAGGAAATTTAAATTTATTATTACATATATAGTATAAATTTTGAATTTGTTAAATAAGTTTTAGAAAAAAAATATATATATTAACTTGTTATTTTAAATAATCGTTACATACAATATGAAAAACTAATCAAATCATAATTAAAAAATAATACTAATTGATAATTAAAATATATTCATTAATGTTAAAAAATAAATAAAAATAATCTATATGATTAACAATAATTCTAAATAATTAAAATTTAATTTAATAATTTTTAGTTAATATTATTAATATTAATTAATTAATTATAATTAAATTTAAAAATCTAATATTTATTAATAATAATAGTTAGTAAATAATAATAAGGGACAGTATTGGAATATTCATAAAAAAGCTACTGAAACGCTACTCCAAGTAGCGTTTCAAAAAGCTAGCTTATGGTCATCCAAACATGTACACCAAAAAAAGTTAGCATATAAGTTAGCTTTTTTTTGCCAAACAATGTCTTAATCACATAATTTTTTTAAAGGGTGTCCTAGACTATGCCTGGACTAATCCTTTGACAAATTATGACTGTAAGACATCATCCCTGATTAAAGCTCAGTGGCCACAAGTTGTGTATGTCTGGATTCGAACCCTGAATAGATAAGATATTCTACCACATCCTCAAAAGCCTTAACCAATACATCACAATCCTTATGGTTACATAAACTTGTTTGCATTACAAAATTATTCAATCTACAAAGTTGCCTTTGTGGAATTTTCAAACCATTGTATAAATGAAAAAAAAAATTACAACCAGGAAAAAAAGAAAACATTAATTTATGGGAGCAATATGATAGTTTAGAAAATTAGAGGTAACTTTGCAATGGGAAAATAATTTCCGTTATATAGGTTAAAATACCATTGATTCTATATTATATTAAAAAAGGGAAATTAATTAAAATACCCAAAGTTTGACCAACTGTTATCAAAATACCCAAAAAAAAATTCATTTTGCAAAAATACCCAAAATACCCGCGATGGATCCCGCGATCGCGGGCTAGGGCTGACGTGGCACGTATTTTGGCCCCAAATGCCCCGCGAAGCCCCTCAACTTTGGCCGCGGTGCACTTTTGGTCCCTGCCCGCGATCGCAGCCCGCGATGGACCAAAATTTACACTTTTGGTCCCTGAAAATTTACACTTTTGGTCCCTGAAAATTTACACTTTCAGCCCCTGTACTTAGACGAATCTTGCATGCTTTTACTGTTTTTTTCCACAATTATTGTACTTTGAAGACCGATTTGTGGTTGAAATTCATTTGCATGTTTGAGATTTCATCCATAAATATCAGTAGTATGCAATTCACAATTCACACTTCCTCTTGCTTTCTTTCTTGATTTCTCTCTTGCTTTCTTTCTTTGTGTTGGACAACCTAAGGGGGGGGGGGGGGGGGGGGGGGGGTAAGGTTGTATTTAAATCTTTTACTTTCAAAAATCCTTTTTAAAAATAAATACAGTATAAAATACAACAGAGTATAAATACACAATAATTATATAAACAGATATAATTAAATGCACAGCGGAAATATAAAGAGATAAGGGATAGAGATATTGACACCGATATTTGGGAGGTGGTTCACTGAACAAATCCAGCTAGTCCACCCTTCGAGATCCTTCTCGAGGCGATCCAGTAAAAACGTGTTCTTTACGGTAGAACACAAACCTTGATACAATAAACGCGAATAACTCTTCTTTGAGAGAATTATATGGATCACTCACACTATTCAAATACTTACAAGATGATATATTTCTCAATGGTAATCACTCTTGTATAATGTATATCACTTGGATGATTTTAAGAGTTTGATCACTTGAGTTGTTTTGCTGATTATAATTCTCAGAAGTTAGAAACTTCAATCTGCTATCAACTCAATTTTTTTACTCAGAAAAATTTATTCACTTGTTTTTTTTTTATTCTCTTCTGCAGCAACTGAATATATAGCCGGACAAAGAAGAGATCCGTTGCATGTGAAAAGGAAGGGAAAAAAATACTGTTCATTGCAGCTTCTTCTTGCATGCGCGCATGGACTTAGCTGCCAAAACCCATACAACTTTTCACAAACTTATTGTCAACACAGGACAGCTAGGATGCAGCTTTGTCAACACAAGCAACTACCTATAGCCTTAGCCATCATCTTCTTCAAAGTATATATATATATAATATAACAGAGACATGTTTCCCATAAGCAAAAAGGAAACAAATAAATATAATATATATATATGTATATATATATATAAAACGTTTATATATATATATATACAATGATGGGTTTTCTTTTGAATACAATATATATATTGTGAAGTTAAAAAAAAATTATATATTATATATATATAACATTCGTTTATATATATATATATATATATTAAAAAAAACTTTTGAATTTTATATTAAAAGATTAACTGATTTACTTATTTCAAAAACTGTATTGGGTTAGGTTTTTGAAATATCCAAGTGGTATATTATTTTGAATGTTTTTACCATTATGAAATATAAATAATAATGACGTAAAACTTCAGTCTTGAACTTTTCAGATAAAATCTTCGTGTTACCCAAATGACTGAGATGTTGCTCTTTATTCTTTAGGAGCTACACACTTGAATAAAATATTAGATAACAAATAATGCGGTGTGTTTTGTAATCATCAAAATAAATATGGAGATGTGATTTTATGTGTACCAAAAATATATCACAATATTAAAAGCTGGGTACACTTGCACCAACAATCTCCCCCTTTTTGATGATGACAAACACAACGCTAAACAGGAGAGCATACTCGGTTTCTCTCCCCCTTTTGTCAAAGCAAAAAGGGTTAGGAAAGACGCTATGCTCCCCCTTGAAAGATGCTCCCCCTCAAAATATGAAGTATTTGAGAGTTAGCATTTTCTAAAGGGTTATACTCAAGCATGCCTAAACCAAGTCTTAATTTAAAGAAAGCCTTTTTGTTAAGAGCTTTAGTAAAAATATCGGCCAAATTATCTTCTGAATCAACCTTTTCAAGCACGATTTGGCCTTTTTGAACATTATCTCGTAAAAAGTGATGTCTCAATTCAATATGTTTTGTACGAGAATGTAAAACAGGATTTTTACTTAAGTTTATGGCACTTGAGTTATCACACATAATTGGAATTTTGGTTAGGTGTACCTCAAAATCGGTAAGTGTGTGTTTCATCCAAAGGACTTGAGCACACGCTCTTGCGGCAGCTACATATTCCGCTTCGGTGGTAGACAAAGCTACGGATTGTTGTTTCTTAGAGAACCAAGACACAAGTGAGAGACCTATAAAGGCACATACTCCACTCGTACTTTTTCGGTCAACAATAGATCCACCAAGATCGGAATCGGTGAAACACGTTACTTCTAACTCGGGTTTCTTTGCATACCATAAGCCAAGATTAGTAGTACCTCGTAAATATCGAAAAATACGCTTGACAGCTTCATAGTGAGTTTGTTTAGGTGAAGATTGAAAACGAGCACATAAACATACACTAAACATAATATCAGGTCTACTAGCAGTTAAATATAATAAACTACCAATCATACCACGATAAATCTTTTCATTAAAATCGTTTCCCTCCTCGTCACGAGATAATTGTAAGTTTGTGGTCATTGGAGTTTCAACGGGTTTGACATTTTCAAAGTTAAACTTTTTCAACATATCTTTACAATATTTAGATTGACTAATAAAAATACCAGTTTCACATTGTTTGATTTGCAATCCTAAGAAGTATTTTAACTCTCCCATCATGCTCATTTCAAATTCGCTTGTCATTTTCGCAGAAAATTCATTACAAAGATTTTCATTAGTAGAACCAAAAATAATATCATCAACATATACTTGCACAACCACAATATCATTTTGATCATATTTCACAAATAAAGTATTATCTATTTTACCCATAATATAACCACTTACAATTAAAAAGGTTTTTAATCTATCATACCACGCACACGGAGCTTGCTTTAAACCATAAAGCGCCTTTTTCAATTTATAAACATGTGTCGGATTTTCAAAATTTTCAAAACCGAGAGGTTGAGAAACGTATACCTCCTCATTTATAATACCATTTAAGAAAGCACTTTTAACATCCATTTGAAATAATTTAAAATCTTTAGCATTTGCAAAAGCGAGAAGCATTCGAATAGACTCCAACCTTGCAACCGGTGCAAAGGTTTCATCATAATCTATACCTTCTTGTTGATTGTACCCCTTGGCAACTAAACGTGCCTTGTTTCGTGTGACTCCACCGTTCTCGTCTACCTTGTTACGGAAGACCCATCTTGTGCCAATAATGGTTTGACTACTAGGGCAAGGAACTAAGTCCCACACATCATTTCTAGAAAATTGGTTTAACTCTTCTTGCATGGCCATTATCCAATCCTCATCTCCTAAAGCTTCATCTATGGTTTTAGGTTCTATGGTTGAGATAAAGGCATGGAAAGCACAATGAGTATGGATTTGTGATCTAGTTGTTCTTTGGTTGAGATCACCTATAATTTGATCTACGGGATGACCTCTAGCGGTTCTAAGGTTAGGATCATCTACACCTTGCGGAATAAAACACGGAGGGGCATCACTAGATTCAATATTATTTGTGGAAGGTTGGGTACCTAAATTCAAGGTACTAAGTTGTTGGGCTAAGACTTCTCCCTCACGGATATTGTCATTTGCTAAGGGTGCACTCGGTTTGGGAGGACTCTCGTCAAAGCTAACATTTAGGGATTCTTCTACAACCATGGTCTCCTTATTTAGGATTCTATAGGCTTTGCTATTCCAAGAATAACCTAGGAACACTCCCTCATAGGCTTTGGCATCAAATTTGGTTAGATAGGATTTGGTGTTTAAAATGAAACATTTACATCCAAAAACTTTTAGGTGGGCTAAGGAAGGTTTTCTACCACGGTAAAGCTCATAGGGTGTCTTATTTAGGATACTTCTAATTAGGACACGGTTAAGCACATAGGTCGCGGTAGCAACGGCATCACACCAAAACTTTTGGGGAACTTGATGTTCATTTAGCATGGTTCTACTCATTTCTTGTAACGTTCTATTTTTCCTTTCAACAACCCCGTTAGATTGAGGTGTTCGAGGAGCCGAAAAATTATGAGTTATACCATGTTTATCACAAAAGGCACCAAATTGGACATCATTATCGAATTCACGTCCATGGTCCGTACGTATAGAAACAATCGTACAACCTTGTTGGTTTTGAATTCGTTTTCCCAAAATTTTAAACTTTTCAAAAGCCTCATTTTTATGTCTCAAAAATAAAGTCCAAGTATAACGGGAATAATCATCCACAATAACCAAAGTGTAAAAATTTCCTCCAAAACTTTGAATCGCCATAGGGCCAAAAAGATCCATATGTAAAAGTTCTAAAACTCTTTGAGTTGAAATCACATTTTTTGATTTATGAGAAACGTGATGTTGTTTGCCGACACGACAAGCATCACAAAAATGATTATCAAACTTTAATTTTGGAAGGTCACTCACAAGCTCCTTATTTTTTAAGTTTTGAATTAATCTAAGATTAGCGTGACCCAAACGTCTATGCCATAAAGTAGAATTATCATAAAGGGACGATAAACAAACATTTTTATTTACAAGAGTTTTACAAATGTATAAATTTCCTTTTACAAGACCCGTTAAAAGAACTTTGCCATTTTTCAAGATTTTACAAGAATCTTCTTCGAAGATAACGATTATACCATTTTTACAAAGTTGACGAACACTTAGCAAGTTAAATTTTAAATTATCAACATGATTAACATCAAGAAATTCAACATTATTGCAAGAAACTGTACCTCTCCCAATTATCTTTCCTTTGGAATTTCCTCCAAAAATTACCTGTCCACCATCACATGACTCATATGATGAAAAGAGATTGCTATTTCCGGTCATGTGACGTGTGCAACCACTATCGAGAATCCAGTCCATATCAAGGTTTATCTACAATAATAAGGATGTAACTTTTATGGTCCCCATTATCTCATGGGTCCTTTAAGAGTTAGTTTTAAATATAAAACTATACATAACAATTATATTTTCACACAAGTATATAAACACAAACGGTGAAAACAATTATTTATTCAACCCCTTTCGGTAGCTCTACTCGAACACAACCAGGAAAGACGGTGAGGGTGGTAAGCGCAAAAGCATTTTAAAAACCGACCTCATTAGAATAGAGATATTCGCCTATATCTTTCCTAGACATCGTATTCAAATAGGTGAGCCTATTTGGAGTTGATTCATAATCTTTCCAACTTAAAAGTATATATATAATTTTCACAAAAGTATATACATATATATAGATATAGATAGACAACATACACAAAAAAAGTTAAAACCATAAACGCATTCCACCCGGATTATCATTACTAAATATTCCTTTTGGAATACATTTATTTACCATTTTAATTTTGCGATTGTATTTATCATACACATAAAAAGAAGCATTTATATTCATATTATTTTTAGGTCTAGAAAATTTATCATTATACATGCGAGCATACGGTTTTCTCGGTATATAATTTATATTATTCATTTTAGGTATATACGGAGGTTTTTGCACATATTGATTTCTTGTACTTACTTTAGGTGATTCATAATGTCTTCTAATTGGCATACAAGAACATTTATCTTTGCAAGTATCGGAACCAATGCCTTTTCGACAGTTTATACGGTTAGACATATTTAGCATGTTAAGAACTTTATCATTGCTATTTTGAAATGCTTTAGCTAACATATTATCCTTTTCATAAGAAGCGCATTTAGCTTTTAAACAAGCATTTTCATTCTCAAGTATATCACATTTTGTACATGCAACACTTTTATTTGTATTTTTATTTAAACATGCAATTTTATTATTTAGAACATCACATGATTTACAAAAGTCCTTTTCACTTAATTTATTTTCTAATTTAGAAATTATATCTATATCATTAGCAGATTTTTGTTTGCCGTCATTGATTTCCTTTTTACATGTAGATACGGTTTCTTTTAATTTAGAAATTTCATCTTTATATCTATTTGCAAGAGCGGCCATTTCATGGAATGATTCATATAATACGTCGAGATCATTTCCATTTTCATTATCATTTTCACTAGCGTAATCTGAGTAACAAGATTTTACCTCGTCGTCGCTTTCGGCCATAAGACAAATAGCTTGATATTCGTCTTCTTCTTCGCTTCCACTCCACGATCCTCCAACGAAGGCTTTTTCCTTTTTATTTTGAAATTTGTTCTTTTTAGGACACTCGTTGGCATAGTGGTCTTTATCACCACATGAGTAGCAATAACCTCTCTTTGGTTTGGCTCTTTCGTCGTCACTCGAGTCGTCATTTTTCTTCACTTTATCTTCTCTTTTATGGAAGTTGCGACTCCGGTTTTCACCGCCACGACGGTAGTTACCGTTTCTTTGAAATCTGCTATTTTTAGAAAATTTATTGTTAGTAAAAAATTTAGAGAAGTTTCTTACCAACATAGCGACTTCGTCGAGTTTATCGGATTGATCTTTTGAAGTGCTAGCTTCCTCCTTTTTCTTCTCGTCATTTGGAGTTGAGACTTTAAGAGCTATCGACTTCTTTTTTACTTGCTCCCGATCTTTGTTTCTTTTAAGTGCAATTTCGTGCACTTTAAGATTGCCGACGAGATCGTCGAGCTTCATTAGGGAGAGATCACGGGAGTCTTCCAACGATGTAATCTTTGCCATCCACTCCGAAGGAAGTGCTCGGAGGATTTTCCTTACGTAATCTTCATTAGGATAAGTGCGACCTAATCCTTTCAAAGTAGTCATAATGAGGTTAAAACGTTTAAACATTGAGTCGATTGACTCATCTTTTGACATTTCAAACAATTCATAATCATGAACTAAAATGTTTATTTTAGAACTTTTAACTTGTGTGTTTCCACGATGAGTGTTGTTTAAACTTTCCCAGATTTGATTTGCAGTTTTATATGTATATACTCTTTCAATTTCATCAGTAGTTAAAGCAGCATATAATATATTCTTAGCTTCAAAATTTAAACAGACATGAGATTCTTCAGCGGGAGTCCATTCTTTTAAAGGTTTATCAACAATAAGATCATCTTTTACAATAGTAGGATTAAAATTCCCATTTTCTATAATGTCCCAAATTCTTTGATTTTTGCCACGAACGTGACATTCAAATAGTTCGGCCCAAATGCCAAACTTTTCAGTATCTATCATAGGAGGTTTTGAAAACATAATATTAGTTTGTTGAGCCATTTAAAAAATATTTAAGCAGAAATTTTTTGAAAGTCCTGCTCTGATACCAATTGTTGGACAACCTAAGGGGGGGGGGGGGTAAGGTTGTATTTAAATCTTTTACTTTCAAAAATCCTTTTTAAAAATAAATACAGTATAAAATACAACAGAGTATAAATACACAATAATTATATAAACAGATATAATTAAATGCACAGCGGAAATATAAAGAGATAAGGGATAGAGATATTGACACCGATATTTGGGAGGTGGTTCACTGAACAAATCCAGCTAGTCCACCCTTCGAGATCCTTCTCGAGGCGATCCCGTAAAAACGTGTTCTTTACGGTAGAACACAAACCTTGATACAATAAACGCGAATAACTCTTCTTTGAGAGAATTATATGGATCACTCACACTATTCAAATACTTACAAGATGATATATTTCTCAATGGTAATCACTCTTGTATAATGTATATCACTTGGATGATTTTAAGAGTTTGATCACTTGAGTTGTTTTGCTGATTATAATTCTCAGAAGTTAGAAACTTCAATCTGCTATCAACTCAATTTTTTTACTCAGAAAAATTTATTCACTTGTTTTTTTTTATTCTCTTCTGCAGCAACTGAATATATAGCCGGACAAAGAAGAGATCCGTTGCATGTGAAAAGGAAGGGAAAAAAATACTGTTCATTGCAGCTTCTTCTTGCATGCGCGCATGGACTTAGCTGCCAAAACCCATACAACTTTTCACAAACTTATTGTCAACACAGGACAGCTAGGATGCAGCTTTGTCAACACAAGCAACTACCTATAGCCTTAGCCATCATCTTCTTCAAAGTATATATATATATAATATAACAGAGACATGTTTCCCATAAGCAAAAAGGAAACAAATAAATATAATATATATATATATATAAAACGTTTATATATATATATATTCAATGATGGGTTTTCTTTTGAATACAATATATATATTGTGAAGTTAAAAAAAAATTATATATTATATATATAACATTCGTTTATATATATATATATATATATATTAAAAAAAACTTTTGAATTTTATATTAAAAGATTAACTGATTTACTTATTTCAAAAACTGTATTGGGTTAGGTTTTTGAAATATCCAAGTGGTATATTATTTTGAATGTTTTTACCATTATGAAATATAAATAATAATGACGTAAAACTTCAGTCTTGAACTTTTCAGATAAAATCTTCGTGTTACCCAAATGACTGAGATGTTGCTCTTTATTCTTTAGGAGCTACACACTTGAATAAAATATTAGATAACAAATAATGCGGTGTGTTTTGTAATCATCAAAATAAATATGGAGATGTGATTTTATGTGTACCAAAAATATATCACAATATTAAAAGCTGGGTACACTTGCACCAACACTTTGAATTGATTTCTCTCTTCTCTCATTTCATCCACAAATGGCATCGTCATCAAACCCTAAGTCTACTACTGAAAAAATGCCACCTCAAATCGAGGTCGCCATAGCAAAAAAGGAAAAGGAGATAGATGAACTAACAGAAGAGTGGAAAAAAATGATGGACAGGAAGGCAGTCCATTTGAGAAAGATCGAAGAGGAAGACAGGGAGATCAAAAGAATGAAAGGGGATATAAAAGCTCGGGAGGCTCGTGTTCGTCGAGAACAAGAAGCAATTCACCATATTCTGCAAGACTTCGCAATTATTCAAGCGAAGGTAAACGAGAAGCAAGCTTGGATTGATGAAACAAAATCAATTTTTAAGTAGGTGGTGGTTATATTTTTTTTGTTTTGTATTTTTTTTACTGTGTTGTTATTTGTATTTTTTTTACTGTGTTGTTGTTTTGTATTTTTTTGTTGTTGTTAATTTCCCTGAAAAGTAGTTTTTAAGCCGCTGAACCACGGTTAGGTTGGATACATCATGCAAGGTCAAGTCAGAGGTTACCTCATTCGTGGGCCTACTTCTCTTGTAGAATATATGACAACCCTCAACTCATTTGCTAAAGTGTGCGCGGGTTGTGGTACACAATGGCCATACGTGGTTGCAAAAGCAGAAGCCGTTGAAGAAGGGTCAGAAAGATTGAAGATGAAGAGCTTGTTGGATGGAATACAAACTAGCTGTGTTATCAATGTTCATTTAGAAGCATATGTATGTGTGTGTATATATATAATATGAAATGGGGTTTTGACAAGTTGGTATCACTGGACTCATTTAAGAATTGTGAAAATGGGTATTTGACGAATGATGATTCATGTGTGTTTGGAGCTGAAGTGTTTTAAACACACATGAATCATCATTCGCCAAATACCCATTTTCACAATTCTTAAATGAGTCCAGTGATACCAACTTGTCAAAACCCCATTTATAAACAATTCTACCTTCTCCTATTGCCATTCACGATATCTATAAACACATTCAAATAATAATAATTTAAAACGATTTAATGAATTAGTTAATGTATGATTATTATGTTAATGCGATAGGAGTGTAAAACAAAATTGAAAAAAAATATGAGATGTACCATAAATTAAATAATTAACTATAATGGTGTAATTTGTTAAAATTAAAACGTATCTAATATGAATATATAAACAGACATGTGTACTCAGAGTTAACATTCACTGCCATGGATGCAAGAACAAGGTCAAGAAAATACTAAGAAAAATTGAAGGTCTCCTATTTTCTTTATGTGTGTAAATATATAATACGAATATATATATATATATATATCATTTACAAACTAGCTGTGTTATCAATGTTCATTTAGAAGCATATGTATGTGTGTATATATATCATTTACAAATCAGTGTTTAGATCAACAGTATCATATGGGTTTGTTCCATATGGTTCAAGCTATAACGGGCCCGGGCTGTGACTGACAGAATGTCTCCTTGGCACGGTTGAAGGGGCGGGATTTGGACACTCTCCACGAGTGTGTCCTACGCATTGGCACCGAGTACATCTTCGTTGTATCGAACTTTCACCACGTGATGGACGTCGGTCGTTCTTTCTCGGTCTCCCGGCCCTGTTCTTATCCATTAAAGGTGGATAGCATGGTGGAAGCGGGTCGGGTGGATACACCTGTTGGGTCACCAAGGATTTGAAATTGACTCACCGATGTTTTCCCTAAAACTCCTACTTAGAATATTTTAGTTTGGTTCTTTGAATGACTTGTACAAGATATCAAATGTTCGGTGAAGTCGAAGATCAACCGAAACCAAGCTTGAAGACTCTCTACTTGTGGAAAATAGAAGACTCTCGGCAACTTACAAACAAGTCATCTCCACCGAACTGCCTGGACAGTTTCGGTGGTCTCTTCCCACCGAATTGCCTGGACAGATTCGGTGGCCACCTCACCACCGAATTGCCTGAACAGTTTCGGTGGGATCGTCTTCCACCGATGAGCCTTGACAAATTCGGTGGACACTACACCGAATTACTTGAACAACTTCGGTGGCCCTCCTCACCACCGAAATGCTCTTACATTTTCGGTGGTCGATCTCTCTCTACCGAAGTTCTTCTATTTTCGGTGAAACCTCCTTCGGTGCCAAAGTCTTAAAGGGAAGATCATTTATTATGGGACAATATCCTCTAGCAGATAAAAGTGACAGTTTGTCTCTTTATCCATAATCAGTTAAAATCCGTTTTTATCTGCATGAGCTATTCTGTCTGTACCTAGTAAGAAGTGACAAGGACCTTTCATCTCTCCAGAAGTCAACATACTCAGCAAGTTGAAAGATGACAAGTGTCCCAAGCATTTAATGCTTGGGCACTCCTTGGCACTATAAAAGGAGAAGGCATCACCTTTCAAAAGACACGCTTTTAAGAATTCTCTCAGTGCAAGAAATCTTCCTTTAAGCCTCAAAACTCAATAGCTTTGCTCTCAGTGTTCTTAGTTATTTTGTTGTATACTTTGTGCAAGATTGTTAGAATAGTTTATCTGTTCTTTTCCGCAACAATCTTAAGTTTCTTTGTGTAATTCTTGTTGAAAGTTTTTCAATAAAAAGAATTAAAATTGTGAAAATTTTGAGTATTGTATTCAACCCCCCCCCCCCCCCCCTTCTACAATACTTGCTTAGCCATCTGGGACTAACAAGTGGTATCAGAGCAGAAAGTTTAATTCCATAAACTTGATCTGCGATGGCTGCCTCTTCTTCTACTGTTGAAAACTCTTTTCAAAATAACTTTGCTGAAAATGGGTCCATCTCAAAACCTCCTAAGTTTAATGCTAACAACTTCTCTTTATGGAAAAGCCGCATGATGCTGTTCATGGAAGGAGTGGATACTAGATATCCAACCATTCTCAAAGAGGGACCTATCATCCCCAGAGTTTGGGCTCGCTATGAAACGCAGAGGCCTGGTAAAGAGACTGTTGAAAAAGAAATCTCTAGTGATTCTGATGAAGAAAAATCCAGTGCTACTGGTCGTTATATTCTCAAAAACCCCAAAAAGTTTACCGATGAGGAAAAACGTTTGGTCTCTCTTGACTCCAAAGTAAGAGCTATTATTGCACTCTCTCTTCCTGATGAGGTCTACCACTCTTTGGTGAACTTTGAAACTGCCAAAGAAATGTGGACCACTCTATGTGTTCTGTACGAAGGTACAGAGGAAGTTAAGAAGTGTAAAAAGATTGGTCTTATAAGAAAGTATGAACTCTTCACGTTTGAAAAAGGAGAATCTCTTCCTAGCTTCTATAACCGTTTTAACTCTCTTCTTAATGATCTTAAGTTATTGGGCAGAATCTATGACAATGAGGAAGTCTTGTGCAAATTCATGGATTGTCTCCCAGAATTTTGGGAAAATATATGTACTTGCATCAAAACTACCAAGGATCTTGAGTTCATGCCCTTAACTGTTCTGTATGGTACTCTTTTCAATTTTGAGCAAACCAAGCTTCAAAGGAAATCTTTCATAAAAGACATAAAGAGCTCTTCCATAGCTCTTATCAGTGAAAATTCCAAAAAATCTCAAAACCTCCCTAGAATCACCTATCCTTCATCTGACTCTGATAATGACAACTAGTCAAATTCTACCCACCAAACGGAGGCATATCTAAGTGATGCTGATGATGAAGGTGAGGATATTATGATTGAACAATTGTCAGACGAAATGGCAATGATGGCTGGTTCTAGAAAAACCTCATCTTTTAAGACTTCTTCTGATAAGTCTAATGAGGAGTGTTTTAATTGTGGCAAGAAAGGACATTTTGCATCTGAGTGTAGGAGCAAGCCTATCTCCAAGTCTAAAAACCCACTCTCTGAGGGTCTCTCCTCAAAAAGGGAAAAATCCAAAAATATGACTTTCAAATCAACCTTTCCCAAAAAGGAGTCCCATTCCTCTTTTCATCAGGAGCGTGCGGAGAAATATAAAGCCAAGTACAAGAAAGAGAAGGAAAGGAGTGAAGGTCTGGAAAGAAAAGGGAAGGGTCTTATGACAGAAACTCACGATTGGGATGATGAAGATACCTCCGAAAGCGACTCTCAAAATAGGTGTTTCATGGCTATCTCTGAAGAAATGGAAGTTTCTGAAAAGGCAACCTCTCCAATGGCTCTCGTGTCGACTGAGTGCTCGACGGCTTATGCTCAGGTACATCCTTTTAATAATATGTCAGATAAAGAAAAGATTGATGCCTATGAATCCTTAACTCAAGATTTTTATTCTGTTAAAGACAGTAAGAATAGAAAATCTGCTCAAGTGAAAGAGCTCAAAGCTGAACTTGAAATTTGCATGTCTAAGCTTAAAAGGTTTGAGGAAATTAAAAATGAGCTTGAGGACTTGAAAACAATAAATCATGTGATTTCAAAAGAAAAGAACTCTCTGTTTAAGAAACTTAAAAGAGAGCAAGAGGTGGTGAGAAAATGGACTGATTCTTCAAAAAATCTTGAACAACTCTTTCAAAGTCAAATCAGTGGAAAGAGCAAAATCGGTCTAGGATTTGGCAAAGTCTCTTCTGAAACTTCTTCCCATACACCTCTTCCTTCCTCAAGTGTGTGGGATGATGCCTCTGATTCAAGTTCTTGTAATTCCATATCCTTAAACTCTTTAGATCTGGGTGAAGCTCTAAAATATGGAATGTTCATTAAAGCAAAAGAGGCATCCTCAAATCAACCTTCCGAAAACTCTGACTCAGATGAAGTTTCAAAACTCACCCTTGATCTCTCAAAAAGTTTAAACATTGTTGAAGCATCATCCTCTAACTCCTCGCAAGTCATTCTGTTGAAAAGATCAAAGCCCACCGATGTCAACACCAATGATTCTCCCATTCCTCTCCATGAAGTGTTAAGATCTATTCACGTTGATGAGTATACTGAACCTAATCCCTCAAAGATTCCCAAAAGAGAACCTCAAGTTCACCCAAGAGGTTTTTCAGCTTCTGACAAAGGGAAATCGGTGGATGTTTCTGTGACCGATTTCCACCCCAAAAGGTTCTCTTCAAAGAATTCTCATGGCAACTCTTCCTTTCTTCAAATTCCAAGATCAGTACTTTTGAAAAGGCCAAACCCCACAGAATCCTCCAACTCTCCAACTAACATCCCTGCCAAAGGAATTCTTGGGTCCAAACCTCCTGCTTTGTTCCCCCATAACAAAGTTTTAAAAACCAATGCGAAAAACCAAAATAGGAAAAGTGTTCAAAATGTTAAAAAGGTCTTTATCTATAGAAAATGTTATAACTGTGGTGACACTTTTCACATGGCTAAGGACTGTCCCAAGGAAAGAATCGAAAGAACCAAACCTAAGGACCTCTCATCATCTTCTAATCCTAAAGGACCCATTACAAAATGGGTACCAAAGAACTAATCTGTGTGCATGCAGGTTTCTGAGCGCCATCAGATATGGTATCTGGACAGTGGGTGCTCACGCCACATGACGGGAAACAAATCTCTTCTCATCAACTATGTGTCTGAAAAGGGTCCATCTGTCACTTTTGGTGATAACTCTAAAGGCTACACCAAAGGCTATGGAACTCTCACAAATGGATCAGTCACTTTCAATAAAGTGGCATTTGTTGAAGGTCTCATGCATAATCTTCTTAGTATTAGTCAACTGTGTGATCTTGGATATAAAGTTATCTTTGAACTTTGTATCTGTACGGTTGTGGACAAGAACTTCAACGTGATGCTGTCTGGAAAAAGGATGGATAATGTCTATGTCATTGACATGGGACTAAGCAACAATTCATCAAATGTCTGCTTCGTGTCAGATGACTCTTCCAAAAGAAACTGGTTATGGCATAAACGTCTTTCTCATCTAAACTTCAAAACTCTCCACAAAATTTCAAATAAAGAGTTGGTGTCTGGCATGCCAAAACTGAATTGTATCAAAGAAAAGCTGTGTGATGCATGTGAGAAAGGGAAACTCACCAAAACTTCGTTCAAGACCAAGCAATGCTCTTCCATCACTCTTCCTCTCCAGATGCTGCACATGGACCTATGTGGACCAGTCAGCACTCCAAGTCTAGGAGGTAAAAGGTACATTCTTGTAATTGTTGATGAATTTACCAGATATACTTGGGTGTATTTTCTCAGGTACAAAAGTGATGCAACTGAAGAAATCATCAACTTCGTCAAGAAAAATGAAGTTCTAAATGGCCAACTTGTTCGATCAGTAAGAAGTGATAATGGCACTGAATTCAGAAACAGTGCTCTTGAAGACTTCTTCACTGAGAAAGGGATTTCTCAGAACTTTTCTGCTGTCCGTACTCCACAGCAAAATGGAGTGGTGGAAAGGAAAAATAGAACTCTATGTGAAGCTGCCAGATCGATGCTAAGTGAATCAAATCTACCTACCTATTTTTGGGCTGAAGCTGTTAACACTGCCTGCTTTACCCAAAATAGGTCTGTGATTTCTAAAAGGCATGATAAAACCCCATATGAAGTCTTCCATGGCAGAAAACCGAATATTGGATTCCTTCATGTGTTCGGCTGTGTGTGTTTCATTCTTAATGATCGTGAAAACCTTGGGAAGTTTGATCCCAAAGCAGATGAGGGAATCTTTGTTGGGTATTCCTTATCCTCCAAAGCTTATAGGGTGTATAATCTCAGAAGAAAATGCATTGATGAGTCTATCCATGTCAAATTTGATGATCTTAGATCCTCACCTTTGTCAAATGATGATGATGATTTGCACAGATGGATATCATCATGCATCGGTGCTGCTCCTTTGTCTAATCCTATTGATACTCAACTCACTCCCTCCATTCCATCTCCTTCAAGTATCCAAAATGAGTCACCCTCTTCTCCTCATACCGAAATTGCTCAGCCTACCGACACCATTCCTCCCACCGAAAATGAGCCTTCACCCACCACCGAAAATCCTACCTACCACCAAACCTCTGATCCCACTCCTTCGACTCATCTCACTCAATATACTCCATCACCTCTACCCCCTGCCTCAAAATGGACTAAGGATCACCCTATTGACCAAATCATTGGTGATCAACAAGCAGGTGTCCAAACACGTAGAGGAGTTGGAAATATTTGTCTCTATGTGAATTTTCTCTCTCTTCTTGAACCCAAAAAGATTGATGAAGCTCTAGCAGATCCCTGCTGGATCTCGGCCATGCAAGAAGAGCTCTCTCAATTTGAGAGAAACAAAGTTTGGAGATTGGTTCCCAGACCTCGAAAGAAGACAATCATTGGAACCAAATGGATCTTCAGGAACAAAATGGATGAAGATGGTACTGTTATCAGAAACAAGGCCCGATTAGTAGCTCAAGGATACAGACAGGAAGAGGGCATTGACTATGATGAAACATTTGCCCCTGTTGCAAGACTTGAAGCTATAAGGATCTTTCTGGCTCATGCTGCCTACCGAAATTTTAGGGTCTTTCAAATGGATGTTAAAAGTGCCTTCCTCAATGGGGAACTTGCAGAGGAAGTCTATGTGAAACAACCTCCTGGCTTTGAAGACCCAACTCATCCAGACTATGTGTACAGACTTGACAAGGCACTGTATGGTCTCAAGCAAGCTCCTCGTGCTTGGTATGACACTCTTGCCAACTTCCTTCTAAAACATGGATACTCCAGAGGTAAAATAGACAACACTCTTTTCATCAAGGAAACTTCAGGTAACCTCATTCTTGTCCAAATCTATGTTGATGACATCATCTTTGGTGCTACTGATGAATCACTTTGTGATGAGTTTGCTTCTCTCATGATGAGTGAATATGAGATGAGCATGATGGGAGAGCTTACATTTTTCTTGGGCCTTCAGGTCAAACAAACTTCAGAAGGAATCTTTATAAATCAAAGTAAATATATCCGTGACCTTCTGAAGAAATTTAATTTTTTAGATAGCTCTCCTATGAAAACTCCCATGGCACCACCGTTGAAACTAAATGCCGATCCTAACGGTATATCTGTGGATGTTACCCTGTATCGGGGCATGATTGGTTCTCTTCTGTACTTAACTGCTAGCAGACCGGACATTATGTTTGCTACTTGTCTTTGTGCCCGTTATCAAGCAAATCCAAAAGTATCACACTTAAAGGCTGTAAAACGGATTTTTCGGTATCTCAAGGGTACCTTACACTTGGGTCTTTGGTATCCCAAAGACTCAGGTTTTGAACTAATTGGGTATTCAGATTCAGATTTTGCAGGCTCTCAGGTTGATAGAAAAAGCACTACAGGAAGCTGCCAACTCCTTGGTGGTAAATTGGTAAGTTGGTCCAGCAAGAAACAAAACTCTGTGTCAACCTCTACTGCTGAGGCTGAATATGTAGCTGCGGGAAGTTGTTGTGCTCAGATCCTATGGATGAAAAATCAACTCAGGGATTACAATCAATTCTTTTCTAAAATCCCAATTCTGTGTGATAATTCCAGTGCAATAGCTATTGCCAACAATCCTGTTCTCCACTCCAGATCTAAACACATAGATATCCGATATCATTTCATCAGGGACCACATTTCCAAAAGTGACATTGAACTGCACTTTATTCCCACCAATTTGCAACTTGCTGATCTATTCACCAAACCCCTTGATGAAACCAGGTTCAACTTTCTCATAAGTGAACTTGGGATGTGCAACCTTCAAGAATAATCATGTGTTTCTGCTCCACCGATCTCACATCGATGGACATTCTCTTCTCCACTTCTAACTCTCCACCGATCTCTCATCGGTGGACAAACAGGTGTCTCTCAACCATCTTCATTTTCTTTTCTTACACCGAAATCTCAAATCGGTGGAACTCCTCGACTTCTTCCACCGAAATCGAATATCGGTGGAACCTTTCAACCCCTTTCACCGAATTCTGTAATCGGTGGAACCCTACTTATCTACCCCCGAAATCTCAAATCGGTGGAAACCTGCGACTTCTTCCACCGAAGTCTCATGTCGGTGGAACTCTCCAACTTCGGTGAAATCCTTCTTTTATCTACACCGAAATACCACCGATATACCACCGATATACCACCGATTCACCACCGAACCTACACCGATCCGCTCTCTTATCGTTTACGACTCCCAATGTGTCAGTGATGGGAGACCTTTCACATGTCAGCCGCTATGTGTCACGACTCCTCGTTTCCCACTCCTCCTTTCAAGCCGCCTTGTCCCACCTCCCCATAAAAAGTATCATCAGGTTACCCTTCTCTCTTCTATATATATATGTATGACCCTCGCATATTTCCCTCTCATCTCTTTTTCAAAACCTGCAACCCCTTAACTCTCTCTCGAAAACCTCTCATGGCTTCTTCTCGATACCCTATTCCCACACGATTTGAGGAGCTTAAGTTTAATCAATGCAATCACGTTGCCCGCTTCGACCCAGTTCCAGCTCATCCCGAGTTCTCCATAGTCGCAAAGTTCCTCACTCGCTCTCCTCTTCTTCATGCCTTTTCGTGCAACCCCAAGATGAGTAAAATGCTCATTGGCATATTTTGGTTAACATGTGTGTACGATCCCTCCAACGAAGCCATTCACGCCTCCATTCTTTCCAACGACGCCGGTGATCACGACCTTACTTTTGGGGTCGATGATGTTCGTCTAGCTCTCAAGATCGACGCCTTTTCCGACTATGAAGACATGCATTTGGACACCATACATGAAGACATCGTTCTTACCACCGGTTATGTGCTCGACGACTCCTCCAAAAGCTCCAAAGGCCCCGGTACTCTTCTTCGCAGCAGAATGGGAGGCATTTGGAATTTCTTCTTTGCCCACGTTATCCATTGCCTCTCACGCAAAACTAGTGGGCATGATCAATCGCCTTCACACGTCAACAAACTCGCTCATGCCCTCATCTTCCAAAGAAAAGTCGACTTCGCCCAATATTTCTTCTCAGAGCTTGTCGAGGTCATCAAGACTCCCAAGAAATGCTATGTTGCCTTTCCACGCTTCATCTCAATGATCATACAGCACAAACTTTCTAAGGCATTGGAGTCAGATCGCAAATCCCCTTTACCGCGCTTCTCTTATGACTGGTCTTCTCCGTGTGTAGGCACCAAAACTCTCAACGTTAAGCCACTTGCCACCGATCGCCCACTACGACCAGGTATGATCTCTTTTGCTCTTTCTCCCGAACTACATTGGGGTGATGCGGAAATTCCCGGGTTTCAACACCTAGAAATTCCCGAGGTCCCTCCAACTGTAGTGGCCCCTACTCCCCGTTATCGAGTTACGTCGGGTGGCACTCAAAAGAAACAACAAAAGGCCACCGACACCTCCGCACCCGCTTCTCGAACTTCGTCACCGAGAGTTCCCTCGGAGGCTTCCCCGGTTCAAACCCCTTCTCATAAGCGGAGGCACTCATCTTCCCCTTCGGGATCTCTTACAAAGAGGTCCCGGAAACCATCGGCCCCACCAACGAATCCAACTGTCGATTCTCAAAAATCGCCGGTTGTTGAACTTCATCCCTCCGGGCCAAGGGTATCCGTTTCAAACCCCACCAACTCCTCTGTTGCCTCTCAAAAGGCCTCAGTTGTACACTTGGAGAACCCTCAACGAACCTCCCCACTCGATTCTTTGGGTGGTGGAGATGACCTCGAGGTCTCTCCTCTCGAGGGTTCTGATTTTTCACTTCACAGCCTTTCACCCGATCAGTTTATGATCGATGAGATTGCACAACCCAATCAGGGTTCCCCCCCACAGACTTCACCCCCACATGATTTCTTTGCATTTCTTTTAGCGGACACTGGTTCTCCCCGAACCATCCCGTCCCCCGAAGAACATCACAGCGAGCCTCCCTCGCCGAGGCAACACTCTCCACAACGAACACCCTCACCTCCCCGACCTCCCCGAACCCTCTACACCGACGAACTCGCGCCTCACTTACGACATCCGCTTCCCGAAGCGGATCCCCTTCGATGGCACTGCTCGTTCCCCGAAATCGGTGGTCACACCCCATCCCACCAAGACCGACCTTCCACTTTCCTTCAATCCACGATCTCTCTGATCTCCCAGGCCAACTCTCGAATCTCAACCCTTGAGACAAAGTTACCTCAATTGCTACTCAATGCCATCACCGATGCCCTTGTACCAATAAATGATTCTCTTACTACATTGTCTTCTAAGGTTGAGTCCCTCTCCAAGGCCTCCAGCACCGAAATGTCAGAATGGGAAATGGATATGGGTGACTTCTCTATGGTTCCCAACACAATCTCTGGTACTTTGGCATTTCTACACTCCAAGTTTGATAAGGTGTTTTCTGAAATGGGTTTTAAGATTCCGGCTGTTCCTGAGGGGGAGAAAACCTCCGCTCCACCGAAATTACCATCCATAAAGAAATCTTCCAGTAACAAGCCTCCACCGAAAACCACTCCACCACCACCGAAAACCACTCCACCATCACCGAAAACCACTTCACCGAAATCCTCTTCTGCTTCACCGATACATACAGGTACCACCGAAGCACTAGAACTTGGTGCATCAACTGAGGGGGAGCAATCCAGTAAAGCTTCCAAAGACAAAGGCAAGAGAGTCTTTTCGGCCGAAGATTTCGCTAAGGAAGAAAAGAAGAAAAAGGAGTTGGCAAAATATGGGGCTCGACCTAAAGATGCTGAATCTCTTAAACTCAAGCCTGCTTCTCATATAATCTCCACCGAACTCGGTCTCTCCCCTCAAGAAATTGAGGATGCAAAAATCGCTCAAATCAACTTAGATAAATCCAGAGATCTATCCCTTAAAGCTGCTGAAGAAGAAGCTGCAAAAGCAAAATCCTCCGATGCCATTCAAATCCAAAAATCGGTGCTGAGTGCCCTAGAAAAAGAAAAGAATGATGAAATTAGCTGGTACAAAAAGACCATGCATCACCGAAACAACAGGTCACCGATTTCAACTGTAAAGATTGCCACCTCCAAAGCAAACCCGGAAGACATCAGGCTGATCATTGACAGAGAAGATGGTTCGATGAAAAGTGTGAAAGAAAGTCATCTTCAACTCTTCGGTCTCTCAGAATGGTATGAAATCTCTCAACACCTTGTCAGGAGTCCAAATCCAAAGAAAGACATCTTTGTCAAGTACATTGATGGACTGATGGGAAAGATGAAAGAATTCAAAAGAAAACACAACATCACTCTCTCCACCGATGAAAGAGCCAAACTTCAATCCTTGAAAGAAAAAGTCATCCTTCCCAAAGTTAAAAACCCACCTGACTCAGTCTTCAAGGAAATGGCGAGGGAAGGTAAAATTCCAAATGTGAACAATCTAAACCTCATCATTCCCACTTCGGTCCCCTATCCTACCACAACCTTAAGCCTCTCACCAATACCAGGATTGTTCTTTAACGACGGTCTCGGTCGTCGGGCCTTCTTCAGATTTGCCCAGATACCCTTAGCTGATACTATCTTTTTGGAAGGCATCCACAACCTCTTTCCGAACATCCCCGAAGCTCAGCCTTTCTATAGAAACTTACTGGATGAAATCAAGCGCCGCAAAACCTCAAAGAAGTAAGTTCTCTCCATTTGGTACTTGTAAAAGTTAGTTTCTCATTTTGTAAATTGTACGAGAACTTATCTTAATACAAGTATCTCTTTTTGAATTTTATTTCTGTACATACTCTACTTTTCGTTACCTGTAAATACTGTACATAGTATACATACTCATACAAAAAAAAAATGGTCTATGTGAAAAGAACCCAAAAGGAGTAAAAAGGGTCAAAATGCACTTACTTTTCAGTTACTCTTGAATATTCTAAGAAAGGAGCTCAAATTCAAATAGGGGGAGATTGTTGGGTCACCAAGGATTTGAAATTGACTCACCGATGTTTTCCCTAAAACTCCTACTTAGAATATTTTAGTTTGGTTCTTTGAATGACTTGTACAAGATATCAAATGTTCGGTGAAGTCGAAGATCAACCGAAACCAAGCTTGAAGACTCTCTACTTGTGGAAAATAGAAGACTCTCGGCAACTTACAAACAAGTCATCTCCACCGAACTGCCTGGACAGTTTCGGTGGTCTCTTCCCACCGAATTGCCTGGACAGATTCGGTGGCCACCTCACCACCGAATTGCCTGAACAGTTTCGGTGGGATCGTCTTCCACCGATGAGCCTTGACAAATTCGGTGGACACTACACCGAATTACTTGAACAACTTCGGTGGCCCTCCTCACCACCGAAATGCTCTTACATTTTCGGTGGTCGATCTCTCTCGACCGAAGTTCTTCTATTTTCGGTGAAACCTCCTTCGGTGCCAAAGTATTAAAGGGAAGATCATTTATTATGGGACAATATCCTCTAGCAGATAAAAGTGACAGTTTGTCTCTTTATCCATAATCAGTTAAAATCCGTTTTTATCTGCATGAGCTATTCTGTCTGTACCTAGTAAGAAGTGACAAGGACCTTTCATCTCTCCAGAAGTCAACATACTCAGCAAGTTGAAAGATGACAAGTGTCCCAAGCATTTAATGCTTGGGCACTCCTTGGCACTATAAAAGGAGAAGGCATCACCTTTCAAAAGACACGCTTTTAAGAATTCTCTCAGTGCAAGAAATCTTCCTTTAAGCCTCAAAACTCAATAGCTTTGCTCTCAGTGTTCTTAGTTATTTTGTTGTATACTTTGTGCAAGATTGTTAGAATAGTTTATCTGTTCTTTTCCGCAACAATCTTAAGTTTCTTTGTGTAATTCTTGTTGAAAGTTTTTCAATAAAAAGAATTAAAATTGTAAAAATTTTGAGTATTGTATTCAACCCCCCCTTCTACAATACTTGCTTAGCCATCTGGGACTAACAACACCCATGCTGCAGGGGGTCCAGCTGGGTTTATTACCTCCACGTATGTTTTCCGGTAATATTCGGACGTGAAGAAAGGTACAGCCAAGTCGCTGCAATCTGTACGACCCATATATGTTGCTGCAGCGATGGCATGGCCGCACGGTAACCCAGATTTATCCCATTCGCGACACGAACAAAGGTGGTCTTCCATATTCACAATCGCGTGAATATAGTCATCATGCACCTCGTACTTCCCATACCCGATTGCTCTTACCGGCCATGTCGCCGCACGACGCGCCCTGTACTGAACGATATTCTCCGCCGTTGGTGCGAGTGCATTTTGTATCTTAGCTCCTTTTAGGCGTCGAATTTGGTACCACTCTTGTTGAAAGGCCCGAAAGTAGTCCATAAGATTAACAATCGGACATCTACGCGCAAAACGGGAGAGTGCGTTCACAGACTCTGCACTATTCGAGGTCAGAATGTCATACCGTTGTCCAGGAAAATGGGCCGCGGACCACCTCTCCGGTCCAGCATCGTCAAAGACTTTGGATGCTTCCTTGACACTGTATCGTAGCATATTCATGTACTTGTTAAACTCCCGATCCGTATATGCTCTGCATGCCGCCCAATAGACATCCTTGTAGGTGGTAATACGTTTGTCCTTGGATTTGGCGTTCACCTCCAAATGTCGACAGCATATGGCGTGAGGGGCGTTTGGGTACATGGCAGAGATTGCGGCGCTTATGGAAGGAGCCCTGTCAGACATAAACACCAACCCTTGCGGGTCTCCGATAGCTTGTCTCAACATGGACAGAAACCAAGTCCACTCGTCCCCGGTTTCGGACTTGTCTACACCGAAAGCTACTGGAGTGATGGAGTTATCCCCGTCCATGGCAACCGCCAGGAACATCATACCCAAGTAACGGCCCTTTAAATGGGCTGCGTCTATTATCAGGACACGACGTAGATTTTACAGAAATGTGCGGATCTGCAAAAACATAGGTTAAAATGTTATAGTTTATAATGTGTAAATGTTATAGTTTATAATGTGTAAACATATGACGTGTTAAAATACGTATCGCGGGTCCAAGGGCCACGAAGCACATCTCAAACCGTCCACGTGAATCGGTCCGTAGCTGCGTGACAGTATCAGGGTTCTGCAGCTGTAAATTATATAAATATGTCGGGAGTCGTTCATACGACTCCTCGAACGTGCCTCTCACCATAAACAGTGCATGGCAGCGCGCACGCCACGCTTGGTGGTAATCAATCGTGACGCCGAACTGCCGGTGAACGTCGTGGACGATGTCCTTTGGACGCAATGACCTGCTAACATCAAGAAATTTGTTTTTCAGGATCGCACCCAAAGTCTTTTTGCCGGCTTGTTTGTGGTGGGGATTAAGTTGCGTCCTCGTACAAGTGTGTACGTCGTGCAACTTTCTAATCATTATCGCCCCTCCTTTGGGACCCGTGTGAATCGCGTACAACCTTCACTCACACTTTTCTCTAGCACATTCAACTACGTATTTGATTTTGTCAGATGCCCGCACGCGACTTTGGAAACCCTCTTCCAAGAACTTGAGTCCGATCTGACTTGATAAGAGATCCTTCGAATCGAATATCTGACCTGCTGTTAAACTTTCGCTACGAATATAAGGTGTAGGTTCGTAGCTTTGTGTTTGGGTATGGGAGTCTGGAAGAATAGGGGGCATATCAAAAAAGTCATTTATCTGACTACATGATTTTCTACTACGGGTATATTCTTCGTGATCATCATTATCGGTGTCTGATCTGTCTATTTCAGAATTACCCGTTCTGAAAACGTGGGTTTCGTCATCAGCAACTCCAGCAGTACGCCATTCGTGTGGTTGTGGTGATGGTGGTGGTGGTTGCTGTTGTTGAGAATCAGGCTGCTCTATTTGGAGGTCTTCGTCGTCATCACCCTCCTCGTCACCGTCGTCGTCACCGTCGTCGTCACCGTCGGATACGCCGGGATACACAAAGAGTAACGGGGGTCTTTCTGAATCGACTGCAAGGTGCAGAAAAGTAGAGATATCCCCATCGTTGGATAAATCCACAAATGACCCATCGCCATTTTTAAACACTAACTTGCAAATATCAGAAGAGTTGATTCCACATTTTTGCACGGCGTATGCAACAAACTTCTGATAAGTATAGTTTACTGACACTTTTACACCATGCTTAGATTTATAAGCAAAATTCCACTCATTGTTATCTTGCACCCATTCACCATCAAAACAGAAATATAGCTTAGCTTTTGCAACAGATGAACTCATTTTTTCAGTAGTATCTCAAACACAAAATATTGCAGAAAGAAATATTGCAACAATGAAATCGTTGTGTGAGAATTATGGCTTGAATTTTACGTCTATTTATGAATGAAACAACCAACATATCAGAAAACCAATCTCTCATTTCATCCACAAACTGATATTCCAAAAACATTGATTTAACATTGATTGAAACATGCAATTGAATTTCAACCACAAATCGGTCTTTAAATTGCAATAATTGTGGAAAAAAACAGTAAAAGCATCAAGATTCGTCTAAGTATAGGGGCTGAAAGTGTAAAATTTCAGGGACCAAAAGTTGAAATTTTCAGGGACCAAAACTGTAAATTTTGGTCCATCGCGGGCTGCGATCGCGGGCAGGGACCAAAAGTGCACCGCGACCAAAGTTTAGGGGCTTCGCGGGGCATTTGTGCCCAAAATACGTGCCACGTCAGCGTATCCCGCGATCGCGGGACCCCATCGCGGGTATTTTGGGTATTTTTGCAAAATTGAAAAATTTTAGGGTATTTTGGTAACAGTTGGTTTGACTTTGGGTATTTTAATTAATTTCCCTTAAAAAATATGTAGGTATTAATTCTTAAAAACATTTAATATTTCAAGTTTAAATATTAAAATATTATATACAAATCATAAGTATATATGTAAAATATGGCAACTTTACATTTCCTATCAAAAATAATATTTAAAGCTTGAAATTATTTGCGGAAATTCATATTACTATTTTCATATGAATAGATCAAATTATGAAACCCATCGATTTATTTTAAATTTAAAAATACACATAGACATTTTCTAACATTTAATTAATTTAGAAAAAAGGTTATCTAAAAGGGAAATTAATTAAAATACCCTAAGTCAAACCATGTTTTACTGAAATACCACAAATCTCTCCCATGTTACAAAAATACCC
Source organism: Saussurea involucrata (assembly GCA_033807775.1). Lineage (NCBI taxonomy): Eukaryota > Viridiplantae > Streptophyta > Magnoliopsida > Asterales > Asteraceae > Saussurea > Saussurea involucrata. The sequence goes on from CM066314.1 coordinate 14,384,023, forward strand.
CAAAAATCCGCGATGGAGCCCGCGATCGCGGGCCCCAGGCCACGTGTCACCAAAGTTTGCCCACTTTGCCCGCGTTGGTCCCTCAAGAATGCCCGCGGTCCAGCTTTTCCCCCTCAAGAATGCCCGCGTGTGCAGTTTTGGTCCCTGCCCGCGTTTGACTCTCGTTGACCCCCGCGATCGCGGGCTACACGTGTCACCAAAGTTTGCCCACTTTGCCCGCGTTGGTCCCTCAAGAATGCCCGCAGTCCAGCTTTCCCCCCTCAAGAATGCCCGCGTGTGCAGTTTTGGTCCTTGCCCCCGTTTGACTTTCTTTGACCCCCCGCGATCGCGGGCAAAAGTGTCACGTGTCGGCACAGGGTTAACCCTAAAATCACTTTGACGAACCAAACCCTAAATGTTTTCTTCGGCCGCACTATATAAGGGGGGGGGACCAAAAACCGACCACTCTCATTTTTTTAATAACTCTCTCAATTTTTAATCAAACTCTCTCAATTTTCTCCCACTCTCTCAATTTTGTCGTGTGGAATACGCGTTCGGGTTTTATGAAGATGTCTCGTATTACCTCTGTGGTATGTTTTTCTTATGTTTTTTGTTATTTTTTGTATGTTAAGATATATGATTTGTAGGTTGTTATAGTGTTTATAACTTATGTTTGAATATGTTCTATGTTTAACATGATATGTATGGTTTTATGTTTGAATGTGATATTTGTATGTTATAATGTGTATGTTGTTATAGTGTGTTTTTTTATAAAAAAAATTGTTAAGAGTGTTTTTTTATAAAAAAATTGTTAAGAGTGTGTTATTATAAAAAAATTGTTAAAAATGTGTTTTTTTTATAAAAACACACTCTTAACAATTTTTTTATAAAAACACACCCTTAACAATTTTTTATAAAAACAGTTTTTTTATAAAAAATTGTTAAGAGTGTGTTTTATAAAAAATTGTTATAGTTTTATGGTTTTATGTTTGAATGTGATATTTGTATGTTATAATGTGTATGTTGTTATAGTGTGTTTTTTAATAAAAAAAATTGTTAAGAGTGTTTTTTTATAAAAAATTTGTTAAGAGTGTGTTATTATAAAAAAATTGTTAAAAATGTTTTTTTTTATAAAAACACACTTTTAACAATTTTTTTATAAAAACACACCCTTAACAATTTTTTATAAAAACAGTTTTTTTATAAAAAATTGTTAAGAGTGTGTTTTTATAAAAAAAATGTTATAGTTTTATGGTTTTATGTTTGAATGTGATATTTGTATTTTATAATGTGTATGTTGTTATAGTGTGTTTTTTCATAAAAAAATTGTTAAGAGTGTATTTTTATAAAAAAATTGTTAAGAGTGTGTTTTTATAAAAAAATTGTTAACAATGTGTTTTTATAAAAAAAATTAAAAACGTGTTTTTTATAAAAAAAATTGTTAAAAATGTGTTTTTTTAATAAAAACACACTCTTTTAAAAGTGTGTTTTTATAAAAAATTTGTTAAGAGTGTGTTTTTATAAAAAATTTGTTAAGAATGTATTTTTTATAAAAAATTGTTAAAAATGTGTTTTTTTATAAAAAAATGTTAAGAGTGTGTTTTTATAAAAAAAAATGTTAAAAATGTGTTTTTTCATAAAAAAATGTTAAAAGTGTGTTTTTATAAAAATAATTCTTAAAAGTGTGTTTTTATAAAAATAATTCTTAAAAGTGTGTTTTTATAAAAAATATACCGCACTTTATCTCTATATAACAATATGATACGTTGAAATAAAATAAACCGCACTTTATCTCTATATAACAATATGATACGTTGAAATAAAATAAATCGCACTTTATCTATATATAACACTATTATACGTTGAAATAAAATACCACCGCACTTTATCTATATATAACACTATTATACGTTGAAATAAAATACCACCGCACTTTATCTATATATAACAATATGATACGTTGAAATAAAATAAACCGCAATATCTATATAAAATAAAATAAACCGCAGCATCTATATATAACACTAACTATAACATCTGTGAATGACTATGTAGAAGGATTTCTTTAACATCGACTTGACGCTAAGGTGCAAAGTTTCCTACATCGAGGAATTAGGAGCGCTCTTTAGGGGATTAGGTGATCGCGCGGATACCCTTGAGACCATCTATAGAGGGACACCGTTCGGGCCATGGATGGATGTGTCTTACTCTGGTGGCGACCCTACGCTAGTACACATGTTTCTACAGTTGGAGGTCGAGGACGCCAACGCTGAGCCGGAGGAGATGCATTTTGATTTCTTCGGCTCTCAATTGCATTTTAGGTGTCGTGAGTTCTGTCTAATTACAGGACTACGTTTTGGAGAGGCTCCCCCCTTCCTCCCTTAGAAGACTGCTCCTTCGTTCCTAGGGTTTGGGGCATTTCAGCATCTCGTTTGAAGCTGAAGGCAGCCCGGGACAAGATGAAAGAGGGCCTTAGTGCCCTAACCGACGACGATGCTGTCCGTGTATGCTTGGTGGTGATCGTGGATATGGGCTTCCTGGGCCGTGAGTATAGCCAGTATGCTTCATCGACGGTCCTTAGGGCCGTCGAGGACCTTGAGCTGTTTAACAGCTACCCGTGGGGTAGCCATATCTGGACACATTGCTACTCTATTCTGCACCGAGCCATAGCCAGACGCGTTGATCGACATGCAAAGATGAATCTTTGTGGTTTTACATACGCCTTCAAGGTTAGATACGTAGTATAACAATTGTTAATAATACATACAAACTGTTTGGCTTTTCTTTTTACGTACTTGCTCTTCTTGTCTAATTCCAGATATGGATCTTGGAGATGTTTCCCGCATCAATCCGATATTTCGTCAAGCGCGAAGATCGAGTACTTAGGGGAACCCGTTGGGACAAGCGTGTTACCCTAAGTAGGTCGCTTTGGATTCAGTTCTTCAATGCGTCTAGAAATGTAAGTTCTTTTACTATGTTTACAATTTGCATACATTAGTCCCGCTTATTAATTTCTTTTATGTTTTATCATATATTTAGCAGCCACTCTTGCCTTTCGATCGCCTTGTGCCTACTGTCGACGAGATGGGCACAGATTGGTACAGAGACAGCGTGGCCTTTATTGACGCAGAGGCGGAAAGGGCTCGACGTCCCCCTACTTCCACATCTGACGCAGATGAGGAAGACGACGACAGGCCCCCTTCCGGTGGATACCAGCCGCCCCCTTCCTCCTCCTACCAGCCGGCCCGTTCCTCCTCCTACCAGCCGCCCCCTTCCTCCTCCTACAATCCATATGAGGCGGCCCCTTCCTACGAGCCACAGCGTGGCTCTCATGAGCACCTGTGGGACTACGTCCACGGGCCGCTAGAGTCACGTGTACAGCTTCTGGAGGGATTCTACAGACAGTTTAGCGCTGTCAATGTTAGTGTTTAACTTAATTTGTTGGTCACGTTTATTTAGTTTGTATATTAATATTACGTTCTAAATTTGTTTTAGCTGTCGAGTACGACACCGATCCCCGCTCCGTTCGGACAGGGGGCACAGGCGACGTTTGCCACCACATCCCATCCGTCATTCCCTGAAAATGTAAGTGACATTGAGTAACCATTATAGTTATATGTTTGTTCCTAAGTTTGTAACTCTTATAATGATCAATGTCACGCAGGCCGGGATGTCGGGGGCCGGGATGTCCCAAACGCCGTTCGCCACCACATCCTATTCTACTATCCCGGAGAGTGTAAGTGACACTGAGTAACCATTATAGTTATATGTTTGTTCCTAATTTTGTAACTATTTTAATGATCAATGTCACGCAGGCCGGGATGTCGGGGACATACACCTCGCAGATGCCGCCGCCGTTCGCCACCACATCATATTCTACTATCCCGGAGAGTGTTAGTGACACTGAGTAACCATTATAGTTATATATCGATAATCCTAATTTTGTAACTATTTTAATGATCAATGTCACGCAGGCCGGGATGTCGGGGGCACAACACATGCCGTCGTTCGCCACCACAGCAATCACAAACATCTTTGGCGGTTCGGCCGATGACTATTACAGGCCAGAAATGCATACTGTAAGTTATTTTGGTAGTTTTGGTTTAATTGTGAACATTTCCTAAATTGTACTTAAAACATTGAGTAACGTAATTTTCAGACGGGGTCTCCTATTATCCAGGATCACTTCTCGGAGCCTGACGATGACTCGATGGATGTTGTAGATCCACCACCACATGTGACCCCGCTCCCTCAAAAGTGGTCGCATAAAATATCACAATGGTTTCGTCACCCGTTTGGCCAACAAGGATCTACGACACCACCGGCCGCTAAAAAACAAGCAAAGAAAGCGGGGGGAAAGAAGGGAGGAAAGAAAAAGGGAAAAGTGTCTTCACCGGAGCCTCAACCGTCATCAGAAATATTGAGGATGTGCCGGACTGGTCGCCTCCCCCCCTTGATCTTCATCCCTCACTTGAACTTGGAAATCACCCCCTCGTTTTTCAATGTATTGCTGGCCGTTGACCCTTTGCAGTCTGACTTACTGGATGTGGTTAGTATGAAGTTTAATTATAGTCATATAATCAAATATATTTATTTTACATGTCTAACCATCTATTTTTTTATGTATAGCACATCGATTGTTGGGTCTCGCTGTTGCAAAGACATCGTGGAACAGACACGAGGTGGACCATGATGTTCAGTATGTTCTTTCATTACTTGTTGATTGAGCATCTAGGTCCCGCCTCCGTGGTTAATTCATGCAATGGCGTGGAAGGGACCTCTTGGGCTCTCCTCGATGTGGTATGTAAATCGTTTTACTCTTATTTTATTTAACTTGTTTTGTTGCTAACTAAGTTGTCTAAACTTCCTATCTATCTTTTATACAAACACACTCTCGCTTTTCTTAACACAGTGGATGGAGGTTCAAGATCAAGGGGGAACAGGTCGGCGAATGTGGCTGGAACTTCACGTTCGGGAGCCTACCAACCACTGAACGACGGAGCTCGCCGGAGTACCTGGAAGGTACCGGAAACAGACGAGGAGTGGACAAACTGTGGGCGAACTGCAGCCGATTTTCCATTCACGCCTGAGGAGGAAGCAGACTGGGAGATGGCATCCGACAATTACTACTTCGATAATGGCATAAGAACCCCACCAATGTATGATTTTATGCTGACGGGTCTTCGACAAAGTCAACGAATTACTCCCGCAATGCAAAAAGCCATTGATGAGGCGAACGCCGGTATCGAAAAGGTAAAGGGTATGTGGAACCATAACAGGGGGATTCAGCAGGGGAAAATGGAGTATCTAGCGGAGAAGAAACGAGAACTGGCCATGACTAGGGCTCACGTTCGGCACCTGCAACGAGAGATTAAGGAAGCTGAAGAGGAACTAGAAGAACTCGAATCGGACTACATAGGAATGGAGGACGTGATCAAGGAAAAGGTTAACTTCATCACAGGACTCCAGGACGCCTTCCAGTAATAGATTTATTTGTTTACATGCACTGTATCCGTTTCGGTTGGGAAGATGATTTGCAATAATTTTTATACGATGTTGTTAATTAATTTCCTTGTTAAATAACTTAAGTGAATTTCTATATTAAAAACATTAAAATGGAAAGGAAACAATACATTAAAAACCACAAATTAAATAATTAAATATAAGGGTATGAATTTTAAATATAATTTTTTTATGTGGTGTATAACTGTATATGATATATATTAAAATATATAAATCCAAAAAAATTCAAGATTGGACTCATTTCGAACGTATCGAAGAGACGATTATAATGGTGTAATTTGTTAAAATTAAAACGTATTTTTTAACGTATTTTAGTTAATAAACGATTATATGTGTTAAATGTAAGGGTTTAGGGTTTAGTAAAGTAAATTTAGTAAATAAGTATAGGGGTTGAAAGTGTAACATTTCATTTTAAATTCGTAAAAATGGACGAAAGCGGGGTGAACAGTGTCAAAAATACCAAAATTTTCATAAATGGTCCCTGGAATTTTTCAAAAATGGTCCCTTGCAATTGAAAAGTCACAAAAATAATCCCATCGCGGGATTCCTTCGCGATCGCGGGATTTCATTTTTCAAAAATGGTCCCTGCAAGTTTAAAAAAGTGTCAGAAAGGTCCCTAGCCCGCGATCGCGGGCTCCCATTGCGGATTTTTAGGGTATTTTTGCAAAGTGGGAGAGATTTGTGGTATTTTGGTAACACATGGTCAAATTTAGGGTATTTTAATTAATTTCCCTATCTAAAAAGCAGTATATTTCATTGTTTTCAATTTAATGATTATATTGAGGGATATTCATTTTTACCGGGATACTCACGTGCAAGTATATTCATACAATGTCTTTACTATATTATACAATTTATTATTAATTTAAGGCACTGTTTGGCCAAAAAAAAAACTAGCTTATAAGTTAGTTTATTTTTTGGGAATATGTTTGGATGACCATAAGCTAACTTTTTAAAACGCTACGTGAAATAGCTTTTGAATAGGTTTTGTGAATATGCCAATATGCCCTCATTAATATTAACTATTATTTATTAACTCTTATTATAATTAAATATTAGTTTTTTAAATTTAATTATTATAAATTATTAAATACTAACTGAAAACTGTTAAATTAAATTTTAATTATACATTGATATTAATTTTTAATTATTTAGAATCATTGTTAATCATATAAATTATTTATATATATATTTTAATATTAATCAATATATTTTAATTATCAACTATTATTATCTTTTTAATTATTATTTGATTATTTTTTTCATATTATATGTAACGGTTATTTAAAATTATAAGTTAATATATTGTAATTGATAATTTTTTGAAGATGTTATTTTTGGTAATTTTACATGCTTATAAGCTAGTTTTTGCCAACGTGACTTCTTCATCGACTAATTTATCAGCTACCAGCTAACTTATCAGTCATCAGCTACCACCAAATAATTTATAAGTCATCAGCCTAGTATTACGTTTATAGTTAGCCTAGTATTACGTTTAAACTTTTTAAAACTAATTTATAACCAACTAATAAACATGTTTAGATAGAACATAAGTGTTGAACCCTATTAATATGACGAAATACTCCATAAAACCGATAGCTAACGGAAGACTCTAAAACCATGCAATTCATATAATAATATTGAGATATATAGACAAAATAGAGATTAATAATGTTGCAATGTGTGAGTACACCTCTAGTTTATTATATAATACATAATAATTATTTACCGTATATAAAGTATTTAGGCCGAATTGTGTCAAGCAAAAATAAGTGAAATAGGTGAAAGAAGACATTGGAATGGTCTTAGCTCCCGAATATTTAGACAATAAAAATAAAAATAATCATATCAGGAGACAAATAAACTAACTAAAAGACAAACATCGATATTTTTATATTATAATTTATTTTTTCTTCGTTTTTTTCATGTTTTGAAATTTCAATGTCTTAGCCGTCCCTTCTATCAAAAACTTTTAATTACGATTAAATTAAATATTTCACATATAAAATGCTTTAAACTAGTTAAGTCAAAAATATAAATAGTGGCATTGGGATACAAGTCAAATTTTGCATTAATCAAATGCATTCAATTTTTGAAATTCCTTTCCTTTGCAACATGTCCAACAGGTATAAAAATCTATGTCTAAGTCCTATTTTTTTTGAAAGGTAAACCAGGCAAATATATTAAAAACAGAAGAAAAACAACCGCCCCACCCAACAACCTCACCAAGCAACAACAACCCAAAACATGCAAGCCATGCACAAAAGGCATGCTTTGGCACACAACCACGATGCCAAACCACTGAGCACCACGGTATCGAGTTTACCGAATCCTCCAAAGAGCTCCACGCCAAGCTAACCGAGAATTCCTGAAGAGAGCGATCCGTATCTAACCAGAAAACACGATCCTCCTCAAGTGTAATCGTCGGGACTGCAGCCGTCGATAAGAAAGGCCACCTAACCACCCACGCCGGTGGCCACATCGAACCAATCGCTGTAACAAGCTCCCGAACCGAGCTGTCCACCGTAAGATTCGCCGACCGGAACATCCGGTAGGTAATCTTATTCGATAATGCACCGTCAACTAACCATTTAGAGCATCTAGTTCTTATAAGAACCTCATTTTTATTTTTTTCGTTGTCAACTCATCTCCAACTCATCAAGTCAAGAACTTTCTTAAATGTCTACAATGGTAGTTCTTATAAGAACCTCTTTTTTGTGGGTCTCATTGATATTTTCAACATCAATAATAATTAAATAACTTATATTAATAATTATAAAGTAAACAAAATAAAATAAAAAAATAAGGAAAATGTCACTTTTCACAGACTTCATGGTAGGAACCAAGGTATGTCCATCGATCACATGAATAACATCATTGGAGAGAGAATACAAACTTGCTTTAAAATAAAAAATAAAAACATATAAAATCTAACGTGTCTTAATTTAACTGGTGGGACAGAGATGAGACGTGAAATTTAGGGACAACAGATTTTTATCCGTCAAACAGATTCTCTAAAATGAAAAGAAGTATGAAATATGATTGAAATTCTTCAAATTTGGATAACTTTCCAAAAAAAACTGCTTAGGAAAAAAATGATTTTCTATTATTCCTAGTAATCATTGAAATGAAATAGTTACGAGAGTGAAATAACATTTTATGAATTATATCAATATAATTCGTATTGTAATCTCCAAAAATAACCTGTCATGCGATGAACCTAAATCTGTCTTGGAGATTTTTGACTTTTGATTTTTTTTTTCACTTTGAAGAATCTGTTCGAGATCATCTGACTGATGCACTGTTTAGTTAAATTTTGATAATACCAAAATCTGTGATGAGTATAAACACAATTCAAAAATTCAGAGGTGCCACTGCTGGGTAAGGGGTTGTTTGGCAGTTGCTGAATGGTTTGATGCAGAATGATTAAGAGGTCAGAATGGTTAAGAGGCTTTTATGATATAGTGCAAAATGAAATGAAATATGGTTGTTTGGTATTTGTTTAGAATGAAATCAGGGTGCTGAATGGTTAAGGGTGGCCCAAGATGCTAAATCATTAAGAGGCAGACTTTTTTTTTTGCCAAACAAGATTCACCTCTGAACGATTCAGAGGTTACCTCTTAATGGAACAATTAAGAGGTGAACAAACAGCCCCTAAGTACCTGCTTTTCATGATGTTTATACAAGATACTTGTACAAATGTATCCTTGAACAACTGGATATTTGTTGTTGTACTGATAGTGTATTAAAAAGATGAGTCTCATCTCATCAAGGATTATAGTCATCTTATCTAATAAGCTAGAAAGAGTAAAAAAGTATCTTTACACTACATAAGTAGACAAGGAAAATCTAAACACAAAGATATAAGCCAAGTACAAAATTCCATTTTGTGCAAGAAAAGATGGTTATACTGTCAACTGTATATGTGTGTGTGCAATTGTATTCATTCCCAAACACAGTGATTAGCTTGTTAAGTAGTAGCATCATACCAGTTAATAAGGCTGGTTAGATCAGATTCCGAATCCCCCACCACTGAAAGACTCCCCGCTCCGCAACCTATTTACATCCCTACTCTTTTTCTTAAGATAACAGCACAAAACTAAGAGACCACCCAACACTAATAACACCACCACACCTCCTCCAACTGCAATGTCTATAATAGCCCATAATGGAAATTTCCTTTTCGAGGACGTAGGAGAAGAAGTAGAAGAATGGATTGTACAAGAATTCTCAGCTACCCCACACAAGAAAGGGTTCCCTGTGAATGATGAATGCGCGAAAACTTCCAATGAAGATGGAATAGACCCGTTGAGATTATTGTAGCTCATGTCCAAATGTTTGAGTTTAAAGAATGTCACATTCGGGATTGGACCAGAAAGGGAGTTGTTTTGGAGGAACAATCCGGTTAAGCGTGTCAAATACTGGATAGTTGCTGGAATATTGCCGGTAAACGAATTGAATGATAGATCCAATATATGCAGTCGGCGAGGAAAGAAAGCTGGAATGTTACCACTGAAGTTGTTATGTTGAAGGAAGAGAGAGCGGAGAGAAGGAAGGGAAAGGAGATCAGATGGTAAGGTTCCATTCAGCCGATTCAATCTGAGGCTTAGAACTCTTAATGCATCCAGCTCTCCAAGAGTGTTGGATGGTATGGGGCCCGTGAGTCCAACGGCAGGAAGTCGAACAATAAGCACATGGGTGCCATCGGAGCTACAAGTAATGCCTCTCCATGAAGTGCAGATGTAGGTAGAATTGCTCCAGTCAAGCTTTGGACCATGAGGTACATTGGCAGCAAATTCAAGAAGAGCTTGTTTATCTGAGTCCAAGTCAGCACATGCCAGGGGAAAAAGAGAAAGTATGAAAAAAAGTTGAGCAGACCAGAGTTTCATGAGGAACATACAAAGCTTAAGGCGATTTTCCTGGTTCAGTACACACAAAACAGAAGATTTAGATATAGTCCTTCATTTGCTATCAAGTAAGCAGCCAAAGGTTGACAAGAAAGAAAAGAAGTGCACAAAATGTTAATTATGTGCATTAGGCAGCAGCATAAAGAACAAGAAACATAATCATCAGAGTAAATTAAGAACAACTTCTATCTGAAACTAATGCACATTTACACTTTTTCACTCTGGAAAAAGGAACCTTTAATCATGGTTATATTACACTTGCAAGTTGCAAAAGTGAAAAGGTGTGTCCCTTATGCTTAAAGGTTCAAACACACAAAGAGTTCTAGCTACATGTTTCACCATTTCTAGTTATGAAGAATACAATAACTAGGAAGATTAAGAACAGAAATTAAAGTGGGCTTCCCAAAAAGTCAGGGTTGTCCATAGTTGGGCTTCTACATGAAATTGCAGGGCTGACAGGTTACAATTTGTTCACTGCAAATTGCAAGCCAACTCAAGAGATCAGCAAGTTACATTAACATATTATAGGTCACCAGCTACCAGGATCTAAACCCTGCAGCTGACTATTTTTTTCATATGATGGACATACTTCCAATTTATGTCCATGATTTTACCATGAAACTATGAAATCACAATGGGCCACTTATCCTGGAGTCCAGCCTGTTGAGTGGACAGTGGACACCAACAACAGGAATAACTTATTCACTTTCAAAAATTTCCAGTACTAAAAGTGAAGAGTCATATATCTATTAGTTATATAAATTACTTCAAGGATTTGGGTACACAATGTGAACTAGGTTTGAGATGAATTCAATCAGGTAATCTACCAAATATCTATTATTCAAAAGCAATTACGTTAGTAATAGAAACACACCATCTCATGTATCATAACACTATTTCCGTACAATGAAAAACTAAAAAACCTCTAAATACATGAAAACCCTAACTGTAACAATTCCAATTGATTACGAGTTTTAACAAACAATGATGTCATTTAGATTAAGTTTCCACAAAAAAAAAAAACAAATAGATCTGTTCAACTTTCAAAAACAAACAAATCTAATTATCTCATTTCCTATTAGGATCTAATTTCTCCCCTCCCCCGAAAAACTCTCATTTGAACCAAGTACATTTAAATTGCGGACAAGAACACAATTTTAACATTAAATGTTAATCGGATATACATATTTTATGCTGGTGTAGCTCAATTGCAAATGGCATGCACGTAAATGAACTTTTCACCGGACAAAATCATGAATAAACACACATTTAGCCTTACATAGCTAAATTGCAAACAAGTCAATGAACTCTTAGACGAGCAAAATTACGCGCAGAGATTCTAACCTAATCTGTCTGAAAATTAAATTGCATATAAGTACACGAACTTTTAACCGAACAAAATTACATACGCACGCTCGATTTCAATCGAAACTCACCTTCAAACTACGATTCCGAGGTTCTTAAGGTTTGAATGTTGAGATCCAGAGTCGCCATAATTCTCCAGCCAATGCGCTGAGAACATTCTCCGGCAAAATTGCAACAGCATTTCCTTCGCGAGATTCGGACAATGCAGAAATGAAACAGATCTTAATTTACGAGAAATAGAAACTTCTTCAGTTGAAATTGACTTGGAAACAACGAACAAAACATCCAAAAGTTCGCCAGCAGTTCATCTTACACATTCAAATGCAACGTATATGTCTTGATAAACAATATCAGAAATCGTATACTCAATATGCATCAACAATATGAGTCTAAGTTTCTGGAAAATGCTGAAGAAACGCCCAGCTACACTGTGTGTGTGTGTGTGAGAGAGATGGAGAAGGAGAGTAACCGTTTGTTGAGTCAACAAACTACTGTGTGTGGAGGTGGGCCCCGGTACGATTTGGTTTTACACTAATTTTTATATAACACCTTGCTTTTTTAGATAATTACATTTTTTACCCTATTTAAATAAATTATATCAAAATTAATCAAGCTTTGTGTTTTTTCTTACTCTCTTGGTCCAAAGCGATGAAAATCACATACAACTTTATGCATATGTAATTATTACACTTTTGTTTAATCAACGGACATTTTTGCCCTTAATAATAGATGGGTTAATTAACTTATCGATTTCATAATTAAGAGTAATATCAGAAAGTAGGTATTTTATTTTTGAACCAGATACATATTTTGTAACAAACAAAAATATAAAACATGGACTGTTATTTTGAAACGATGAGAACATTTTAAAAAAAAGTAAATAACATGTTCGTACCTATGGTTTTTTAAATAATATGACTTTCATCAAAGTCCCTTTGGTTTTGAGATTATGGTTTCCATCCATGTAGTTTGTAATTAATTGCTATTTTACTCCCAAGCTCGAATTTCCTACCTTTTAAATATGAGGGACGAAAACAAAATTGAATTGTAAGTCACACAAATGTTGAATGAAAAAAATAATAAATTGTAAATAATAAGAACACAAATAACAATAAATTATAAACCATAAAAAAATTAAATACTACAAAGATAAAAACAACAATTTTCAACGAACCATAAAAACTAAAAACATAATTTACTCATTTAAAAATAATTGTGTAAACCATTTAGGGCTCGACTTTTTAGTAGTAATTTGCCCATGATATATTTTAGAAAGCTCTCAATATCGAAAAGGGATTTTAGATTTGCATACAAATAAATTATAACTCGAATCAAAGATCTTTATTGAACTGGGTTTATAGGTTGAGCTGTATAAATTCGAGCCTCAAGCACAACTAAAATTGGGCCCAAAATTTTGGAAACCCTACTCAAAAACCAAGATTTAACATACTAATAGATGTCTCTGATTTAGACCATAAAAATCCCTTACAAATAGGAGACAATTTGTCTGAATGTTAATTAAAGGATCGTTTACCAACATAAACCGGGTACCACTAAATAGGTAAGAGTGTTGTCTGGGTCAAATGTATCACTGGCTGAATAAGCTCTTAGCTTACCAAGTTAGCATCATGTGAACTAGTAACTGGGGCTTGGTAAACAAGAGCATCTTTAACGGTGTAAACTGTAAACATCTCTTATATAAGAGGTGTTATGGGCTATTTGGTCTTTTCAAAATGGGACACTCTTTAGGCTTTCTAAGCCTAAGAAAGTGACGTTGTGGGATAACATTGTAACTCAGTCGTTCTTTTGGGTTACAAATAGGAGTAGAAAATGTAATATTAATTGGGTGGGTTGGCTACAAAACCCTCTTCTGTCTATCTCTTACTTGTAATTGTTCTTTCTAGCTTCTTGCTAGTTGTTCTTTAATATACTTCTGCCGTTCAAAAATAAATAAATATAAGAGGTGTTACACAAGTAGTAAACAATTCATTTTAGAGTAAGTTTGAGTTTTGATAACCATATTTCACATATATTTTTGTTTGAACATCAATGATGTCAAGTATGGCATTTATAACTATTTCGGCAATATGTTGTTCAACATTACACGTGATCATTAATCACTTTATCATCTTCTTTTTCATGAGTGGATTGTGATGCCCTCGAAAAATTGGGTAAATTGGTTGTTGAGATGGTAGCCCATACAAAAAGATCCGTTGGTCTACTGTTTTTTTTTTGGCAAGGGTTTCCGAGGCAATTGCTCCGACTAATCCCGTCAACCGTAACCGACTGCGAAAGCGTGCAGCCCTGAGTTTATCCCCAGTGGCCACAAGTTGGAAGTGTCTGGATTCGAACTCGGGGTAGATAGGCTACTAACCACATCCCCCACAAGCCTTAACCAGTGCGCCACAAGCCTTGTGGTTCCGTGGGTCTACTATTCAAAGATCAAGTAGCTAGCTAGCCCAAAAGTTGCTTACATCCTTCTTTTCGTCAACTTTGTTTCTTTTGCTTTTCCTTTTGTTATATACACTTTCATGGTGGCCGATTTTCATTCGCCAAAAAATGATACGACAGTTGAGGTCCATGCCTACGTACTTTTTGCACCAACGAAAATGTAGAGCCTTCCATTAGGCGGACGAACTTTGTCATTTGACTGATCATGTATATGTTGGTCTGCTTTTTGCCACTAACCATGGTAGATTCATCTTAGGCGGTAAGCGAAGGAACTGTAGGGCTTAGGGCAGCGAGTGAGCCTCGGATTTTTCTTCAATAGGCTGACGGGGAGGTGAGAAGAGAGCCAATAGCTATTATAGAAGGACTTAACAATTCATGGCATGAATTAGAGTTGAAGGAAGAAAGACATGAAATGCTAGAAAGATGGAATCTATGAATGAGCTCTTTCGTCTAAGCCTAGAACTCAACCTAGAAAGAGAACTCCGGGATCTTCTTTTTCTTCTTAAGAACCCGAAGGCGAACTAATCCGTCTTGGTGCAGCTCCTAGTCCTGATCGATTGGCTACCGGGTGTTCACTCAAACTAAAAAGAAAAGGAATATAATATAGAATCCGGATCCTCATCTCCTTCCCGCTTCAGTTTCACTCTTCTCATCCACTTTAAGGTCAGGTCGAAGCAAAGCGTTTTCCTTCCTCTTCCTATCGGAAAACAAGAACCCGCCAGCTAACTTCTCTCTAGTGGGCTTCACTTGTACGACACAATACAATGTCTCACTCTCAGAGGTGTCGATATACCCCCATTATCATACCGAAAAATATGTCCAACATAGGGTCACCCCAATGATCTGCAGAGGTATATGTCACAATGATTGAGGGGTGTCACTACAACATAAGCGGACGTCAAATATATCTGAATATCTTAATACACTACTTTATAGAAATTACGTTTATAAAACCAAGAAGTTGTGTGTTTTATGTAAGGTGTTGCAATAATTTGATAAGAATGTTTTGGTGACTTAACAAGTTTTTAGATTAATTCTGAAATAAAGTGTCATGTTTTTTTATGACGTTTGAAAATGCCTTGTAAAAAATTATGTCCATCGATATTTTCTTAAATGTGTCATATAAAAAAAAACTAACAAGATATTTTATTTTGTAACCAACCTTACAAAAAGCTTGCAAGCATATCCAAATCAACCCAATTTTATATGACTGTAATTTTAATCTTTATAAAACAGTCTATTAAAATATTTAAATATATTTAATCTGATTCATTAATTTAAATATTTTTAGAGTAAATAAGGTGCCGTTTATAAAACGCTTATCCGGGTAAGTGCTTATCAAGTCACATTAGCTTACTGGATGAATATGGAAAGGACTAAGAATCTTAACCGGTAAGAGTGGAAGCAAGGACCGAGAGTCTTACCCGGTAAGTGAGTGCGACGACTCTTACCACGGTTAGCGCTTACCAGCTAAATTGTTGCATACGATGCCAATTTGGTGGACTAAAATCTTACCCAGGAAGTAAGTGATAGTGCTGAATTTTTCTGATAAACATTTATTCGGGTAAGTGATTAGGTAAACGAATCCTAAGTCAATTTGGAGGATATCTCCTGGATCCTCATGATGTACCTAACTAGTGGGGTTAATGGCCTAATAATCACTTGGATTTATTCAGGAAAAAGAAAAGATAAAGGGAACCTACTTCTATTACGTCGATGTTTTCTTCCATGTAAACAATTCGAAAATTCTTTATGTTTTAGTTCACTAAACAAATTTTGTGAGAGTATGTGTAACCCTCATATTTATTCTTCAGAATAGTCTTTGAATAGAGAAGAGTGTTCCAACATATATAGAGGAAAAATGATTCAAGTCTAACTGATCTGGGAATCTAATAGATTTTTGCTCCGGTACCATGTGAAGATAGATGGAACCCCATCAGAATATTCTCCAAAAAAAACCATTATATAGAGAATAGGTTCAAGTCTAGCCAACGTGAGACTTAAGGGCTGTTTGTTTACCTCTTAATGAGGCAACATCTGAATCGTTAAGAGGTAAATCCTCTTTGGCAAAAAAAATGTCTGCCTATTAATAGTTTCAAAACCCTCTGAATGATTTAGCATCCTGGGCCTCCCTTAACCATTCAGCATCCTGATTTCAATCTAAACAATTACCAAACAACCATATTTCATTTTGCACTATATCGTAAAAGCCTCTTAATCATTCTGACCACTTAATCATTCTGCACTAAACCATTCAGCAACTGCCAAACAGCCCGTTAAGCTATGAAATTTAAAGACATAATTGGTTTCCCAAAATTTTCATTTCACAACCTTTAACAAAGAATATGCCTTGTTTATCGGATTAATTGCTAACTTTACTTTGAAACTAACGTCTTAAAATAGTATTGTTGACATAAAGAAAAGAAACGTCATAAAGCACCCCTTCCATCCAGTATTTCTGGAATACGTAACTTTGGCACCAACGTCATAGATGGGAAAGTGATCCACTATCGAATAATAAATGTAATGCAATAGAATATGAGAATGTATTTGGACATTTTAATAACTTCTCTATGTTACACTTTTTGAAAACTGTCGTATGAACATATTTTTATATAGGACACATGTTTTGGGAAATTAATTAAAATACCCTAAGTTTGACCATCTTTTACTGAAATACCCAAAATCTCTCCCATTTTGCAAAAATGCCCTAAAAATCCGCGATGGAGCCCGCGATCGCGGGCTCCAGGCCACGTGTCACCAATGTCTACCCACTTTGCCCGCGTTGGTCCCTCAAGAATGCCCGCGGTCCAGCTTTCCCCCCTCAAGAATGCCCGCGTGTGCAGTTTTGGTCCCTGCCCGCGTTTGACTCATTGACCCCCGCGATCGCGGGCTACACGTGTCACCAAAGTTTGCCCACTTTGCCCGCGTTGGTCCCTCAAGAATACCCGCGGTACAGCTTTCCCCCCTCAAGAATTCCCGCGTGTGCATTTTTGGCCCCTGCCCACGATTGACTTTCTTTGACCTCCCGCGATCGCGGGCTCCTGTGCCACGTGTCGGCACAGGGTTAACCCTAAAATCCCTTTGACGAACCCTAAACCCTAATTGTTTCTTCGGCCGCACTATATAAGGGGGGGGGGGACCAAGACACGGCCACTCTCAATTTTTTTTAATCACTCTCTCAATTTTTAATCAAACTCTCTCAATTTTCTCCCACTCTCTCAATTTTGTCGTGTGGAATACGCGTTCGGGTTTTGTGAAGATGTCTCGTATTACCTCTTTGGTATGTTTTCCTTATGTTATTTGTTATTTTTTGTATGTTATTTTAAGTTAAGATATATGATTTGTAGGTTGTTATAGTGTTTATAACTTATGTTTGAATATGTTCTATATTTAACATGATATGTATGGTTTTATGTTTGAATGTGATATTTGTATGTTATAATGTGTATGTTGTTATAGTGTGTTTTTTCATATAAAAATTGTTAAGAGTGTTTTTTATAAAAAAATTGTTAAGAGTGTGTTTTTATAAAAAAATTGTTAACAATGTGTTTTTTTTTATAAAAACACACTCTTAACAATTTTTTTATAAAAACACACCCTTAACAATTTTTTATAAAAACAGTTTTTTTTATAAAAAATGTTTAATAGTGTGTTTTTATAAAAAAATGTTATAGTTTTATGGTTTTTATAATGTGTTTTTTTATAAAAAAAAATTGTTAATTTTTTTATAAAAACAGTTTTTATAAAAAAATGTTAAAAATGTGTTTTTTTATAAAAAATTGTTAAGAGTGTGATTTTATAAAAAAATTGTTATAGTTTTATGGTTTTATGTTTGAATGTGATATTTGTATGTTATAATGTGTATGTTGTTATAGTGTGTTTTTTCATATAAAAATTGTTAAGAGTGTTTTTTTATAAAAAATTGTTAAGAGTGTGTTTTTATAAAAAAAATTGTTAACAATGTTTTTTTTTATAAAAACACACTCTTAACAATTTTTTTATAAAAACACACCTTTAACAATTTTTTATAAAAACAGTTTTTTTTATAAAAAAATTGTTAAGAGTGTGTTTTTATAAAAAATTGTTAAGGGTGTGTTTTTATAAAAAAAAAATACATTTTTAACAATTTTTATATGAAAAAACACACTATAACAACATACACATTATAACATACAAATATCACATTCAAACATAAAACCATAAAACTATAACAATTTTTTTATAAAAACACACTCTTAACATTTTTTTATAAAAAAACACATTTTTAACAATTTTTTTATAAAAACACACTCTTAACAATTTTTTTATAAAAAAACACATTTTATAAAAAATTTGTTAAATATGTGTTTTTTATAAAAAAATGTTAAGAATGACAACTTAGGTCCCTACGGTTTTAAGAATGACAACTTAGGTCCCTAAACTTTTAAGAATGCCAATTAGGTCCTAAACTTTTAAGAATGACAACTAGGGTCCCTAAACCGCACTTTATCTCTATATAACAATATGATACGTTGAAATAAAATAAACCGCACTTTATCTATATATAACACTATTATACGTTGAAATAAAATAAACCGCACTTTATCTATGTATAACACTATTATACGTTGAAATAAAATACAACCGCACTTTATCTTTATATAACACTATTATACGTTGAAATAAAATACAACCGCACTTTATCTATATATAACACTATTATACGTTGAAATAAAATACAACCGCACTTTATCTTTATATAACACTATTATACGTTGAAATAAAATACAACCGCACTTTATCTATATATAACACTATTATACGTTGAAATAAAATACTACCGCACTTTATCTATATATAACAATATGATACGTTGAAATAAAATAAACCGCAACATCTATATAAAATAAAATAAACTGCAGCATCTATATATAACACTAACTATAACATCTGTGAATGACTATGTAGAAGGATTTCTTTAACATCGACTTGACGGTAAGGTGCAAAGTTTCATACATCGAGGAATTAGGAGCGCTGTTTAGGGGATTAGGTGATCGCGCGGATACCCTTGAGACCATCTATAGAGGGACACCGTTCGGGCCATGGATGGATGTGTCTTACTCTGGTGGCGACCCTACGCTAGTACACATGTTTCTACAGTTGGAGGTCGAGGACGCCAACGCTGAGCCGGAGGAGATGCATTTTGATTTCTTCGGCTCTCAATTGCATTTTGGGCGTCGGGAGTTCTGTCTAATTACAGGACTACGTTTTGGAGAGGCTCCCCCTTCCTCCCTTAGAAGACTGCTCCTTCGTTCCTAGGGTTTTCGGCATTTCAGCATCTCGTTTGAAGCTGAAGGTAGCCCGGGAAAAGATGAAAGAGGGCCTTAGTGCCCTAACCGACGACGATGTTGTCCGTATATGCTTGGTGGTGATCGTGGATATGGGCTTCCTGGGCCGTGAGTATAGCCATCATGCTTCATCGACGGTCCTTAGGGCCGTCGAGGACCTTGAGCTGTTTAACAGCTACCCGTGGGGTAGCCATATCTGGACACATTGCTACTCTAATCTGCACCGAGCCATAGGCAGACGCGCCGATCGACATGCAAAGATGAATCTTTGTGGTTTTACATACGCCTTCAAGGTTAGATACGTAGTATAACAATTGTTAATAATACATACAAACTGTTTGGCTTTTCTTTTTACGTACTTGCTCTTCTTGTCTAATTCCAGATATGGATCTTGGAGGTGTTTCCCACATCAATCCGATATTTCGTCAAGCGCGGCGATCGAGTTCTTAGGGGAACCCGTTGGGACAAGCGTGTTACCCTAAGTAGGTCGCTTTGGATTGAGTTCTTCAAAGCGTCTAGAAATGTAAGTTCTTTTACTATGTTTACAATTTGCATACGTTAGTCCCGCTTATTAATTTCTTTTATGTTTTATCATATATTTAGCAGCCACTCTTGCCTTTCGATCGTCTTGTGCCTACTGTCGACGAGATGGGCACAGATTGGTACATAGACAGCGTGGCCTTTATTGACGCAAAGGCGGAAAGGGCTCGACGTCCCCCTACTTCCAAAGATGAGGAAGACGACGACAGGCCCCCTTCCGGTGAATACCAGCCGCCCCCTTCCTCCTCCTACCAGCCGGCCCGTTCCTCCTCCTACCAGGCGCCCCCTTCCTCCTCCTACCAGGCGCCCCCTTCCTCCTCCTACAATCCATATCAGGCGTCCCCTTCCTACGAGCCACAACGTGGCTCACATAAAGTCCTGTGGGACTACGTCCACGGGCCGCTAGAGACACGTGTACACTATCTGGAGGAAGTCTACAGACAGTTTAGCGCTGTCAATGTTAGTGTTTAACTTAATTTGTTGGCCACGTTTATTTAGTTTGTATATTAATATTACGTTCTAAATTTGTTTTAGCTGTCGAGTACGACACCGATCCCCGCTCCGTTCGGACAGGGGGCACATGCGACGTTTGCCACCACATCCCATCCGTCATTCCCTGAAAATGTAAGTGACATTGAGTAACCATTATAGTTATATGTTTGTTCCTAAGTTTGTAACTCTTATAATGATCAATGTCACGCAGGCCGGGATGTCGGGGGCCGGGATGTCCCAAACGCCGTTCGCCACCACATCCTATTCTACTATCCCGGAGAGTGTAAGTGACACTGAGTAACCATTATAGTTATATGTTTGTTCCTAATTTTGTAACTATTTTAATGATCAATGTCACGCAGGCCGGGATGTCGGGGGCATACACCTCGCAGATGCCGCCGCCGTTTGCCACCACATCATATTCGACTATCCCGGAGAGTGTTAGTGACACTGAGTAACCATTATAGTTATATATCGATAATCCTAATTTTGTAACTATTTTAATGATCAATGTCACGCAGGCCGGGATGTCGGGGGCACATCACATGCCGTCGTTCGCCACCACAGCAATCACAAACATCTTTGGCGGTTCGGCCGATGACTATTACAGGCCGGAAATGCATACTGTAAGTTATTTTGGTAGTTTTGGTTTAATTGTGAACATTTCCTAAATTGTACTTAAAACATTGAGTAACGTAATTTTCAGACGGGGTCTCCTATTATCCAGGATCACTTCTCGGAGCACTTCTCGGAGCCTGACGATGACTCGATGGATGTTGTAGATCCACCACCACAGGTGACCCCGCTCCCTCAAAAGCGGCCGCGATCAATTTCACAATGGTTTCGTCACCCGTTTGGCCAACAAGGATCTACGACACCACCGCCCGCTAAAAAACAAGCAAAGAAAGCGGGGGGAAAGAAGGGAGGAAAGAAAAAGGGAAAGGTGCCTTCACCGGAGCCTCAACCGGCATCGGAAATATTGAGGATGTGTCGGACTGGTCACCTCTCCCCCATGATATTCGTCCCTTACTTGAGCCTGAAAATCACCCCCCGCTTTTTCCAAGTATTACTGGCGGATGACCCTTTGGAGTCTGAGTTACAGGTTGTGGTTAGTATGAAGTTTAACTATAGTCATATAATCAAATATGTTTATATTACATGTCTAACCATCTATTTTTTATGTATAGCATATCGATTGTTGGGTCTCGCTGTTGCAAAGACATCGTGGAACAGACACCAGGTGGACCATAATGTATAGTATTTTCTTTGCCTACCTGGTGCTCCCCCATCAAGGTCCCGCCTCCGTGGCCAACTCATGCAACGGCGTGGAAGGGGTTTCTTGGGCTCTCCTCGATGTGGTATGTAAATCGTTTAACTCTTATTTTATTTAAGTTGTTTTGTTGCTAACTAAGTTGTCTAATATTGTAATATTTCAGGTGTACATCCCAATATGCATTCATCCCAAACATTGGCTGCTTGGAGTGTTTGAGCTTGACGCTATGACCATGACCATATATGACAGCGATAGTGCCAATCTCTTCAGAGACCAATTGGAAGACCAGATGAGAAGGTTTAAAGATGTGCTATTTGACTTCTTTTGTCGGGTCAAGGACACGAGGCGTCGCGATAGGTCAGAGCTCTTTCGCCATAAGTTCGCCAAGAATACACCCCAGCAGGCCGGGATGAATGCGGATTGCGGTGTCTGGGTATGTCGTAATGCCAGCATCTTGATAAATAACGATGTGGTATTTGTACACCCTGACCAGACCGAGGCCGAGGCCAAGGCATTTCGCATACATATGGCGGAGTCCATTTATGCCCATTGTCAAATAAATCAAAGTTAGGTTGTTTATGTAACATTAAATAATTGTTATTTTTAGTATTAACTTATTTTGTTAAAGTATTGTGATTGACTTACTGTTTACTTCATTTGGTTTTTGCTAATTTCATCCATTTACTCAACTTTGAGAATCGATATCTCTTTCACACATACTCTATTTTGGACGCATTATATATCATTTCGAAGATCTCATATAGAAGAACATAAACCTACTAAAAGTTAGTTATATATAACACATATATATAAATTTAAATGCGTCCAAAGTTTAGTAAAACCCATATTTCCAACACCTAGTAAGTAGGTTTATGAAACTTGCGATAATCCTAATACAGAGACTATTGGATGAACAAGCATTTATTTCTTGATTATTGGGGTATTGGTTCTTGTTGTCTGGAAGTGATTCATATGATGCAAAAATTGGTATCATGTAATGTAGAACAATATCTATATTATAGAAACTTGCATTTGATAGTACCATATAAATCTGATCTAAATTCTCATTAATTAGCTATGTTTGACTACTTAAAGACTAATTTTCTGCCTAATGAAAGACCTTTATTCAAGAGCAGACGAATATTGCAGTTACTTTTTCAGTGGAATCATGCAGACAACTTTTTCAGACGAAATCTATAAACACATTCAAATAATAATAATTTAAAACGATTTAATGAATTAGTTAATATATGATTATTATGTTAATGCGATAGGAGTGTAAAACAAAATTGAAAAAAAAATAAGAGATGTACCATAAATTAAATAATTAACTATAAGAGTATGAATTTTAAATATAAAAAATATTTTTTTTATGTAGTGTATAACTGTATATGATATATATTAAAATATATAAATCCAAAAAAATTCAAGATTGGGCTCATTTCGAACATATCGAAGAGACGATTATAATGGTGTAATTTGTTAAAATTAAAACGTATTTTTTTAACGTATTTTAGTTAATAAACGATTATATGTGTTAAATGTAAAATTAAAATAATGAAAGTAAAAGGTATAAAGTAAATTTAGTAAATAAGTATAGGGGTTGAAAGTGTAACACTTCATTTTAAATTCGTAAAAATGGACGAAATGGGGTGAACACTGCCAAAATATCAAAATTTTCATAAATGGTCCCTGGAATTTTTCAA
This sequence comes from Saussurea involucrata, assembly GCA_033807775.1. Lineage (NCBI taxonomy): Eukaryota > Viridiplantae > Streptophyta > Magnoliopsida > Asterales > Asteraceae > Saussurea > Saussurea involucrata. The sequence goes on from CM066314.1 coordinate 14,407,589, forward strand.
AAATGGTCCCTTGCAATTGAAAAGTCACAAAAATAACCCCATCGCGGGATGAGCCCGTGATCGCGGGATTCCATTTTTCAAAAATGGTCCCTGCAAGTTTAAAAAAGTGTCAGAAAAGGTCTCTGGCCCGCGATCGCGGGCTCCCATCGCGGATTTTTGGGGTATTTTTGTAAAGTGGGAGAGATTTTGGGTATTTCAGTAAAAGATGGTTTGACTTAGGGTATTTTAATTAATTTCCCACATGTTTTTATAACATTTTTTTTTCAAATAATATTATATAAAAAGATTAATACAAAACTTTATTCTAAAATCGTTCTAAAAACATGATAAGACGTTAAAAACGTCTTATCAACTTATTGTAACATATTTATACATAAAATATAATTATTTAATCATATAAATTTCCTATAAAAACAATTTATCTAATAATATTTAAACATTTTTAAATATATAAAACCTATTTGTTATATATAATGTCTATATCCTCTTGGATGATCAAAGGATGGAAAAAGGACTACTTTACCCCCACAAATTAACCTCCTAGTTTCAATGAAATAGAAAAGACAAGTCCTCTTTATCTTGCTGTAGTTGATAACTTGATATATGGAAGGAAAGAAAAGTTTAATTCATTATTACTTCAAATATATAATTTTTTTACAAAAGGTTGATACCAGCAATCCCAACCGGTCCACAATCGGCTGCCTATCCATAATGTAGGCGCATACCTGACTCACTCAGCAGTTGTGGCTATGGTGTCTTGGGTTCGAACCCAAGACCTTTTGCTTTTTGTACAAAGATGTCCTCACCCATTACCAACTGAGCTACACGCCATTGACATTCAAATATATAATTAATTAAGGGAAATTAATTAAAATACCCAAAGTTTGACTTTGACTTACCAAAATACCCATTTTCTCGCTGAGTTTACCAAAATACCCAACTTTTCCGCGGTAGGCCCCGCGATCGCGGGCTAGGGCCAACGTGGCACACCTGTTGGGCCAAAGTGTCCCACGGAGCCCCCCAACTATGCCTGCGGTGACACTTTTGGTCCCTGCCCGCGGTGGTTGTCCGCGATGGGCAAAAAATGTACATTTTTGGTCCTTTTTTGCACGAATCTTTGCATGCTTTTACTGTTTTTTTCCACAATTATTGTACTTTGAAGACCAGTTTGTAGTTGAAATTCACTGGCATGTTTGAGATTTCATCTATAAATATCAGTAATATGCAATCCATAATTCACACCCATTCCATCCTTCTTTCTTTCTTTCTTGCTTTCTTTCTTCAGTAAACAAATGACATCGTCATCTAACCCATCGTCTACACATGAAAGAATACCACCTAAACTCCAGAAGGCGATAGCAGCAAGGGAAAAAGAGATAGACCAACTGACAGAAGAGTGGAAACAGATGATCGCCAGGAAGAATGTCCACTTGACAAGGATCGAAGTGGAAGAAAAGGAGATCAAAAGGATGAAAGGGGATATAAAAGATAGGGAGGCTCGTATTCGTCGAGAAAAAGAAAAATTCACCACATTACGCAAGACTTCGCAATTCTTCAAGCGAAGGTAAGCGAGAAGCAAAGTTGGATTGATCAAACTAAACCAATTTTTGCGTAGGTGGTGGTACGGGTGTTGCTTTAGTACTTTGTTGTTTATGTGTTGTTGTTTTGTACTTTTCCAGTTTGACATTGTTGTTTCGTTCCTTTCCTGTTTGTATGTTGTTGTTTAATTTGTCATGAATAAAGGTCTTTAATTTGTCTGAAAAATAGTGTTTAAGTAGTCTTAAATTTGTCTAAAAAGTGGTTCATATTAAAAATACAACTCATAGATGTTATACAAGATTATTTCATAACAAACACATACTAATCAATACAGTACAAAATTATCCAAATTTGAGACTACGGCTAGACGATGGTTTGGTTTTTGACAATCCGGGTCGACTTCTTACATGCTCTGGCGAGACGAGTCTCAAAGTGTTAAGCTCCACTTTCTCGATGTACACTTCAATCACAATATGGCCGTCAACATACTGGCGTATGTTGGCTACATCTTCGTTGGTACTCAATTCTACCAGTCCAGTCAAGAAGTCTGCATTCGGACTCTTAAAATAGAACCTATTATATTTTGGTTCTTCATAGTCCAGCTCTTTCATGATCTGTTCAAGCAGTTGCATAGAAAGATCCTCCACATCTAACATGTCAACATAAATTTCTAGACCACGAAAATAATGTCTTTTGGGTGGTTCCGTGAAGTACCCACCATGGTGGACTTTCATGGTGAACAACTGTGGATATGCATCTGTTGATGATCATTAATTAATATAGTTAGTTCGTAGAACAACGGTAGTAACAAGCAAAACTCAATGAAACATGCACACTAACCATATAACTCTTTGCCAATGTCTGAAAGTGATTCAGATAAACGCCTAAAGCACCAAACATGAAGGTTTGGGGATGCCATGTAAGAATACGTTAACGAATAATATGTTCTCGTATATGTGTTTTATGACTAATCTAGCGTGGGTTATTTATAGGCAAATGTGGACAGGGACCACTTTTGAAAAATCTTCTCCCGCTATTGAATGATTTTGATTGTTTTGATTTGCAATTTACACTTTCAACCCCTATACTTATTTACTTACTTTACTTTATACCTTTTACTTTCATAATTTTAATTTTACATTTAACACATATAATCGTTTATTAACTAAAATACGTTAAAAAAATACGTTTTAATTTTAACAAGTTACACCATTATAATCGTCTCTTCTATACGTTCGAAATGAGCCCAATATTGAATATTTATTTATTTATATATTTTAATATATATCATTATAATCGTCTCTATATAACCATTACTATTCTCTCAATTTAGACTACTACCATTATGATCATCATCCCATGTTCTGTTTCAAGTACCTTTCAAAAGATAACTGGTCCCAATCAAGGGAAATCAATGTTCAGATCAACGTACATAAATTATGTTTGATAAATTACAACGAGCTGATAAAGTAGATAAAATCATGTTATATATAAACAAGCGCAATAAACATACAATATTTATCGTCCCAATCAAGGGAAATCAACGTTCAGATCAACAGTATCATATGATGGGCCCTGCGTGTTACTTACTTGGCTGACTGAACGTCTACTCGACACGGTTGAAGGGGCGGGATTCGGACACTCTCCACGAGTATGTCCTACTGCTTGGCACCGAGTACATTTTCGTTGTATTGAACCTTCACCACGTGATGGACGTCGGTTGTTCTTTCTCGGTCTCCCGGCTCTGTTCTTATCGTTTAACGGTGGATAGCATGGCGGAAGGGGGTCGGGTGGATACACCCATGCTTCAGGGGGTCCAACTGGATTTATTACCTCTGCGTATGTTCTCCGGTAAGTTTCGGACGTGAAGAAAGTTACAACCAAGTCACTGCAATCTCTACGACCCATATGTCTTGCCGCAGCGATGTCATGGCCGCACGGTAACCCATATTTTTGCCATTGGAAACACGAACAAACATGGTCGGTCATATGGACAGTCGCGTGAAGATGGTTATCCCGAACCTCGTGCCTCCCATACCCGATTTCGCTTACCCTCCATGTCGACGCGTGCCGCGCCCTGAAGAGAACTATCTCCTCCGCCTTTGGTGTGAGTCTATTTTGCAGCTCAGCTCCTTTTCGGCGTCGAAGTTGGTACAACTCTTGTTGAAAGGTCCGAAAGTAGTCCATAAGATTAACAATCGGACATCTACGCGCAAAACGGGAGAGTGCATTCACCGACTATGCACTATTGGAGGTCGGAATGTCATACCGTTGTGCAGGAAAATGGGTCGCGGACCACCTCTCCGGTCCAACATCGTCCATGACTTTGGCTGCTTTGTCTGCACTAACTCGTAGAAGATTCATGTACCGGTCAAACTCCAGATCCGTATATGCTCTGCATGCCGCCCAATAGACATCCTTGTAGGTGGTAATACGTTTGTCCTGGGTTTTGGCGTTCATCTCCAAATGTCGACAACAATAGGTGTGAGGGGCGTTTGGGTACATGGCAGAGAATGCGGCGCTTATGGAAGGAGCCCTGTCGGACATAAACACCAACCCTTGCGGGTCTCCGATAGCTTGTCTCAACATGGACAGAAACCAAGTCCACTCGTCCCCGGTTTCGGACTTGCCTACTCCGAAAGCTACTGGAACGATGGAGTTATCCCCGTAATGGAAACCGCCAGGAACATCATACCCAAGTAAGGGCCCTTTAAATGGGCATCGTCTATTACCAGGACACGACGCAGATTTGCCACAAATGTGCGGATCTGCAAAAACGTAGGTGGTTTCCCTTTGTAAATGTTATAGTTTATAATATGTAAACATATGACGTGTTAAAATACGTACCGCGGGTCCAAGGGCCACGAAGCATATCTCAAACCATCCATGTGAATCGGTCCTTAGTTGGGTGACAGTACCTGGATTCTGCAGCTGCAAATTATATAAATATGCTGGGAGTCGTTCATACGACTCCTCGAACGTGCCTCTCACCAATAGCAGTGCCCTGCATCGCGCACGCCAAGCTTGGTGGTAACCAATCGTGACGCCGAACTGCTGGTGTACATCGTCCATGATGTCCTTTGGACGCAATGACCTGCTAGCATCAACAAATTTGCCTTTCAGTATCGCACCCAAAGTCCTTTTGGTGGCTTGTTTGTGTTTGGGATTCAGTTGCATCCTCGTACAAGTGTGTACGTCGTGCAACTTTCTAATAAGTAACGCCCCTCCTTTCTCTCCCGCGGGCCTCGCGTACATCCTCCACTTACAGTTTTCTCTCGCACATTCAACTACGTATCTGCCTTTGTCGGATCTCGGCGTGTGACTTTCGAAACCCTCTTCCATGAACTTAAGTCCGACCTGACTTGCCAAGTGATCATTCGAATCAAATATCTGACCTACTTTTAACCTTAAATTGCGATTATAAGGTGTAGGTTCGTAGGTTTGTGTATGGGTATTCTGGTCTGGAAGAATAGGAGGCATATCAAAATAGTCATTTAACTGACTAAATGATTTATTACTAGGGGTATATTCTTCGTGATCATCACTATCGGTATCTGATCTGTCTATATCATCATTACCCGTTTTGAAAACATAGGTTTCGTCATCAGCAACTCCAACACAACGTCCTTGTTGTGGTTGTTGTTGTTGCGTCTCCGGAACATAATCAGGCTGCTCCATTTGGAGGTCTTCGTCATCAGCGTCGTCATCACCTTCGTCGTCACCGTCGTCATCACCGTCGTCATCACCTTCGTCATCGTCTTCGTCGCACACCGAGGATTCGGCATACACAAAAAGTAATGGCGGCCTTTCTGATTCGGCTGCAAAGTGAAGAAAACCAGAGATATCCCCATCGTTGGATAACTCCATAAATGACCCATCACCATTCTTAAACACTAACTTGCAAACAGCAGAAGGGTCGATTCCACATTTTTGCATGGCGTATGCAACAAACTTCTGATAAGTATAGTTTACTGACAATTTTACACAATGCTTAGATTTAAAAGCAAAATTCCACTCATTGTTGTCTTGCACCCATTCACCATCGAAACAGAAAAATAGCTTAGCTTTTGCAACAGATGAACTCATTTTTTCAGTAGTATCTCAAAAACAAAATACTGAAGAAAGAAAGCAAGAAAGAAGTATGGAATGAGTGTGAATTATGGATTGCATTTTACTGATATTTATGGATGAAACAACCAACATTGATGAAACAACCAACATGAATTGCAACCACAAATTGGTATTCCAAGTACAATGATTCAACATTGATGAAACAAGCCAGTGAATTTCAACCACAAATTGGTCTTCAAAGTACAATAATTGTGAAAAAAAACAGTAAAAGCATGCAAAGATTCGTGCAAAAAAGGACCAAAATGTAAAATTTTTGCCCATCGCGGACAACCACCGCGGGCAGGGACCAAAAGTGTCACCGCGGGCATAGTTGGGGGGATCCGCGGGACACTTTGGCCCAACAGGTGTGCCACGTTGGCCCTAGCCCGCGATCGTGGGGCCTACCGCGGAAAAGTTGGGTATTTTGGTAAACTCGGCAAAAAAGTGGGTATTTTGGTAAGTCAAAATCAAACTTTGGGTATTTTAATTAATTTCCCATTAATTAACTAATTAATCACCCATTAAACCTAACCAAGAAAAGGACACCCTTTTTCAGAGTTCATGTGAACCATTCAAATTATCATGTTTGGCCTGGGCACATGCTCCACAGCCACATAAAGTAAAATTACAATTTTTGTCCATGTAGTTTCTAAAAATAACACTTTTTATCTTTATAGTTTTAAAATTACTAAATGATTATCATGATTTTTAAAAATACTTAGATTTGGTCCTCCTTTCTAACAACTGTTAAAATAATATGTTAAATTAGAAGTATTTTTGTTGTTTAATAATTTTTTGACTTTTACTCAACCACAACTTGTTTTACAATTTTGGTCCTTATAGTTTTTTTATTGGGTAAAAGATAAGAAAAATGGATAAAAGATTAAAAACATCCTTTATTTAATGGAGGTTTCTAACAGCTATTAAATAGAGGATCAAATGTAGACGTTTTTTCAAACTATGATGGTCATCTTAGAGCATCTCCAACAGCTTCCCCATAATTTCTCCAAAATAGGGAACCAAAAGCCAAAATCCCCCAAAAAATATACATTCATCTCCAACAGCTTTCTCATTTTGGAGAATCCAACATTAATTAAAATATTAAAATATTTCATTTATCGATTAAAATATTATATATCTCTCTACATACTTATTTTCAAAGTTTTCTATTGGTCCTCTCACTTGGTAATCATTTTTGGAGTAATCTCCATATTTGGAGAAAAAACTTTTCTCTCTCCAACTTTCTCCATTTTGGGGATAGTTTTGGGGAATCTGTTGGAGCACATTTTTAGCCCAAAATCCCCATTTTTTTTCTATTTTCCCCATTTTGGGGAAGCTGTTGGAGATGCTCTATCTCCAACAGATTCTCTATAATTTTTTAAAAATAGGGATTTAAAAGTCAAAATCTCTAAAAATGAATTAGATTTAGCTCCAACAGATTCTGTATTTTAGAAAACTCAACATCCATTATATTATTAAAATATTATTTAAATTTATCATCCCAATACATTTTTTAAAAATAATTTATATAAAATAATGATAACTCGATCCTATTGGTGGGAATTAATAAAAAAATATTTTCTCTCTTCATCTAGCAAGTTTTAGAAAATTCTCCAAACTTGGAGTTTTCTCTAGTTTTTTATATTTTAGAGAACAATATAGAGAAGTTGTTGAAGCAATAAAGAGAACAAAAATATAATTTTCTCTATTTTAGAGAAGTTGTCGAAGATGGTCTTATAACTTTGAAAATATAGCAACAAAAATTGTTATTTTTGATAAACCACAAGGACCAAATTTAAAGTTTATTCTTAAATCAAAGATCTTGAAAGTGAAAAAGCAGACCATGACATGAGATTTCATCATCTTTGTCTTTGTCCCCTCTTTTGTACTTCTTATTTCCAAAGTATTCGGACGTTTTCAAGAGAGTACTAGGTAAGTACCTGCGCAATGCGACGGGATGCAATATTCAAATAAATGTAAGCAAAAAATAAAAATTATAAACATGTGTTTATAAAAGTAAACACATTCATAACAATTTTCATCGAGGTTGTTGCTGGAAGTCTTAAAGACTTAAAGCATATAGACGTTTAGTCTATATGCTTTATAAAGGTAGTAACTGAATTTTGGGTTGAATCATCATACGGTTTGGGTTTGGTTTATAACTGAAGTCTTTTATGTCTAAATTTTTGTTTAAACAAAATAGAAATTACAATCATGCTTTAATCATATACAATCATCACTCAAAACTTCTTGATAAACCACATTTGATGTGTAAACTCCCTTCGGTTTGAACTTTTTGGTAGGCTTCACTAATATCTTTGTAGTGCCACGTGATATACCTTTGTATAATGCCACATAAAGTTGTCCGTGTGAGAATACCGGTTCTGGTAGATAAACACCTACCACCGGAATTGTTTGTCCTTGAGCTTTATTAATTGTCATTGCAAAACAAAGTCGAATTGGAAATTGCTTTCTCTTCAATTTAAATGGGAAAATGTCATCTTCGGACGGACATAGAGGAATTCTTGGTAAAAATACCCTCTTACCAGTATGTTGACCAACAGCTATTTCCGCATCAATGACGTTCGGTTGAAAGCCTCTGCATATCAACCTTGTGCCGTTACATAATCCATTCGAAGGGTCGATATTCCGCAACAGTATTATTGGGCATCCAATTTTAAGTCGGAGGTAATGAGGGGGCAAACCGCTAACAGTCAGTGAGTTTAAGAATTCCACTGGATATAAGTTATTCTTATCGTCTTCTGCTTCGTCAAAACTATAGTAAACTTTTTCCTCTCTGCAGAATCTTTCGATCAACTGATCATTAATCTCGTCGACATGCTCATTTTTAGTTGTTAGTATCGCCCTTGAAACGATATAATCTGAAGCAGTCTCGTTGGTTTGCAGAGAAGGAAATATTGCATCGATCAAAGCATCCTTCGATTCATCTTGTTTGGTGTAAGGAATGGCCATGTCATCAGGTATGCGAATAAAGTTTCCGTCCACTGTTTCTTCTTCTCCATCACCGACTCGTAACAGAAAATCTGAAAACCATCGATCAGTAAGTGCTCTCATATTGATCGTTAACCGCAACTTTTTAATCGAAGACAAAATAGGTGACATCTGTAGGCTAGAGTCTACAATCTGTGCTCGGGTACCTTTTCTCGTTACTGGCAACACCTCCCATAATCATTATCTTTCCACCAAATGGGAGTCGCACCCCAGTGATGTCTTGCATTGTTCTATCGAGTGCCTCCACTGCTTGCCTCTTTGCCATTGATGCTTCATCCCAGATGATTATTTTTGCATCTCGGAGTAGTTGAGCAGTTCCACTTTGTTTTTTTATATTGCACACTGAATTATTACTAAGACTGAGAGGAATCTTGAACCGAGAGTGAGTCGTTCTCCCCCCTGGCATGTTATTAGCGGCGGCACCCGATGAAGCGGTCGCAAGTGCAATATATCCACGGGAACGAACATTAGCGAGCAAAGCTTTGTACATAAATGTTTTTCCGGTTCCACCTGGACCATCTACAAAAAACACACCCGGACGATCATTAACTACATGACTCATGATCTCATCAAATGCATGTTTCTGGTCGGGATTTAGAGAGTCTCGGGCACGCAAATCTTCGTCTTCCACGATTATGGAGTACTCCTCTTGTACCTCACGAAATGCCCGTGATTCTAAATTGGCGGCTGCATTTATGTTTGGAAGATCGAAATCATCGAGGTTCTTACCCATAGATTGTAAAAAGACCGAGATATCTGTAAGAACCATATTTCGGACTATCTCAGCATTTTCGTAGTGTCGTCTGTAATCCTCAGAGAATGAATCATAATGTTCATCCTATAACTTGCGAACATCTCCCGGCTCACAATAAATCAAGATCGTTGCGAATAGTCGTCTAAGAGCATTGGAAAACTGAAATAAGGAGGCCTCAGCAAGACAATGCGATAAATTACCGTCGGTCTCTATCAAACCTCTCTCAAGAGCTGCTTTTCGAAATGTCGGGTGTAATACGCCATTAACCGTGTAAAGATCTTCAAAGCATGTAGGTCCACTAATATGCGAGAGAAGTAGGCGTAGATAATACCGTTCTCCTTCAGCAGGGTTAGCATGAACCAGTCGTCCTCTCATTGGTCTTCGGCTCCGAGTATTCCATTTACGTGTTTTGTCATTCCCCTTCTTGAAGCGAATCTTTAAACTTTGGCACCCATTTTTGTAGAACATTAGCATGGATTTTAGTGCCCTGAAAAAGTGGATATAGAAAAATCAGAATTGTTGAAAAATAAGAAGCTATGATAAATACGAAGCTAAAAATTCAAATACAAGTAATTATTTACCTCTTCATCCATTAATATCATCTCAATGGAATAAATTTGTTCAGGATTCTTGAACAGCGGTTGATTCCACAAACGGATGATTCTAACCTTGACAGTAAAATCATCTTCTTGTATATCAAGGTGGTTAATAAGAGTAATATTCTTCCCATCCATTATTCTGTAATACATAAAAAACAGTTTGAAGAACAAGTTACTTAAAAATCAAACCAACACTTTGGAGATGGAAACCAAGACTTTTGATTTCCTTTGGGACAACATGGGAGAGATTTGTGGCATTTTGGTAACAAACGGTCAAACTTGTGGCATTTTGATTAATTTCCCTAAATAAAATATCATACATGTATCAAAAAATTTAATTAAACAATGTGATAGACAATTCAATAAACAATTAATTGAAACATTTGATCCAATTGTCAGTTGTAGCTCTGAACAAAACAGGAAGGTGTGTCAAAACATGAAGGTTTGCTAAACTCTTTTATTCAAAAATTCAAACCTTTTCGTTTATAAAAAAACTTCTTTCTTTTATTATTATTTTGAGTCAACCAAGAATATATATATATATATATATATATATATATATATATATATATATATATATATATATATATATATATATATATTTGTACGGATGAACATATCTAGGGGTGAGCAAACGGACGGGTCGGGGCCCAAAACACCGAACCCGATCGGATATCGGGGTGGAGTATGGCCATCCGACAACCGTCCGATAAGATGATCGGATTTCGGATTTCGGGGCACTCGGGTTCGGTTTCGGGTCGGTCGGGGGAGTCGGGTTGGGCAGCTTAGCCTTAGGGTTTAGCAATCGCATCCAAACACCAAACCCATCCAAACCTGTCACCTGTGAACAAAAATAAGAAACCCAAAATTATACATTTATTATTCATAGACTATAGTCGGGTTGAACTTCAAAGCACAAACTCAAACAAAACCCAAAATCGTTCAAAAAGTCGAAAGCACAAACCTCAAACTCAAAGGCTCAAAGCCTCAAACCTCGAACTCTCGAAGTGGAACTGGGGACTGGGGAGTGGGGAAGTCTCAGAGGACAGAACAGAGATGGGCGATGGGTGATGGGTGGCCGACAGCCGAGTGAGGAGGGCGAGAGGGTGATGGGCGGTGAAGAACCGTCGTGAGGAGTGAGGAGTGAGGACTGAGAGTGAGGAGGGCGAGAGGCGTGAGTTCGTGAATCGTGAGTGAAAACTGAAAAGTTAGGTTATGAAATATCAAATATGATTATATTTGTAAAATATAAAATTTATAAAATAAAAACTATTTTTTTAAATTATCGGATATTCGGGTCGGACGGGTGGGGTAAACCCAACCCCAACCCGATCCTACTTACCCGTTTAACAAGTCGGGGATCGGTTATTCGGGGCTCGGGTTTTCGGGTTGCGGTTTTTTGGTCGATATTCGGGGCGGGTCGGGGCGGGTAGATCGGATAAGTCGGGTTTTGCTCACCCCTAAACATATCTATATATATATGTAAACAAAATAATTGTAAAGCTTCATCCAATAACAATTATATATATATATATATATATGTGTGTGTGTGTGTGTGTGTGTGTGTGTTGACAACAATTGAAAAAAGATTTCAAGCTTAGTGCTTGAAATCACAAACAACCCAGCAGTAATATTAAATATTGAAAAACTCTTATTAGCAAATAAAAAACTGCAATCGTGAAAATATGGAATCTGACAGTAAAATCATTGTGATTTGCAGCCTAAACATCTTAATTGTTTGATTAATAATTTTGGACTGTTGTAATCTTTTCTTTTGTCACACTGGAAACGAAGCAGTGATGAGAGGAGAGAACAATTGCAGCAGAGATTTTACCTGTGAGAGGAGCAGAGAAGCAGACGACTTCAGGTGATGAGAGGAGAGAATTATTTTTGCAGCAAAGATTTTAACTGTGAAAGGAGCAGAGAAGCAGCCGATATATAAGAGGTAAAATAAGTTTGTTTTTAGGGAAATTAATTAAAATGCCCCAAGTTGACAACCGTTTCATCGAAATGCCCTTTCTCTCTCTCAATTTGCAAAAATACCCTGAAAATCCGTGGCCTGACCCGTGGCCCACGAATTTTTTTTTTAAATTTGACTCATCCGTGGTCAAAGCCCGTGGGAGGGGTAAAAATCCGTGGCCAATACTTTTGTCCGTGGCCCACGGATGTTTTTACAAAATTTGATTGAATTTTAAATTGAATGTTACACTTTCAACCCCTATACTTATTTACTTAATTTACTTTATACCTTTTACTTTCATAATTTTAATTTTACATTTAACACATATAATCGTTTATTAACTAAAATACGTTAAAAAAATACGTTTTAATTTTAACAAGTTACACCATTATAATCGTCCATTCGATACGTTCGAAATGAGCCCAATATTGAATATTTTTGGATTTATTTATTTTATTATATATCATATATACTACATAAAAATATTTTTAATATTTACAATTTATACTTTTATAGTTAATTATTTCATTTATGGTACATCTCTTATTTTTTTTAATTTTTTTACACTCTTATCGCATTAACATAATAATAATATATTAACTAATTCATTAAATTGTTTTAAATTATTATTATTTGTATGTGTTTATAGATATCGTGAATGACAATAGGACAAGGTTTCACGAGAAGAATATGAAATGGGGTTTTGACAAGTTGGTATCACTGGACTTATTTAAGAATTGTGAAAATAGGTATTTGGCGAATAATGATTCATGTGTGTTTGGAGCTGAAGTATATTTGCAGTTACAGAGTATGCACAAAAGGATCGATGTCTGTCCATCACAAAGCCTCCGTCAATTTTTAATACTTACACTTGGACCATCGATAATAAAATAAATAAAACGTATTTTAACTACAAGAGTACCATAAGTTAAATAATTAACTATAAGAATATGAATTTTAAATATAAAAAATGTTTTTATGTAGTATATATGATATATAATAAAATAAATAAATCCAAAAATATTCAATATTGGGCTCATTTCGAACGTATCGAATGGACGATTATAATGGTGTAACTTGTTAAAATTAAAACGTATTTTTTTAACGTATTTTAGTTAATAAATGATTATATGTGTTAAATGTAAAATTAAAATTATGAAAGTAAAAGGTATAAAGTAAATTAAGTAAATAAGTATAGGGGTTGAAAGTGTAACATTCAATTCAAAATTCAATTAAATTTTGTAAAAACATCCGTGGGCCACGCACAAAAGTATTGGCCACGGATTTTTACCCCTCCCATGGGCTTTGACTACGGATGAGTCAAATTTTGAAAAAAAATCCGTGGGCCACGGATCAGGCCACGGATTTTCAAGGTATTTTTGCAAATTGAGAGAGAGAAAGGGCATTTTGATGAATTGTTAGTCAACTTGGGGCATTTTAATTAATTTCCCTTGTTTTTAGGATATATACGATTTAGGATATATATAATTATTAATTATTCAAAATCGCCAGCTAAGTCAAGGGTTAGTTTTTAAAATTAAAATTAAATTTTTAAGACTTTAAGACTTTGTGTATAAAGAAGTAGTATTTTGTGCATTTTAAGTTGTATTTAAGACTTTGAGACTTTCATCCTAAATGCTTTATAAGATAGTATAGATTTAGTTAGATTTTAAGTTTATAACATTAAATAACCATAGGTTATATACTTATATGTAGTCATGTTATATATAATAAGTGTTAGGGATTGATGAGGTTATAGATGTACGATCTAATAAGTTTCACGTATGTAATAGTGTTATAATAAGCTGCAAGGATAACTTTAGACCGTCCTAATATATTTTATCCGTTTAAAAAGTTAATTGGACGATTTATTTGTCTATTTCTTGTATGTTATATATTAATTAGGTTGCCTAACTTTAACTTATTGTAAGTCGTCTTACCACACCCTAACAACTTATTGTAATATTGTTTCGTAAAAAAAGTAAGACCGCTTTTAGTTGTTTAAGCTCTCTAATTAAAGCCCTGCTCACAGGGACGAACCTAGACAATTTTTCATACGGTGGCATCATATTTTTTTCATACGGTTTTTATCGAAGTGTCTTTCATCTTTTTATCAACGTTCAATATCGTCTGGTGTGTTTTTAGCCAAATTCCGGCGTTTTGAAAGATTTTTAACGTTTTTTGCTTGATTTTGGGGGATTTTTAAGTTTTTCTATCAATTTCGAGAGATTTTTTCGGTTTTTTTTGTTGAATGGGTATAAGATTTGGGTTTTTTATTCAGTTTAGGTGCACCCCTTGTAGTTTCCAAATGAATACGGTAGCACCTCCTAAATCGATACGGTGGAACCTTCACGAAAACGAAATTTTTTACCCTTCGCCGGAGAACTAATACGGTGGCACGTGCCACCACGTGCCCTTCATCAGGTCCGTCCCTGATAACTATATTAGGACGTTCAAGCACTGTTTTTAGACGTCCTAATATAAATAATGATAAAAAAATGGTTATGACTTTTTTTAAGATAAATTCTTAACGTGAAAACTAATCCTGTAATTTATTAGTAATATTGATAATTTTTAGGGAATTTAATTGAAATACCCAAAGTTTGACTTTGACTTGCCAAAATACCCATTTTCTTGTTTAAATTGCCAAAATACCCATTTTTTCCGCAGTGGGATCCGCGATCGTGGGACCCACAACCACGTGGCACGACGTGGCATCGGGTTTGGCCATTTCTCCCGCTATTCCCCCTCAAGTTTGCCCGCGTTTACAAAAATTACCCCTGTCCCGCGACTGGGTCCCGCGATCGCGGGATTTTTTTGCCACGTGTAGGGCTGGGGTTGAAACCCTAATTTTTTATAAGTGTTTAGGGTTTGAGGGTGTCCAATGTCGGCTATAAAGAGAGAGGGTGGGGGACCAAATCCGACCACCACCATTTTTTAATAATCTCTCCAAACTCTTTCCAAACTCTCTCAACTTCTCGTGTCGATTACGCGCTCGGTTTGAAGATGTCACGTGTTAGGGATGTTGTAAGTCATTTTTCTTAACTTTTTGTAGTTTGTTGTTGTTATCTTAAATTTTCAAAATATATGATATGTAAACTTTGTTGGTAAAATATGATGTGTAAACTTTGTTGTTTGAACTTTTTTGTTTAGACTTTGTTGTTTGAACTTTGTTGTTTGAACTTTGTTGTTTGAATTTTGTTGTTTGAATGTTGTTGTTTAAACTTTGTTGTTATCTTAAATTTTTGAAATATATAATATGTAAACTTTGTTGTTTAAACTTTGTTGTTATAAATGTTAAAGTGGTTTTATAAAAAATATGTTAGTGTTTTTTTGTTAAAAAAAGATGAGTGTATTTTCCAAAAATAAATGTTAGGGTGAGTTTATAAAAAATAAGTTAGTGTTTTTTTTTAAAATTTGGTGTTATTTTATAGAAATAAATGTTAAAGTGGTTTTATAAAAAATATGTTAGTGTTTATTTGTTAAAAAAAGATGAGTGTATTTTCCAAAAATAAATGTTAGGGTGAGTTTATAAAAAATAAGTTAATGTTTTTTTTTAAAAGTTGGTGTTATTTATAGAAATAAATGTTAAAGTTTTTTAATAAAAAAGTAGGTGTTAGTGTTTTTTTTTGTTATAAAAAGAGAGTGTTTTTATAAGAATTAAATGTTAGAGTGAGTTTATAAAAATAAGTTAGTGTTTTTTTTTAAAAAGTTGGTGTTATTTATAGAAATAAATGTTAAAGTTTTTTTATAAAAAAAGTAGGTGTTAGTGTTTTTTTAAAAAATTAAATGTTAGAGTGAGTTTTATAAAAATAAGTTAGTGTTTTTTTTTAAAAGTTGGTGTTATTTATAGAAATAAATGTTAAAGTTTTTTTTTTATAAAAAAAGTAGCTGTTAGTGTTTTTTTGGTTATAAAAAGAGAGTGTTTTTTTTAAAAAATTAAATGTTAGAGTGAGTTTTATAAAATAAATGTTAGTGTTTTTTATAAAAAAGTTGGTGTATGTGTAAACTATGGTGAATGACAACTTAGGTCCCTAAACTTTAGTGAATGACAACTTAGGTCCCTAAACTATGGTGAATGACAACTTAGGTCCCTAAACTTTAGTGAATGACAACTTAGGTCCCTAAACTTTAGTTAATGACAACTTAGGTCCCTAAACTATGGTGAATGACAACTTAGGTCCCTAAACTTTAGTGAATGACAACTTAGGTCCTTAAACTTTAGTGAATGACAACTTAGGTCCCTAAACTATGGTGAATGACAACTTAGGTCCCTAAACTTTAGTGAATGACAACTTAAGTCCCTAAACTTTAGTGAATGACAACCTAGGTCCCTAAACTATGGTGAATGACAACCTAGGTCCCTAAACTATGGTGAATGACAACCTAGGTCCCTAAACTATGGTGAATGACAACTTAGGTCCATAAACTTTGCTAATTGACAACTTAGGTCCATAAACTTTAGTGAATGCCAACTTAGGTCCATAAACTTTAATGAATTATTTAATTGTTTATCTTTCTTTTGAGTTTCCTACTCATAAATAATTATTGGAAGTCACACTTCCGAAGCCCTAATATGTATGTATAACAATGTTACATTGAAATAAAAAAAACCCACAACATATTTATTTGGATTTTGTCAAACGGGTGTAAATAGCCCTAAGGTATGTGGAGACTTAAGCAATCCTTGTGATTCCCCTGCTACCTGAAAGTCCAATTGATTGAGTGGGTTCTTTTCTAAAACTAAAATACACAAATAATTATCAACCCAATAAACCAAACAAGCATTATAACATCCGTGAATTTTCTATGCAGCGTGATTTTTTAACGATCGACTTGACGTTAAGGTGTCGCCTTTCGTTCATCGTAGAGATGAGACAGCACTTCACCGCTTTAGGAGATCGGGTAGTTGGGGTTTATGAGATCTTCAGAGGGACACCTTTCGGTCCATGGCTGGATCTTACCATGAGCGGTGGTGACCCCATGCTAGTCCACACGTTTTTACAGCTTGTAACACCCTAAAATCAGGGCTAATTTTGAACCTCAAATTTCACAAGTTATGATACAAGAAACTTCAACTTATAGATATATAGCAAGGTAATTAACCACCAAGAGTACATTTACAATACATGATTCTTCAAATAACCTATTAATCTAATCACATCACTACAATCAGATTAACTAAGTTATCTAAACAATCCAACAAAATCTCTTCTGGTTAATTGACACCTCTGCTATTCCAAAAACGCTCGTCCCACAACCCTTTATTTTCCCGAGCTGGTACCTGGTAAGAAAACATCATATGAAACGATTAGGCCAACGCCTAGTGAGAACATTCGTTTCCATAATAACATTTGCAAAATCAATGTTAGCAAGTTATAACAAAACTGATTACCCTTTCTCTTACCATACGTGTAACTCTATTCCGTTAGCACGATTTTACCCAATTCCATGAATATGCCTGACACACATTCCATCATCATATCATGTCTCAGAGCTACCCTACGAATCTGCACTGATTCTAGAGTAATGTTTCTATTCCGGAAATCGCAATATACACATGCCCAGTTCCGTACACATCTATTCCAGAAACCGCAATATACACATGCCCATTTCTGTACACATCTAAGAAATAACAATATACACATGCCTATTTCTTAGAGAATAAAAATAGTGATTACAATATACACATGCCAATCTCTTCTTTTCCTTAGGAATCAGGAATTACGTTTATTCCATGATTTCTCACACACATCAGAATAATGATTAATCTTCATCTATTCTACGTGTACATAACAACCACTAGTGCCTATGGATCCATTGCACTTACCAAACACCTGCCTAGTATCAAGCTAGCACAGTCATAAAGCCCAACATACTACCCTTCGATCGTACGTATGTTCAAGCTAAACTAATTATGTCTTAATCACTAAATCACAACAATTCATGATTAACAGAACTAATAATTATCCAGCTGCACAAAGTGTCCGGACAACAAAGTGTTTCCGGATAACCTAACTTATCCGGACATTTCCATTTTCTGGATACCATAATTTCCCGGGACAATCCCACAATCCGGACAACCCATCATTTCCGGTAAATTCCTACTTTT
Source organism: Saussurea involucrata (assembly GCA_033807775.1). Lineage (NCBI taxonomy): Eukaryota > Viridiplantae > Streptophyta > Magnoliopsida > Asterales > Asteraceae > Saussurea > Saussurea involucrata. The sequence continues at coordinate 14,425,675 of CM066314.1, forward strand.
CCGGACATATTTCAAATCCCGACAACATCCGGACTCTATAGTCATCCGGATACCATCCAGTAACCAATTTCATCCGGATTCTTGTAATAAAATAAAACTTACCCGGATACTTCCTGCGTCCGGAAACATTCATCATCGAGGTTTTCCGGATACGACGATTCATCCGGAAAAGTCGGTTCTGCAGCCTAAATTTCAATCTATTTTCATGTTTGTTCGATTCAGCATAATCCAAACCATACCATACAGTTCATAACCAATTTATACAGCTATTTCAAGGTTTAATTTAACATGAGAACACTGATTTGAGCAAAGAACAAATGAACTCACCTTATATTTGCAAATACCCACTTCCTTCACAAATCTACTACTCCAAATCTGTTGTAAACGATTCTGTAAATCAACCCAATACACGTATTCGTTTATAATCATATAACCACAACAGATTTAATCAAAAACCTTGACTGATTTACATACCAAAATGATGAACAAACCCTTGTTTTTCTTTCTTTTCTCCTTTCCCTTCTTTCTCTCTATGCTTGCCGACACACACACACATAATGAGATAAAATCTCAATAATTCTGATATTATCATATACACATTTACTTAATAACAAAACACACCCTCATGTTTCCTTACTTCCACAATTTACACCAAACCTTCATCTCTTGTATTTTAACCCTAATGGATTATAAAAACCCTATATAATCCAAGGTTTTACACAAAATACAAATACATCCCAATTCTCATTAAAATAACATTATTGAAAATTTAGGATGTTACAATACTCCCCAACTTAAAAATGATTTCGTCCCCGAAATCAAGATCAGGTAAACAAATGGGAATACCTATCTTTCATACTCTCTTCCGTCTCTAAAGTCATATTAGCACCTCGATGGTGCTTCCACTGTACTTTCAACATAGCTACCTCTTTTCCATTACGTAGCTTTCTAACCGATCTTTCCAAAATTGCCTCTGGTTCTTCCACACAACGGCTCTTCTCATCTACTCTTATATCTGTAAGTGGAATCACATCCTCCTCTTCGGCTAAACACTTCCGAAGATAACACACATGAAACGTATTATGGATTCCTTCCAACTCAGGTGGAAGGTCTAATTGATAAGCCTGCAAACCAATTCTTTTAGTAACAGTGAAAGGTCCTAGAAAACGAGGACTTAACTTCCCACGTTTACCAAACCTTATCACACCCTTCCACGGGGATACCTTGAGCATCACACGCTCCCCAACTTGGAACTCTTTAGGTCGTCTTTTCAGATCAGCATAACTCTTTTGTCGATCCTGAGCTGCTTTCATATGCTGCCGAATTTCTTTCACCTTATCGGCTGTTTGTTGTACTAGTTCCGGACCAGCAAACAGTTTCTCTCCGGCTTCTAACCAACACACCAGAGTTCTACATTTCCGGCCATACAAGGCTTCGAAAGGTGCTCTTCCAATACTAGAATGGTAACTATTGTTATACGCAAATTCTACTAACGGTAGATGCGTATCCCAATTACCTCCAAAATCCAATACACAAGATCTGAGCATATCTTCCAAAGTTTGAATAGTCCTTTCACTATGTCCGTCAGTCTGTGGATGATAAGCAGTACTCAAATTAACTTTCGTACCTAATTCCTCTTGTAGTGATTGCCAAAATCTTGAGGTAAACCGACTATCACGATCCGACACTATCGACACCGGTATACCATGTCTTGATACCACTTCATCAATATACAGCTTCGTCAATTTCATAGCTAGAAAATGAGCACTCTTAGTCAAACGATCCACGATCACCCAAATAGTGTCGTTCCCTATCTGAGTCCTTGGTAACTTTGTCACGAAATCCATGGTGATCTTCTCCCACTTCCATTCCGGAATCTCCAAAGATTGGAAACTTCCGTAAGGTTTCTGATGTTCAGCTTTCACTAAAGAACATGTTATACACTTTTCCACTATTCGTGCCACATCTACTTTCATAGCTGGCCACCAATAGTGTAACTTCAAATCCCTATACATCTTAGTACTCCCAGGATGTATAGAATACTTAGATCTATGAGCATCTTTGAGAATCAATTCTCGATTACCTCCAATCTTCGGTACCCAAACACGACCTTGAAACAACTTAATTCCACGACCATCTTCAGTCAGTTGAAGATGTTGTTTGCTCATCACATCTTCTTTCAGATTTTCTTCTCGTAAGGCTTCCACTTGTGCCTCCTTTATCTTTTCCATCAAACTTGACGTCACGTCAATTCTAGCGTTAGTCGATTTCAAACATCCACTATACTCTTTTCTGCTTAAGGCATCAGCTACTACATTTGCTTTACCAGGATGGTAATGCAATTCACAGTCGTAATCCTTAAGTAACTCTAACCATCGTCGTTGTCTCATATTCAACTCTTTCTGATCAAAAATATGTTTCAAGCTCTTGTGATCAGTATAAAGAGTACACTTCGTCCCATACAAATAGTGCCTCCACAGCTTCAAAGCAAAAACAACCCCTGCTAACTCTAAATCGTGCGTTAGATAATTCTTCTCATGCTCCTTAAGTTGTCTTGACGCATAAGCAATTACCTTGCCTCGTTGCATCAATACACATCCCAGGCCCATCTTGGAAGCATCACTGTAAACAACAAAATCTTCTGTTCCTTCTGGTAAGGCGAGAATAGGGGCTTCACACAAATTTTGACGTAAAGTTCTGAAATCCGATTCTTGTTTCTCCGTCCAGACAAACTTCACGTTCTTTCTAGTCAAAACAGTCAAAACAGAAGCAATCTTTGAGAAGTCTTTAATAAATCTCCGATAATAACCCGTGAGACCTAAGAAACTTCTTATTTCAGACGCACTTCTTGGTGTCTCCCAATTCATCATAGCTTCTATCTTTGCTGGGTCTACCTTAACTCCTTCTGAAGTGATCACATGCCCTAGAAAGTGTACTTCTTTTAACTAGAATTCACATTTTGAGAACTTAGCGTACAACTTCTCTCTTCTCAATACTTCTAAAACTTCACGTAGATGATGTTCGTGATCTTCTTCGGTCTTTGAATAGACTAGTATGTCATCAATGAATACAATGACAAACTTGTCCAAAAATGGTCGACATACTCTATTCATCAGATCCATGAATATAGCTGGAGCATTTGTCAAACCAAATGGCATTACAAGAAATTCATAATGCCCATACCTTGTTCTAAAAGCTGTCTTCGGAATATCTTCATTTCTTACCTGAACCTGATGATACCCAGACCTTAAATCAATCTTAGAAAAACATCTCGCACCTTGGAGTTGATCGAACAGGTCATCAATCCTTGGAAGCGGATACTTATTCTTAATTGTCACCTTATTCAACTCACGGTAATCTATACACATTCTCATAGTACCATCTTTCTTCTTAACAAACAACACCGGAGCTCCCCACGGCGAAGAACTCGGTCTAACAAAACCTTTATCTAACAACTCTTGAAGTTGAGTCATCATCTCTTTCATTTCGGCCGGCGCTAGACGATAAGGCGCTCGTGCAATTGGTGCCGATCCAGGAATGAGATCAATACGAAACTCTACCTGCCGCTCAGTCGGTAGGCCTGGAAGATCATCGGGAAATACGTCTGGAAAATCACTTACCACCTTGATATCTTCCACTCGCTTCTTTTCTGACTTTACATCTAAAACATAAGCTAGATAGGATGAACATCCTTTCATTAAACATTTACGCGCTTTCGCAACAGAAATTAACGGAACTTCCCCTTTTCGCTTTTCCCCAAAGATGAGTACATCATCCCTATCAGCCATCAGAATCCGGATTAATTTCTTTGCACAAAGTATCTCAGCTTGGTTGACTGTCAGCCAGTCCATACCCACAACCACATCAAATCCTCCAATTTCCATCAACAACAAGTCGATCGGAAATTTTGTCTCTTCTATCGAAATAAAACAACCATCAAGTCTTTCGCGAACCAAGACTTGACCCCCATTAGCTACCTCAACTACTAAGGCATCATCCAAAGTAGTAACAGACATAGCTAACTTGTGAAAGAATGACTTGGACACAAATGACAAATTTGCACCACAGTCAAATAAAATGCGCGCAGGACAAGAATTAACAAGGAAAGTACCCGAGACGACATCTTTCGATTCCTTAGCTTCGTCAGTTGTCATATGGAAGGCCCGACCCGCTGGCTTGGGAACGTTTGGTTTCATACTTTGATCCCCGCCCTTTTTCAACTTTGGACAATCCCGACGGAAGTGACCAAGTTGTTTGCATTCATGACACGTAAATCCTTGAACTGGACAATTGCTCATACTATGCCCACTTTTCCCACACTTGAAACATTCCAACGCTGTCACCCGACACGGCCCAAAATGTCTACTCTTGCACCTTGAACACCAATTTGGTTCACGACGCGAATCGTAACGAACACCTTTACTAGTTGCCTTAGGTCTCTGAAAAGACTCTGATTGGCCCTCCCATTTCCGTTTCTCCCCAACTTAGGTCTTTTCTTCTTTATCCTTCGCATAAACTTCTTCCATTACCTTAGCTTCTTCAATAGTTTCCCTCAGTGTTGAAGCCTTGGCATTTCTTACACGAGACATCATACCTGCGGGTAGCCCCTTCAAGTAAGCTTTAATCTTTTTTTTTTCATTTGGAGCCACGTACCCCACCAAATTCAGCTTCTCCATAAACGTTTCAGTATACTTTCTCACAGACATGTTACCCTTCTTGAGATTCCGAAACTCCTCTTCGATTCTATCCATCTCGCTCTCATTACAGTACTCCTCCAAAACCTTCTTCTTGAATGATTCCCAAGTCATAGCATTCAATACTGAAGCCGATATTGAAGCTGTCACTATATTCCACCATGTCAGTGCATTCCCTTTTAACATTTGAGAAGCAAATCTAACTTTCGACTTCTCATCACACTCGCAAGCCCGGAAAGCTTGTTCCATTTCCCTAATCTAGTTCATACAGGTCACTAGACTATCTGTTCCTTTAAACTCTGGCGGCTTACAACTTAGAAACGTCTTGTACGAGCGAACTCTTTCCACTCTCCTTTCTGTTTCCACTACTCGCTCACGAGTCGGGTTGATTACCTCAGTGTCAGTTCTTGTTCGTTGCAACTCCGAACTCCAATCATTTAATGCCTTCATAAACATTTCAGTTTGTTGGGCCATCGCGTTAGTCATCATTCTCGTCATGTTTTCCATCATTCGGGCTTCCATACCTGCTTCTGGTGTTCTTGGGTTGGCAGTACTGGTACCCGTTCTATGTACCTGACTTGGCACCCCTCCAAGAGAAAGAAACCCCGGCGGAGTCTCATGAATTTCGCCTACTCCAGTTTGCCTTTCTCCTGTCCCATCAATTATGGACCTATCCATTGCAGAAATAGGAGATAGTGGCGGCGTATTCACCATCGTTCTGATATACACAAGAGGATAACCATAAGAAATGGTTATACACATACGAACATACGAAACGTACTATACCGATCATTAGTCACTGTAACAATTTAGAAACAAGTAAGCTTAGGTAACGATATATTCATAATAACAGTAGCTAATTGAAATTGTGAACATATCATACGGGAGAATCCTCGTCTCATTATTACAGTACTAATTTCACGTATTTACGTCGACTCTAAGACCATCCCGTCTTATTATTTCTACCCATTCTCACGAATCATAACTTAATTCATCACAGCTTAAGTCTAAGTATCTCATCAGTATACTTAGTTCACTTAAACTAATGCTCTAATACCATATTGTAACACCCTAAAATCAGGGCTAATTTTGAACCTCAAATTTCACAAGTTATGATACAAGAAACTTCAACTTATAGATATATAGCAAGGTAATTAACCACCAAGAGTACATTTACAATACAGGATTCTTCAAATAACCTATTAATCTAATCACATCACTACAATCAGATTAACTAAGTTATCTAAACAATCCAACAAAATATCTTCTGGTTAATTGACACCTCTGCTATTCCAAAAACGCTCGTCCCACAACCCTTTACTTTCCCGAGCTGGTACCTGGTAAGAAAACATCATATGAAACGATTAGGCCAACGCCTAGTGAGAACATTCGTTTCCATAATAACATTTGCAAAATCAATGTAAGCAAGTTATAACAAACCTGATTACCCTTTCTCTTACCATACGTGTAACTCTATTCCGTTAGCACGATTTTACCCAATTCCATGAATATGCCTGACACACATTCCATCATCATATCATGTCTCAGAGCTACCCTACGAATCTTCACTGATTCTAGAGTAATGTTTCTATTCCGGAAATCGCAATATACACATGCCTAGTTCCGTACACATCTATTCCAGAAACCGCAATATACACATGCCCATTTCTGTACACATCTAAGAAATAACAATATACACATGCCTATTTCTTAGAGAAGGAAATAGTGATTACAATATACACATGCCAATCTCTTCTTTTCCTTAGGAATCAGGAATTACGTTTATTCCATGATTTCTCACACACATCAGAATAATGATTAATCTTCATCTATTCTACGTGTACATAACCACTAGTGCCTATGGATCTATTACACTTACCAAACACCTGCCTAGTATCAAGCTAGCACAGTCATAAAGCCCAACATACTTCCCTTCGATCGTACGTATGTTCAAGCTAAACTAATTATGTCTTAATCACTAAATCACAACAATTCATGATTAACAGAACTAATAATTATCCAGCTGCACAAAGTGTCCGGACAACAAAGTGTTTCTGGATAACCTAACTTATCCGGACATTTCCATTTTCCGGATACCATAATTTCCCCGGACAATCCCACAATCCGGACAACCCATCCTTTCCGGTAAATTCCTACTTTTCCGGACATATTTCAAATCCGGACAACATCCGGACTCTATAGTCATCCGGACAGGGGGCACCGACGCCGATCTCCGCTCTGTTCGGACAGGGGGCACCGACGCCGTTTGCCACCACATCCCATCCGTTATTCCCGGAGAGTGTAAGTCATACTGAATAACCAATGTAGTTAAATTTTTAACTCTTATAATGATCAATGTCACGCAGGTCGGGATGTCGGGGCCAGGGGGTTACACAACCCAAATGCCGTCGTTTGCCACCACATCCTATGCGACATTCCCGGAGAGTGTAAGTCACACTGAATAACCAATGTAGTTATATATTCGTTCCTAGGTTTATAACTGTTAAAATGAATTATGTCATGCAGACTGGGATGATGGAGGCAGGGGGTTATACACACCCAACGTCGACGTTCGGCACCTCATCATTCACGGACCTCCTTGGAATACTGCAGACAGACTTTTACAGGCCAGACATGCCGGGGCCGTCGTACGTCACACCACCACCACATACTATGACTGTAAGTTATTTTGGTAGTTTTGGTTTAATTGTGAACATGATGAAATTGTACTTAAAACATCTAATAAGTTAATTTTCAGTCGATGGGGTCGGGAGAGGACTTACGGTGCTCGAAAATTGTCGAGGACCATTTCTCGTTGTCGGAAATTGTCGAGGACCACTTCTCGGAGCCGGAAGTTGACCCGATGGATGTGGTAGAACCTGATAGGCCGAAGCGGGATAGGAAAGCTTCATCAAGGTTCGGTAGCCCACTATTTGGCCGACAAGGATCTACCACACCGCGCCCTGAAAAGAGAGCCAGGCCAAAGGTGACAGGAGACGGGAAAGAAGGCGGGAAAGAAAGAGGGAAATGGAAAGATGGCTTCACCGGAGCGTCTTCCGGCCTCGGAAATATTGAACCTGTGCCAGACTGGTGACCTCCCCCGCCTGATATTCATCCCTTACCTCAGCCTGGACATCACCCCCGGCTTTTTCAAAGTATTGCTGGCAGTTGACCCTTTGGACTTTGATTTAGAGGATGTGGTTAGTATGAAGTTTAACTATAGTCATATAATTAAATATATTTATATTACATGTCTAACCATCTATTTTTTATGTATAACATATAGATTGTTGGGTCGCCATGCTCCAAAGTTCCCGTGGACCAGACACGAGGTGGACCATCATGCACAGTACTTTCTTTCATTACATGGTCCTTCCTCATCAAGGTCCCGCCTCTGTGGCTAACTCATGCAATGGTCAGGAAGGGGTTTCTTGGCGATACCTCGATATTGTATGTAAATCGTTTTACTCTTATTTTATTTAAGTTGTTTGGTTGCTAACTAAGTTGTCTAATATTGTAATATTTCAGGTGTACATCCCTATCTGCATTCATCCTAAAGACTGGGTGCTCGGGGTGTTTGATCTTGGTCGTTTGTTGCTGACCCTATATGACAGTGACCCTGCCCGTGTCTATACAGATGTTTTGAATGACCGTGTTGCCGAATTTAAAGATCAGCTGCCGGAGTTCTTTAGTATAATCAGGGATAGGGCCTGTCTCGAAAAGTCAACGCTTTTCCGTCATAAGCTCGCCAAGCATGTACCACACCAACAAGGGATCAATGCGGATTGCGGTGTCTGGTTATGCCGTAATGTCAGCGTCTTGATTTCAGACGATGTGGTAGATTTACACGCATCCCGCACCGAAGAAGTGGCCATGGAGTTTCGCAAACATATGGCGGAGAGCATTTATGCTCATTGTGTTCCACGGCAAAATGATTAGGTTGTTTATGTTGCATTAAATGATTGTTATTTAAACTTTGTTAACTTATTTTGTTATAGTATTTAACTTGAAGTTATAATTTTGTTTATTATTTTGTTAAAATATTTAACTTGAAGCCTAAAAAGCCTATTATTTGAGTATCGATATCTCATTCACACATACTTCGTTTTGGACGCATTATATATCGTTTCGAAGCTCTCATATAGGAGAACATAAAACCACTAAGAGTTAGTTATATATAACACACACACACACACACACATATATATATATATATATATATATATATATTTATTTAAATGTGTCCAAAGTTTAGTAAAAACCATATTTTTACTAAAATTTTCCAACACCTAGTAAGTAGGTTTATGAAACTTGCGGTAATCCTAATACAGAGATTATTGGATGAACAAGCATTTATTTCTTGATTCACATGTGCATTACTTTTGCAGACGAATCTTGCAGTTACTTTTTCAGTCGAATCTTACAGCCTCTTTTGCAGACGAATATTGCAGTTACTTTTTCAGTCGAATCTTACAGGATCTTTTCAGACGAATCTTGCAGTGAACTATTCAGACGAATCATGCAGACAACTTTTCAGACGAAATCTTTGACCATATCCACATCCCTGATGAAGAACATACATTTCCACGGCTATAAGTAGATGACATGATGAAGTAGTAATTCACAACTTGCTATCTATCTTTTATACATTCTTTTACACCGTTTACAAACATTCTCTCGCTTTTCTTAACACTATGGCTGGAGGTTCAAGATCAAGGGGGAACAGGTCGGCGAATGGGGCTGGAACTTCACGTTCGGCAGCCTACCAACCACTGAACGATGGAGCTCTCCGGAGTACCTGGAAGGTACCGGAAACAGACGAGGAGTGGAGAAACTATGGGCGAACTGCGACCGATTATCCATTCAAGGCTGAGGAGGAAGCAGACTGGGAGACGACATGGGAGAATTACCACTTCGATAATGGCAGGAGAAGCCCACCAATGTATCATTGTACCCAGCCGACGGGTCTTCCGGAAAGTCAACGAATTACTCCCTTAGTGCAAAAATCCATTGATAAGGCGAACGCCGATATCGAAAAGGTAAGAGGGATGTGGAACCATAACAGTGGGATTCAGCAGGGGAAAATGGAGTATCTAGCGGAGAAGAAACGGGAACTGGCCATGACTAGGGCTCACGTTCGGGAGGTGCAACGACAGATTAAGGAAGTAGAAGAGGAACTACAAGAAATGGAATACGACTACACGGGAATGGAGGACGTCATCAAGGAAAAGGTTAACTTCATCACCGGAATCCAGGACGCATTACAGTCATAGGTTTCTTTGTTTACCTGCACTGTATCCCTTTCGGTTGGGAAGATGATTTGCAATAACTGATCTTTTAATTAATTTCCTTGTCAAATAACTTAAAATGGGGAAAACATTTTCTTTAATTAATTTCTATATTAAATACATTAAAATGGAAAGGAAACAATACATTAAAAATCTCAACTACATAAAATGATAACCTAAAAAAACTATAGGGACCATTTATGCTTTTTTTAATTTGCCCCAAACTAGAGGGGCCAAAACTGCAAATATCGAAAAAATCGCGGGACTACCGCCGGACACAATCGCGGGACAGGGGCCAAAAGTGGTCCCGCGGACAAAGTTGAGGGGTAAAAAGCGTAGCCGCAAGCAAACTTGAGGGGGAATAGCGGGAGAAATGGCCAAACCTGGTGCCACGTCGTGCCACGTGGTTGTGGGTCCCGCGATCGCGGGTCTCACCACGGAAAAAATGGGTATTTCGACAATTTGAACGAGAAAATGGATATTTTGGCAAGTAAAAGTCAAACTTTGGGTATTTTAATTAAATTCCATAGTTTTTACATATGGAATGGGCTTTCCTTTGTATATAAGAACTCACCCCTCCATAATGTCATCTACTTTTTCTTTAATGAATTGTTTCCCTCCTTTATGTGTTTGATTTAGTTTATGCATTCTTTTCATGCATATATTCATTAATTAAGCATAATGATAAGAATCTTAATCTTGCACCCACCATTAATTGATTACAGACTCAAAAGGTTCTCTCTTTATTTGTTGGCTGAGAACCATCAATGTTCTTTCATTCAATATAAGACTATATATTGAGATAGGGGGAGGAGGTGTGGAGGTTTTAGGTGAAAACTCTAAATAAATGAAAAAACAAAAAATACTATTAATCGTTAGGTTAATTGATCTAATAGATGTGATTAAATAGACGGTTACAAAAAAATCTTCCACTCCCTATTTTTTAAACCGGAATATGATCAAAATTCGAATAAAACAAATAATACCAAAAAAAAATCTTTTTTTCTCGTTAATTTGACATTCATGTTTATATATTTTTTTCATCCGTTTTCTCATGATTTTTCGATTTTTCATTATAATTTCATTGGTTTACAACCTTTTTTTGGTTTACTTAAGAATCTCTCTCTCTCTCTCTCTCTATATATATATATTAAAAAACTTGATATATCCTTCAATACTTTTATAGGGTTCCTTGGTGTTTGGAATATTCTTCAATATTTTGGGTGATATTTTGAATAAGACAAATTAAAGATTTAAGGTTCGATTACTAAACGCTTATCTAGATAAGTGTTTATCGGTAAAACTCAACATTATCACTTACTTACCGGGTAAGATTTTGTCCACCAAAACGTTATCGTATGCAACAATTCTTCTGGTAAGCGCTAAATATGATAAGAGTAAGACTCTCGGTTATTGTTTTAGCTCTTACCAGATAAGATTTTAGGTCTTTATCATATTCATGCAATAAAATAATATGAACTTGGTAAGCGTTTGTCAAGTTTAAAAAGCTTGTTTTAGTTCATGAAAATGAGAAACCTGTCTGGGTTTATTATCATGAATTCATGATCATGGTGGTGGTGGTCTAACTTGGTCTGGCCCATTTGGCTTAGCTTTGTTATATATATATATATATATATTTTCTTTTTTGGCATTTATATCATAATATAAATGTGTACAAAAAGATATATAGATAGTAAAACACTGGTGATCAACAGGCTTAAGTAATGGAAGTCTATTTTAACTAGTCAAAATGCATAACATGCATTGAATCTATTTACTGTTTGTTAACACTCCTCTTTTGAATTCCAGATCTTTCTATATAATCAAATCAACTTATCATATCTTTTTCATACTATACATATCTTGTCATTTTACTCTTTTCTCCCTCAAAATATTTACCCTAATTCCTGTTATCTGAATCCAAAGTGCCAAAAAATCTCAAAATATTTACCCTAATTCCTGTTATTTGACTCCCAAGTGCCAAAAAATCTCAAAGTATTTACCCTAATTCCTGTTATCTGACTCCAAAGTGCCAAAAAAATTGAGGCTCAAATGTACATGTTTTAGTCAAATTATAATTATTTATCAAAATATTTTTGGATTTGTCGATGATTCTTGATTTTGGATTTCGAAAAAGGTTAGAAAAATGACTTTATATAAGTAATTTCCTATGTTACTTTGTTATTTTCAGACATTTTTATTTGTCCTGGCTTTAAGACTTTTAGTATAATATACGGTAGATATGTATTTTTATATTTTGTTTTATTCGATGTATAATGTTGATACAAGTGTAGCAAAGGGTTTGAAAAAGATTGGAACGACCCTATTACTGATCAATTGTTTGCAAATTGTTCATGTTCTAGCTCCGATTGTCTTCTCCTATGTTACATTCCTTATAATTGGTATAGTACACAACTTGATTCCATGAACGGTTTGAGGGCATTTGCGTAATTTCACGAGGTTGGTTAATTGCTTAAGGTAAACAATTAAGATCATCCTTGAATGAGTTAAGTTTAATTAAAGATTGGAAAGTAAGTCCCTTGGGCTGCATATGAAACCCTAATTTTCTGTCTTCGATCGCGACTTGAAGACGACATCTCTTGTCCTTTTGTTTTCTTTATCAAAGGTAATGAGAGAAATTAAACAATTAGGTCTTGATTGCAAAAGTTCACCAATTACATAATTATCTTTTTAAATAATTCTTTTGTTGTCTGTTTCTTGACTTGAGAGATAGATGCACAAAAGTTGAATGGAATCTACAGAAATCAATCACTTGTATTTCTTGAATGGAAATCAAGTTGCAGCCCCATTTGCTGGTGATATGATGTCCTTTTGGCACTTTCTTCACATGAAAGTGTATATTTACCTTTTCTTTTCTTTTCTTTTCTTTTCTTATTGGAAATTTCTTTTAGAATTAACAACTACTGATCACAGTAGTTGTTAATTTTAACAATGGGTAACATATATTATTCTTTTGTGATCGAGAAACCATTAGAAGTTAGTATATAGTATATAAATTAAGATATTATGAATGATTCTTGCAAGACAGACGTAGTGGTTGTGATCGGGAATGTTACTCTTTTGTGATAGAAAAGCCACGCTACTAAACGAAAGACTTTTACCTACGAAACTTTTCCTGGGAAATCTGTCGCTAAAGGGTGATTCATCACAAAACCGTCAGAAAAGTTGGTGGGTAATGCAAATCAGTGACAGATTACCCAGGGATTCTCAGGGTGATTCATGGGTATTTTCTTGAAAAACATCGAATTCTACAAAATCATTGGGCTTTTCTGGGTAATCACCGACGGAAATTTCTCAGGGTAAAAGTCATTTATTTTGTAGTGCCACTAAGAATGCATATTGGCAAATAAGAAGCTAGAGAACTTTATATATGTGTTTCTTGACAATTCTTGCAAAATATATAGAGGAATTTTGATCCACGAGGGTTTCATACATTCGGATGGTATCAAGAAAGATGGGTGGTGAGACACCGGTGATATTATATTATTATTCCTTTGTGATCGAAGAGATATCCGGAATTTAGAGGTGGCCAAAAGTCGGGTTCGGGCCGGGCCGGGTCGGGTCGGGGGACAACCCGGTTCTGCACAGTAACCGTGCGAACCGGGTCAGGTGAGAACCGGGTCGGGTCGGGCCGGGTTTAAACCGAAATCCCCTGACCCGTTTACTTGTATGTAGAACCGGTTTCGGGAAAACCGGGTCGGGCCGGGCCAAGAACCGGGTCGAAGTAGGGTCGGGGATTTTTTTGTTTTTTAACTGCTTTCTTTGTATAATAATTAATTACTAAACTTTAACAAAGAAAAATTGGATTGGAATCATTGGATAAGTAATGAGAAATGAGAATTGTATGCGTTTTTTGCGAGAAACGAATATAACGAGAGCCGAGAAATGAGAATTGTAAGCGTTTTTTGCGTTTTGTAAGCAATGTAAGGTGGTGATGACCTCCATAACACCCCTAGTATTTATATGGGTGTTTTTTGAGGCAAAAAACGGTCACAAGGGGTTCCAAACGGCTATATAACGGCTCTATTTTTTTGAAAAAAATCGGGTCGGGCCACGAACCGGTCCCGGGTCGGGCCGGGTCGGGCCGAGGAAATTCCTATATACGCGAACCGGTCCCGGCTCTCGGGCTTGAAACCGGTTCTTGACCGGGTCGGGCCAGAACCGGTTCTTGGCCGGTTTCGGTTCGGGTCAGCCCGTCGGGTCGGGTCGGGTCTGGTCAGTTTGGCCACCTCTAATCCGGATGGTTCTTGGAAAAGGTAGGGGAGTTATTTACTTAAATAACTGTCTCAAATAAAAAAATTTAAGTTTTTAACCATCAAATCTTTTTTTATTTAAAATGGCCAGAATCCCGCTCTGACACCTTAAAATACTTTTTACTTGCGATGTCAAAATTTTTTCTGCCAAAAAAAAATAGAAAAATACTTAATTTAAAAAAAATGATAACATCGCAAGGGAAAGAAGGTGTCAGACTTTTTCTTCCAAAAAAATAAAAAATATATAATTTTTTCTAAAAAAACGATAAAACTTTAAACTGCAAGCCACCGCAAGGATAAGAGGCCGCGTGTCCTCATCTTCTTTACCAAAAGTGGCTTGTGGAAAAAGTTTGAAATCGCAAGTACAAGGTGTTTTGTGGTGTCAGACCTGCAAGATTCTAGACATTTTGGTAAAAAAAATGTTTTATGGTTAAAACTTAAATTTGTTTCATTGAGATGATTATTTAAGTAAATAACTCGGGGTTCATACATGTGGGTGTCATTGAGAAAAAACGGGAAAATCGTTCAAACAACGATTATCGACTTATTGTTACTCTTTTATGATTAAAAATTTGTCGCAAGATCAGGCATCATCATATGCGTGGATTGCATCAATTAGATATGGGGTCGAACAAGCCTTAAAACAATTGATAATGTCGTTAATTTGTTGATTAAGGGGCCGTTTACAAAACGCTTACTCGGGTAAGCGCTTACCAAGTCATATTACCTTACCGGATCAATTTGAAAATGACCAAAAATCTTGTCCGGTAAGAGTGTTAAGGCAAGGACCGAGACTCCGAGAGTCTTACCCCGGTAAGTGATGGTGAAGACTCTTACCACGGTTAGCGTTTACCGGAAAAATTGTAGTGTAGGATACTGTTTTGGTGGACCAAAATCTTACCCGGTAAGTAAATTATAGTGTTGAATTTACCGGTAAACGCTTATCCGGATAAGCGTTTGGTAAACGGCCCTAAGAAATCAATGAAAATGGTTCTTTGTTAAAATTAACTGCACCACAAGACCATGTATAAAACGACTTTCATGTTGATTCTTGCAAAACATGGTACAACAGTGTAACACCTTAGGCATATCCCACATCCTTTAGGGTGCGTTTGGTAGGGTGGACAGCATGGGACAGGACAGGACACACCTGTCCCATGTTTGGTGCGACCAAATGTAGAACTAAGTGGAACTAAGTGGAACCATCATGGGACAAGGGTGTTCTATGCTTACCCCCTAGAACTAAGTGGAACAAGGATTTTTTGACAAATATACCCCTTCTTCTTCTTCTTCTTCTTTCTTTCCCACCACCACCACCACCCCCGCCGCCACCGCCACCGCCGCCACCACCACCACCATCGCCACCGCCACCGCCACCACCACCGCCGCCGCCACCACCACCACCACCACCACCGCCACCACCACCACCACCGCCACCACCACCAACGCCGTCGCCGCCACCACCACCACCACCTTCGCCGCCACCACCACCACCACCGCCGCCGCCACCACCACCACCCCGCCGCCACCACCGCCGCCGCCACCGCCACCGCCACCACCGCCACCGCCACCGCCGTCGCCGCCACCACCACCACCACCACTACCACCACCGCCGTCGCCGCCACCACCACCACCACCACTACCACCACCGCCGTCGCCGCCACCACCACCGCCACCGTCGCCGCTGCCACCACCACCACCGCCACCGTCGTCGCCGTCGCCGCCACCACCACCGCCGTCGCCACCGCCACCGCCACCACCACTAAACAAATCACTAGGGGTAAATGGGTCATTTAACTGGTCATGTTCTGTCCTGTCCAGTCCTATTTATGTGTTACCAAACACTGAACAGTTGTCCTGTTCTGTTATGTCCTGTCCCGTCCTGTCCTGTCCTGTCCCGTCCTGTCTGCGTACCAAACGCACGCTTAGAGGGCAGGAGAGATGCTGGGTATATTAGTAAACCTTGGCCTTACCAGACACAACGCGTTTTGGGGCCACAAGCATGCGGGTTCCTTGGGAACTCTGTGGTTAAGCGTGCTTGGGTGGGAGTAGTACCAGGATGGGTGACCTCCTGGGAAGTCCTTGCGAAGTCCTCGCCAGGTCGCCAAGAACAAAGCCGTGAGCCAGTGAGGCAAAGCGGACAATATTGTGTCGTGGTAAGCGGGGTGTTACAAACAGAATTTTGATGCATCGGAGGTCGTACTGAAAACGACCATTTGTATAAAGGGAAGTTGACTAAACAACAACAACAAAAAAACGAATCTGATCAGTTTTTCTTAAAAAACTACGGACCTAGATTCATGATTGCAACCCAAATAAATTTTATTTTTAAGAAAAGTTGATCATATTCGTTTTTCTTTTTGTGTATTTTAGCTAGGTTTGCAAACCATGGACATATAAATTACGAATGTAGTGACAAATTGATAAAAGTGGGAGATGAATGACTAAAAGACCAATTTAGACGCGTAGAATGGTTATTTGAGTCAATTTCCCTTGCATAAACTCTAAGGACACGACTATACAAAGATTTTCATGATTGTTCTGACAAAATAAGGGAATTTCGGTGCATCGTACATCATACACGTGTATGGCTACTAAAAAATATGGGTGTACTACACCAAGATTGGTTTTATTATTGGGACATCAACAATTTCTAGGTGTCCGACTATTTTATAGGGATTAAGTTTATAGAACCGGACAGTAAAACATCTCATCGATCTAAATGTTTATATGATAATTTTGAATATGTTAACAGTATGTTTAAAACACTCATAATACAAAACGTCATATTAGTTAAATTATATGATACTATAGGGCACCATGTTTTTTAAGACACATTTTCTAATGGAGTCCTATAAAATTAACTAATATGACACTTTTATATGAAGATGTCCTAAAAACTTGTTATCATGCCCAAAAACGTTTCATAAACTTATTACAACATAATCAGATCAAATGTTTTATTGTTTGTATCTGTAAATAAAGTCTTATGAAGCGGTCTATTATGACACGTTTAGACACTTTTGATGTCCTATAAACCCAATTTGATTTAGTGGAGGCGGGTAAGTTGAGACAAAAGTCTTGAAATAACTAGTAATATTATCTTTTTTTCATAATTACAAAATCACTGAAAAACTCTTTAATACAAAATCTTTTGTTATTCTCGTAACATCAAGTAGTCTTGATACACCAAAAGGGTTGCGTTGCGTATATGGATGGCATGAAACACAATTTCTGGTTATTCCTTTGATGTTTACGGGATCCCGATTGATGCTTACCGGTAACTAAATATTACAGAAATTGAACGTCCAACTTAACCAAATTCCTAAGAATCCAATTAATTGGGTAAGAAAAATGAGATTGTTACAAAAGAAGGTATTAAAACCCCACATATAATTAAGGACTCATTATTAAAGAGCCATTTTAGGTAACGAATTGTGTTTCGTTATATCTTGAAACACTATTGGTTTCTTTTAGTGTACATGTCGTGAACCGGCCTATTTCAAGTAGCTATATATCATATCCATCAATATTGCCTCATTGGTGTTTCTACCTCCACTAAACCTTTATATTATTAAATGTTTTATTTGGGCAAGAAAAGTTGATTAGTGACGGTCCCACATGGAACCTGCCTCCAAGGACACCAACGTGAGGAGGCATTTGTTGGCTCACTCAGCGGCTGAGACTAGTGGAGGGGCTTGGGATCGAACCCAGGACCTATTATGTATTTTGGCAAAGTCACCACATCCCTTTGTCAACTGAGCTACACGCCAGAGGCATTATTAAATGTTTTATGTTAGACATCGGTTTATATAAAGTTTAAAATCGACAAATCTACAATAATATGATATTTTCAATAAATGAAATACAAACTACAATATAGGGCTGTGTTCCTATAAGAAGTTGAGGTTCACGTGAGAATTGGATCCTAAGGGTGCGTTTGGTACGCAGACTGGGTGGGACGGGACGGGACAAAAAAAATAGTCTCATGTTTGGTATGCCATGGGACAAAAATCAGATGGGACAACATGGGACAAAAATAAGTTTTCATGGGACAAAACTTAAGATTTTTTGTTCCACCAAAATAGGTGGAACAACATGGGACTAAAACATAAAATTACTAAAATACTCCATTTTTCCAACATCAGATAGCTAAACCTAGATTAAAATCATCTCCTCCAGTCCTGTCCAGTCCTGTATCGTCATGTCCAGTCCAGTCCTGTCCTGTCCCGTTCAGTCTAGTCTAGTCTGCGTACCAAACGCTACCTAAGAGACTATTTTTGATCCATTTGTTTCATTCATATTTGCATATATGATTCCCTTTGTAGCGTTTTTAACTTTATGTGATGTTTAAAAAAAATCTGCATAGCTGAATTGGTGGATAGAAAGTGAAGCATTTGGATTTGTAATGTAAAAAAGCTTGGGGAATGTAGACAATGTTTGCTATGGGTGGTTTGCCCTGGCCCCTCTCTTCAAGCCAAACTCTAATTTTGACTTTATTTGGTCAAATATTCTTCTGTTGGGGATACACACAATTGTAAAAGCCTCATATCAGTCATTTTTTCGATGGTTGGGTTTGTGTCGAACGCGTTGAATAACTCTAGAAATCAACAACCTAACGCTGTGTTCTCGAGTTTTTTTTACGAAGAAAAGGAAGGGAAAAGGAAAGAAAGTAGCAGGAAAATAAAAAATGTTGCGTTCTCGAGTTTTTTTAAGGAGGGAAAGGAAAGGAAAGGAAAGAAAAATATTGTTGATTTTTCTTCCAAAACTTTCCGCCCAAAAATGGGAGGAAACGGAAGGAAAGAAAAAAAGAAATTTAAAAATTATTGAAATTATTTATAAAATTACACATATACTCATTAATTACATTCCATAATGAAATAAGTAAGGGTATATTGATAAAAGTGATAACTTTCCTTTCCATTCTGTCATACTCAAGAACATGAAAATTTATTTTCTTTCTTTCCTTCTCTTTCATTTCTTTTCCTTCATCTCAAGAACACAAAAACAAATATTTCTTTCTTTCCCTTCCCTCCCCTTTCTTTTCTCTTCTTTTTCTTCCCCTTCTTTTCTTTTCTTTCCTCCCAAAACTCTAGAACACAGCGTAAAAGAATGTAGGCGGTAACAGGTGACCAGAGGAGGGGGTTTATCGGATATTGCGATGGATTCATCCGAAAAAGCAAAAAGGGGGAAAAATAAATGAAAAGACTATAAAAGAAGACCAAAATACCTTTTTTCATAACGGATTTTTTACCGTTTGTGAGCAGGACTAAAACCAAGCAAAACCGCAAATCCGATGATGAATTTGTGTTGAACAAATTCTAAGAACAAAAACCAACAAAATCAACACCCAAACTATGAAGTTTACTCTAATTACAATGATTATTTTACAATATTACAATTTATTTATTCAATACAAAATTCTTTTAAAAATAATTAATTCCTAGTACTTGTACTTATCCTTGGCCTTTGGGAGTAGGGAGTAGGGACTAGCAATGGTGTTAAACAAATGTGTTATGCCCAACCAACATGTAACATTATATATATTCATATATTGCAATTTGTTCTTTTAGAAGTTCTCAAGAGTCAATATAATCACATTACATATGACTTACATCACTATTCAACTAGTGACCCATTAAATGTATGCATTTAAAAGGAAAATATTTATATAAATACTTTTATTATTTTGTTCAAACTGTAAAATAATAAATGTTTTTTTTTAATTAGTATGTGAATACCCTTTTTATTTAATAGATCTAATATTAGTAGGGGTTTTTTAATGAATAATTTTATTCATGTTAAAAGTACATGCTATTAAAAAAAACTAATTTATGTATACCTTCAATTAAAAGGCAGTATACAAATATTGTTGCACAAAAGAGTGTGAATGAAGCAAAGAATCATGTAATTATACATATAAAATACAACATTAGGGTTGAATTCCGTGAGACCAACCTGTTTTAATGAGACCAAATTTTTACACTTGAAACTTTACAGTAAAACACTCTGAAGATAAAAAAAGATATGAACCTTCACAGCAAAAATATTATGAAGATTACTTTCACAGTATTTTGCTGTCAAGTTTCAAGTATAAAAACTTGGTCTCACGAAAACATGTTAGTCTCACGTGACAATCATTGAGATCATCCCATACATAATATATCCAAAATAAAACATTTTGTTGTGAATTAGATAACTTGGTCAAATATTTCAAGTTGAAAAAAACATAATAATTATGATAATTATAATATTATTATTACTTCAACAAGAAAAAAAAGAGCCATTACAATCATTCAGATCATCCCATACATAATCTTCAACCTACCTTTGTACACAAATCTTTATTCCCTACCCCACCCCCCACCCCACCCCACCCCAACCAGCGAATCTGAAAAAAATTCAAGACTTTGAGGAGATTCACATCTGATTCATTCAGTACTGAATCATGTCTGCAGACGCCAAAATGGGTTGGTTAGCAAAAACGTAACTCATGAACTCGTCAACGAACTCAGTGCCACCACCACCACCACCGCCGCCGCCGCCGTATAGCTCCTCCGCAAACCCACGGCCAATATCCACAGTTTGGTTCCTGTAAGCGATGATCTCGTTCAGAGCCTGCAACCGGTGGCTGAGCTCCGCCACCTGAGCTCTCATAACAGAGTTCTCTTCCTCCACACTCATGTAATGCTGTGTGGTGATGCTAACACTTGATATGATCTGGTTGTTCTCCTTCCTGAGTTGACTCAGCTGAGCCGCGAGTTCATCCAGATGCTGTTGCTTCCTCAACCGAGATCTCCTTGCCGATTCACGATTCGAAATCATCCGCTTCCTCTTCCTCTGATCCATCAGCAGTTGAAGATCTTCTTCAGATCCCGAGTTCTGAACCGGATACGAACCACCAGACGACGTCGTTGTACCACTAGAAGACGCCATTAAATTAAAACACCTCGATAGATTATTATGAAGATTATAAACAGAAACAACCGAACAGATCGCGTAATACAACTTCAATACGATTATTGTCTCGATTTATATCTATATATATATAGGTATAGATTTGTATTTATAAAGCTAGTTTTATAGTAATTAATCTATGAGAAAACTAAGCGAAAATCATGAAATGTAATAAAACCAGTAGAGGAAGACAACTGAGAAGGATTGAACTAAATGAGTCCTGCGTCTATATGTGGAATTGATCATAAACCCAGAAAGAAACAATTCACTGAGAATTTGAGACATGTATTTCAAACATCAAGAACAATAGATTGCACATTAATGTCGATTTTCTTATTACAACAATTAATCAGCAACAGAAACAAGGGATTTTTGCAAAATCCCAAGTGAAATGAAAATGGAGAGATGAGTTGAGAAAAAGAGGGCAAAGAAGAGAGTGATTGATGATCCTAAGGACCTGAGAAAGTGATGAAGGAGAAGGGGAAGAGGTTTGGGAAGGATTGTGGGGTAGATTTATAGGAAAAAAAATTCAGACCAAACACCAAAAAAGGTATCGTTAATGGAGATCTTTCCAAGGAAAATAAATCAAAACTATATCATTTCAACTATCATCAATTATTGTTCAACTACCATCGCACCTCCAATAGCATACTTTTTTCTAAAATGTCACATCAACTTTGCAATAATACCTTACACGCTCAAGCTCATTTCTAAAGTAATAAATTATAGACTGAATTATATCAGTGGTCCATGTGGTTTACACAAAATTTAGATTTGGTCCCTAAAGTACAATATCTACAGTGGTGGACTTTAACTTTTTGATTTACTTTCACTCATAGTCATTCTATATTAAATATAGGAGAACCATGAGTGACAATAAATTAAACATAGGAGGACCATGAATGAAAGTAAATTAAACATAGAAGGACCATGAATGAAAGTAAATTAAAAAGTTAAAGACCACCACCGTAGATAATGTACTTTATGGACCAAATCCAAAATTTAAGTAAACCACATGGACTACCGGTGTAATTCACTCTAAATTATAATATAAACAGAATAGATAATTATAATATAAATAATATAGATAATTATAATATAACTAATGAATTAATTATAAAATATAGATAATTAATATTTTACTTTTATTTTCTTTTACTATATTCTGTGTAAATATAATTTAATTAACAAATAAATTAGTATTTGTATTTTCGTTATTTTTATATTAATGTACTTTTATTTTAGTAGTTTAAATAAAACACATCGCATACAAATATCATTTTTTTAAAATAAAGCGTGGGTAAGAAATTTTAATAAAAATAATTAAAAAATAATACTCAAATAAACTAATAAATGAATTAAATTTAATAAATATATTAACAATTAATATTTAAACAAATAAATTAATTAATTAAATTAAACAAAATGGATTTGTTTAATATATATTTGTTTGTGAAGGATATTTCTAATTAGGGGTGCTCAAAAACCCGACCAACCCGATCAATCCAACCCAACCCGACGTGAAATAACTCAACCTGATGTCCAATCGAGTTGTAAAATCTTCAAACCGTATGTATTGGGTTGATATCGGGTTAGGAGAATTTGAACCCAACCCAACCTGATAAACCCGATATATATATATATATATATATATATATATATATATATATATATAGTAAATGCTAACATATATATGCAAATTGAGAAAAACAGTTGATGGTGATATATTTCAGATTTAAGAAATATGCAAATTGGAGACGTCAAGTTATTTGATCATATTTGGTTTAGACATTTTTGTATGTAGTATCTATATATTGTGTGAATTATCGGTTGTATTTTAAAGACATGTTTCCTTTATTTTTATGTTTCTAATTTTGATCTTACTTTGTTTAAACACAACCCGATCAACCCGAATGGGTTGGGTTGGGTTGTACCTTTGTTTGGGTTGGGTTGGGTTGAAATTTTTTCAAATCGCCATCATTGGGTTGATGTGTCGAAATGCCTTCAACCCGATCAACCCAACCCGTGAGCACCCGTATTTCTAATTGTGAAAGAAATGGCTACTCTTGCAAGGTCTTGTGCAAGACGCGTGTGAATACTCTAAGAATCTTCTTTTCTTTTTGGTGTCCGTCTTATTTTTAACTTATCAAATTAAAAATTAATATAAAATTTTATAATGGTAGTTTTTTTAAAAACTTATTTTTATGAGTCATTTGTATTTGTCAACATCAATAATTATTATATATTTATAAATAAATATCAAATATTTAATTTAAATTCCAATAAAAATGAGGAAATTGTTACTTCACACAAACTTCATAGTAAAAAACCAAAGTTCTTAAATAAGAACTAAAAAAGGGGTGAGTTTCTTATAAGGCACTCGTATAAGATCGTTGTATTGAAGATGTTCTTAATAAAACAATAAGCTTTAATTAATATTTAATCTAAAAAGTTAATCTACATTAAAAAAATTAAATTCTCATGTAATTTATTAAAAATAATATTAATAACAAATATCTAAAAACACATATTAACACTATAAGTCTATAACATAAAAATACTAAAATCGATATCTATCCAATTTTAAGATGGTTTACCACCTTACAAAATAGGTTTGTATGGTTGCAATGTTTTTAACAAGTTGGGTATCATTAAGCGAGTTGACAATATAGATCCAACTCGTTAAAAAAATTCAAACCGTAATCAGGGACGTTCCAATCTCTAAGAAGGCCTTGTTACATCCATAGTTTTCAATTATACTGTAAAATGAGATAACAGAGCTACGTATATGTTAAGCATAGAAAAGGGATAAATCTAAATAAGTAACAACTCATTATATGAACCTAGTTTGTACACGCAAAAAACAATGGGCTTTAAACAAGTTGATAAAATGTCATACACACATGTAAAATTGAGCTCCAAATTTTTTGGTGTAATCTTCAAAATCTCATATTTAACATTTTAAGGAACGACTCTGGCCATAACAATTAAGTAGGTCGAAAAATGCAACCACAAAGACCTAATTCGTACAAAGGCCTTTAGCCTAACGGTATCAGAGTCCTTGACCTTATAGGAGGTTATGGGTTCAAACCTCACAAAAGGTGATGAGAGTGTGTGAGTTTATTTGTTTCATTTGCCGTATATAGATATTATATACTTCAAAAAAAACTAATTCGTTAATTTATCAAAATGAAGATGTAATCCATTAGACCATCAAACTACATGGACAAAACATACAATTTACTAATCTATTACACCCTATGTCTCAAAATAAGTGTCCATATTTTTATTTTCGTTTTTTAAAACAAATATCAAATTTTAAGTAAAATATCTACTTCTAATGTTACTCTTAATTATAAAATGAAAAGTTTAGGCTATGTTTGGCAAACTAGTTGATAAGCAAGTTGTTGACTCATAAGCTAGCTGATAGCTGATAGCTGATAAGTTAGCTGATAAAGAAGTCATGTTTGACAAAAACTAACTTATAACATGCAAAATGACCAAAAAAAGGCATCTTCAAAAATTATCAATTACAATATTTAATTATATAATTAAAAAAAATTATAGCAATATAATATGTTAACTAATACAACCAATGTAGTAAAGAAAAATTAAATAATATAACATGTTAAATAAAAGAATTTACTATTTATTAGAACATATATACTATAAATTTAGAATTTGTTAAAACAAGTTTTAGAAAAAATATATATTAATTTATGGACTTAAATAACCGTTACATATAATATGAAAAAAAAAATCAAATAATAATTAAAACGATAATAATAATTGATAATTAAAATATATTGATTAATATCAAAAAAATATATAAAAATAATTTATATGATTAATAATAACTCTAAATAAATAAAAATTAATATCAATGTATAACTGAAATTTAACTTATTAATTTCCGATTGATATTAATTAATAGTAATTAAGTTTAAAAAATTAATATTTGTTTATACTAAAAATTAATAAACAATGGGGACAATATTGGAATTTTATAAAAAGTTACTGAAAAGTTATTTCAAGTGGCGTTTTAAAAAATTAGCTTATAGTTATCCAAACATGTATCCACAAAAAAAACTAACTTAGAGCATCTCCAATGCAAGGTTTTTATAAGCAAAAAATGATGTTGCTTATAGAAACTACCATTGTGGAGAGTTCTTATAAGAACCTCATCCCTTTTAGTTTCTTATTTAAGAATCTTGGTTCTTACCATGAAGTTTGTGTAAAATGTCAATGTCATCATTCCTATTCGCACTTAAATTTAATATTTGATATTTATTTTTAAATATAAAATAATTATTGATGTAGACAAATACATGAGACCCACAAAAATAAGGTTCTTATAATAACTATCATTGTTGACTTTTATGTGAATTTTTAAATTAATGAGATGTAAATAACATGGCACCAAAAAACACAAAAAATGGTTTTTATAAGAACCTCCACTGTAGAGCATCTCCAACAGCTTCCCCAAAAATTTTCCAAAATGGGGAAGCAAAAGTCAAAATACCCAAAAAAAATTACATCCATCTCCAACAGATTCTCCATTTTAGAGAATTCAACATTAAATATATTATTAAAATATTCAAAACATTATTACCTCCAACAAATTTTTAAAAGGAAAATAATAAAATATTATTTCTCTCACTATAATGATTTTTGGGGTAATCTCCATATTTGGAGAAAATGACATTCTCTCTCCAACTTTCTCCAAAATGTGGATGGTTTTTATAACAACCCAAACAATTTTAAACATGCAATTCATATAAAATAGAATATCCCAAAATCGCGTCCCAAGATTTCTTACATAACATCCAAAATTTGGTTGGCGGAACAACCTACACAACTGAGAATAATGTCTAAACTAAATATTAGTGTCGCTACACTACCGAGCTTCCTTGCTAACCGCCCTGCTCACTTGCCAGAGCCTTTCATTACCTGCTTCCCTGAAATGGTTTTAATTTGAAAATGCGAGGGTTAGACCATTGTAACGTCCCAAAAATTACAAGCAAATTTAAATTTTTAAATAAACAATTCATTTATAACAACTCATTAAATGAATCCCAACGTTTCGTTTGCTAACTCATAATTATTATCTTTATAATAAAAACCAGCGGAATAAACGTTTAATTAATAAAACCATAAAACAACCAGCTCTCCTCGCGCGCTAGTGTGTACTCGTCACGCCTTGAAGCCGCTCGGACCTGAAACCACAGTTTATTGGGAAAGGGTAAGCACGAAGCTTAGTGAATTCCAACACATGCGCAGATAGGAATTATATACACATCACCCCTATCCGCACATAAGCAACAACATCACATTTACATAAAACGAGTAAACGCCTACAAGTAATTATGTATCCAACACCTCAGTACCATCGAGGCCTCGGTCCCACCGAATTGTAATGTATCCAACACCTCAGTACCATCGAGGCCTCGGTCCCACCGAATTGTAATGTATCCAACACCTCAGTACCATCGAGGCCTCGGTCCCACCGAATTGTAATGTAACCAACACCTCAGTACCATCGAGGCCTCGGTCCCACCGAATTGTAATGTAACCAACACCTCAGTACCATCGAGGCCTCGGTCCCACCGAATTGTAATGTAACACATTTATACTAAGCATTCAAACCAATCAAATATTACACACCACAAACAACTAGTTCACACCACAAAGACAGTAGTACATACAAACTATTATGACATGCATACAACCCCTAACTACACAGTGAGAGAACTCACCTCGAATGCGCGCCCAGCTTAATAACACAATTCAAGCTTCACAATAACGGTCACTTCCCAGCACCTAAACGCATTGTTAAAACGTATCAATACGAAACCCGGACCCTAGGACACGACACACGCTTAAACCGTCACTAAAACTATTTTCCGTTCTCACTAAACAGGTCTGTTCGGGACCTGTTTCGACCCCTTTAAACCCAGAAAATTCCCAATATTATTTCATGACCAGAAAGTACTCTGAGTTAGGGTTCCAAGGACATATTATCCACCTCCTAACGATTTTTCTACATTTAATTACGGATTTTATAAGATCTGCCCGCAGAACAGCGAAAAAGCAGCACTTATCAGTATAAAACGACGATTTGGCCTAAGCTACGTTCCAAACTGGATTTTGCACAAAACACAGAAAAGTTTAGAGACTCAAAAAGAGAACTTTTGGCACCGAAATCACCCCAATCCGAGTTACGAGGAAAATGTTATGGCTTACGCAAGACAGAGGCAGATTACTGAATTGTTTTACATGAAATGACTAACTGCTGTAAAAACGACCACTTTTTCACCTAGTTAGAGGCCGAACCAGATCTCCGCTAAAACACGGAAACTGTGCCCGACCCAGAACGTGAACCGTGGGCACCAGTTTCGGCTCAATCCGAGTTACGACGGGAAAGTTGTGATCAAACGAAAACTGGACAGCACACTTAGAATCTACATAAAATCACGATTTATAAAAACGGTATAAACGATTCGGGTTTGCAACTCGGTTTCACCCGATCAGGGTCTTAGGTATCGAGGGCTGGGCAAGACCATGCACCACCCACTGCCACTTCCACACCACCACCGCCGGTGGTGGTCTCCGGCAGCCACCGCCTGCAGCGGCCAAGGCCGCATGCGGCGGCAGCGGCGGTGGCGTTGGGTTATCGGCGACTAGGACAAGAAGAAACGAAACGAGGGTTACGGATTACCTTGCGACGATGCCACGTAACCGCACTCGATCCTCCCTCTCTCGAAACTCCGGCGAACAGCAGGTAGCGGCGGCGGGAACCTCCGGCAACGGCGACTTCCAACCGGTCTTCCCTCTATCTCTCTCTCTCTCTTGCGATCTCTCTTACTCTCTTCTCGGCGGCAATACAAGGAACAAGGAAGAAATAGATCGTAGGGTTTTTGGTTTGTTGTTTAGTCGTGAAACAAGAAAGAAAAAAAAGAAAACGACGGGGCCAAACCAATTTCACCCACTTGCCACTTTTGGTCCATGGGTTTTTAGGGTATGACCATTCTTCTCCAAATTAGCAAGGATTTAACAATTAGTCCCTAAGTGTCAAGATTAAAACGTTTTAGGTCTTAGGCGTCTAACCCCGTTAACAAAAAAAACGTTTATAGGTAACACAATTTAAATAAATAATTTAGCAAAATAAAACGTACCGGGATACGGGCTTTACAATTCTCCCCCACTTGAATCAGACTTCGTCCCCGAAGTCTATGCCCGTGAATAGTTCTGGATAGCTCTCCCTCATCTCAACCTCAGGTTTCCAAGCCCACGCGGAACCCATTCTGAGTTGCCACTGGACTTTCACTAACTGGAACCTAATTCCTCACACCGTCTAAGAATTTCCCGATTACTTCCTTACTAACAACACTCCTCCAAGAACACTGAAAATTATGATTGGAAGAACACTCCAACAACTGGATTCATTCCTAGTCAAACGACTTCAGTTACCTCCCAACCTTAGATGTTCCATACATCCCGATTCAACTTCCGAGTTCTAATCATTCTAAAGATGCTCACCAATATATCCTACAGGATACTCGAATCCGATCATTCCTACCATTAACTGCCGATTAACTTCTACGGGTTCTACTAGACTCCCAAAATTCACAATGAACCACATTAACAAACATCGGCCCCCAGCCGGACATCGGTCCAACCGAATAAGTACAACCATCGGCCCAGCCGAATATCGGTCCAACCGAATAAATACAAACATCGGCCACCCGCCGAACATCGGTCCAACCGATTACAATAACAAACATCGGCCACCAGCCGAACATCGGTCCAACCGATTACAATAACAAACATCGGCCACCCGCCGAACATCGGTCCAACCGATTACAATAACAAACATCGGCCACCCGCCGAACATCGGTCCAACCGATTATCATGAATCACATAAGCATGGTATTATCCTAGACACTAACACAAATTGATATCCCCCACTACCAAATCACTAACACACACGTAGATCATTCCACCACAACCATTCATCACAAGTGATCATTTCAGGGTTACTACTACCATCACCATGTTTATCTTAACATCGACTACAATTCTCCGATTATACTAAAGGTGTTTGGCCTCAAGCCCCAAAAGTCGACACCTAAATATACCACCTACCTCAAAATGGTTGATGCGCATTTATTCTCTTAATAACAAAGGGCATCAATCCCTTAACCGATACTATTCGGCCTACAGTACTAACGCGCGTGGAATACCTACCTTCCACCGTCGACGCACCATCCACACTTGCTCTACGAAGCCAAGTCACACCGTATCGAGGATACACCTTGACGTCTACCTCCCAGGTAACGCCTCAAGACCCAGCACACCGGAACTACCTCCCAGGTAAGTGCCCACAACTATATCCTCCTAGTACCTACTGGAAAGTCTAGGTTAAAACACATGAATACCGGGGTCCCACCCCGAGATACCCAACCGACCATTACCAACGACTGACTAACGTGTCTAAGGATCCAAAGCAAACAGCCTACCAACAACATGCCTATTCCGGATTGACTCACTCACCCAAACATGTAAACACTCAATGTGCAAAGAATGCCAAACGGTGCGACAAAAACAACTCATCAACTAGACTCCACATCGAGCCATTAAAACCGGGCAATTGGCCCATGACTAACTCCAAGTCAAAACCGAGCAAAATGCTCCACGCTTGCTAGACCCATAGGTCGGAAAATGCGTTTAAACAAAGTTTAAGCAAGCAATACTCTGAAATCAACCTTAGTCCCAGACTCAACACGGGTTAAACAAAAGAGTTTTCCAAAAGGACTCACACCCTTAAAATTCTCGAAATGACACTTACAAGCACATTTCCCCAAATGGTTCACAAAATCATTTACCAAATATTTTCAACATCAGGATTTTCATCTAAAAAAGATCGTATGTAATAAAACTACTATTACCAGATCGATAGTTACGCAAAACTGGACACGCTCGTCCCACATAGGAAAATCATGTTGAAAATCGTTCCATTGCAGTTCGGTTTACTCACACAAAAGCAAAGCGTAATAAATAATTTCTTTAAAATGAACCGCCTCGATTCCAGTATGGATTGACTCATGACGTGCACTTAAAGTAACCGCTTGACCTTAAACAGGGTGCGACAAAGGTGTGCACATAATTCAAAATAAGTTTCACGACATTTGATTCAAAAATTCTTCTTTTTAATCACAAAAATGACGTGGCACAGGGTTCGCCACAAATTTTTCGCGCGTCAGCTAATCACACAAAACGATGACACGGTTTACAAATATATTTTTGTTAAAACACAACTGTCTCGTGTAAGTTTCAAACTTGAAGACAGAAACCAGTCCGCTTCTATTAATTAGAAATATCGACTAAAACCTCATAAAATCTCAAACTGGGGGCAGGCATGCAAGCTTGTAACACTTCCTCAAGTTTCGTACTTGGGACATATAACGTCAAAACATTAAAGTTTAAAAATGTATTTATCGAAAATGCTCAAAATACTCGTTTCCTCCAAAGCAAAAGTTTTTAATTTCCCAAAAAAAATGATCGGTAATTCTAAATTAACCGAATTTCAAAAATCTACGCATTTATATTTCCAAAATATAACACATTGTAATCGTATGCATGATGTTCACAACATTAAAACACTCATTGGATCAAATGGTCTTTCATTTCGACAAAAGGAACTAAAACATTTTCATGCACGACTCGTTCATCAAAATGTCGAGAACAAAGGTTACCCCAGTATGCATACCCCCAAGTCGATAAATCGCATTTTTCATGGAAATGTCAATAAAACCTTTAGCTGACTAAAAAGCGCACTAAACAACTCCTTATGAAATGTTACCAAAATTCCTCCATGCATCACTTATGTCACGCATGAATCAATCCACACACTGAACTATTTGCAATAAAACACTTAGTAACACAAACTCTCGAAAGAAAAGTTAAGCGACACAAGAATTCCAAACTCATTTTAAACAAATCACCAACAAAATTTGTAACTCTCGTTATAAAAAGGTTTCATGCACTTTCAAAACCATAATTCGACATCTTGTGTGTGTGCTAAACATTTCCCCAAAATTCCAAAGCACAATCCATATAAGGATTGGAAACACAAAAATTAGTTAATGCAATCCTATTTTCAAAATAGACTTTGTGCATGACTCATTCGACATTCGATGTCTCGACTCATATCCCTCCAAAACTCCCCGATCCACAATCGTCATCTGGACATTTAAATCTCTTAAGGCAAGTTGGGAAATCACATCAAATCACCTTACGGGTTTTCCTCAAATCAAAGTCGGCTCAAAAGCCTATGATTCTAGCACAATTGCCAATTTTTGACCCAAAATGGTCTACTTAAAACAAACCACATCCTTATCGTCACCCCAAGTGATTGCTACTAGACACGTCCTTCTATCCCAACGACTACTAGTTTAGAACCTTCATCACTACCCCAACGATCATCACTTCAAGCAAATCAAGTACACACTTGTACTAGCAGGTTTACTATAGTTGTTCCTTCTTGTGATGGCTATTCTGGGTAGATATTACAACGCGTTATTAGCACATAATAACTCACACTAACAACGCTCACACTCAACTCCTTGGATTCCTCGTGACTTCCCCGACTCGAGCATTGATCCTGTGCTTCCGGTAGTAGGAGCTCTACTACTACCTTCCACGCCTATCATCGCTCGTTCCGAGTCCCATCCCGAGGGGTCCAAGTAGCTTCTCGCCGCAACTACACACATATGCCCGCACCGGCATATATACTCGCTCTTCCTAGCTCCCTAGGAATTCCATCCAAACCACTACCCTTGCTACTGCCAAATCCCTAATAGCAAGCAGCAGACATGCAATACAGTGTAACAAGCACCAAGCAATTTAGCATACATACTCCTATGTTCTAGAAAGCAATCTAGCACACATACTCATACATAAACACCCTTCCCAGCTCTCTAGGAACTTCCTCTTATCCCACTACCCTTGCTACTACCGAATCCCTACTAATTATAACGGGTGACCTCGCGAATACCCGATTATATGCAGTGCGAAACAAATAGACAGTCGAATACAAGACTCTATCCTAGAACGGTTGGACTCAAACAAGAGCTGCGCAATAGAACTAAATCGAATATTCTAAGGCTATAAATCTCTTACTGCATACAACCTAGAGGGCATCCACTTAGTAACCTATCATAATTAGCATAAATTCCTAATAGCAAGTAGTTCATCATACAGCATAGTGTCCACAACAGGCAATCTAGCATGCATAGTCTATGATCTAGAAAGCAATAAAACACTAAGCATTGTACCTTTCCCTTCGGCTCCGGCTGACTGTACACACTGCGCCCTCGATCACCGTTTCTCAAACGGGTTTTCCTTTCTTTTATTTTCCAAAAACTTTAAAGAAAATTTTTATAGTCGCAAACTTGAGATCAAACACACCGAAATGCGTTTGATTCACTCAAGCCGTGCTCTGATACCAAGTTGTAACGTCCCAAAAATTACAAGCAAATTTAAAATTTTAAATAAACAATTCATTTACAACAACTCATTAAATGAATCCCAATGTTTCGTTTGCTAACTCATAATTATTATCTTTATAATAAAAACCAGCGGAATAAACGTTTAATTAATAAAACCATAAAACAACCAGCTCTCCTCGCGCGCCAGTGTGTACTCGTCACGCCTTGAAGCCGCTCGGACCTGAAACCACAGTTTATTGGGAAAGGGTAAGCACGAAGCTTAGTGAATTCCAACACATGCGCAGATAGGAATTATATACACATCACCCCTATCCGCACATAAGCAACAACATCACAGTTACATAAAACGAGTAAACGCCTACAAGTAATTATGTATCCAACACCTCAGTACCATCGAGGCCTCGGTCCCACCGAATTGTAATGTATCCAACACCTCAGTACCATCGAGGCCTCGGTCCCACCGAATTGTAATGTATCCAACACCTCAGTACCATCGAGGCCTCGGTCCCACCGAATTGTAATGTAACCAACACCTCAGTACCATCGAGGCCTCGGTCCCACCAAATTGTAATGTAACCAACACCTCAGTACCATCGAGGCCTCGGTCCCACCGAATTGTAATGTAACCAACACCTCAGTACCATCGAGGCCTCGGTCCCACCGAATTGTAATGTAACACATTTATACTAAGCATTCAAACCAATCAAATATTACACACCACAAACAACTAGTTCACACCACAAAGACAGTAGTACATACAAACTATTATGACATGCATACAACCCCTAACTACACAGTGAGAGAACTCACCTCGAATGCGCGCCTAGCTTAATAACACAATTCAAGCTTCACAATAACGGTCACTTCCCAGCACCTAAACGCATTGTTAAAACGTATCAATACGAGACCCGGACCCTAGGACACGACACACGCTTAAACCGTCACTAAAACTATTTTCCGTTCTCACTAAACAGGTATGTTCGGGACCTGTTTCGACCCCTTTAAACCCAGAAAATTCCCAATATTATTTCATGACCAGAAATTACTCTGAGTTAGGGTTCCAAGGACATATTATCCACCTCCTAACGATTTTTCTACATTTAATTACGGATTTTATAAGATCAGCCCGCAGAACAGCGAAAAAGCAGCACTTATCAGTATAAAACGACGATTTGGCCTAAGCTACGTTCCGAACTGGATTTTGCACAAAACACAGAAAAGTTTAGAGACTCAAAAAGGGAACTTTTGGCACCGAAATCACGCCAATCCGAGTTACGAGGAAAAGGTTATGGCTTACGCAAGACAGAGGCAGATTACTGAATTGTTTTACATGAAATGACTAACTGCTGTAAAAACGACCACTTTTTCACCTAGCTAGAGGCCGAACCAGATCTCCGCTAAAACACGGAAACTGTGCCCGACCCAGAACGTGAACCGTGGGCACCAGTTTCGGCTCAATCCGAGTTACGACGGGAAAGTTGTGATCAAACGAAAACTGGACAGCACACTTAGAATCTACATAAAATCACGATTTATAAAATTGGTATAAACGATTCGGGTTTGCAACTCGGTTTCACCCGATCAGGGTCTTAGGTATCGAGGGCTGGGCAAGACCATGCACCACCCACTGCCACTTCCACACCACCACCGCCGGTGGTGGTCTCCGGCAGCCACCGCCTGCAGCGGCCAAGGCCGCATGCGGCGGCAGCGGCGGTGGCGTTGGGTTATCGGCGACTAGGACAAGAAGAAACGAAACGAGGGTTACGGATTACCTTGCGACGATGCCACGTAACCGCACTCGATCCTCCCTCTCTCGAAACTCCGGCGAACAGCAGGTAGCGGCGGCGGGAACCTCCGGCAACGGCGACTTCCAACCGGTCTTCCCTCTATCTCTCTCTCTCTTGCGATCTCTCTTACTCTCTTCTCGGCGGCAATACAAGGAACAAGGAAGAAATAGATCGTAGGGTTTTTGGTTTGTTGTTTAGTCGTGAAACAAGAAAGAAAAAAAAGAAAACGACGGGGCCAAACCAATTTCACCCACTTGCCACTTTTGGTCCATGGGTTTTTAGGGTATGACCATTCTTCTCCAAATTAGCAAGGATTTAACAATTAGTCCCTAAGTGTCAAGATTAAAACGTTTTAGGTCTTAGGCGTCTAACCCCGTTAACAAAAAAAACGTTTATAGGTAACACAATTTAAATAAATAATTTAGCAAAATAAAACGTATCGGGATACGGGCTTTACAACCATGAGGCCTAGTGAGTCCCTTTTTACAGTTCCCAAAACATTTAAAAACAGTTTATAATTTTCAATGTAATCCACTCCCAAATCTGTTCATATAAAAATCATTCACGGGCAAGTCCGCCCCGTAAATCGGCACCCTGAAGTCACCCTAGGGTGACAACGAGTCAGTCTCATGCTGCCTTACAGGGCCACACTACCCCTGGCATAAACGGGTCACAGCTCCCGACACGAGCTGGCGGGCCACACCCCCCGACTTAGCCATATTACATCTCACACAATGTATGCATACATTCCATATAAACTTTAAACAACTTTCATGCGATTAAAAGCATAAGAATAAAACATGGTATTTCTCATCATGTACTCGTTTTAGAAAGCACGTTAAAAGTCACGCATTTTAGTTAGAAAACTCACCTGATGCTCTTACTTCTCTTTTCTAGTATGTTCCCGACTCCCAAACGATTTTCCTGAATGAATAGACAAAACATGAGCTAAATACCCATCTTCCCGAACACAACCCTTTCCGGACAACCACCCCTTTCCGGACGACACAAAAATCCGGATAACACCACATTCCGGGTAAGACTACTTTCCGGGTAACTCTACTTACCGGACACTTATGCTTACCGGGTACCTTCTCCCGGTAACCTACAACATTAGGAACTTACCGGACACGCTTCCGGAAACCTTCATCCCCCGAAGCTTTCCGGATAACTCGCTGGACGAAAATAGAGGCCGAAATCTTAATACACGTCTCTCAAACAGAAAGATAAATCGGTAATTAGTCACTTAGTGTTCTATAACCAATTCCCACCAGTTTTTTTTACTATCAAACACAAATTAAAGGTGTTTAAATCCCTCTACTTGGCCTCAAACAACCTTAACAAGAGAAAACCCTCAAAACTTAATAATCATCAAAGTAGATCTTAAATGAGGTTAAGGATTAGGGATTACCTGATATATTCTTGCAGAAAACGAAATTCAATCCTACTCCTTCTTCTGATTTCGTAACTTGAAGATTCTCTCCTCCAAATGCACAATAACTTCCAAGACTCTTTTCTTCTTTCTCTCAAATCAGCCGCCAACAATCAGGAAATAGAAAAGCTACATAGGGTTTTGTGCCCATTTATACCCTAACCCATAATTACCAACTAGCCCCTCAACTTCCATTTTTTATTAAAACTTAACATCAGACATAAAACCTTTCAGAAATAGTCTTGGTCGTTACAACACCCCCCCCCCCCCCTCAAAAGAATTCCGTCCCCGGAATTCCCTTTTCAAAAAGGTGAGGGTACTTGGACTTCATATCAGATTCTACTTCCCACGTTGCTTCTCGTCCCTTGTGATACCTCCACTGAACTTTTACCAAACGAACTTCCTTGTTCCTCGTCTTTCGTACTTTACTGTCTACGATCTCGATTGGCTCTTCCTCGTACATCAATTTCTCATCAATGCTGACATCTTCTAACGGAATAGCCACATCGGTCTCGGCCAAACACTTCTTCAGGTTTGACACATGAAAGGTCGGGTGAATCCTTTTCAACTCTTCTGGCAATTCTAGCTTATAAGCTACCGCTCCGACTCGTTCGATGATAAGAAAAGGCCCAACATATCTCGGTCTCAACTTTCCTTTCTTCCCAAAACGCACTACTCCTTTCCAAGGCGAGACTTTTAGCATTACTTTGTCTCCCACTTGAAATTTAATAGGCTTTCTTCTTCTATTCGCATATTTCCTTTGACGATCTTGCGCGATTCTCATCCTTTCACGGATGACTTCAATCTTATCCGCCGTTAATTGTACAATCTCCGGACCTGCCAACTGCATTTCTCCTACCTCATTCCAACACAACGGCGTACGGCACTTTCGTCCATACAAGGCTTCAAATGGTGCCGCTTGGATGCTTGCGTGGTAACTATTATTATAGGAGAATTCTATCAACGGAAGATGTACCTCCCAC
The DNA here is from genome assembly GCA_033807775.1 of Saussurea involucrata. Classification (NCBI taxonomy): domain Eukaryota; kingdom Viridiplantae; phylum Streptophyta; class Magnoliopsida; order Asterales; family Asteraceae; genus Saussurea; species Saussurea involucrata. Next base: position 14,462,600 of record CM066314.1, read on the forward strand.
AACCCCTTAAAGTCGATAATGCACGCCCGAAGCATATCCTCTAACGTTTGAATGGTTCTCTCGCTCTGACCATCCATTTGAGGATGATAGGCCGTGCTCAACTTTAGTTGCGATCCCAACTCCCATTGTAAACTCCTCCAAAATGCTGACGTGAACCGACTATCACGATCAGACGCTATGGATCGCGGCACTCCGTGCCTAGACACTATCTCATTAATATACAATCGGGCTAACTTCTCCAAATAATCCGACTCCTTAATAGGTAAGAAATGCGCTGACTTGGTGAGTATATCTACAATCACCCAAATTGCATCATTACCCTTCGGAGTCCTTGGTAACTTTGTGACGAAATCCATGGTGATATTATCCCACTTCCACACTGGTATTACTGTAGACTGGAGTTCCCCATATGGTCGTTGGTGTTCTGCCTTAACCTTCAAACATGTCACACACCGCTCCACAAAATGAGCGATATCCTTCTTCATCCCCGGCCACTAGTAAGACTGTCTCAAGTCTCGATACATCTTATTCGTTCTCGGGTGCATGGAATACCGTGACTTGTGTGCTTCTTCTAAGATGCTTGCTCTCAGATTGCCCAGCTTAGGAACCCACACTCGGTCTTTCATACACTTCAGCCCACCATTGTTGACTTCGAACAACGACGTGACCCCGACCACTCTTTCGTTCTTTATGTTCTCCTCTAGTAACGCTTCCTCCTGAAATTTCTTAATTTCCTCAAGGAGGTTCGAGGTTGCCTCAACTCTGAAAGCCACTACTTTGGTCTGATCTACTCGCTCTTTCCGACTTAACGCGTCGGCCACTACATTTGCTTTACCTGGGTGATACAAAATCTCGCAGTCATAGTCGTTCAACAGCTCCATCCATCTCCTCTGTCTCGCATTTAACTCCTTCTAATCGAACATATGCTTCAGACTTTTATGATCAGTGTAAATCTGACACTTTACTCCATATAAGTAATGTCGCCAGATTTTCAGAGCGAACACCACCGCCGCTAACTCCATGTCATGAGTGGGGTAGTTCTTTTCGTGTTCCTTCAACTGTCGAGAAGCGTAGGCAATTACCTTCCTGTTCTGCATCAGCACACACCCCAACCCGAGCTTAGAAGCATCACTGTATATCACAAAACCCTCCGATCCGTCAGGTAACGACAGAATCGGAGCACTGCTTAAACTTTCTTTCAACTTCTCAAACGCAGATTCTTGCATTTCAGCCCACACGAATTTGACGTTCTTCTTTGTCAAAGAGGTCAGCGGCGAAGCTATTCGAGAGAAGTCTTGAATAAACTTTCGGTAATAACCTGCTAAACCGAGAAAGCTCCTCACCTCCGATGGGGTTCTTGGCGCCTCCCAATCTTTAATGGCTTCAATCTTAGCAGGATCTACCTTGATGTTGTCCGCCGACACCACATGACCCAAAAACTGGACTTCTCTTAACCAAAACTCTCACTTCGAAAACTTCGCATATAACTTCTCACGTTTAAGCAATTCCAGCGCTGCTCGAAGGTGCCTCCCGTGATCCTCTCGGGTACGAGAATAGATTAAGATATCATCAATGAAGACGATCACGCACTTATCCAACAATGAGTTACACACCCGGTTCATCAAATCCATGAACATCGTTGGCGCGTTAGTCAACCCGAAGGGCATGACTAAGAACTCATAGTGTCCATATCTCGTACGGAAAGCAGTCTTCGGCACATCCTCCTCTCTCACTTTCAATTGATGATAACCCGATCTCAAGTCTATCTTTGAGAAGTAACTCGCACCTTGTAGCTGATCGAAGAGGTCGTCGATCCTCGGAAGCGGGTACTTGTTCTTCACAGTTACTTTATTGAGCTCACGGTAATCAATGCACATTCGCATTGATCCGTCCTTCTTCTTAACAAAAAGTACCGGTGCTCCCCAAGGCGATGAACTCGGACGAATAAAACCTTTGTCGAGCAACTCTTGCAATTAGACCTGGCAAATGGGTCGTGTCGTGTTGGGTTCGTGTCGGGTTCACGGGTTAAACGGGTTGAGAGTGCCTAACCCGAACACGACACGTTTAATAAACGGGTCAGAAAATCTCAACCTGAACACGACCTGTGTTAACTCGTCTAACCTGACACGACCCGTTTAACCCATTTATCATCACAACCCATTAAACCTGCTAACCCGTTTAACCCATTTAACCCGGCACGACCCATTTAACCCGTTTATCATCACAACCCATTAACCCCGCTAACCCGTTTAACCTGTTTAACATTTATAAACTTAAAACTTAAAAATCGAAAAATTAAAGCATTATACTTAAAACTTCAAAGTTCAAACTTATAGAAGTCCAAATCCAAAGCATATAAAATCCAAAGCATAAAAATATTACAACCCCAAAAACATTTTAAGTTCTAAGTTCTATCAAATTCAAAACATAACTCCTCTTCATCCGGATTCTTGAGTTTCAAGACTTTGATTCTTTGCAACTTCATAGTCATCGTCATCCTTTAATCCTAAAAGCCAATTGCATAGCTCCTCTTCATCCGGTTGCATTGATGCTAAAATTGAGTAAAAAATGTTAAAATTGAAGGTAGGGGTTAAAACTGTCTTACGTTGACGTTTAATAGGCTTACCAGAGGGTATGGGTTTAAGCTTACTTGCTTCTTTGCCCTTCTGTCCCAAAACTTCTGCATTACCAACCTCTTCTTCCGCTTCATCAGCAGACAAAATAGGAATAGGATCCATATTTGAGTCTACAAAACAAAAAGTAACAAACAGAAACTAACATAAGAAACTAACATAACAAACAGAGGCTGTTAGAACTTAGAAGTAAAACAAAACAATAAATAAAACAAATCAAGAGGTGTTAGTAATAAATAGTAATTTATATAAATAGTAACAAACAGAAACTAACATAAGAAATCTTACAAGTACAAACAGATACATGTATATATAATTATATATATATATATATATGGTTGTTGGATGTTTAACAAATAGCATCCAATATATGTAAAAGAACAAACAGAATGAATAGCATCCAATAGCAAAAGAAATGGGAGCATCATATAAGAAATAAATAGCATGGTTGTTGACTTGTTGTTGGATGTTTAACAAATAGCATCCACTATACGTAAAAGAATTAAAGAACAAACAAAAACAAACCCATCCAACATCATCCACCATTGTGAATTCGTGATTAAGACATTAAGGGGGAAGCCGACATACCTGCAGAATTTCGATAACTAAACCAATTAGATCGACATCCACCATTCTTTAATACCCCTCTTGAACGTTGGGGATTTCAATCGTCAATTGGAATTTGGAAACGACTCTTGATTTTTTTGAACGTTGAACATCAATTGATGTCGGCTATTTCACAGTGAAACACGCTCGCCTCAAGAGACATGAGTCAATGTCATGCCCTGATTGCAGTGGGCCTGTTGATGTTGTGTTAAACATTTAAGCCCTACAGTAAATTGTAAACTAGTAAAAAAGGCCCATATAGTTAAAAGAGGCCTATATAATGAATTTTGTAAACTAGAAACTTAATATATATATATATATATATATATATATATATATATATATAGGTGGTATCGGGTACAAACCAGTTAGTTTGTACAAACTCGTACAAACCATACCTAGCTTCATGATTTTGTAAATTTGGCTTCATGAATATATACATATATATTTTGGCTTCATGAATATATAATTTGGCTTCATGAATATATCATTTGGCATTTTTAACTAATTTTTTTACAAAAATAAGGGTATTTTAGGGTATTTTTGTAAAAAAATTAGTTAAAAATGCCAAATGATATATTCATGAAGCCAAATTATATATTCATGAAGCCAAAATATATATGTATATATTCATGAAGCCAAATTTACAAAATCATGAAGCTAGGTATGGTTTGTACGAGTTTGTACAAACTAACTGGTTTGTATTTGATACCCAGCCTATATATATATATATATATATATATAATAAACGGGTTACTCGGGTCATTTTCGAGTTGAAATGTTTGACCCTAACCTTACCCGTTTATTTTTCGTGTCGTGTCGTGTCAACTCATTTACTTAAATGGGTTGAAATATATTACCCAAACCCGTTTAATTCGTGTCGGGTTACCGTGTCGGGTCATTTTTTGCCACCTCTACTTGCAATTGGGTCATCATCTCTTTCATCTCCGCTGGTGCTAACCGATAGGGCGCACGGGCAATCGGTGCTGCCTCAGGCAAAGTTCTATTCTGAACTCTACCGATCTGGAGACAGACTCGTCAAATCATCTGGAAACACCTCCGGGTACTCACTCACTACCGGGACATCCCCCACACTCTTCTTCTCCTTCTAAGCATCTAGCACGCAAGCTAAATACCCCAGACACCCCTTTCCCAAACACCGCCTAGCTTTCATCAACGAAATCAGACACGACTTCCTATTCTGTTGATCTCCGTAAATTACTACTTCTTTCTTATCGGGCAAGGCAATACGTATCAGCTTTTTATTACAAACTATGCTAGCGTCATTCTCCGCTAACCAGTCCATCCCTAGGACTACACCAAACTCCCCCATTCCCATAGGATACAACCTTAGAGAAAAGAAGTTACCATCCACGTATATGCTACAACCCTCATAGACCTCCTTCACCCAGACTCGACAATCATCTGCTATCTCTACATCAAACCCAAAGTTCAACCTCTTGGGTTTCACTTGCAATTTTTGAATAAAATTGGGCGACACAAACGAACGGTTGGCCCCCGAATCAAACAATACTTTAGCAAAAATCGAGTCTATAGGAAAGGTACATGTTACCACATCAGGCATGTTCTCCGCCTCTTCAGCCGACATGTGGAAATCCCTTGCTCTGGCGCGAGCCGGCTCCACATTCCTATCTTTACCCCTTCCTCCGCTACTGCCACCTTCACCCCAACATAACCTTTCCTCAGTTGCGGGCAATCCCACTTGACATGACCCGACAAACCGCACTGATAACAAGACCCCGGGCCACGACAGTCACGAGCTAGATGCCCCGCTTTTCCACACTTGTAACATCCTCCCTTATCAGCCCAACATTCTCCCCTATGCATTTTGTTACACTTTGCACACGGTTTCTCCACTGATTTAAACCCCGCCCACAGATCGGGTCTGGCTGTATTCGGCCTCTTACTGTCTCGACTCGGCCCGTCCCACTTACGCTTGTCTCCGATTCTTTCGGTCATCTGTCTGGTCTTATCCTTCTCACTAAGTTCCGGGGTATCTACCGCAGTCTGAAAGGTGGATGGATCTTTTACCTGTACCAGCTCCCTTGTGCTTCTCTTCAGCCCATAGATGTACCTCTCTATCCGCCTTTCTTCAGTAGGCACGTACAACTCAGCAAACCGGGCCTTCTCGATGAACTTCGACGTGTATTCTTGAACTGACATTGACCCTTGCTCCAATCCCAGAAACTCCTCTTCTAACTTTTTAACTGCTGCCAAATGACAAAACTGTGCTCGGAACCTCTTAACAAAAGATTCCCACGACATACTCTTCGCTATTTCCGATCCCCTACCTCCGGTCTCAACATCCCACCAGTAAATGGCCTCAGACTTCATCATTGACATAGCAAAAAGTACTTTATCTTCTTCGGCGCACTTGCTAGTATCAAACGCCAACTCCATTTCACGAACCCATTTTAAAGCTAGAACGGGGTTGCGCTCTTCGTTTAACGTTGGAGGTTTGCACGAAGCGAAGGTTTTAAACGAACACCCTTTCACTGCTTTCGGTTCAGAAACAACAATCGGAGTTGTCACTGAATTGTTTCCTATTTCGGTTCGCGGTGTACTACCCTCCTCAGTCTTTTTCCCCGTACTGCTCTTGGTTCCTCCCTCAGACGTAGTCTTATGCTGGTTGTCTAACACTGCTTGTAAGGTCTTTTGTAGTTTTTCTATTTCTGCTGTGAACTTATCCTCAGTCACGAAAGCCGGTGCGGCCTCAGGTTTACGTCCCTTCTTAGCCTTTGTTTTCTTTACAGGCACTGAACTTTCCTGTTCGAATATCGCTTGAATTTTTGGTTCCTCAACGCTCCTTGCCTTGCGCTTAACCTGCGCTTTCTTTTTCTTACCCTTGCCCTTAGTGGTTGTTGCTCCTACTTCAGTAACAGCCTTTCTCGGTATCGTTCCTCTACCCCTCCCGCGGCCTCTACCTCTCCCACGAGTGGTTGCCGCTCTTGGAGAATTCACTGGTCCATCCTCCGCCAGTTCCTCAACTCGCACCGCCTCCTCATGCGGCGTATTGCTCTTGGTCTGTGCTTCCTCCACGGTCGGAATCGACCTACTTCTCAAAGTTCTTGCAGACATTCTGATACACAATAACAACAACGAAAGACTCATTTAACACTAAAGACTCATTTAGTACTACAGCAACGGAATAATAAGGCAACTTAAGCACATACATGTACCTGCAAGTTCGCAATTACACTGGCCAGGTGTAACTCCAAACTTACCTTACATGACCGTCCTTGGTACCCTATTAGTCTTATTTCTATATTAGTGCCCTCCTAACGCATTCCTGATTCTCAGTTGTGATTTCTACTCCTCACAGTTTAAGTCTAGGGCCCATTCGGTCACCTAAATCCCTTAAACTATGGCTCTGATACCAACTATAACAACCCAAACAATTTTAAACATGCAATTCATATAAAATAGAATATCCCAAAATAGCGTCCCAAGATTTCTTACATAACATCCAAAATTTGGTTGGCGGAACAACCTACACAACTGAGAATAATGTCTAAACTAAATATTAGTGTCGCTACACTACCGAGCTTCCTTGCTAACCGCCCTGCTCACTTTCAGAGTCTTTCATTACATGCTTCCCTGAAAAGGTTTTAATTTGAAAATGCGAGGGTTAGACCATGAGGCCTAGTGAGTCCCTCTTTACAGTTCCCAAAACATTTAAAAACAGTTTATAATTTTCAATGTAATCCACTCCCAAATCTGTTCATATAAAAATCATTCACGGGCAAGTCCGCCCCGTAAATCGGCACCCTGAAGTCACCCTAGGGTGACAACGAGTCAGTCTCATGCTGCCTTACAGGGCCACACTACCCCTGGCATAAACGGGTCACACCTCCCGACACGAGCTGGCGGGCCACACCCCCCGACTTAGCCAATTTACATCTCACACAATGTATGCATACATTCCATATAAACTTTAAACAACTTTCATGCGATTAAAAGCATAAGAATAAAACATGGTATTTCTCATCATGTACTCGTTTTAGAAAGCACGTTAAAAGTCACGCATTTTAGTTAGAAAACTCACCTGATGCTCTTACTTCTCTTTTCTAGTCTGTTCCCGACTCCCAAACGATTTTCCTGAATGAATAGACAAAACATGAGCTAAATACCTATCTTCCCGGACACAACCCTTTCCGGACCACCACCCCTTTTCGGACGACGTAAAAATCCGGATAACACCACATTCCGGGTAAGACTACTTTCCGGGTAACTCTACTTAACGGACACTTATGCTTACCGGATACCTTCTCTCGGGAACCTACAACATTAGGAACTTATCGGACACGCTTCCGGAAACCTTCATCCCCCGAAGCTTTCCGGATAACTCGTTGGACGAAAATAGAGGCTGAAATCTTAATACACGCCTCTCAAACAGAAAGATAAATCGGCAATTAGTCACTTAGTGTTCTATAACCAATTCCCACCAGTTTTTTTACTATCAAACACAAATTAAAGGTGTTTAAATCCCTATATTTGGCTTCAAACAACCTTAACAAGAGAAAACCCTCAAAACTCAATAATCATCAAAGCAGATCTTAAATGAGGTTAAGAATTAGGGATTACCTGATATATTCTTGCAGAAAACGAAATTCAATCCTACTCCTTCTTCTGATTTCGTAGCTTGAAGATTCTCTCCTCCAAATGCACAATAACTTCCAAGACTCTTTTCTTCTTTCTCTCAAATCAGCCGCCAACAATTAGGAAATAGAAAAGCTACATAGAGTTTTGTGCCCATTTATACCCTAACCCATAATTACCAACTAGCCCCCTCAACTTTCATTTTTTTATTAAAACTTAACATCAGACATAAAACCTTTCAGAAATAGTCTTGGTCGTTACAGTTTTGGGAAGCTGTTGGAGCTGATTTTAGGACCAAAATAAGGAAGCTGTTGAAGATGCTCTTATAAGCTAGCTTTTTTTTCCCCAAACATGCCTTAATTAAGACTAAAATATCTTTTAATTAACTAAAAATATAACAATTAAGGCCTTCCGTAGCCATAGCGGGGAAGGGGCTCGGGATGGGGAGGTGGCAGCGGGATGGCTGCGGGGATGGGGTACGGGGCGGGATCGAATGCGGGAAGGGATGGTTTTCGGGGATGGGATCCCGATCCATCCCGAGGGTTTTTTTTAAAAAAAATTTAATTAAATTTTTTAAAAAATAACCGTTGAACGGCTCTTTCTTAAAAAAAACAAATTCTCAATTTAATCCCACTATATATTTAACCCTCAACCTCTTATTTCTCACACCTCTCAACCTCTTATTGAGAAACATTATGTACGCTTGTGTCATATTACACAATATGATACTCGAAGACGAAAACCATGTTATTTGTGGTGACGTGGAAAACGACTTTTTCACGAATGATATCGAAAGCCAAATCAGTGAGACACAACGCGCGGCAAATGTTCGAGAAGTCATAAACCGGGACACTCATAATAACCTTCGGTCGGATTTGGTCGAACATATTTGGCGTATCCAAGTTCCCAACAATGACGACGAGTAGATTTTTAAATTTATTTTGTAATTTTTAATTTTTTAATGAATGATATGAATTTTTATTTTTATTATTTATCTTATTTTTATTTATTAAAAAATATATAAATATTTTTATTTTGTTAAATAATTAAATGTATAAATAAAAGAATTAAAATAAATGAGGTGGCAAAAGGGTTTGAGGGAATGAGGTACGGGTGTTTAGGGATCGTGAGGGATGGAGTGAGGGATGGAAGAAAAGCTGATGTGACGCTGATGTGGAGTGGAATCTTTGAAAGATAGAAGGGATGGGGTACTGAAGGCCTAAGGAAGGATGGTAGAGAATAGATATGGGAAAGAAAATTACTTGGAAAAGACATGCGGATGGGACATGTGGGGCCCAACATCCTCGATATGCATTACTATTGGTACGTTATGCATTATTAATTGTCATTTTGCCTTTACTTCACTATATATATATTTTTTCAAAGAAAAGCAAAATTTGTTTTTGCTATATTGGTTTATATTCGATGGTGTCAAACTTTATATTAAAGCAAACACCCATATAAATCCGATTAATTAAATCGACATCGATTTAAATTGGTTTATATCAAGCATTATGCGTTTCCCCCCTAAAAAGCTCTTAATTGTTTAAAAATATAAATGTTAACATATTATGTATATATACTATATTATAAAACATTTATGAATTTTTTTAAAGACAATCTATAAAGTCTTATCTCTTATGTACTGCTATTTAGTGCTGATTACTTAAAATCTCTTAAAAACATTAATGAAGCTTTAGGTAACACTGTTAATGTTAATTACTTAATTAGTCTTTTTCTCTAACTCTTTTCTTTTAACTCCCTACAAATTCTCAAATGGTAAACCCCTAAAAAAACATCATTTTTAATCCTCATTAGTTAACTAATTAATTCTTATCTGTTAATCTCTTTCAAATTCTCAAATCATGAACCCCTCAAAAATCGTCATTCTTTGTACAAATTTATAAAAAATATATTTTTCTCAAAACTACACAAACCCGTTTTATAAAATCGACAATGATAAAAAGTAAAACAAAACATTAAAATCAAAATATATCGCTCTGCATTACGCGAGTACGCGTCTAGTAAATTAATAACGTATGCAAATTTAATAATTCTTATAATAATCCTTATTTTCCCTGATTTATAAACAGTAAAAATGTTAAATAGTTTCGGAATGCATATTATCATTTCCGTATGAATGGATTCAGTTTTGCAGAATCCACAATAAATCAATTTTTTTAAATTGGTTTTCAGGATGTCAATAAATAGTAGAGTAAACTACACTTTTGGTCTATGTGGTTTAGTGATTATAACACATTTGGTCCCTACAGTTTAAAAATTATACTTTAGCCACTGCAGTTTGCTATTTGGTCCGGATTTGGTCTATCGTCGTTATCTCCGTTGAAAAATTCAGTTAAATTAAGGGGTATTTTCGTCATTTTTCTTTAGAAGGATGAGTTGTACACTTTTGTTAAAATCAAAGGGACCAAATTGTAATTTATTCTAATTTAAACTAAAAGGAACAAATTGTAATTTACTCCAATTTCTTTATTATATCCATATATACATACATACGCCCACGACATCATCAGACGCCATCTCCAGTGATTGATCTGTCATCTCCGGCGATCAGACATTCAGACCCCGACTCCCCCCCTCTTCCTCCGACGTTCTTCTCCGGCACACACACACACACACACACACATCGATTGATCTCTCTTTGTAGATTCACTCACACACATATCACAGACACATCAGCCCTCCTCCGGCGGTCTTCTCCGGCACACACACACATCGATCTCTCTCTCTCTCTCTCTCAGTAGATTCACTCAGACACATTTATATACACACGATGTATATATGTATATGGGTGTATATACATGTATATACACAGGAACAATGCCACTCTCGCATCTCCGACGATCTTCTCCGACACCCTCATTTGATGCAGTTCTCCCCCATCCCCCTTTGATGCTTCTGTTGAATGCCAATATCATCTTAAACCCAAAACAAATCAATTTTGTGCTTTTTTTCCTTTCCCTTCAAGGTTCCCTCAAACTTCAAACACAGGGACATGAAATACACATCCGGTCTGTCTGTAGTAACCAATTCCTTTCCTGTGGTTTGTCTCTCAGTTTGTCCTCTCATTCAGGCAAGCAAGGAAGGCAGTTCGGTATGTGACACCCCAAAATAGGGTCAACAAAAACTTCCATAAAACGGAAGAGTGATATATAATGCCATTGCACGAGCTCACAAAAGAGGGGGATTACACATGCCGGTTTACAAACAAAGTGTAATATCTACAACTAATTGACAACCGACTAATCTAATCTCTACTATAGAAATAAGATTTACAAAAAGTGTCATCGTTAGGCTAACTTTGATCTTCTATCTTTAGCATCTCAAATGTATCCCCACGCTCACATATCCCCAACTATGCCTTCTTAGGGATGGCACCACTAGAACCTGTGACACACACATCAGACACAGAACAAGTGTTAGGCATGGAATGCCTAGTGAGTTAAACATATAGTAAAACATGCAGTTATGTCATATAAGAGATATTAATTTGGTCATTCACAAATCGGACTCTATGGGAAGACCCCAAACATCAACTCAAGTTACATCATATTTGAAGATATACCTTAGCGTCTACCTCCAAGGTAACGCCTCAAGGCCCGGCACATCGGGACTACCTATATGGTATTAATCCCGAAAGCGTGGATCGATACACAAACCTCCAAGGTAAGTGCCCAAGATTATATCTTCCTAATGCCTACTTAGAGACTCCTCCAATTTGTGAATACCAACAAACAACTACTCCAAGCAGTTCATAAATCCAATCATTAACTTCATCAAAAGACAGTCCAACTATCTCATTAAGCACATGATTTCTACATACAAGAAATCCTCCACTTATCCACATACATATAAGTGATATCATGAGTTCATCATTTAGCATGGCAACACATACTAAATTAGCATATTAAGTCACTTCTATTATAATCATAATTTCTTCATTAAGACATAGCTTAATCCATTAAGCTCCAAACCCTAATATTTAGGTTTGACCAATTTCACATGATCACCATCATAAAAGATACAATTCCAAATAGAATAAAATACCACATCACCTTTATCTTACCATTGAGCCCCTTAAATTTCCTCTTTAGAGAAATAAGAGCTTATTGGCTCAAAGTATACTTCAAGGCAAACTTGTTAGAAATAAATGAAATGATAGAGTAAATTATGTAACAAGTATACCTTTAAATCAAAGTTACTCACCTTAAAGCTCCAAATATGGAAACCCTAGAAATGGAAACCCTTGCTCTTGTCCACATCTAGCTAGTATCACTTGTAGTTGAGATTGATTACCTAATACCCACCATAAATGTTCATCAACACTTCCCAACAACTAACAATTTATGAAAGGGAGTAATAATAACGAAACCCTACCTTTTTGGAAGAAGAAATCGGCTGCCAAAATGTTCTAAGTTCGTGAAATAAGCTAGAAACCCGTAACTCTCCTTTTTATACCAAAACAGGTCGGCGGCGATTGTGACATGGCGATAGTGACACTGTCACTATCGCCGGGGCACTCTCGCTCAACTCCCCCAAACTCTCGGTACCAAACCCGCGATTGTGACCATGCGATAGTGACACTGTCACTATCGCCTAAGGCATACTCGCCTGAAACCCAAATGCCTGCAAGATCGAACTTGCGGTACAAAATCGGCGATTGTGACACCCGCGATAGTGACATGGGCACTCTCGCCGGTCACTATCGCCTAAAGGGTACCAAGTCTCATTTGATCCCCTTTTCAGCCCTTGAAATAGATTCTAACGAGGTACGATCTATGCTATATCAATAAAATACTTGAAGATGCAAAACAATTACATAACTACTCATAACAAAAATCGGGGTGTTACAATTCTCCCCAACTTGAACAAAATTTCGTCCTCGAAATTTAAGATTGTACGGATATCGACGTCTTATGTCCTCTTCCGGTTCCCATTGCACTATTAACAAAGACATCTCTTTACCACTTCGTAACCTCTTAACTGACCTTTCGAAGATTGCCTCTGGTTCTTCCACACCACAATTCTTCTTTTTCCATTCTTACTTTAGTAAACGAGATCACATCGTATCAACATGAAATATTTTGTACATCTTTTCCCTTTTAAGTCTTACATACTTAATCACAATTAAAAGTCCAGGAAAAACCAGAATTCATCTTTTCATATTTTCTGAACCTTACCTCTTTCGTTAGTATCCACTCCCCAACTTGGATTTACAAACCTCCTTAGAGTAATGGTTCATCATCAAATCTTTACCCGACTATTTCTTGGTCTACCATACCGACATTAATCGCAAATCGATCTCCGGGTCTCAAAAGAATTTTACCATCTACTACTTGAAAACCTACACTCGCCTTAAATTGAGCATACTCACTACTATTGAATACTTCAATAATTACGACAGACCTTTGTTACATCCACGACTCACACGTTTCTTTAGTACAAAGGGTTACCATTTCCTCCCACCACTATCGCATTATGCGACCATAATACAAACAAATACTAAAGTGTTGTACAACAAGGGTGAAAATTCTATTGAACCTGTAGTTTAAATACATTCTTAGGTCCGATCTTTTTATCATTACTTCCCACGCTAGTATGGAGTGTTATTCTCCAAACATTACTTGTCTCTTTCTCTCAACTTTTCCACACACTGATAACATTTTCTCATTACTATACATACAACACAGTTGTACCAAAATTCTACTCAAGACAATCAACTAAGAAATCTTGAAACGACATACCGTGCCAAGGTACTACACATTCTTTAACCTGCAACTAATACTTCCTCGGACAATCTTTCACATATAAGAAGCAACTCTCATTCCTCAAGGATTTTACATCTATTTCACCACAATTTGACTAACACCCTCCTCATCTTTATTAAACTTCCTATGATTCAAAATCATAAACTTACTTAGCAATTCACACAACTATCATCTCTTTGGATAAAAATCCACTACCTTTCCGCCACCTTATTTCGACATTAGCCATATTACTACGCCATCTCGCAACCACATACCCCAAAAACTTTATTGATAGCTAGTACTCGTTATCTGGAATCCCCGAAAAGACTTTCATTTGAAGTTTCTTCCTTCTAGCCTCACATTACACATTAGTTGATACCTTTAAATCGGAAATTTATCCCACTACTCGTCCGTACATTCTACAACTATAACATTTCACAGCAGACTAGGTCTCTCATGATTATTCATACATAAATCAACTTACCTTCATGTTCTTCCGCATATTTAACTGAGTCTATTTTGTTACGTTATCTCTCCCCAACTTCAGTTGGACCACAACTCACGATTTTCTAATTAACTCATACCTACTCGTTACTTTCTAATTCTTGGTGATTCCAAACCTTTACATAAACCGGACATACTCTTTCACAGATCACACAATCTATGTACTCCTTTCGTTCGTCTCAATTACTTCAGTCCTTACTAATCATCCACTTTGTAAATAAGGCACTTATTTAAAACCACAGTGTTTCAATATTCTAACATCTTTACAAGGTGGTCCTTTAACTTTTAATCTTCCGATTCCAGGCTTAATACTCATACATGACCTCAGAAAATAATTGTATTTATATCATGTAAACTTCAATCATAATACAATTTATATAATTCCAACCCCAAGCCTACGTCGGGCTTATTTAAACCAGGCGAATACTCCCAATACTCAACCGAGTCCAAAACCAAGCCTTCCGCTCAAGGATCCAAAGATTATTTATCAACATCTACTCATGCAATTAAATACATCTAACTCACATCATGCAACGCACGCTCCGAGGCGTGATAATCTTACAATCCCTTCATTGCTACTTTTCCAATGAAGTCAATCCATATATGTATCTATAGGTACACGTGTATACAACCTCTTTTATACCCAACAATAGATATTTACCTTACTAGAGTTCATTAGTACCCTAGGTACTAGGAATACACGATCACTATAACTTCTGATTTAATCTTAGAATATTTTTCTTTCTATCTCACCACACTACTCATAGCGAGTTACTAATTTCATCACCTTAATGACTACTAATCCTTCCTCCGGACGCAACCGTCCCTTGGCAATTATATTTCTAATTATCAAATAAGGGTACAGATCTTCTTACAATCGACACTAAAGTTTACTTTCGATCCCCTCACTATTCACCTCTCCTTTTGAACGCAAATACTAAGACTATAAACATTCTCCCATGATTTATCTCACACCTCTCCACTCTTGGAGTTCTTTCTTAGTTTAATATGTAATACTCTACGATCTAGTGAGTTCATAGCCTTCATGCATGGCAACGTGATAAATAAATCCTTTCACACATTTTCTCATCTTAACGGACGATGCTTGAAACAACTTGGGCACATATGACCCTAACATCCTCATAACTTTAGTGTACTGCACAACGATCTTGAGAACCTTTTGCATACAACTTTACTCGTAATAGAAGGCTGCTTACTCGAACAATGTCAATCGTTTTACTCACCCCACTTGTAACACCCTCGAATTTAGAAAGAGCAACTAAATTAAAATTTCCAATAATACATCCGAAACCATATGTAAAATACCTCAAATTACAAACTATGGTTATCTCCAAACAACGCCTACTACTCAAGTCTCATTCCCAAACCTAAACCCGCTTTAGACATCACTTAATCCAAATACAAGTGCTATTTCCCAAGGGTAAATGCGGAAATATAACTTAAGCTATTCACCTCTCATGCACCTTACTAGCACTCGCCACTTCACAATGTAAACATTAAAACGTGAATACCGAGGTCCAACCCCGAGATACTCAACCGACCATTACCAACGACTGACTAACATGCCTATGAATCCAATACAATATAGTCTACTATTTTCATGCCTATCCTGGAATGACTCACTCACCCAAGCATGTAAATATTCAAACGTGCAATAAATGCAAAATGGTGCAATAAAAGCAACCCATCAACAAGACTCTACACCGAGCCCGTTAAGCCGGACAAATGTCCCCATGACTTACTCACAATCAAAACCAAGCAAAATGCTCCAAGCTTGTTAAACCCATACGTCGGTCAAAATACATTTAAACTTTGTTTAGGCAAGCTATATTTCAAAATCACCATTAACCCCAAAACTCATCACGGGTTAAACAAAAAGGGTTTTCCCAAAGGATTCACACCTTTATAATTCTCAAAATGACACGGCTATTGTGACAACTCACCCCACTTATCATCAACACTCTACTTCCGACTAGTGGTCGTCCTATTGACCTTGTAACACTTGCTATCCATGCGTTCCACGACCCACTTACTCAATCATTTCATATTATTTTCTTTTTAATCAATCACCTTTCATTCTATCTCTACACATCTCCATCCACCTATTTAAGGTTGCCTCAGCGGCTTTCATGAGTCCTACCAGTTCCAGGTTGTCTTCCCAACCTCCAATCATTTACTGATCTTATCTCCAAAGAATTGAAGAACCTTGGTGGCATACTCACCATCGTTCTATTTTAACACAAAGAGATAGCCATAAAGTGGTTATACTAGTATAAACATGCAAAACGTACTTTACCGATCATTAGTCACTGTGACAATTTAGAAACAAGTATGCTCGTGTAACTCATGTTCATAATAACAGTAGCTAATTGAAATTGCGAACATACTTTACATGAGAATTCTCGTTGCTATTGCTACAGTACTAAATTCATGTATTTCCGTCGACTCTAAGACTATCCCGTCTTAGTACTTCTACCCAAATCTCGCAAGTCATACTTAATTCATCACAGCTTAAGTCTAAGTATCTCCTCAGCATACTTAGTTCACTTAAACTAATGCTCTGATACCAACTTGTGACACCCCAAAATAGGGTCAACAAAAACTTCCATAAAACGGAAGAGTGATATATAATGCCATTGCACGAGCTCACAAAAGAGGGGGATTACACATGCCGGTTTACAAACAAAGTGTAATATCTACAACTAATTGACAACCGACTAATCTAATCTCTACTATAGAAATAAGATTTACAAAAAGTGTCATCGTTAGGCTAACTTTGATCTTCTATCTTTAGCATCTCAAATGTATCCCCACGCTCACATATCCCCAACTATGCCTTCTTAGGGATGGCACCACTAGAACCTGTGACACACACATCAGACACAGAACAAGTGTTAGGCATGGAATGCCTAGTGAGTTAAACATATAGTAAAACATGCAGTTATGTCATATAAGAGATATTAATTTGGTCATTCACAAATCGGACTCTATGGGAAGACCCCAAACATCAACTCAAGTTACATCATATTTGAAGATATACCTTAGCGTCTACCTCCAAGGTAACGCCTCAAGGCCCGGCACATCGGGACTACCTATATGGTATTAATCCCGAAAGCGTGGATCGATACACAAACCTCCAAGGTAAGTGCCCAAGATTATATCTTCCTAATGCCTACTTAGAGACTCCTCCAATTTGTGAATACCAACAAACAACTACTCCAAGCAGTTCATAAATCCAATCATTAACTTCATCAAAAGACAGTCCAACTATCTCATTAAGCACATGATTTCTACATACAAGAAATCCTCCACTTATCCACATACATATAAGTGATATCATGAGTTCATCATTTAGCATGGCAACACATACTAAATTAGCATATTAAGTCACTTCTATTATAATCATAATTTCTTCATTAAGACATAGCTTAATCCATTAAGCTCCAAACCCTAATATTTAGGTTTGACCAATTTCACATGATCACCATCATAAAAGATACAATTCCAAATAGAATAAAATACCACATCACCTTTATCTTACCATTGAGCCCCTTAAATTTCCTCTTTAGAGAAATAAGAGCTTATTGGCTCAAAGTATACTTCAAGGCAAACTTGTTAGAAATAAATGAAATGATAGAGTAAATTATGTAACAAGTATACCTTTAAATCAAAGTTACTCACCTTAAAGCTCCAAATATGGAAACCCTAGAAATGGAAACCCTTGCTCTTGTCCACATCTAGCTAGTATCACTTGTAGTTGAGATTGATTACCTAATACCCACCATAAATGTTCATCAACACTTCCCAACAACTAACAATTTATGAAAGGGAGTAATAATAACGAAACCCTACCTTTTTGGAAGAAGAAATCGGCTGCCAAAATGTTCTAAGTTCGTGAAATAAGCTAGAAACCCGTAACTCTCCTTTTTATACCAAAACAGGTCGGCGGCGATTGTGACATGGCGATAGTGACACTGTCACTATCGCCGGGGCACTCTCGCTCAACTCCCCCAAACTCTCGGTACCAAACCCGCGATTGTGACCATGCGATAGTGACACTGTCACTATCGCCTAAGGCATACTCGCCTGAAACCCAAATGCCTGCAAGATCGAACTTGCGGTACAAAATCGGCGATTGTGACACCCGCGATAGTGACATGGGCACTCTCGCCGGTCACTATCGCCTAAAGGGTACCAAGTCTCATTTGATCCCCTTTTCAGCCCTTGAAATAGATTCTAACGAGGTACGATCTATGCTATATCAATAAAATACTTGAAGATGCAAAACAATTACATAACTACTCATAACGAAAATCGGGGTGTTACACGGTAGCTCTCCAACGGGCAAGTCAGTCCCAAGCACTGTTCTAAAAGGCTCGCCGCGACAGCCGCCATGGCGCGCCGTGGCTCAAGGCTTGTGTCTCACGCCACATTATGCATGTGGCACGCCATGGCCTAATGTGCGGTCTTTAATAATGCGATATTTGATTTTTCCTTACGTTTTTAATGTCTTATTTGCTAGTTTTTAATATATAACATAATTTAACATGTTTATTGTCATTAACTCATCGATTAATACTACAAAACATATGTTTTTATATATAATATTATATGTGATATAGAGATTTGCCGTCATAAGTCACGCCTTGATAAACGCCATGACCTCGCCGCCACGCCACGCCTCACGCCATTTAGAACCTTGGTCCCAAGAGTGAAAGGGTGTGAACACGTTTTTCTAAACGATGTGCACACAAAAACTGGAGAGGAAGACAATGGGTCACTGTATGTGCAGTGTGTGTGTGCGTGTGTTTCAGGTTTGGAAGGGAAGGAGGGTGTTGGAGATGTACATGGGGATTGCCGGAGGGGGGTGTCGGAGATGTACATCGGCGATGGGGAGGGCCGACGAAGGTTGTTAATGGCTTTGCATCACTATTAATATATATATGTATATGTATATGTATATATATAATATAATATATAAAATATAAAATATAAAATATTTTATTTTATTTTATTTTATTTTAACTGAAAAAGACAAAAAAAGTATAAAAAGACTAAGTACCCCTCACTTAACTGAGTTTTTTAACGGACTTAACGACGACGGACCAAATCCAGACCAAATAGCAAACTTCAGTGGCTAAAGTGTAATTTTTAAATTGTAGGGACCAAATGTGTTATAAACACTAAACCATAGGGTCCAAAAGTGTAGTTTACTCTAAATAGTATGTTCATATACGAGAATATTCTTTTCTAGTATGTCGGTTGAACGATAAGTGTACGAGAGAAAAATGAGTTTTTTTTTAAATATGGAAAATATTCCAAAAATAATTATTAAGTGAGAGCACCAATATGAAATTTTTTAAAATAAATATTTCAAGAGAAAAATAATATTTTAATAGATGAATAAAATATTTTAATATTATAATCAATATTGATTTTAAAAAATGGAGAATCTGCTGGAGCTGAGTTTTTTTTTATATTTTAATTTTTAGTTCTCCATTTTAGAGAAATTTTGAAAAATTTGTTGAAAATGTTCTTTAACTTTGTATATTTATTTATAAAAAGACAGTATTAAGAGAATTAGAGAAACCAACTCAACTAGTTATTTCAAACCAACAAACTGGTAATGTTCCCACTAAATCGGTTTCGTATGCAACACTTCACCCGGTAAACGCTAACCGTGGTAAGAGTCATCGTCCACACAAACCAGGTACGACTCTCAGTCCTTGCATTCGCTCTTGTCGGATAAGATTTTTGGTCGTTACTATATTAATTCATAGATAATGTGACTTAATAAACACTTAATCAGGTAAGGGTTTTATAAACGGTCCATTGATTATAATTATTTAAGTCATTTCCCCAAGATTTATTGGGTGTTGGGGTGAATTTGATGCAGTTAAGAAATAGTACGGTAAACAATAATGAATGCAGGAAAGGACATGATGACCTACCTCCAGGGTTCCAACTCCGAAGCTGGAGCACCACACAACCATTCACTTGCACGTACACCTGCACATGCTACTCACCCAATTAAATTTTTATTAAACAAGAATCTTGGTTTTTTTAAATGATATATTACTAATTTTTTTTATTTAATTGAGTTTATAATAATTAATAAATATTATACATACATATATGTATATATAAATATAAAAATATATTTAACTTATATAAATATTACAAAGGATCCACAAAAAGTGGTTCTTGAAAAACTATCATCGTAGACTTTTATATTAATTCTATTTTGATGAGTTAGAAGTAAGATAACAAAAAAAAGGTTCTTATAAAAACCTTCATTGAAGATGCTCTAAACATATGATCAAAAATTGATCTCACAGTCAAGTCTATTTGGAATTTGCACTTATTCATAATTCTTTACAACCAATTTTTTTTTTTATTATCATTTTTAACAATATTAAAATCGTTTAAAACATCTAAGATCACAGCTAGTCACTGTATATTTTTGTAATAATAATTTAAAACAAAAGAAATTATATTTTTAGACAACATGAAATATTTATTTAGCAAGATTTTTTCGACGAGGGTTTGTGATGTAACACCACCACCCCACCCCAAATCCCCAACAAAAGAAAAAGAGGAAATCTTCATAAAAGCATATTTAAATAAAGCTGAAATTTAAGTCGACTTCAAATAAAAAAAATATTTTTATTACGTTTACTTTTTATTTATTATGAAAAATAAAGTTTTTTTCGTACCGGTATGTTTGAAACATTTTATGTCTAAGGCCATCCGTAGCGGGCGGGGATGGGCTCGGGAAGGGCTTCGGGGTCGAGCGGGGATGGGCTACGGGGCTCGCGGGGTTGGCGGGGCGGGGATGGGTTCGGGGTTGGGATCCCGGATCATCCCGAGGGTTTTAAAAAAAGAAATTAATTAAATTTTTAAAAAAATAACCGTTGAACGGCTCTTTCTAAAAAAATTAAATTATTTTTCTCAATTTAATCCCACTATATATTTAACCCTCAACCTCTTATTTCTCACACCTCTCAACCTCTTATTTCTCAAATTCTCTCAATCTCACACCTCTCAAACTCTCTCAAATTCTCTCAACCTCTTATTTTTCACACCTCTCTCATCATGAATCTAAACAGAACACCTACATCCCGTCGTAACCGACCGAATACACCACAATCGCAAGAAGATCAAGAGCTTGGTTTCCAAGCGTTTACACAACAAGGTTATCATCCGCAATTTTCGCAACAAAATCCGCCACAATATCCGCAACAATTTCCCCAACAATTTCACCAACAATTTCACCAACAATTTCCTTACCAATTTACACGTCCCGGGTTGATTGAACAAGGTTTTACTCCGGCCAACTTCAATCTCGACGACGACATTGTTCCGGAAACCCAACCTTCTACCCCGAACACACCACAATCTATCCCGACACAACAATCTAACCCGGAACCATCAAATCCGAGACCAAAGAAAGCCGCCAAACAAACGTGGACAAGAGACGAGGAACTCGCGTTAGTGTCGGCGTGGGTTGACGTTTCGGAGGACCCCGTGGTCGGTAACGCACAAAGCGGTGGTAATTATTTTTATTGTTATTATTATTATTATTATTATTATTATTATTATACTTAATTTTACATAAATGTAGGAAATTTTTGGGGCCGAATCGGGCATGTGTTCTTTACTCGCATGGGTCGTGAACCAGGTTATAGATCAACCCATCAACTTAATAGCAAGTTCAACGACCTCAATAAAAGAGTTAATTCGTTTGGCGGCATCTACAACAACTTGCTCAATAATAGATCAAGCGGGATGAGTGAGGCCGATATATCCCGAACGGCACACGAACGGTATGTAGCACGCCATAAAGTTGTTTTCACTCACGAACAAGCTTGGGACGTCCTAAAAAAATGTCCAAAATGGGGAGCCGTTCCAACGATGACGACAACTTCATCGCGGGGTTCAAAACGTACCCAACCTTCCGATGATGACGATGACGAGCAAATTCAACGACCCATCGGGAGAAACAAGGCAAAAAAATCATCAACGAGTAATACGTCCGGGGCGAATATGGACGAAAGTGTTACTCAGTTGTTGACGACGTTCAACAACAAGATTGATGATACAATGGAATACAAAATGAAAAAACTCGATCTCGAAATCGAAATCGAACGCTCAAACCGATTTGAGAAAGACTTCGAGTATTTCATAGCCCCGCATGATCACCTTACGGGAAACGCTTTGAGGGCTACTTTAGCGAGAAAAGAGCAACTCCAAAAATTTCATAATTGGTAGTGTTTTGTATTTTGTAATTTTTATTTTTAATGAATGATATGAATTTTAATTTTTATTATTTATCTTATTTTTATTTATTAAAAAATATATAAATATTTTTATTTTGTTAAATAATTAAATATATAAATAAAAGAATTAAAATAAATGAGGTGGCAAAAGGGTTTGAGGGAATGGGGTACGGGTGTTTAGGGATCGTGAGGGATGGAGTGAGGGATGAGAGAAAAGCTGATGTGGCGCTGAGGTGGAGGGGAATCTTTGAAAGATAGGCCTTATGGGGTACTGATGGCCTAAGGCCATCAGTACCCCATGGAGGGAATCTTTCAAATATTCCACTCCACATCAGCGCCACATCAGCTTTTCTTCCATCCCCCACTCGATCCCTAAACACCCGTACCCCATTCCCTCAAACCCTTTTGCCACCTCATTTATTTTAATTCTTTTATTTATACATTTAATTATTTAACAAAATAAAAATATTTATATATTTTTTAATAAATAAAAATAAGATAAATTATAAAAATTAAAATTCATATCATTCATTAAAAATAAAAATTACAAAATAAACATATCCGGTGTATAAATCGGGTTGACGCCAAAGTAGTCCCGCATAAGCCGCTCGTTTGCAGTTACTCGACCTCTTTCAATGTTTGCGGCCCTCTCTCTTGTTGACGATGAGGCGGTGCTACCATACATCGATTGTGCAGTATGTCGAAAAATTTCCCTTTGTAGATTCAACAACTCGTCGGTGTCTACGGATGATGATGATGCGGTTGGTGAACCGGGTTGTGGCGAATCCATATTGTTTAAAATATAGAGAATGGAAGAGTGTTTGAGAGAGTTTGAGAGGTGTGAGAAATAAGAGGTTGAGAGAATTTGAGAGGTGTGAAAAATAAGAGATTGAGAGGTGTGAGAAATAAGAGGTTGAGAGGTGTGAGAAATAAGAGGTTGAGGGTTAAATATATAGTGAGATTAAATTGAGAAAAATAATTTTTTTTTTAGTAAAAGAGCCGTTGAACGGCATTATTTTTAAAAATTTAATTAAATTTTTTTTTAAAACCCTTCGGGATGGATCAGGATCCCATCCCCGGATTCCATCCCTTCCCGCTCATCCCGCTCGCCCCGTAGCCCACCCCGCTGGCCATCCCGAGCCCATCCCGCACCGGGTACGGATGGCCTAACAAGTTATTTATTTGATACATGTAAATAAAGATAGATAAAAAACCATTTATATATATATATATATATATATATATTAATATTATAAATATTTATGTCATGTTTTGTAAAATATCTATTGATGTATTGGTCAAAAGAAATTTCACAAAATAAGACAACCTCATGAATATGAGTTGACACGTAGACATTTCATCATCCTATCTTATAACATCTTACTTATTCCAATCTTGCAACTACTTACCAATGTGGGACAACTTAATCCCAACCACAATCCATTATTTGAGAAATATTTCTTTCTCAAAATGTCAGTCAAATACCCTCGGTTGTTTCATTTATTTATTTATATATATATATATATATATATTTGTGTGTGTGTGTGTGTGAGAGAGAGAGAAAATAAAAATGAAAATTTTAACTATGACATGAAATAACTTCATGCAAATAAAAAAATAACTATTTAATCCATAATTGGATTAAATTTTGGATTCACATTCAGTATGTCATCATCACTTTATATAGTCTTTTTTTCTTCAAAATCTTTCAATTTCTGACCAATGTAAGACAATCAATATTTCACCACTTGATGAATACTTCATTCTCATTGGACCAAGTCATCTACCTTGGTTTCTCCTTATCATTCTCTAAGATTTCACTTTACACATATCGTTGTTCCTTTAATATATATTTATATATGGTTTTTAAAGATCAAATTTTCCAACTAATTTTTATGTAAGCAAAGTGAGGGTCACTCACTCGGAATAAGACAATCTCATAATAATAATAATAATAATAATAATAATAATAATAATAATAATAATAATACTCAAATTGCATATCTACTTTTCGAAAGGACGGAGCACTTCTAGTCCTAGATATTTATTAATTCTATCTCAAACATATTTAGACAATTTAAAAAGGTTCAATTATATAATTATATTTATTACATTTGATTTACTTAAAATTCAAACTAGGTATATTCAAGTCCTGATATATAAATTGAATAAGAATTCTAGTTTTGGTTACCTTATTCATATATATACTTTCGACAATTAAGAAAATGAGTTTTTTCTTGTTACATGGAATTCTAATAAATAATATGTAAATATTGAGAGATCAGTCGTTGATGTCGTGCATAATTGATGAATTCAACAAAAATAATAGGTGATCAATGAAAAGTGTAAATTATAACAATAACTAATAAAAAAAAGTTATATATATATATATATATATATATATATATATATATATATATATATATATAGGGAGGATCATAAGAGAATGAGATATATATACAACGTGAGTTTCAAATACAACCATTTAGGGGGTGTTTGGGATTGCTTATTTAAAACAACTTATGCGTATTTTTAAAAGTGCTTATCAACTTATGTTGTGATAAAAAGGAGTTAGGGGTAAAAATGTAATTTGGACAAATAAGTTATAAGCACTTTCAAATAAGTTAAAATGGATTGACTTATCAAAAACAACTTATTTATGGTGGGAAAAAGTCATAAGCACTTTTATTTTTTTCAATCCAAACACTAAAAATAACTTATTTGTGGTGAGGAAAAGTAATAAACAAATAAGTCAAAAAAATAAGCAATCCCAAACACCCTATTATAATGAATGTCTCGTTCATATCCATCATAAATATGGACACGTGACAAGTTCTTAATGATTTCTCGGTTCTCAATAAAAATGAAATAGAAAATGCCTATATATATAGGTTTTTTTTGTTGAAAACACCTGGAACCATCTTGTAGCCCTTGGATGGTTTTTTTTTTAATTTGAACTTGTGGCTGAAAATGTCATATTAAATACGTTGTTTCATATATATATATATATATATATATATATAGGAAGGTTCAAACGAGAAGCGTACCTATTTACGAGAACGCGAGGAACACCTGCCATGTACTGGATCACATGTGCTCCACAACTGCGAAAAATTCGGATAGCGGGCGACCTGGGTCGCGACCTGGTTCGCGAGTCGGCCAAGTCGTCCGGATCACATGTGATTTTAGTTGTGAATCACATGTGATCCGCTACATAGGCGCAAGCCCCCCCGATCAGTTGTGAATCACATGTGATTAGCAGTAGTGAATCACATGTGATTCAGTACATGGACGGTGCTCCTCGCGTTTTATTAAATTGGTACGCTCCTCGTTTGAACCCGCCTCTCTCTCTCTCTCTCTCTCTCTCTCTCTATATATATATATATATATATATATATATATATATTGTTGGTGCAAGTGTGCTACATCTCTATAATTATTTTGATGATTACAAACAAACCGTATTATATTGTTTATCTAACATTTTACTTGATGTGCATATATATAATTTACGGAAATACACGTTGTCATCTCGAGAATCTTGCCAACCTCAAGTTGATGATCAAATCCGAGAAGACGCAACGGAACGGGATTATTCAAGCGGCATGTGGGAATACGATTGTTTCATGCTTGGTATTCCAACTCCGATCGGTTTACCGATTATTTTTATAAAACTTATTTATATGAAACTTGAGAGTGTTTTTTTATTTAAAAAATTATAAAGTTTGTTAAAATTGTTTTTTAATAACCTTTTAAATTAAACCAAAATAATTTTATTAGTTCTTAGTTGGTGTTTTATAAACATTTTAAAATGACAAAAACTTTTATACTTGTAGTATACAAGTATCTATACTTTTTATTTTATGTATTTTCAAATCCTAGATTTTGTTATTTTAATTTTATAAAATCTCTTTTAAGACTCAAAATCCTTTCGAGTGTAAGTCTTGCACTCTTAAATACAAATATAGTCATTGAGTACCTATTGAAATAACATCTCTAGACTTGACACAACAAACCAATTCAAATTCATTTGACTTGTAAATAATTAAAAATAAAAAATAAAAAAAATGTTTGCAAAAATGTTTTCCAACGGATCTTTTTGCTTTACACCATTTTTTTAATAAAGAATTATATATATATATATATATAATTTCCTATGTGTATATATAAATACATACATATTGTCTTCAAAAGCATCATCCAACAAAGTGTCAAGAACTCTCATTTTCTCAAACACTCTCAAGTCTTTTAACACTTACTCTCAACTCACAACTTTCTAATACTTCATCTATTTTCTTGTTTTCAAGATCAAAGAAAGTTTGTGATACTAAGCATAAAACACAAGTATTCTCCACACTTTAGTAAGTGTGTGAGATAGATCCAACTAGCATCCACATTGTGGTGTGGAAAATAGCTAGAACTTGAGTTCATTTTTCAAGTATTCAAATCTTGTGTAATCAAGTGTTCATACGATGTGTTTCTACCTTAAAAGAACAATATATTGGATCGTCTCGTTGAGTTCACTCAACAAAGAGGATTAGCCCGGTTTTGGGTGAACCTCTCTAAATTTGTTTGTATCTTTCTTCCCTATCTCTTTATATTTTGTTTGTTTGCTTGTTGTGTTAAAACTTAACAAAAAGAATTCATCTTGTGTATTGATATATATTTTCTTAAAAATATTTTAAGAACAATTTTTTAGATGTAAACAACCCCCCCCCCCCACCCCACCCACCCCCTAAGGTTGTCCTAACAAGTGGTATCAGAGCGGGTTGCAAGTTTTTTTAAAACGTTTGTGTTTATCAAAACTTGTACTTGTTTTTTTTTAAAAATGACAATTTTTTAGGGAAATGTTTACTCAAAGCCTCCTCAAATCGACACCGTAAATTTTGGTCTTTGGGCTAATTTATTTGAGTGCTACGTTCGTAGCAAAGGTCGAAAAATTTGGGATATTATTACTAATAGGAATTTTAAGCCCACTAAAACTCAAGATGGAAAAGTTGTTGAAAAATCCATAGCGGAATGGTCCAACGCGGATGATTCTTGGAATTGTTTAAATTTTGAAGCCAAAAATATTTTATTTTTCGCACTAACTAAAGATGAAATTGAGCGAGTTTACTCTTGTGAAACCGCTTATGATATTTGGCAAAATTTGAACAATACACATAGAGGAAACTCTCAAGTTAAGAGTTCAAAAATAAATATTCTTGTACGCGATTATGAAATGTTTGAAATGTCAAAAGATGAGTCAATCGACTCAATGTTTAAACGTTTTAACCTTATTGTGATGAGCTTGAAGGGACTAGGATGAACCTATGAAAATGAGGACTACATTCGGAAAATTCTTAGAGCACTTCCACCGGAGTGGATGCCAAAGATCACATCCTTGGAGGACTTCCGAGATCTTTCAACCATGAAGCTTGATGATCTCATTGGCAACCTCAAAGTGCATGAAATCGCACTAAAAAGAAACAAAGATCGGGAGCAAGATAAAAAGAAGTCTTTAGCTCTTAAAGCTTCCATTTCAAGTGATGAGAAAGAGAAGAAAAAGAAGGATAAAGCAAGCTCCTCAAAGGACAAACCCGAAACTCTTGATGACATAGCCATGTTGGTAAGAAACTTCTCCAAGTTTTTATCTAACAAAAGTTTTCAAAAAATGATAGGTTTCAAAGAAAAGGAGACTATTGACGTGGTGGTGAAAACCGAAGCCGAAAGTTCCATAAAAGGGAAGACAAAATAAAGAAAAATGACGACTCAAGTGATGAAGAAGAAGCCAAGCAAAAAAAGGATATTGCTACTCATGTGGAGATAAGGATCACTATGCAAATGAGTGTCCCAAGAAGAACAAGTTCAAAAAGAATAAGGAGAAAGCCTTCATTGGAGGTGCTTGGAGTGCAAGTGAAGATGAAGAAAACGATGAAGACATTTGTCTCATGGCGGGAAGCGATAATGAGGTAGACTCTTATGATTCCAACTATTCTAGTGATGATAATAGTGATGATGATAATCTTGACATGTTAAATGATTATTGCCATAAAATGGTCGTTCTTGTAAAAAATTATAAAGATGAGTGTGACAAACTTAATGAGACTCTATTATTATGTAAAAAGGAAGTTCATGATTGCAAACAAAAAATTGCATGTGATTTTAAAATCAAAGTGGAGTTAAATGACAAAGTCACCATTTTGGAAAAGAAGCTTTGTGATTAAAATGTATGTGCTTCTTGTATTGTTTTAAATAAAAAGATTGCATGCTTTGAAAAAAGAGTGATAGAAAATGATTTATGTGCTAAATGCGATATTCTTAAAGATGAAATTGCATGTTTAAAAGGTAAGTGTGATTTACATGAAAAAGATGATTTGTTAGCTCATGTTTTTCAATATAGTAATGAGAAAGTGTTTAAAATGCTTAAAATGTCAAATCGTATAAATTGTAAAAAATGAGTGGGTTTTGATTCATGTCATGATGTGTTCTAGTATTCCTGATAAAAATGTTGTTGAACAACCTAAATTTTTTGAAACTAAAAAGGTAGTAAAACCTTATATAACACCTCATGATATAAGTCGAAATGAATACGTGAAACCCAAACTTCATGTGCAAAAATCCCCATATGTGCCCAAAAAGAATGGTATGAATTATATGCCAAGAAAAACATATGCATGCATGTATAATGATAAATTTTCTAGACCAAAATATAAAATAAATGCGCATGCTCCTTTTTATGTCTATGATGAGTATGGTCGTAAAATTAAAATCGTAAAAAAATGGATTCCCAAGGGGTTGTTTAGTGTTGACAATCCCGGTGGGATGCGTTTGTGGTTTTAGGTTGTTGTATACCGTTGTATGTTGACGTATTTATGCATATTTTACGGCAACATGCTTATTATTAATATTTTTTGTAGTTTTAATTTTGGTCGTTGTTAGCACTAACTTTCAAAGGACCCATGAAAAATGGGGACCATAAAAGTTATATTTTATTGTTTGTAGATAAATCTTGACATGGATTGGATTCTTGATAGTGGTTGCACACGTCACATGACCGGAAACCGTAATCTTTTCTCATCATATGAGTCATGTGATGGTCGACAAGTGATTTTTGGAGGTAATTCCAAAGGAAAGGTAGTTGGGAGAGGTATAATTTCTTGCAACAATGTTAAATTTCTTAATGTTGAGCATGTTGATAATTTGAATTTTAATTTGCTAAGTATTAGCCAACTTTGCAAAAATGATATAATTGTTGTTTTTAAAGAGGATTCTTGCAAAATTTTAAAAGATGGTAAAGTTCTCCTTATCGGTTTTATAAAGAAAAATCTTTATGTTTGTAAAACTCTTATAAAATAAAATGTTTGTTTATCTTCCGTGTATGACAATTCTACGTTGTGGCATAGACGTTTAGGTCATGCAAATCTTAGATTAATTCAAAAATTGAAAAATAAGGAGTTTGTGAGTGACCTTCCAAAATTAAAATTTGATAAACATTTTTGTGATGCATGTTGTGTCAGCAAACAAACTTACGTTTCACATAAATCTAAAAATGTGATTTCAACTAAAAGGGTTTTAGAATTACTACACATGGATCTTTTTGGTCCCATGGCAACCCAAAGTTTTGGAGGAAATTACTACACTTTAGTAATTGTAGATGATTTTTCCCGCTATACATGGACCCTATTTTTAAAACATAAAAATGAGGCTTTTGAAAAATTTAAAATTTTGGGAAAACGAATTCAAAACCAACAAGGCTGTACGATTGTTTCTATACGTACGGACCATGGACGTGAATTCAATAATGAAATACAATTTGGTGCTTTTTGTGACAAACATGGTATAACACACAATTTTTCGGCTCCTCGAACTCCTCAATCTAATGGGGTTGTTGAAAGGAAAAATAGAACCTTACCAGAAATGAGTAGAACCATGCTCAATGAACATCAAGTTCCCCAAAAGTTTTGGTATGATGCCGTTGCTACCGCGACCTATGTGCTTAACCGTGTCCTAGTTAGAGGTATCCTAAATAAGACCCCTTATGAGCTCTTCTGTGGTAGAAAGCCTTCCCTATCCCACCTTAAAGTATTTGGATGTAAGTGTTTTATTCTTAATACCAAATCATATTTAACCAAATTTGACCCGAAAGCCTATGAGGGAGTGTTCCTTGGTTAATCTTGGAATAACAAAGCCTATAGAGTCCTTAATAAAGAGACCATGGTTGTAGAAGAATCCCTTAATGTAAGCTTTGATGAGAGTCCTCCCAAACCTAGTGCTCCCTTAGTAGATGATAATGTTTGCGAGGGAGAAGCCTTAGCTCAACATCTTAGAACCTTGAATTTAGGTTCTCAATCTTCCACTAATGATATAGAATCTAGTGACGCCCCTCCGTGTTATGTTATACACGATGTAGATTATCCTAACCTTAGAACCGCTAGAGGCCATCCCGTAGATCAAATCATAGGTGACCTCAACCAAAGAACGACTAGATCAAAAATTCATACCCATTGTGCTTTTCATGCTTTTGTTTCTAGCATAAAACCTAAAACCATAGAAGAAGCTTTATGTGATGAGGATTGGATCGTTGCCATGCAAGAAGAGCTGAACCAATTTACTAGGAATGATGTGTGGGACTTAGTTCCTTGCCCTAGTAGTCAAACCATAATGGGCACAAATGGGTCTTTCGTAATAAGGTAGACGAAAATGGTGGAGTCACACGAAACAAGGCACGTTTAGTTGCAAAGGGGTACAATCAACAAGAAGGTATAGATTATGATGAAACCTTTGCACCGGTTGCAAGGTTAGAGTCTATTCGAATGCTTTTAACTTTTGCGAATGCTAAGGATTTTAAATTATATCAAATGGACGTTAAAAGTGCTTTTTAAATGGTTTTATAAATGAGGAGGTATATGTTTCTCAACCTCCCGGTTTTGAGAATTTTGAAAATCCGTCACACGTTTATAAATTAAAAAAGGTGCTTTATGGTTTAAAGCAAGCTCCACATGCATGGTATGATAGATTAAAATCTTTTTTAATTACAAGTGGTTATGTTATGGGTAAAATTGATAATACATTGTTTGTAAAACATGCTCAAAATGATATTGTGGTTGTGCAAGTGTATGTTGATGGTATTATTTTTGGTTCCATAAATGAAAATCTTTGCAATGAATTTTCTACAAAAATGACAAGTGAATTTGAAATGAGCATGATGGGAGAATTAAAATTCTTCTTAGAATTGCAAATAAAACAAGTTGAAAATGACACTTTTATAAGTCAATCAAAATATTGCAAAGACATGTTGAAAAAATTTAATTTTGAAAATGTAAAACCCTTTGAAACTCCAATGACCACTAATTTAAAATTATCTAGTGATGAGGAAGGAAACAATTTTAATGAAAATTTTTATCGTGGAATGATTGGTAGTTTACTTCATCTAACGGCTAGTAGACCGAATATCATGTATAGTGTGTGTTTATGTGCTCGTTTTCAATCTTCGCCTAAACAATCTCACTATGAAGCCGTCAAGCGTATTTTTAGATATCTTAGAGGTACAATGAATCTTGGATTATGGTATGCAAAGAAACCCGAGTTGGAGGTAACTTGCTTCACCGATTCCGATCCTAGTGGCTCAATTGTTGATCGAAAGAGCACTATTGGAGTTTGTGCCTTTATAGGTCTCTCCCTTGTGTCTTGGTTTTCTAAGAAACAACAATCCGTAGCGTTGTCTACTACCGAAGCGGAATATGTAGCCGCCTCGAGAGCGTGTGCTCAAGTTCTTTGGATGAAACACACACTTACCGATTTTGTGGTACATTTCACCAAAATTCCAATTATGTGTGATAACTCAAGTTCCATAAACCTAAGTAAAAACCCGATTCTACATTCTCGAACCAAACATATTGAATTACGACATCATTTCTTAAGAGATAATGTTCAAAAAGGCCAAATCGCGCTTGAAAAAGTCGATTCCGAAGATAATTTGGCCGACATTTTTACCAAATCCCTAAACAAAAATACGTTTTTCAAACTAAGACTTGGTTTACGCATTCTTGAGTATAACCCTTGAGATAATGTTACTCCCAAACGTATGCATATTTTGAGGGGTAGCATCTATCGAGGGGAGCATAACATCTTTCATGACCCTTTTTGCTTCGACAAAAGGGGGAGAGAAACCGAGTACACTCTCGTGTTTAACGGTTGTGTTTGTCATCATCAAAAATGGGGAGATTGTTGGTGCAAGTGTGCTACATCTCAATAATTATTTTGATGATTACAAACAAACCGTATTATATTGTTTATCTAACATTTTACTTGATGTGCATATATATAATTTACGGAAATACACGTTGTCATCTCGAGAATCTTGCCAACCTCAAGTTGATGATCAAATCCGAGAAGACACAACGGAACGGGAATATTCAAGCGGCATGTGGGAATACGATTGTTTCATGCTTGGTATTCTAACTCCGATCGATTTACCGATTATTTTTATAAAACTTATTTATATGAAACTTGAGAGTGTTTTTTTATTTAAAAAATTATAAAGTTTGTTAAAATTGTTTTTTAATAACCTTTTAAATTAAACCAAAATAATTTTATTAGTTCTTAGTTGGTGTTTTATAAACTTTTTAAAATGACAAAAACTTTTATACTTGTAGTATACAAGTATCTATACCTTTTATTTTATGTATTTGCAAATCCTAGATTTTGTTATTTTATAAAAAATAAAAAAAAAATGTTTGCAAAAATGTTTTCCAACGGATCTTTTTGCTTTACACCATTTATTTTAATAAATAATTATATATATACATAATTTCCTATGTGTATATGTTAGTCCCAGATGGCTATAACAAGTATTGTAGAAGGGGGGGTTGAATACAATACTCAAAATTTTCACAATTTTAATTCTTTTATTGAAAATCTTTCAACAAGAATTACACATAGAAAACTTAAGACTGTTGCGGAAAAGAACAGATAAACTATTCTAACAATCTTACACAAAGTATACAACAAAATAACTAAGAACACTTAGAACAAAGCTATAAAGTTTTTCAAGCAAACTGGAAATTCTTGCACTTAGAGAATTCTTCCAGTTTGCGTAGAATATCAAGAGCTCACAGTAATCTTCAAAGTCTCTCAAGATGTGTGTATTTCAGTATGGAGAGCTCTTCCTTTTATAGTGACAAGGAGTGTGCAAGCATTGAATGCTTGAGACACTTGTCATCTTCACACTTGCTGAGGATGTTGACTTCTGGAAAGTTGTGAAGTCCTTGTCACCTTTTACTAGGTGCAGACAGAGTAGCTTGAGCAGATAACAGGGACCTTAGCTGAAAATGGATAATAAGACAGAAGGTCACTTTATCCATGTAGAAAATATCTTCTCAATTTGTCTTCTTATGTCTCTCAGTTTTGTCTTCTTTTGCTTCTCAAAATCTCTTTCAACAAATGCACCACCGAAGAAAGGTTGTAAGATTTCTTCCAAGACAAAATGAATTTGCTTCTCATTTTGTCTTATTATGTCTCTCACTTTTGTCTCCTTTTGCTTCTCAGATTTTCTTTCAAGAAAAGCACCACCGATGGAAACTTGAGATATGTGACACATCTTTGGAGAAAACATCTTTGAAGCTTCTTTGAGGTCCCACCGAAATGTCATTTGGGATATGTGACACATCTTTGAGATATGTGACATCATCTTTGAGATATATGACATCATCTTTGGGAAAAGCTTCTTTGAGACTAGGCCGAAATAGAGAGAAGTTTCGGTGGAAATACCACCGAAATTGTGAGAACAATTTCGGTGAACAATGACTTGTATGTTTGAGAAAAGATCTTTCACTTCCACAATGAGAGAATCTTTAATCTTGACTTTGGTTGATCTTTGACTTCACCAAACATTTGATATCTTGTACAAGCCATTACAAAGAACCATGCATCCAAAATTTCTCTAAGTATAAAATGTTTTTCAAAGTATAAAAGGAGATCATGAGGTCATCTTCAAATCTTGATGACCCAACAATCTCCCCCTATTTGATGATGACATCCATACTTAGAAAAACATGAGTAAGACAGTGAATAATGCAAGTTGACCCTTCTTTACTCTTTTGGGTTCTTTTTCACACAGTCCATTTTTTTTTTTTTTTTTTTTTTGTGTGTGTATGTATATATGATATTTACATATAAGAAAAAAAATAAAAAGGTATAGCTGTACAAATAATCGAAAGGAAAAGGAAAGAAGTATAAACAGTATAAACAGAATGAATATTACTTGCATCTTTGGAGGGGCGAGTTGAAACTTGTGTCTGGCTTGAGGATTCTTCATTTTGATCAGCAGCCTTAGGATACTTCTGCCCAACTGTTGCATCTTGGCATCTTTTCATGTTTAGCATCAGCATCCTTTGTCTTTGTTTTGCTCCCCCTCAGTTAGATCAGACGGTCTTTGTGTTTCTCCCCCTCAGTTAGATCCGCCCGGACTGAAGTGCTCCCCCTTGACCGGTCCGTCGATTTCCTCATTTTTTCAAGTTGGTCGCTGTATATGAGTACTGAGGGTTTATGTTGCTCCCCCTCAGATGAATTCTCCCCCTCAGCGGCCGACGTAGGAAAAACACCAAGAGAAAATGAAAAGATCGGCCAGAACCAAGACCAGTTTTTTTTTTTTTTTTTTTTTTTACCTTTCCACCGAAAATTGAGCAAAATCCACCGAAAATTGGCTATTTTCGGTAGGATTTTCGGTGGAAAATCGGTAGGATTTTTTTTTTTTTTTTTTTTTTTTTTTTTACCTTTCCACCGAAAATTGAGCAAAATCCACCGAAAATTGGCTATTTTCGGTAGGATTTTCGGTGGAAAATCGGTAGGATATTTTTTTTTTTTTTTTTTTTTTTTGCTTTTCCACCGAAAATGAAGGAGAGTCCACCGAAAATTGGCTATTTTCGGTAGGATTTTCGGTGGAAAATCAGTAGTAAAACTTCTAAGACATTATGGAGAAAATCTTCAAAGTGAAGAAAAGATTGGAATTTCATCTTCCAATTTGATGACCCAAAAAGATTGAGTTTGAGGATTTGGGGTGACATCTGTAGAAGAGTTTGTAGTGGGTGGATTGGTGGAGGGATTTGAGGTGGTGGATCGGTGGAGGGATTTGAGGTGGTGGATCGGTGGAGGGATTTGAGGTGGTGGATCGGTGGAGGGATTTGAGGTGGTGGATCGGTGGAGATTCGGTGTGGAATCGGTGTGGATCGGTGTAGACTCGGTGGTGGATCGGTGTGAGGATTCCACCGAGGAGTTTGAAGGATTGTACCGAATTTAGAAGGGTTTCACCACCGAATTTGAAGGGTTCCACCGAATTTGAGGGGTACCACCGATCGAGGAGGCAAAACATATGATGGGAAGTAAAGTATGGTGGGATATGGTTTTGGTTTGGTGGTTAAGGAAAATTTCGGTGGTGAGGTTTAGAAAAGAAATGGGTTTAAAAAATAGAAGAGGAGGGTGAATAAATAAAGGTGGCCACAAAAAGAAAGAAAAGTTTATGGATGTGAGAAGGGTTTAAATGAGATTTTTGGTGGAAAGAAAATCGGTGTGGGCTGGTTGGGTTTCTTCTCAGCAGAAAATAAGGGTAGAAGGGTGGAAAAGAAATTTGGTGAACAAGATTCGGTGAAAGAGAAAAATGAATTCGGTGAAGAATGGGGAAATGGTTTTAAAAAAAAATTGTGGATGAAATTTGAATTTCGGTGGATGAAATTCAATTTTGGTGGTTTTAAGAAAAGGTGATACCAGATTTTGTACTTTTCGGTGGTCGTGAGATTGCATGGTAAGAAAGTATTTTGGTGGAAGAAATTAGTAATTAGTTTTATTAAATTATTATTATTATTATTTATTATTATTTTAATATATATATATATACACATCGGTGAAACCGAAAGTATGTATATATATACATATTTATAATAATAATAATAATAATAATATAATAATCATAATAATAATTTCAATACCCTAAACCAATGCATCCTAAACAACGCCTATTCTTTAGTGGGTAGAGCAGTAAGATGAGAACTGGGAGGCTTTTCAAAAACAAGGAGATCTTGAAGGTTTTGTCAACTTTCTCACTTGTTCACATAGATCCATCTGCCCAGCTCAAAATCTGCAATCACAAAGAATTTAATTTCCAGGTACCCATTTTGAAGGTGGGTCCTTTTGGGTTAGAAGAAAAAGAATGACAAGAATTTATATCACTCAGAATAATTCTTTATTTCACACAGTCTTTGGCAAAATGAGAAATATCACCACAGATATAGCATTTTCTATAAAGAGAGTTCCTTTTAGAAACTTGACATTTTTCCTAACTTTTGCTCAAAGATTTTGAAGAGATAACAAAGAATGGGGGTGCATCACATAGAATTCATATTTCAAAAATTGGGAGTACATAAATCCTTTCTTTTGAATTGGACATTTTGAAACTCACAGATTTAAGAAGAAAATCGGTATGAGAAGTCATAAAGTTATTTTTGGAAAATTTTTGGAGGATTTCCTTTTAAGACAGAAACAACACCCAGAGACTAGCCAAATAAAATTTCCAAAATTTATGTTTTCAGATGTGATGGCAGAAATTATGAACACATAGCAAAAGAGTTTGAAATAAGAGAATTCATAAAAGATAGATAAAACACATAGTATGTACCTGTGAAGAGTAGAAGAAGCACTTAGCTGATACAAGAGCAGTTGAGGAGTCATTCGCTTTCAGATGTGGGTTCATCTGCCAAATCATAAGATTTAGCAGGCAGACCCTTTCCTCTTCTGACAAGTCTTTCATTTCTTTCCTTTTCTCTCTTGTATTTCTCCTTGTATCTTTCAGCCCGGTCAAAATTTGCAGAAGAGGAAGATTGGCTGAAATTTTTGGAAAATCGGTGGGAAGCACTTCTAAGTCTTTCAAGGTTTCTACTTTTACACTCAGAAGCAAAATGACCCTTTTTACCACAGTTAAAACATTCCTCATTAGATTTATATAAAGGAGAGTGTTTGGAGAGAGAAGAGGATGAATTTCTATCGAACTTAGATTTTCCAGAAGAGAGATGAGATTTGGATTTAGAGTGCCCATCCAACATGGCCATTTCATCAGATAATTTATCAGCTGAAGTTTCCTCACATTCATCCTTAGCATCACTAAGATATGCTTCTGAATGATCATTGGGATCTTCTTGACTATTATGGTCAGAGTCAGATGGGTAGGTGATTTTTGGAAAACACTTAGTCTTTTTGGAAGAGTCACTCAGGAGAGCTAGAGAAGAGTTCTTTATAAACTTTTGCAGTTTCGTCTGCTCATAGTTGAAAAGAGTACCATAAAGAACAGTAAGAGGCATATGATCAAGATCCTTGGTTGTCTTTATACAAGTACAGATATTTTCCCAAAAATCGGGAAGACAGTCCATAAATTTGCACAGGACTTCCTCATTGTCATACATTCTACCTAACAGCTTTAAGTCATTAAGAAGACTGTTAAAGCGATTATAGTAGTTGGAGAGAGATTCTCCTTTCTCATAAGAAAAGAGTTCATATTTTCTAACAAAACCAATTTTTCTGCTCTTTTTAACTTCATTTGTACCTTCGTACAAAACACACAGAGTGGACCACATCTCTTTGGCAGTAGAGAGATTTACCAGAGAGTGGTACACTTCATCAGGAAGAGAGAGAGCAATGATAGTTCTAACTTTAGAATCAAGAGACACAAGTCGTTTTTCCTCATCAGTATATTTCTTAGGATTTTTAAGAATGTAACGACCAGTAGCAGCAGATTTTTCTTCATCAGACGAATCATTAGAATCATCTTTTTCCATGGTTTCTTTACCCGGCCTCTGCGTTTCATAGCGAGCCCAAACTCTGGGGATAAAGGGTCCCTCTTGGAGAATGGTTGGATATCTAGTATCCACTCCTTCCATGAACAGCATCATGCGGCTTTTCCACAAAGAGAAGTTGTTAGCATT
This sequence comes from Saussurea involucrata, assembly GCA_033807775.1. Taxonomy (NCBI): domain Eukaryota; kingdom Viridiplantae; phylum Streptophyta; class Magnoliopsida; order Asterales; family Asteraceae; genus Saussurea; species Saussurea involucrata. Next base: position 14,500,981 of record CM066314.1, read on the forward strand.
GAACTTAGGAGGTTTTGAAATGGAGCCATTTTCAGAAAAGTTATTTTGAAAAGAGTTTTCAATAGTTGAAGAAGAGGAGGCAGCCATCGCAGATCAAGTTTATGGGATTAAACTTTCTGCTCTGATACCACTTGTTAGTCCCAGATGGCTATAACAAGTATTGTAGAAGGGGGGGTTGAATACAATACTCAAAATTTTCACAATTTTAATTCTTTTATTGAAAATCTTTCAACAAGAATTACACATAGAAAACTTAAGACTGTTGCGGAAAAGAACAGATAAACTATTCTAACAATCTTACACAAAGTATACAACAAAATAACTAAGAACACTTAGAACAAAGCTATAAAGTTTTTCAAGCAAACTGTAAATTCTTGCACTTAGAGAATTCTTCCAGTTTGCGTAGAATATCAAGAGCTCACAGTAATCTTCAAAGTCTCTCAAGATGTGTGTATTTCAGTATGGAGAGCTCTTCCTTTTATAGTGACAAGGAGTGTGCAAGCATTGAATGCTTGAGACACTTGTCATCTTCACACTTGCTGATGATGTTGACTTCTGGAAAGTTGTGAAGTCCTTGTCACCTTTTACTAGGTGCAGACAGAGTAGCTTGAGCAGATAACAGGGACCTTAGCTGAAAATGGATAATAAGACAGAAGGTCACTTTATCCATGTAGAAAATATCTTCTCAATTTGTCTTCTTATGTCTCTCAGTTTTGTCTTCTTTTGCTTCTCAAAATCTCTTTCAACAAATGCACCACCGAAGAAAGGTTGTAAGATTTCTTCCAAGACAAAATGAATTTGCTTCTCATTTTGTCTTATTATGTCTCTCACTTTTGTCTCCTTTTGCTTCTCAGATTTTCTTTCAAGAAAAGCACCACCGATGGAAACTTGAGATATGTGACACATCTTTGGAGAAAACATCTTTGAAGCTTCTTTGAGGTCCCACCGAAATGTCATTTGGGATATGTGACACATCTTTGAGATATGTGACATCATCTTTGAGATATATGACATCATCTTTGGGAAAAGCTTCTTTGAGACTAGGCCGAAATAGAGAGAAGTTTCGGTGGAAATACCACCGAAATTGTGAGAACAATTTCGGTGAACAATGACTTGTATGTTTGAGAAAAGATCTTTCACTTCCACAATGAGAGAATCTTTAATCTTGACTTTGGTTGATCTTTGACTTCACCAAACATTTGATATCTTGTACAAGCCATTACAAAGAACCATGCATCCAAAATTTCTCTAAGTATAAAATGTTTTTCAAAGTATAAAAGGAGATCATGAGGTCATCTTCAAATCTTGATGACCCAACAGTATATATAAATACATACCTATTGTCTTCAAAAGCATCATTCAACAAAGTGTCAAGAACTCTCATTTTCTCAAACACTCTCAAGTCTTTTAACACTTACTCTTAACTCACAACTTTCTAATACTTCATCTATTTTCTTGTTTTCAAGATCAAAGAAAGTTTGTGATACCAAGCATAAAACACAAGTATTCTTCACACTGTAGTAAGTGTGTGAGATAGATCCAACTAGCATCCACATTGTGGTGTGGAAAATAGCTAGAACTTGAGTTCATTTTTCAAGTATTCAAATCTTGTGTAATCAAGTGTTCATACGATGTGTTTCTACCTTAAAAGAACAATATATTGGACCGTCTCGTTGAGTTCACTCAACAAAGAGGATTAGCCCGGTTTTGGGTGAACCTCTATAAATTTGTTTGTATCTTTCTTCCCTATCTCTTTATATTTTGTTTGTTTGCTTGTTGTGTTAAAAGTTAACAAAAAGAATTCATCTTGTGTATTGATATATATTTTCTTAAAAATACTTTAAGAACAATTTTTTAGATGTAAACAACCTCTCCCCCAGGTTGTCCTAACAATATATATATATATATATATATATGATGAAAATGAAAATGAAAATTGAACTTATGACATGAAATATTTTGTTATGTAATTAAAAAATAACTATTTAACACAAAACTGAATTAAATTTTGGATCTACATTCAAGTTGTCATCTTCTGTTTGTATAGTTTTTTTCTATTCAAAACATTTCACTTTTCTCACCAATATGGGACAATCAAGATTTCACTACAATTCACCATTTAACAAATATTTCATTCTCATTGTGCCGATAAGTATGAGTTGACACAAAGACATCGCATCCTTCTTTCTTATATAACGTTACTTATTTCAATATTCAACTACTCACCAAAGTGGAACAACTTAATCCCAACCACAATCCATAATTTGAGAACTCATCCATTCTCAAAATGTCACATCAAATACCCCCCGGTTGTTTCATTTTACCTATTACATGAAATATTTTGTCATGTAATAAAAATAACTATTTGACTCAGAATTGGATCAAATTTTGGATCCACATTCAAGTTCTCACTTTTTCTCTTCAAAGTCTTTCACTTTCTTACCAATGTGGAACAATCAAGATTTCACTACAATTCACCATTTAACAAATACTTCATTCTCATTGTGTTGATGAGTATGAGTTGACACAAAGACATCTCATCATTCTTTCTTATACAACGTTACTTATTTCAATATTCAACTACTCACCAAAGTAGAACAACTTAATCCCAACCACAGTCCATAATTTGAGAACTACTTCATTCTCAAAATGTCACATCAATTATCCCCGGTTGTTTCATTTATATATATATACATATATATATATATATATATATACATATATATATATATGTGTGTGTGTGTGTGTGTGTATATATATATATAATGAAAATGAAAATTTTAACTATTACATTAAATATTTTGTCATGTAAATAAAAGAATAACTATTTAACCCAAAATTGAATCAAATTTTGGATCTACATTCAAGTTCTCATCCTCTCTTTATATAGCCTTTTTCTCTTCATAGTCTTTCACTTTCTTACCAATGTGGGACAATCAAGATTTCACCACAATTCACCATTTAACAAATACTTCATTCTTATTGTGCCAAGTCGTCCACCTTGGTTTCTTTTTTAATATATATATATATATATATATATATATATATATATATATATATTTATTTACTATGCATAATAAGAGGGAAAGATCTAGAGTTTTTATTGAGTGGTTGTACCTTTTAGGTGAATTAAAGGTATGTAAAGTTGTAGTTTTAGTTAAATTTCATCTTTTTTGGATTGATTTCAAAATATTTTAAATTTCTTGAGTTGATTTTAAAAGTTTTTTATTTTTATTTTTTGGTTGATATTCCATGTATTTTCTAATAATCCGGAGCACTCCTTCAAAATTTAGCAGATACACCTTCAAAAATATAAAAATTAATTCTACTTGCACAAATAAGTTGAGCGGATAAACAAGATCCCGCTTGGGGATTAATAGTTCCCTGTTGCATAATAAAACTCATAATTTGTTGTTTACAATAATTTTTTAGACCAATTTGAGCAAAATTCTTTTTGGTAACCATGGGTTTTCGGGTCAGAGCTTACGTGCATCGACTAATCCCCTGGACGACCATGAATGGCCTGGTGGAGTCATCGCAGGTGAATTCTTCATGGCCACAAACGTTTTGGCAGTACATGGATTTGAACCCAGGGTAGATGAGATTTTCCATTACACCACTCTAAGGGGCCGTTTACCAAATGCTTAACCGGGTAAGCTCTTACCTGTCAAATTTAACACTGTCACTTACTTGTCGGGTAAGATTTTAGTCTGTCAAATCGGTTTCGAATGCAACAATTCACCGGTAAGCGCTAACCGTGGTAAGAGTCGTTGCCATCACCTACAGGGGTAAGACTCTCGGTCATTTCGTTCGCTCTTACCGGGTAAGATTTTTGGTCCTTGCCATATCAATCCGGTCGATAATGTGACTTGGTAAACGTTTACCCAGGTAAGTGTTTGGTAAACGACCCCTAAGACTTAACTAGTGCACTATAACCCAAATGGTTAATTTGAGCAAACCTGAATAAACTATTACCTTTAACTTTTATCTTTAATTTGTGTTACTGATTTATCATTTTATTATATTATATAATCTTATGGCAAAGTGGGATATTTATATCTAGGGTTTGTCTTAAAAATTACCAAATACAGGATATTTAAGATAGTGTAACTTTTCTTATTCGTAAATAGATGCATCTTTAGTATTTTTACGGAAGTACACAAATTAAGGGGCTGTTCGTCTGTTTGGCAGTTGCTGAATGGTTTGGTGCAGAATGATTAAGTGGTCATAATGATTAAAAGGCTCTTATGATATAGTTCAAAGTGAAATATGGTTGTTTTGTAATTGTTCAGAATCAAATCAGGACGCTTAATGGTTAAGGGAAGACCATGATACAAAATCATTCAGAGGTGAAAACTTATGAACCCAAGACGTTTTCCTTGATCTTTACAATGAAAGGTACAGGCAATATATACAAGAGATACAAAGCTAATCTAGGAAACGATAATCATTTATTCTAGGAGATAATCATCTATTCTAGGAGAGGATAATTACAATATACATATTCTATATTTATAATATTGCTAATACACCCCCTCAGTTAAAGCGGGAGGTTTTCGAACGCTGAGACTGTCTCTGAATTCATCAAAGAGGACACCCGGAAGTCCTTTGGTGAAGATATCTGCTAGTTGATAACGGGACGGAACATGAAGCACTCATACTTCACCTTTAGAGACCTTTTCTCGTACAAAATGAATGTCCATTTCAATGTGCTTGGTTCGTTGATGTTGGACAGGATTTCCGGATAAGTAGACGACACTGACGTTATCACAGTAGACTAGTGTAGCTTTTCGGATAGGGCAATTCAGTTCCAAAAGAAGATTTCGAAGCCAACACGACTCAGAAACCACATTCGCCACACCTCGATATTCAGCTTCAGCGCTTGATCGGGATAAGGTGGGTTGACGTTTAGATGACCATGAGAGTAAGTTGTCCCCAAGAAAAACGCAATATCCGGAAGTGGAGCGCCGCGGGTCTGGACAGCCACCCCAGTCAGCGTCAGTGTACGAAATCAGAGAATTAAGAGATGATTTATATAAATGCAAGCCCAGATGTAGAGTTCCCTGAAGATATCGAATGATTCTTTTCAACGCACGCATATGACTATCTCGTGGATCATGCATGTGTAAACAAATTTGCTGCACCGCGTAGGAGATATCTGGCCGAGAGAACGTAAGGTATTGTAAGGCACCGACGAGACAGCGAGGGGGATCATCACATGGTTCACCCGATTTGGCGCTGATTTTGGCCTTAGTGTCAACAGGTGTGCCGCACGGGGCACACGCTGACATTCCAGCCCGTTCGATGATCTCTTCGGCGTATTTGCGTTGAGAGAGAAGGATCCCGTCCTTATGACGTGTGACAGCAATGCCCAAGAAAAAACTAAGAGGCCCGAGATCTTTCATGGCAAACTCCGAACTGAGAGATTGCATGATGGTGGAGCGCAGTTTGTCGCTAGAGGTCGTGAGTATTATGTCATCGACATACAAGAGAAGATAGGCACAATCATGTCCGCGACGATAGATAAATAGTGAATGATCACATCTGCTATGAGAGAACCCGAGAGTGTAAACATAATCTGCAAATCGTTGGTACCACACCCGAGGAGCCTGTTTAAGGCCATATAGAGATCGTTGGTACATGATTGGGGTAATTCGGATCTCGAAAACCCAATGGTTGATGCATGTAGACTGTTTCGTTCAAAGTGCCATGCAAAAATGCGTTTTTCACGTCAAGTTGATGAATCGACCAGGATTTGGATAAGGCAATGCTTAACACGGAACGAATTGTTGCCGGTTTAACAACGGGGCTAAATGTTTCCGTGCAGTCGATTCCAACCTGTTGAGACCTGCCATCCCCAACAAGTCTAGCTTTGTGCCGCTCAAATGAACCATCAGAGTTGAATTTGTGACGAAAAATCCACATAGATCGAATAATATTAGTATCTTGTGGTCGAGGAACTAACTCCCACGTACCGTTTTTAATCAGCGCAGTATATTCGTCATACATGGCGACTTTCCAATTTGGGTCGGACAAGGCGAGGTGTGGGCTTTTTGGTAAGGGTGATGGTTGAGTGACGGAGGAGAGATTAAAGAGTTGTTTTGGTTTAAAGGTACCAACTTTAGAACGTGTGGTCATAGGGTGTGTGGGTTGGGTGGTTGGATGTGTAGGTAACGAGTTAGGGGAGGCGATGATGGGTGGAATTGGGGAGGGATTGGGTATGGGTGAGGAAGGTGGTGTGGGAATAGTGGCAGTAGGAGAGGAGAAAGAATGGTCTGAGGTTTGTAGAGGGGTGGCGTGGATGGGTGTGGAGTATGGTGTGAGCACCGTAAGGGTAGGTGTGGCTGGTGAGTTGTTGTTGGGTGTCGTGGGTGTGGGAATTGTAGTGGGGAGTGGGACAGAAGCATCGCAAGTGGGAGCAAGAGGAGTGGGTGGTGGTTTTAGACTAGAGAAAGGGAAGACGGACTCATCGAATTTGACATGCCGAGAGAGAATTATTTTCCTGGTAGAAATGTTGAAACACTTATAACCACGATGGTGTTTGGGATACCCTAGGAAGACACATGGTGTGGATCGTGGTTGTAGTTTGTTAATGGTGGTGGAAGGGAAGAGAGGGTAACAAAGACACCCGAAAGTGCGGAGATGAGAGTAAGAAGGGTGACGATTGTAAAGAATGTGTGTGGGTGTTTGTTTGGAAAGTAATTTTCTTGGGAGGATGTTGAGCAAATAGGTGGCCATGTCTAAAGCATGATCCCAAAATTTTGGAGGTGTAGAAGAGTGAGTGAGAAGAGCGCGAATAAGATTGTTAATGGTTCGAATTTTTCGTTCGGCCTTCCCATTTTGAGCGGAAGTGTGGGGACAAGAGAAACGAAAAATCATTCCAGATTGGTCACAAAATTGCTGAAAGGAAGAATTGGTGAATTCTGTGCCATTGTCACATTGGAGACTTTTTATTTTCACCCCAAATTGGGTGTGTACGTAGTTAAAGAAGCGATAAAAGGTAGATAAAACTTGGGATTTTGTTCCCAAGGGAAAAGTCCATAGAAAATTTGAATAATCGTCTAAAAAGAGTATATAATACTTGTGACCCGTGGTGCTTGGGGTAGGGGATGTCCACAGATCGGTATGAATTATATCAAACGGTAAAGAGGTCGAAGACATTGAATTAAAAAACGACAATTTAGTATGTTTGCCCAAAACGCAAGCTTGACAAGACGATAAGTTAAATGTCTTATTACAATCAATAATCCTATCACTACGAAGAGAATCTAAGATAGATGTGCCGGGATGGCCTAGACGAGCATGCCATAAACTTGAAGAGATGGCAGCAAACGCGGAAGAAGAGGTGGGTGCTGGCTTGACTTTGGCGAGGGATGTGGTGATAGGGTATAGATCTCCAAAACTGTTACATCTCATTACAACCTTCCCCGTCTGAAATTCCTTTACAGAAAACCCAAATGGATCAAATTCAATAGAGACATTATTGTCAGAAGTGAAACGACGAACATAAACTAAATTCTTAATGAGTTTAGGGGCATAAAGAATATTATTGAGGTGTAATGGAGGATTGGACGGGGTAAGGGTCTTTTGTCCGAAACCACAAATCGGAATTTGTTGTCCACTACCGACCATTATATTTCGATTACTACGTAAATTAAAAAAGTTCGTAAGAGTACCTTGAGAAGTAGTCATGTGAGATGTTGCACCGGTATCCATGTACCAGTTCTCATCAGGTTGATTGAGGGTCATGGTGTGTAAAGCTGCTTCAATGTTCGTTGGTTCGCATTCAGAGTCAACTGATTGAGCATGAAAAACCTGTTGTGGTGCAGATCCGAGAATGCCCGGCTTTTGGCTGGAGCTTTGTGGGCTTGGTGGTCGAGGCCATGGGGCCGTAGGATAGGGACATGGTGGGTACGACCAGTTTTGGTTCCACCCGAACCATGGTGGCGGATACGACCACTGTCCCGAATAATTAGTCGGAGTTGGGGATCGGTGTTGGGGATAATTAGCCGGGTTGCGATTCTGGTATTGAGGTGTGCCGCCACGGTTTTGAACATTCCGGCCACCGCGTCCAGATCTGCCGCGGTCGGATCTCCCACCCCCTCGATTTCCGGGGCGATAAGGATTGCTCGGTCGGTTGCTAGAAGAGTTGACGGTGGTGTCTTCGGGAGAGGAGAGAAAGGCTGCGTTTGCGGCGGCAGCAGTGGCGGCCATTGCAGCTTGCTTGGTTTTCCGGGTTTCTTCCAAGACAAGTCGAGATCGTGCTTCATAAAAGGGAGGGAGATGCGTCATTTGTTGAATGTTGGAAGCAACGTTGTCGTAGTTCTCGTTGAGGCCGGCCACAAGTTGAAGAACAAGACGGTGGTTTTCGACCGGAGAACCAACATTAGCGAGTTGATCCGCAATCATCTTAAGTTCTTGGCAGTAATCTGAAACGTTGGAAAAAGAATCCAACCGAATGTTAGAGAACTGATTTTCAAGAAGAACATCACGGGAATTTTTATTGTCTTGAAAAATTTGTTTCAAGTTCTCCCATGCTTGGTGCGCCGTGGTGTCGGGTTCAATGATCGTATGGAGTAGATCATTGGATATGGTGCTATAAATCCATTGAAGGACCGTAGCATCCAATCGTGACCATAGCTCTTTGTCAGTATCCTGTTTTGGTTCTTTGTCTGTTGAAGAAGAAGGAGGAGCGGCTGAAGGTATGATATGATGAAGGACTTGGTGAACCCGACAATGAATCTTGAAGAGTTCATCCCAAGAGATGTATTGACCTTTTTCCATCTCGAGCACGATGGGGATGGCGTTCTTGATGTTGGATACGGAAAAAGCAGGGTGAGCCATGGAGAGAAGAGGAGGAAACGGCGATGAGTGTTTGGGAGGTGGAAGAATGAGGAATCAGATTATTGTAGCTCTGATACCATGAAAACTTATGAACCCAAGATGTTTTCCTTGATCTTTACAATGAAAGGTACAGGCAATATATACAAGAGATACAAAGCTAATCTAGGAAACGATAATCATCTATTCTAGGAGATAATCATCTATTCTAGGAGAGGATAATTACAATATACATATTCTATATTTATAATATTGCTAATAGTTTTAGAACCATTAAGAGGCAGACTATTTTTTTGCCAAACAAGATTCACCTCTTAGCGATTCAGAGGTTTCCTCTTAATGGAACCATTAAGAGGTAAATGAGTTCTGATTGTTGTAGAGGAATCGCAAAGCTTTTCTTTAATGTCGTAATTTGTAAATGAGATCGATAAACGACCATCGTTCCTACAGTTAATCATGTTAGACCTTGACGAGATCAAAAAATGGCATCTAGAGGTACGAAAATGGTAACCTCCTTTATTTTTATAGATAGCTACGAGTATTATAAGCGTATAAAAAAATCTTCAATGTCATTTCATGATTAAAAATAACACATACATACGACCACTTATGCATAAGTGCATAACGTATGACAACCAATACATACAATGGACAAACAAATTTTGAAACACATGACATGATTCTCTTATACCAATAAAACTCGAAGAGTATAATCGTCAATTAACTTTCTATTCCAAATAAAATTTTTGACTAACGATAGGGCTTCATTTGCGTTAGGCGATGACAAAGTCTGGAAACGTACTTTTAATCAGGTTACTTTGAATGTACCAGAATAAAATCATGAATTGCAAATCTTTTATTTCCTCCTATGTCAATGAGAATAATCTTATTCATTTGGCGTTTATTATAACATCTCCAACATGTACGTTAAACTTTCTCTCTTTTGTTCCCAATTTGGAAATTTCCCGATTCTCTTTTATATTTTCATTATTTTATGAAAGACTTTATGACAACTGTTAGAGCAATTTTTTCACAAAATTTCTTAAATAACATAGTCATTCAAGATTCTTTTTTTTGAAGGGTGTCATAGACTATGCCTAGACTAATTCTTTGGCAAATTATGACTGTAAGACATCGGCGCTGATTAAACCTCAGTGGCCACAATTGTTGTGTACGTCTGGATTCGAACCCTGGACAAATGAGATATTCCACCCCATCCTCCAAGACCTTAGCCGGTACGCCACAACCCTTTTGGTTGTTATTCAAGATTCTTTGACACAATATATCCTTCATTTATAGAAAAATTTAAAAGAGGATGAAAAGTCAGCTTTACCCCCACATAAAATCTTTGACATTTGAGGTTAGCTAGGTTGGTGACAATTTGTGAACATGTGTCATGTGTATGTACATTCGTCTTGTCACTTGCCTTCGTCTTGAAGTAATTCCTTTTTTTCCAACTATTTAAATTTTTATAATTAAAAGTTACAATAAAACTAGTGTAATCTCGGAAATAAACTCAAATTCATTCCTCATCTTTAGTGAGCTTTGAACTCATGACCTCCTACAAGACTAAGAGCTCTGATAACTTTCGACTGTTTATACAATCGTTTTATTTAATAAAATAACTGTTCATGTTAAAGTTCCAAAAAAGAACACTTCAGTTTACAGAATGAAATTTAAATAAATTGTGAAATTGTAAAAAAAAAAAAATAACAACCATCCTACCAAAAATATATATTTTTTAAATAAATATTCAAAATACCCAAGAAAATAAAATCCTATGTCGATATGAATTCTTTAGAAGTGGCCCAAAATATAGCAAGCCCAAGATTCAAGATTACCTTCTTTGTTTTAAGACAAGATTCAAGAATCAAGATTACCTATACACAACTTTTCACATCCACTTTCTCTAATATATTCTATTCTTATCGGTTATTAAATTTGTTGTTTTTTTATTTTAAATTCTTATCATATTAACATAAATAATTGTATATGAACTAAAATACATTAAAATAAATTATTATTTTTAACAAATTATATCAATGTAATCATCTATTCGATAACTTCGAAATGAGTTTAATATTAAATCTATTTGGACTTAATTATATTATTAAATATCATGAATATTTATGAATTAATTTGTTTTAAATTCTTTACGTTTTCATTTTTCATTTACACCTTATTTACGGTTATTTTTGAATTTTTAAGAGATACAAATCTCACTTACATCATGTACAAGTTTAAAAACTTCAAAACGTCCACGTTCAACATGATAATTAAAAATACAATTATTTTTATTTTTAAATCACACGTTATACATTTATAATTATTTATTTAATTTACTTTATATCTCTTCTATTTCTATTTTTGTATTTTACACCCTTATCATATTAACATACATAATCATATATAAACTAAAATACATTAAAAATATGTTTATTTTTTTCACAAATTATACCATTATACTTGTATCATCAAAACCTTCAATTTTTTTGATCGATTGACCATATTGATCTTGAATTTATATGCGATTTAAAAGACCTAAAATCATAAAATTGTCGTAGTGTGATGGAGAATATGACTGAACATGAAACAATGTTATTTTTCGAGTTCTCTGTACAAAAGGTTAAATTGAACATATTATTAAGAACAAAGAAATACTTGATACTTACAACTGAAAAACTCACTACAAGATCACTCACACTCAAATCATCTTCAAGAGATATGAAGATGATATCACAAACCCTAAATTCTAAACGAGAGAAAACTAAACACTGAGATGAAAAATGAAATTGATGTTATGAGAAAACCCTAATATCTCATTCCTTTTATACACTTTACTAGTGTGCGCCCCGCGCGTTGCGCGGTAGCGAGTAATATTTTAAAGAATTACTTGATCGCATTAAGATAAAAAGTAATTCATCGGTTAATACTAATGAGATACGATTTAAAACGAAAAATGCAATTCCATAAGTGTATCGTTTTCATCTACTGATTACCATTTGTTGTTACGAATAAATTAAGATTTATTGGTAATAATTTTGTTGTTATATTGTTTAGAACTCAAACGACACACCAAACATCTTGTTGTTACGAATGGTTTGAAGAATTTTTTCCCCCAAAAAGGGTTTGACTAAACTTAGTGAACTCTATGAGTTTCCACAAATTAAACATGTATCCCTCTCTTGTTGTCAATATATGTTAACATGTTTCATAAAAATGTTAATCTTCTTATCAGTGTGAGATTACCAAACTCATTTCAAATTTATATACAACTTTCCTTCATCATTTCTTGTAGTCTATTTCATTCTCCAATCTAGCATTCCCTCATCAATATGGAATGACTAAAATAATACCACAGTGCAAGATTTAAGAATAAAAAATCTTACAATGACACTTCAAATACCCTTGGTTATTTCTTTTATACATATAAATAAATAAAGATAGAAAATGTAAATATTTTTCTATTTATATATATATATATATATGTTATATAAATATTTATGTTATCTTTTGTAAAATATCTATTGAGATATTAGTCAAAAGACGTTTCACAATGGTACCTCAAATTATTTTGGTTATTTCTTATATATATATATATATAGATTGTTTATTCAATATTTGAAAATTCTAAAATCTTATGACTTTTGGGTCGTACCTTATTGATTGTTTAATTGTGTTTGTAAAAAAACTTCGTTTTAACAATCATTAATCTCTTTTTAATTTTCAATAACACCTTCTCCTATTAATACACTCTCATTTTTTAATATATCACAATTCACTATTTGAGAGTACTAAAATCTTATGGCTTGACATAATGTCATTATATCCATCTTTTTTAAACAAACATCTTTATTCCAATGTTTCAACTTCTTACCAACGTGGGATAGCTACAACTAAACCACAATCCACTATTTGATACTCAACTCTCATGGCGTTAACTCCCATCTTTTGGGTTTTCCTTTTAACTAATTAAAGATATGAAATGTTTAACTATTACATGAAATGTTTTGTCATGTAAATAAAATATAACTATTTAACCCAAAAATAGATCAAATTTTATATGAATCATCAAGCCATATCTTATCATTTATATAGCCACTCACACTTCCAACTTTTCACTTTTGTCACCAATGTGGGACAATGAAGAATCAACCACAATTCACCATTTGATGAATATTTGATTCTCATGATGCCACCTCATTACTCTTGGGTTTTCCTTTAAGGATATGAAATGTTTAACTATTACATGAAATGTTTTGACATGTAAATAAAAAATAACTATTTAACCCAAAAATGGATCAAATTTTGTATGAACTTTCAAGCCATGTCCTCTCCTTTATATAGCCACTTACACTTCCACCTTTTCACTTTTGTCACCAATGTGGGACAATGAAGAATCAACCACAATTCACCAATTTGATGAATACTTGATTCTCATGATGCCACCTCATCAACCATGGATTCTTCTTTAATATATATATTGATATTGATTAATTGCAATCCAGCCCTTGACTGAAAAGCCCTTCTGCAACAGGTAATTGCTCCGCTACCCTTTTTGACTCTTTTCCTTGCAACGCTGGCCACTACTTTCAGATATTGACACAACCAGTCCTCATACAAAAGAAACATTAACAATAAATTAAGTTAGTAAATAAGATGACAAGATTGGTTACTTTTAACAATTTATCTTTTAACACCCGCCCTCAATCTTGACATCGAAAAAGATCCAACATATTTAACTTTGAAACAAGGTAATTATGTTGATTTACACCAAGTGACTTAGTAAAAACATCCGCTGGATTTTATGTAGATAATACTTTTACAGTTTTAATCATTCCAGTAGCTACTTTATTTCTTATTTGATGTATTTCAATTTCAATATGTTTGGTCATTTAGTGAAATACTGGGTTGTTAGCAATTTGAATGGCAGATTTGTTGTCGCAATTTAAACTTACTGGAAGTAAGTTATCAACCCTTAAATCTGTCAAAATGCTAATTATCCAGATTATTTCACATAAAGCAGCAGCCATAACTCTATACTCGGATTCAGCGGAAGAACGAGAAACAGTAGATTGTTTCTTGCTCCTCCATGAAACCATACAGTTACCCAAAAATAAGCAATACCCAGTTACTGGCCATCTAGTTGATAAGCATTTCCCCCAATCAGCATCAACATAGGCGGTAAGCTTAAAATCAGTAGATAAACATTCAGAAAAATAAATACCCTTACGAGGAGAAGCTTTTAGATATCTCAAAACCCGAAGTGCTAGTTTCAGGTGAGATTGACGAGGGGAGTGCATGAACTGACTCAAACAGTGTACAACAAAGGAAATATCTGGACGTGTGGCTAATAGATAAATAAGTCTACCAATCAGTTTTTGATATCCAGTAAAATACTTCAAAGGAGGATCTTTTGATTCTGATCCAACAGAATCAGTAACTATAAGATTCATGTCCATTGGAGTATTTATTGGTTTACAACCTAAGTATCCAAAGTCATTTAAAAGTTCCAGACAATATTTTCTTTGTGACATACATATACCTCTGTCAGTTTCCAGAATTTCAATTCCCAAAAAGAATTTTAGAAGACCCAAATCTTTTATTTTGAAATTTGACTGTAAATGATGTTTATCACGATTAATCTCAGATTCAGAGTTACCAGTCAAAATTATATCGTCAACATATACAAGAAGAACTACAAAAATATTACCTGAAGTTTTAGTAAATAAAGAGTAGTCACTAGTACTTTGAACAAACCCGTGTTCAATTAAACAAGATGAAAATTTGGCGTACCATTGTCGTGGAGCCTGTTTGAGTCCATATAATGACTTTACAATCTTGCAAACTCTTTTGACATTAGGTGAAAAATATCCTGGTGGCAAACTCATGTAAACTTCCTCTTCTAAATCTCCATAGAGGAAAGCATTGTTTACGTCGAGTTGACACAATGGCCAACGGTTTTGAACAACAAGAGCAATTACACACCTGACAGTGACCATCTTTACTACAGGAGAGAATGTTTCCTCGTAATCAATATGTTCACGTTGACTGTAGCCTTTGGCTACAAGCCGAGCTTTGTATCTTTCAATTTCTCCGGTGGATTTATATTTTATTCTATATATCCACCTACATCCTATAGACTTACGACCAGGTGGCAACTCAGTTAGGACCCAAGTCCCATTCCTATACAATGCTTCCATCTCATTATTCATAGCATCTACCCAGTTCTGGTCTTTACTAGCTTCAAAGAAGCTATCAGGCTCGAAAGATTTGTTTAAGGTAGATACAAAACAAAAATTATGTGTACTAAGACTGGAGTAATTAACAACCTTTTCAATTACATATTTAACTTTACCCTCAACAATATAGTCATCAAATCTTTTAGGTAAGTTAGATGGTCTATTAGATTTTCGAATAGAAGTCATAGTTTGATCAGAACTACTACCCTCAGGAGGGGACTCCAAATGGTCATCACTATTAAAGCGAACTCTTAATTGTCGAAAACCAACAGCCTGTGAACTACTGGTACCCTCAGTACTACCTGGGTTAGTGGACCCGACAGCCCTGTCAGAAATATCATTACTGTTAGTACTACCAGGGTCACTAGACCCGACAACCCTAGTTTGGCTTCCAAGTTGATCACGATTGCTTCTATTATCAGAACTATTTAAAATATTTTCATTTGGAGGACTCACCCTAATCTCATCATAGGGCAATTCAGAAGCAGAATCATGTAACACCTCGATTTTTATCATAAAGTGTTACGTTTGGGTTATTGAATAATTTGAGTATAATTATTTGATATATTAATTTTAGAGTTTATCCCCGAGTAAGTTACGTTATTTGTTTCACGGAGTTATAAGTTAAGGGGTAAGCTTTAATTTTAATTTATAAGTTGGAGGGTAAAAGTTGCCAATAGATGAAAGTATGGGGATGGAGGTGGTCAAAGTGGTGAAACCACTTAACCCACCGCCTCATTTTAATTGTATAGATGAATGAGATGGTTTTGCTCATTTTTGGCATTTTAGACTTTTGTAAGTGTGTGTGTGTTACTCTCGGCAAAGAAGAGAAGAAGAAAGCAAATTTTTATCAAGGAAATTAAGAGTTTCATTTGGTGATAACCAAGGTATGTTCTTCACAATAATTGATCCTACTAAGTTTATGTAGCTTTCTTTGGGTTTAGAAATTGGGTTTTGATGTTTGTGAAAAGAATGAGAAATCTGGGTTTATGAGTCTGTTCTACTGGTAGTGCTAAACATATCTGCAAATTTATAGAACTAGATATGGCTTAAAAGTATTAGTTTTGACTTAATTATGTTTTCTGTTAGTTGAGATAAGTATGAACATGACAGTCGCGATAAAGTTGAGTGTTGCGATAAAGATGATTATCGCAACATGCTGGTTGCGATAAAATAGTATGTCGCAAACAGTTAGTTGCGATAAGGTTGGATATCGCAACAGTTGGTTGCGATAAAAAAGGTTATATCGCAACAGTTGGTTGCGATAAGAATTTTATGTCGCAACAGTTGGTTGCGATAAGAGGGTACATCGCAACAGTGGGTTGCGATAAAGTGTGGTGTCGCAAATAGTATGTTGCGACAAGTGAAGGTGCTTTCCTTTGGGTTGCGATAAGCGATGAAAGTTCGGGTTATTTAGGATTCTTAGTCTTTAAATAGCCCTATTTAGTAGATTGATATGGGTACCATTTATATTTGGGTTATTTCAGATTTTGTATAAGTTGGTGGCATAAATTATTACAAACTCAAGAAGTGAAGTAACACTATTGCTGTCAGGTGAGTTCATTCTTACCTTATCCTTTTTATAACATATTTAAATTTTGGTAAGGTACATTTTTATAATGAAATGTTTTCTGGATGAATTTTGATGGATGATTATACAAGGTAAAATTGGTTATCTTTAAATTAATGGTTTTGCTTAATTTCATTAACGTTATTTGAAAATGATTTATATTAAGCAATAACCTGCACGAGTACGGTTAAGTGTAATGGATCCATATGCACTAGTTTTTATATGAACACATGGAATAGGCGTGGATTAATTGTAATTCCAGTGTGTATGATAAACGTGGAATAGGCGTGGACTAATCGTAATTCCCGTTTGGCTGAAATGAGGAATAGGTGTGGACTAATCGTAATTCCTATTTCACATTGATGAGAAATCGTGGGATAGGCGTGGACTAATCGTAATTCCCGATTTCTATAGGAAGGAAAGAGATAGGCATTGTTTAATTGTAATCTCTACTTCCTTTCCAAGAAATAGGCATGGACTAATTGTAATTTCTTGGATATGAGCATTAATCTAGAATCCGTGGAGATTCGTAGTGGGCTCTCGAACGTGATATCATAACTAACTTAGTGTTAGTTATATTCATGGAATCGGGTATGATCCCGTCATCGCGAGATGTTTTACGTATGGTAAGAGTGATGATAAATCAGGTTTGTTACGCCTTGTTTACATTGAATTTTAAAAAGGTATTATTTTGAAACCGAATGTTCTCACTAGGCGTTAGCCTAATCGTTTCAAATTATATTTTCTTACCGGGTACTAGCTCGAGAAAATAATGGGATGTGGGACGAGAGCTTTTGAGATAGTGATAACACCACTTTTTGGCGTTATTTTCGGTCCTCAAACCAATGAGATTGGCTTGTGTTCTAGCAAAAGGCGGAACTTTATGGTTTATCTAGTGAAATGTGCAGGTAAACTAAAAGACGACAATCATCGAGAAAAGAAGCGAAAAAGAGTCCAAAAGAGAGCCAAAACGAAGCCCAACGGAAGCCCGAGATCCAAGCCCAAGACCCGTGCCCGAACCAGGACCCGAACCAGACCCAGACACATTCAGAAAACCGCGCGGTTTGTTGCGCGGTTTTTAAGCTGCGTGACAAGTCGCGCAACCCTCTGTTCCATTGCTATATTTCATGTTTTCCGGGTTTTAGGTTATTACTTCTCGACGTGCGACGGTAGGCTGCTTGGGGGCGATTTTCAGAGGTTTTTCACAGACTTTTGAGCCACGATAGAGGATCGGTTGAGGAGAAGTTCACCACGCGAAGCGGATTAGAGCCGAGAGAAGGGAGTTCATCGTACATTCTACACGTTCACAATCATTATGTTTACACACACTATTCCTATTCCTTCTCTTATGTTTTTATCCACCACCAACATGAACTAATCTTTAGATGTTGGGGGTTGGTTTGAATTTGGTTTAAGCATATGAACATATGATTTGAGACTTTTATCAGTTTTTCCTATTTAATGAAGCATGTGATTTGGATTTTTATGCTTTTGTGAGTTTGGCCCACTTCCAATTGTTCTGTTTGTTTTCAGTTAAGTTCGAGAGAATTAATTGTTAACTAGAATTAGAAATTGCATGCCTAAGGTAAGAAATTGGATAGAGATATACCAAGTAAGCCTTAGTCCTATTAAAATCTGGAGTTTAATGTGTTTTGAATCATATAGGTTGAGATCGAGAGATAAAACTTATACTTTCAAAATAAAACCCGTAGGTGATTTTAGAGATTGGGTATTCATTAAAGGGAATAGCTGGTAATTGTTTTGAGTCAGGTGTTTATATGTGAAGACCTTAGGATTTTCAACCCTCAACTGCTTTCTCTATCAGAAGTTCCTTAAGTTGTCTACTGTCTTGTTCTTGATTTATTTGCAATTAATTAGTTAATACCAACAACTCAAATTTGCGACCGTTCAGTTAATAGATCTTATAGTCATTGTGATACTTAGTTCCTAGTTCCCTGTGTTCGATACTCGTACTTTCAGTACTATTACTTGATTCGACCCATACACTTGCGGTTAGATTTAGGGGGGGTGTAAACCCGCCTATCAAGTTTTTGGCGCCGTTGTCGGGGAACTAGTTGCAACTGATAGCACTACCAGCTATAAGTGCTATTACATTGAACATTTTTGTTTTTGTTATTTTATTTCATCACTTTCAGTTTTTGAATTGCTAATTTTGTTTACTTTCCATTTCAGGTACTAACTGGTTTATGCCAAGGAAACCCGAGGGAAAAGAATCGAACCACTCGATCCGGAAATCGAAAGAACCGCCCGTCGGATACGAAAAGCATCCAAAGCTCAAAGACAATTGAAGATGGGTGACGAGAGACCTCCTCGCAATGACCCACCTCCACCACCTCTGGAAAGACGTCTTATGCGGTCGTTTGCCAATCCTAATGTGGCAGCCGCATGGATAGGCGTCCAACCACCTACGACTGGGGCGAACTACTTCGAGATTAAACCAAGTACCATTGTCATGGTACAGCAGAATCAGTTCGGAGGGGCCCCAACAGAAGATCCTCATGCACATCTCCGTGCATTTGAGAGGATATGTAACACTTTCAAGATCAATGGGGTGAACGAGGACGCCATCAAGCTAAGACTGTTCCGCTTTTCACTCAAGGGTAGAGCTGAAGTATGGATAGAAAGCCTACCATCAGATCAAATCACTACATGGGCAACCCTGAAAGCTGCATTCCTCCAGAAATTCTTCCCACCGGGAAGAACCGCTCAACTGATGGCCGACATTACCCACTTCGCTCAATGGGACCAAGAGCCTCTATACGAGGCATGGGAGAGATATAAAGACATGTTAAAAAAGTGTCCGCATCATGGATTACACGGCTGGGTAATTATCCAAACGTTCTTTGGAGGACTTCACCCGCAGTTCAAGAATGACATCACTGCTGCAGCGGGTGGAGCTCTCATGAATAAGACATATGAAGAAGCAGTCGATTTGATCGAGAACTTAGCCGAACATAGCTATGCCACTCCACGATCTTCTATCAGACGGGTAGCTAGTGTTCAAGAATCGGATGAGTTGAAGGTGATAAAAGCTCAGCTAGCCGTTATCACAAACCACTTGAAGGGAGGTAGTCCAGAAGTGTTCCCCGCTGCTCAAGAACCTGAACAGGTTCAGTTCTTACAAAACCGCAACAACCAGCCGAGGAACGACCCTTTCTCGAACACATATAATGAAGGGTGGAAGAAACACCCTAACTTTTCATGGAGTCAAACCGGACATCAACAATACGGTAATTCTTCTAACCATTCTAATCCTCCTAATTCTAACAATGTTTACCGTCCTCCAGGTTACAACCAACGAAAATTTGATGAAGGACAATCTGGGGAGAAGAAAACGGGGTTAGAAGATATGATGATGAAGTTCATGACCAAGATGGATAGCACAGTTGAAAGATTGGCAAGCACGGTGAGTAGAGTAAAAGCAGCAACTGAACAGAACACCGCCTCCATCAAACTCCTTGAGAGGCAAGTGGGGCAAATTTCTGAAGCCCTGCAGACCCGAGCTCCCGGGACATTCCCGAGTCAGACTGAAAGAAAACCAAGAGAAGAATGCAATGCCATTTATCTGAGAAGTGGCAAGGAGATGATCAAGGAGGCGAATGTTGGGCTGAAGGATGATCGTTCTAGTGATATGGTTGATCGGGATAAGCCAGAGGAAAAAGAGGTGACACCTCCATCAAAGCCGTTAGTCAAACCATATGTGCCACCGCTACCATTTCCGAGTCGAGTAAAGGCACATAAAGATGAGGAACAGTTCAAGAAATTCCTTGACATCTTCAAGAAGCTACACATCAACATCCCTTTCGCAGAAGCACTTACCCAAATGCCAACATATCTCAAGTTCATGAAGGACATCTTATCCAAGAAGAGGGCAATCGAACACCAGTCTACCATTGCACTTACTGAAGAGTGCAGTGCGATCATTTAGAACAAGCTTCCCCCGAAGCTTCAAGATCCAGGGAGTTTTAATATACCTATACAGATTGGGAATCTTTGTTTTGATAGGGTATTATGTGGTTTAGGAGAAAGTATTAATTTAATGCCTCTATCTGTTTTCAAGAAACTCGGACTTGGGGAAGTGCATCCAACGAATGTTACCCTCCAACTCGCTGATAGATCGATCAGATATCCTTATGGAGTGATAGAAGACGTGCTGATTAAAGTTGACAAGTTCTACTTTCCGGTGGACTTTTTGGTGCTGGATATTGATGAAGATAAAGAGGTCCCATTGATATTGGGAAGACCCTTTCTGGCCACGAGCAAAGCACTGATCGACATGGAAGAAGGCGAGATGACTTTAAGGGTCGGCGGCGAAAAGGTAACGTTCAAGATGTTCGAGAGTGGAAGAGGTCAGAGTGAAGAGGAATCGGGAAATCACGGAAAGCCGAAGGAGTGATCAGAAGGACGGTCGAGCCACGACCGAAACCAAGGCGCTGGGTGGGAGGCAACCCATCGAGGTTTGCGTTTTCTTTAATTTATGTTTTTAAGTGTTTTTATTTACAAAAAAAAAGACTGTGGAGCAGAGACATACGCGGTTTTGGCAGCGGCATCAAGTCGCGCACCAAGCCGCGGGTGGCGCTGGTTTGGTTTTCGAAACAGAATCATACGCGGGATTTCCCGCGGCCTTCAAACCGCGCGCTAAACCGCACGGGTTCTCATGGCCGTCTAGGGTTTCTCGTGCAGTTCTTGTCCCATTCTTGCTTTGTGTCGTTGTTTTCTTTGCTTTCTTTTTCCTTTTGTTTTGTGTCTCTGTGCTCTCTCTCCGTCTTTTCCAATTTCTCTCAACTACTCTATCAACGGTTCAAGAGACTCATTTTCGATCTGCACGACCAAAGGTATGTACTTTCACTATTATTTAACTTGGTCCTTATTACTGTTATGTAGTCAAGATGCATGGACGTTTAAGTGGACTTTGTTGGCATTTTGCATGCATGAGAATTGTGAGTTGTGTGTGCACATACGCGTAAAGGAAAGGAGATGCAACAAACCTAAGTTTCACTTAGGTTTGGGGTGCCTTACTTTTCAACATCTACACGCTCACATTACCCCTTTGCAAACCTCGGTTTTACCGAGGTTTGGGGTTGGCTTTAGTTGACAAACCTAGGCCACAGCCTAGGTTTGGGGTGGCCATATTTGAATAACTCTGGGCTCGCTTTTTTATGTATTGTGTTAATGCTTTGCCTTTCCTGCTTGATGACTGTAATAACTGCACAATGATTTGTGTCGCATCGCCTACACCTTTACTTACACATTGGGGACAATGTGTGGGTAAGGTTTGGGGTTGCCCAATCGGGCCCACGTTTATGCACGTAGATTTTCTGCACTTCTGAATGGTTAGATCATAGTAGCTAAATTTTTGTTTTGAATGATTGAGACCGACCATTGTGGGAAGAATCTTGTGATAGTAACGTGACCATTAGGGAAGGACCGGGAAAAGGAATGACTAGGGACATTAGTGGAGACCACCCAATAGCGAGATTTGAGCCTAAATGATGTTCTTCACTTCGAGGGATTTAAACACTTAATTCATATACACTTTTTCGAATTCCTTGTCGTGATTATAGAGCGATCTCACTATAATATTGTATTGAGTAGCAAAGACAACCATCGGGATATTGGGTAGGGGTATAGTAGACCTTATCGCGTGGACCTTAAGAGATGATTCCAGGCATTGTGTGTTTTTGTTTTAACCCGTGTTTATCTATCATCCCTTTTTACCCATTATGTGTGTACCCAAAACCCCGTTGTAGCCAAACACTCACCACTTGTTTATTTCAAACCCACCATTAAACCATTAGCCAAAAGCCTTAGCCAACCCTTATCCGAAAGTGTGTCAATCAGAAGCAGTACAGACCAGTCATGAAAAATAGATAGAAAAGAGGGCCAATGATGCCCCATAAAAAAACAAAAAAAAGGAAAAAAAAATATAAAAAAAATATAAAAAAAATAAAAATACAGTTAGTTAGATAGTATCTACAACAGATAATAAGAGAGTCAAAGCGACTCCAGCAATGACAAAGAGGGTCAAATAATAGTAAATGAAGTCAAGAAGTTCACAACTGCTAAAAATTGACACACCAAGGATTTTTGATCCGTTTACCCTTCGTTTCTTAGCCATGACCTTAACCCCGTTACAACCCTTGTAAAGACCTGGATGATCTTCTGGAAAACGTGAGTAGAGTATACGACTACCTTTACCAATATTCCCTGTCTTGCTACTTGATTCCCTTCTGAGCTCAATTTTTTGGACATTTGTGCGTCTTTCATTAGAGTTGTCATGTGATTTTCGAGTATTCTTGTACATAACTTCCTTATACATGAAAACATGTGCGACAACCTAGGTTCGAGTGAAATGAGAATATCCCGTGAGGTAGGGTCGAGGCGAAATGTTTTCCCTAGTATGTGTGGACCTAGTACAACCTTAATGTAATCGGAGTAGTCACGAGTTCAACTCATAATGGAAGGCCATAGATCAAACAGAATAAGGATGAGGCGAGAGTGAGATAGGCATTCACGGGTATGGGAAATCACCAGTGCATTACGTGGTATCGATTAGGAGTTGTGCAGTTATTATTTCACTGATATATGCTTTTATTCTATTTTATCGCTAATTTGCTTGAGGACAAGCAACACTTGGTTTGGGGTTGTTGATAACGCCACTTTTTGGCGTTATTTTCGGTCCTCAAACCAATGAGATTGGCTTGTGTTCTAGCAAAAAAGCGAAACTTTATGGTTTATCTAGTGAAATGTGCAGGTAATCTAAAAGACGGCAATCATCGAGAAAAGAAGCGAAAAAGAGTCCAAAAGAGAGCCAAAACGAAGCCCAATGGAAGCCCGAGATCCAAGCCCAAGACCCGTGCCCGAACCAGGACCCGAACCTGACCCAGACACATTCAGAAAACCGCGCGGTTTGTTGCGCGGTTTTGAAGCCGCGTGACAAGTCGCGCAACCCTCTGTTCCATTGCTATATTTCATGTTTTCCGGGTTTTAGGTTATTACTTCTCGACGTGCGACGGTAGGCTGCTTGAGGGCGATTTTTAGAGGTTTTTCACAGACTTTTGAGCCATGGTAGAGGATCGGTTGAGGAGAAGTTCACCACGCGAAGCGAATTAGAGCCGAGAGAAGGGAGTTCATCGTACATTCTACACGTTCACAATCATTATGTTTACACACACTATTCCTATTCCTTCTCTTATGTTTTTATCCACCACCAACATGAACTAATCTTTAGATGTTGGGGGTTGGTTTGAATTTGGTTTAAGCATATGAACAGATGATTTGAGACTTTTATCAGTTTTTCCTATTTAATGAAGCATGTGATTTGGATTTTTATGCTTTTGTGAGTTTGGTCAACTTCTAATTGTTCTGTTTGTTTTCAGTTAAGTTCGAGAGAATTAATTGTTAACTAGAATTAGAAATTGCATGCCTAAGGTGAGAAATTGGATAGAGATATACCAAGTAAGCCTTAGTCCTATTAAAATCTGGAGTTTAATGTGTTTTGAATCATATAGGTTGAGATCGAGAGATAAAACTTATACTTTCAAAATAAAACTCGTCATTGCTTGAGAAAGAACAACGGTGATTTTAGAGATTGGGTATTCATTAAAGGGAATAGCTGGTAATTGTTTTGAGTCAGGTATTTATATGTGAAGACCTTAGGATTTCCAACCCTCAACTGCTTTCTCTATCAGAAGTTCCTTAAGTTGTCTATTGTCTTGTTCTTGATTTATTTGCAATTAATTAGTTAATACCAACAACTCAAATTTGCGACCGTTCAGTTAATAGATCTTATAGTCATTGTGATACTTAGTTCCTAGTTCCCTGTGTTCGATACTCGTACTTTCAGTACTATTACTTGATTTGACCCGTACACTTGCGGTTAGATTTAGGGGGGTGTAAACCCGCCTATCAGATAGCGGAGAAGTTAATTAACGAAATGAGGCTTTTGTGGATTGCTTAGATAACCCAGTTAATCTGATTATAGTGACATAATTAGATTAATAGGTTATTTGGAGAATTCAATATTTGTAAATATGACCCTCATAGTTAATTCTCTACTTATGTATAAAGTTTATAAGGTTTTATGTTTAATCTTGTTATAAATTGAGGTTCAAATTTGCCCGGATTTTTAGGGTGTTACAAATCATTAGTTTGAAAAAACACAGAATCAAAAAAGTTTAAAAAACTAACATCATTGGAATCATGATCATGAAAATTAGAGCTCATTTTGAAAGGAAAAATGGTCTCGTAAAACTTAACGTCTCTTGATATAACAATTTGTTTGGATTCTAGACTATAAAGTCTATAACCCTTTTTAGAATTAGAATAACCCAAATGAACACATTTTTCAGATTTAGCAGAAAATTTATCAGAGACATTAGGTTTGATAGCAAAACACAAACATCCAAAGTTTCGAAGATGAGTCAACACAGGAGCAAAACCAAAAATAATTTCATAAGGTCATTTTCCATTTAATATAGAAGAAGGAGTGCGATTAATGAGATAAGTAGTTGTCAAAATGCACTATGTCCACATATTCAATGGAATGTTTCCTTGAAACATTAATGCTCTAGCCATGTTAAGTAAATGTCTATGCTTACGTTCAGCCACCCCATTTTGTTGGGGTGTATAAACGCAACTAGTTTGATGAATTATTCCATTAGTCCTAAAAAAACTCACCTAGTTTATTATTTACAAATTCTGTACCATTATCGCTTCTGAAAGTTTTAACACGTTTGCCAAACTGGGTAAACAGCATACTGTGAAAAACAATAATGTTGTCAGCAACTTCATCTTTGTTTTTCAACAAATACACCCAAACATACCTAGAGTAATCATCTATTATGGTTAAAAAATATTTGAAACCTTCTTTACTTGGGACCCGATAGGGTCCCCAAAGATCTAAATGAATTAGATCACCAAGAGCAGTAGTAGTATGATTACTTAAGTTGAACTTGTCTATGGCTTGCTTTGCCATATGACAAATGTCACAAGGTGGAGAAGGTTGATCATTTCCTAAGTTAAGAGTGTCTTTCAAGACACTAAGGACCTGGTCAGCTGGATGTCCCAGCCGACTGTGCCACAACTGACGCGAAACACAACATATAACAGACATATTTGATTTTGGGTCAAGTTTCTCACCTGCTGATAGCTTATCCAAGAAGTATAAACCTCCTTGTTCACTACCAGTCCCCACTATTTTCGTGGGCTGAGAGTCCTGGAGAAGGTAACACCTGTACTCATCATACCCAACAAAGATTTTGCTATCTCTAGCAATTTTATGGACAAATAGAAGGTTAACATGAAAATCAGGAATGACAAGAACATCCAACAACATGACCATGCTATTTAATCTGTAATTTCCAATTTGATTTATTTTGGTCTCTTCTCCATTTGGTTGAGTTACTTTAAGGTTTAGATCAGAAATATCCATAAGATTTTCAAGGTGAGAAAAAGAGGTGGTCATATGTTGATTTGCCCCCGAATCAATAATCCAACCAGAACTAGACACTTTATGAGACACATTAGACAAATTACCCATATTGGAGTAGAAGTTACCTGCCATATTAACTGATAATCCTTCGAATTTTTTGTGATCAATCAGAGTCAGAAGTTTATTAATTTGCTCTTCAGTTAAGGATGTTGAACTACTCTGATTGTGAGCTGGAGTGTATGTGGAACAGGCATTACTAGCAGATGTTTTGAAAGACTGGCCAGTTCTAGGTTTTGTAAACTGAAAGTCCTTAGGAAATCCAATTAATTTGTAGCATCTTTTAATAGTATGGCCATTTAATCCACAATGCTTACAAACAAGGGGAGTTTTTCTCATATTTTTCTTGTTTCCATTTGTTTTTTCAAAGAAGGCAGAATGTTGATTCTTGGCATCGGAGGGTCGAGTCCCACCTCTGTGGGATTCTTCCCTGGATACCAATGAAAAAGCAGTTTTAACAGAAGGCAGCGGATCAGTAGTTAGGATGTTACTTCGAATATGAACATAGTGATCATCCAGACCCATTAAAAATTGCATTAGTTTGATTAAATGATTATATTTTAGAAATTCATGAGAAGCATTACAGGTGCATGAAGGTAGTTTGACCAATGCATCAAACTGCTTCCATAGAGCATTTAACTTGTGATAATAGTCGGAGACAGAAGCTCCATTTTGAGTGAGGGAATTGATTTTCTGGTGTAGATTAAATGTGACAGATCCGTCGATTTTATCATAAGTTTCTTTTAGTTCAGTCCAGACATCAGAAGCAACTTTTGAAAAAGCCTGACTGACAAAAAGATCTTCGGATATAGAATTGAGAATCCAAGACAAAACAACAGAGTTACACCTGTCCCATTGTCTAGCTAGGACCTCGTTGTCTTTAGAGCGTATGATAGATCCATCAACAAAACCAAGCTTGTTCTTAGTTTCCAAGGCAAGAGTCGTTGCACATGACCAAACCTTGTAATTCTCAGTGCCACTAAGTTTCATATTCAGGATAGAAACTCCTGAAGTGTTACTAGGGTGGAGATACAAAGGATCCCCAAAGTCCAGCTTTGTAATCAGAGATTGCGGTTCTGGAGCCTTGGGAGAATCTTCTCCAGACATGGTGACAAATCAGAACAGACGACAAACACACAAGGATGAAACTCTGAGGGCACACAGACAGGATTCCTTGCCACTCTAAGGGTGGTAGGTCAAGTCCACCACTCAGATATTTAAAACAAACAACACACAAGAGAAGAGAGTGGAAGACTTACATTGGAGAGGTAAGACAGGTAGGAAAGAGGAACGAGCTTACATTGAATCATTTGGGAGAAGCACAACGGAAAGGGATGAGCAGATCTGGAGTCTCAAAGAGAAATCTAGAGTAAACACAGCAGCAGAATCCAGAAAGTACATGAACAAACAAAAATACCTAACACCAAATATAGTGTCAGATCTATGCACAGATCTGATCTAAGATGAGGTGAGATTCCTTTGAACAATATTATGAAAACAAAAAAGAACAGCGAAACACGGTAAAAAAGAAAACAAGGAAGAATAAGATCAGAGAGACCTAATCCTCGCCGAATCACAGATCTAAAACGATCTTCCTCGAGTCACTGGATAGGAGAACACATGACTGAACATATGTGAGGTAAAAAAAGAAGATCCAAACAAGACATGGAAATATCAGATCTA
Organism: Saussurea involucrata; assembly: GCA_033807775.1. Classification (NCBI taxonomy): domain Eukaryota; kingdom Viridiplantae; phylum Streptophyta; class Magnoliopsida; order Asterales; family Asteraceae; genus Saussurea; species Saussurea involucrata. The sequence continues at coordinate 14,528,828 of CM066314.1, forward strand.
GACAAAGTTATTAAAGAATTTTACAACTATAACAACAAAAAATAGTGAACACTTTATAATGCAAGGACAAGAATCTGAACATCCAGGAATTCCTTTTCGATTCACAAGACCTAATAAGGTCTTCCTCGAGGCATAGGATACTGAGTTTGCATCAGATATGATTCAAACAAGAAGAACAAAAAAAAACTTAGAGGATCTAAATCAGATCTATAAGCAGAAGAGATCCAGATCTGGATGAAGGCAACGGAAGCTGAACGAGATCTAAGGCGATCAGATTCAGTGCCGTTTACAAGAAGGTTTCAACCAAAAAAGGGATATGTGCGAGGGAATAGAGATTTGAACCAGATCTAAAAAGAAAGGATCCAGATCTCAAACGAAGCACCAGAATCTGGATAAGATCTAAAGAGATCAAATCCAGAAACAAATAGGAAGAGATCAACCTCTTCGATGTACGGGAAAAAATAGCGAACAAGCTCTGGACAAGATCTAAGGAGATCAGATCCAGATTTGTTCAAGAAAAAGAGAAAACAAGGAGAGGAAGTTGAACCTAGCACACTGATTTTGTTAAGCACAAGAATAACATCAACAAACAAGGCAGATCTGAACACAAAAGGTTAGAGTCGCCAGATTACGAGAATAAACGTTTTGTTTGAAAAAATGATTATAACAATCAGAAAACGAAATGAAGAACACGGAGGTATCTTCAACAAAGATTAACAAAACGATTTAAAATAAAAAATGATCAGTGTTTTCAGATATGATTAAAACATGAATGAACTAGGGTTTTACCATTCGTAGCCGAAGATAAGTACCGCATAACCACTTTGCTCTGATACCATGTACAAAAAGTTAAATTGAACATATTATTAAGAACAAAGAAATACTTGATACTTACAACTGAAAAAATCACTACAAGATCACTCACACTCAAATCATCTTCAAGAGATATGAAGATGATATCACAAACCCTAAATTCTAAACGAGAGAAAACTAAACACTGAGATGAAAAATGAAACTGATGTTATGAGAAAACCTTAATATCTCATTCCTTTTATACACTTTATTAATTGCAATCCAGCCCTTGACCGAAAAGTCCTTCTGCAACAGGTAATTGCTCCGCTACCCTTTTGACTATTTTCCTTGCAGCGCTGCCCACTACTTTCAGATATTGACACAATCAATCCTCATACAAAAGAAACATTAACAATAAATTAAGTTAGTAAATAAGATGACAAGATTGGTTACTTTTAACAATTTATCTTTTAACATTCTCGGCTTTGGATTCGAAATGGTACACACCGTATCGCACACAGATACGTATCTACTTAAACTAAAAACACCCGATAAAAACGTGGACGAGTTTTTTTTATATATTTGGATCAACTTGGACGCTAAAAAGGGCTTTCGATAGAAACTATGTGAAGGTGTTCATCCAAATATCTTGAAATAATGAATAGCATCTTGAATTATTTGATTAAATTTTTATTTAAGTATGATATGGATATATGATACGTGGCGAGGGATAAGAATCATAAGAAGAGATTTGGACACTTGATCAATTTTAATCCCATCCCATCTATGAATTACGTTTCTCACGGGAATTGACCCGATGCATCTAGGTGCATCTCATTAATATTGATCTTCAATAAAGATTGATCCAATAGTGGAGATCCATTATTCTAACATCCCAAAAATTAGAACAACAAAATTTTCCATTAAACGTAAATGTGATATCAACATACGAGTTATTAAAAAATGGAAAACAACATACACATGTTAAATTACAAGTTTGTAATCAACGATAAAAGATAACAACCTAATAATCTAAGTCTAAAGAAATAAAATCACAATTGTGTGTCATCTACAACTCAAAATAATGACCAAAAGTGGGTCCCAAAAATTGCTCCTCAAGTTCACTTCTATATTGGCTAGAATTTCTTAGCGACCACACAACTAGAATTTGAGATACATGTCGACACCAAATAGGTGTTAGACCTAAAAAAACTACTAAGTTTGAACATAATATATATATATCAACAATTGACGATTAAAGTCGTTTATAAACCAAGACAATCTATTATTTGGAAATTGGAATCAATAGGGAGACTCATAGTATCCATCAAGTTTCACCTTAAGAGACAATTCACCTTAGTGTCTACTCTCATGAGCATCATCACAGACCCGACACTTTGAGGATTACCTCTAAGCATTAACACAAATGTCAGAGATCTTAGTGTATACCTCGAAGGTGACACCATAAGACTAAGTCCTCCTAATGCCTACTTGAAGAATTCATCCACAATTTTCCATAAATACAATTTTACACATTTACTTCAAGTAAAATGTACGTACTATCCATGGAGAGAAGCTAGTGGTCCAACCACTACATAAGACATAGAATGAGATTTCCAAAATATTCAAAGGCTCCAAATTAGGTCAAGTAAACATAGATCTCATCATAGGTCATTCTCAAGTTGTAGAACACAAATGCATGGGAGGATCGATGGGCGCATGGTGAGCCATTAGCATCGGTCCTCTCGTATCGGTTTATCATCACAGCTGGGTTCTCTCCATCCACCTCAATCCGTGAGGTGGTGGAGAGATTTATGGGGACGTGGCCGGCGAGATGGATCCAAAGATACCCAAACCTCATTAATTATCATTTACCAGTGATTGAGCTTGGAAATAGGGACAAGCCAAGTTGGGTTGATCCCAACAATAATCTTATGGAGTTTTCGGTTAATGCGGCTTGGCAATCGTTGGATGGGCCATACCCGATAATTCCTTGGCATAATTGTGTTTGGTTTTCGGGTCATATCCCTGTTTGGGTAAAATTTCACCAGTCTCGACCACGACCAAGATAGGGAAGACATTTATTACACTTTTCCATAATAAGGTAAAATCATAGTACTTTATCCCCTGACCAAAGTTGAAATCAATAGTTATTTACCTCACGACACTCGACCACGACGTCGTCTAGCTCACATGACCGTCGTGTAGAACCTTGCGACCTCGACCGACTAACATGCGATATTTCTGTTACGTTTTCAGTGTTTAAATGCAGGAATCAATGTCATTGATGATCAACGACTATAACCGACGAAGGCCTTTATGAGCATTTAACCCAGTGGCCGTTACGACCGTTAAACGAAGCTTTTATGGAGTCAATAAAAGAACTCGAAGACTATAAATACAAAGGCCCAATCATCATCTAACATCTGAAAACAACTGAACTCTCAAGAACACTCGAAGCAAAGAATTCTCTCTCAACAGATCACGCACGACGCATAATCTATACACACGACGCACCCGTTTTTACATTCGATACACTTGTTACTTTACATTTAAAGTCTTTCTTTCATTTGTATTGTAATCATTGTACTCTCGACACCCGAAACATAAGGATATCGCCCCTGTTTGTCGACCATAGTGCATCGACGACCCCCAAAGTCGTCCGCGGGTTTTTTCCTCGTTGAGGTTTTTCCCGCATCACCAAAATCTTTGTCTCATTTACATTTTTTGTCTTTGTCGTACGCTTTGTCGAAAGATTCCTATTCTTTAGTTGTTAAGCTCCACAATCAACCTTAAGTTATCCTTCTGGACGATTTTTGGCATTAACAGTTTGGCGCCCACCGTGAGGCACCATCTAGAGAAAATCTTCGACAAACGTGCGTCTTACTGACGGTTTCTTGGAGTTCCTTCTTTTTCTGTTTGAGGAAAATGGCAGGTAGCGGAAACCAAGAGCAGATCATTGCCCAAATGCATGAGAAGCTTGAGAATGCACAAGATGCTCCTGGGATAGCCGATGACTATCACCTGGAGGAAATAGTCCTGGACCAGAGCAAGCCTGACCAGAAAGTCTTTGTAGGATCGTCCCTCGATCCCTACCTAAAAGACAAGCTAATATCTTTTTTGCAGGAACATGCCGATTGTTTTGCCTGGTTGCACAAGGACATGATCGACATAGACCCTGGCGTCATCTCCCATAAGCTCAACATCGACCCGTCATTTAAGCCTGTCAAGCAAAAGCGGCAGAAATTTGCTCCTGAAAGGAATAAGGTGATAAATGATGAGGGCGACAACCTCCTCAAGACAAGAAAATTCGAGAAGTAAAGTACCCCGACTGGCTTGCTAATGTCGTGGTCGTGGCGAAGAAAAATGGCAAATGGAGGGTCTGTATCGACTTCACAGATCTCAACAAAGCTTGTCCAAAAGATCATTTTCCATTGCCACAAATCGATGCCATGGTCGACGCGACAACAGGACATGAACTATTGACGTTCATGGATGCTTATTCCGGATACAATCAGATCCTGTTGCACGTCGAGGACCAGGAGAAAACTGCATTCATGACGGATCGAGGTATATATTGTTATAAGGTTATGCCTTTTGGACTAAAAAATGCAGGTTCTACCTACCAGCGCCTGGTGAATAAGATGTTCAAAGACCATCTTGGCGACACGATGGAAGTTTATATCGACGACATGCTCGTCAAGTAGAAGCAAGCAGTCGATCACGTCGAGCATTTGAGGCAGTCGTTCGACATCCTTCGGAAGTATAACATGAAGCTCAACCCGACGAAGTGTTCCTTTGGTGTCAGTACCGGGAAATTCCTGGGCTACCTGGTCACTCGTCGAGGAATCGAGGCCAACCCCGACCTGATCAAAGCCATTATCGAGATCAAATCTCCGAGAAATTTCAAAGAGGTCCAAAAGCTCACTGGGCTCTGAACAGGTTTATCTCTCGATCTTCGGATAGATGTAATTTATTTTACAACGTCCTCAGGAAAAATAAAGGCTTCGACTGGACCGACGATCATGAGCAAGCACTGCAAAAATTAAAGGATTATATGGTGTCGCCACCCTTACTGTCAAAACCTTGCGACCATGAGGTCTTGCAACTATATTTGGCTGTTAGTCCTAATGTAGTAAGCGTCGTCCTAACACGAGAGGATGAAAAGCAGCAACTGTCGATCTACTATGTAAGTAAATCTCTCTTGGACGCCGAAACCAGGTATTCCTCAATGGAAAAACTACTATTATCGCTTGTTACAGCCGCAAAGAAACTGCGACATTATTTCGAATCGCATCCTATTACTGTCGTGACTAACTTTCCTCTTAAGTTTGTCTTGAGGAAACCTGAGTTGACAGGTCGATTGGCGAAATGGAGCATATATCTTAGTAGTTACGACATCGATTTCAAACCCAGGACAACAATCAAATCGCAAGCATTGGCAGATTTCATCACCGACTTTAGTCCTGAGTTGGAAAAAGAAGCAGAGCTCGAAGTGTCTACTCTGGCAACTCACGACGACGTACCCTGGACTTTGCATGTGTACGGATCATCCAACATAAGAGGCTCAGGACTTGGCGTCGTCTTAAAGTCGCCACAGGGGGGCAAGATGGTGTATTCCGTTCGATGCGATTTCAAAACCACCAACAACGAAGCTGAGTACGAAGCCCTAATCGTGGGAATGAATATGGCCTACGACTCGGGGGCAACCACACTACATGTTAAAAGCGATTCTATTCTGGTCGTGAACCAGATGAATGGAGAATTCGTGGCCAAAGATTCAAAGATCACAGCGTACCTAAAGGTAGCAAAAGAAAAATCAGAGAAATTCAAATCGTTTTCTATTGAACAGATTCCAAGGGATCAGAATACTCAAGCCGACGCTTTAGCAAACCTTGGGTCTGCTCTGGTCGAGCCAATATTCGACAGTATTCCTATGATTCATCTGGCGATGGCGTCCATCGAAAGTGACGATGTCATCCAGATCGAAGTCCAAGAAGATGATTGGTCGTGCGACATCAGAAATTTCCTTATGCACGACCAACTTCCAGAAGACAAGATGGAAGCCCGGAAAGTCAGGTTCAAGGCATCCAGGTATGTCATGATCGTAGATAGGCTCTATCGACGGTCATCGACTGGCTTAAACCTAAGATGTGTCACCAGCAAGAGCCATGTTCGGAAAATCCTTCAAGAAATGCATGATGGGGAGTATGGCAACCACTCAGGAGGCCGCAGTTTGGCTAATCGTATCTCTCGACAAGGATATTTTTGGCCAACACTGCGACAAGACGCCGTCAGGTATGTCCAGAACTGTGATCCTTGTCAGCGACATTCAGGTACGTCCCATAAACCTTCTGAACCTTTGCATTCGACATTGATCCCATGGCCCTTCATGAGATAGGGGATGGACATTGTCGGCAAGCTGCCACCTGCCCCAGGGCAAAAGGTATTTCTCCTCGTACTTACGGATTATTTTTCTAAGTGGGTAGAAGCGGCTGCTTTTTCCCAAGTTCGGGACAAGGAAGTCGTCTCTTTTATCCAGACTAACATCATATACAGGTTTGGGATTCCATCCGAAATTGTCTGCGACAATGGATCCCAGTTCATAAGCAGCAGGACTCGATAGTTCTATGAAGACCGTAACATCAAGCTGACAACCTCGACCCCAGGTATCCCCAGGCAAACAGACTTGCTGAGTCGAGCAATAAGACCATTATTGCTTCGATCAAGAAAAGGCTAAAAGCTGCAAAGGGAGAGTCGGTCGAAGAACTCCCTTCGGTCTTGTGGGTGAACCGCACGACACCTCGCACGTCCACAGGACAAACCCCTTTTTCCTTGGTCTACGGTTGCGAAGCAGTCTTGCCGGTCGAGGTCCAGCTCCCAACCTCGAGGCATACTTTCGTCGACCACAACCTGGTTAATTTAAGTTATGACCTCGATGCCCTTGAAGAGCTCAGAGAATCAGCACTGATCAGAATGGCGTGGCAAAGGCAAGCGGTCGAGCGACATTTCAATAAAAATGTCAAGACTAAAGTCTTTCAAGAAGGCGACTATGTCTTGCGTCGAGTGTTCCAAAGCACTCAAGAGCTTAATGCAGGTAAGCTCTCCATTAAGTGGGAAGGTCCTTATCGTATCTCCGAAGTTGTAGGTAAAGGGGCCTATCGACTCCAAAACCTCGACAATCAAGATATCCCACGTAGCTGGAATGCGACACATTTGAAAAGCCAACGACCAACTTCTGACATTGTTTTATCGCAGGATCGCACGACATAAGTTACTAAGTCTATCACATGACATCAGTATACTTTCACAGGGTCGCATGACATAAGTAATCGGGTCTACTATATGACTTGATTATCTGATCGCATGGACGTATGATTCAGATTCACCGCACTATTTAATTGTGCGATCGACCCACGATCTAAGTATTTTAACTTAGAAAAATTTCATGTTCTGAATGTATGCTTTGAATGCATATACGTATGTTTGCTTACACGATTTAAAATATCAAAATCTTACGATTCATGTTTTAATCGTTGTATTTCAATAAACGCCTTTGTTGCAAGTACCTACGTTTGTTATATATACGACTTATGTTTATTCTCGTACACTCAGTATTATGCTCGATGTTTGTTTATCGATTGGCAATAATATAATGTGCAAATTCAAAGGAAATGTAAATTTCATTTCATCAAACGGGCAGGTACATTCAAATAACTCGACCCTTAACAGTCGAGTGATAAAAACAAAAGACAAAGAATTTTTAAAATCTGAGGAAGATCATCAGTCGCATCCTTGCCCGAGGCCTCGCCCTTTGAGCTATCTTCGATCTCCTCCTCCTCGACCTCATTCTCGTCATCCGAGTCGAGATCTCTTGCAGATCCGACCTCCCTCAGATAGAAGGTAAGCTCCTCCGATGCCAAGGCAAGGGGATTCTTCCCCGACAAGTGTCGCCTCATAATCGCCGCCCGTGCGGTGAATCGAGCCAAGGCAAAAATGGATTTAGCTTCGTCCTTGAGCTCCTTCACCTCCTTTTCCAGCTCCGCCACCCTAGACTGTGAATCATCAGCTTCTTTTTCATTCGCAGCCATAGATTCCTTAGTCCTGTCCAACTCATCCCTTTGATCGGCGATGATGGACAAAGACTGCTTCAGACGGTGGTTTGCCTCGTCCTTTGCACGTCCGACGACTTATAACTCTTTCAGGGCCTCATCGAGACGTTTGGACATAGCCTATTCGCGCTCCAAGGCGACCTTCTCCCTGTCCAATGCCGTGTTCCCCCTCTCGTGACCAGAAGACACCAGACCCCTTATCTTCTCTGTTTCAGCGCGCAAGGCAAAGGAAGACTGGAACGCCTGTAAAACATAAGAAACACGTTAGTAAACATTCGACAAAGTTAAATAACGATAAAATAACACAAGTTTTGAAATAAAAACTTACCAAAAACGCCAGTCCGGCAACGTGAGATCCCGTCTCCTCGATCGAGAATCCCTCAAAACGCTCCTTGAAAGAAGGGAGCAGATACTTCCCCAGATAAGGAAACAGATCCGTCCCGTCCAGGACATTGGCAACCATAAAGTCCGACGGCAACGTAAAGTTGACCGTCGTGACCTTATCCCCTCCCGTCGCATGGCCCTTGCCCTTGTCGGCCGACGAAGGGGTCGACGTGGTAGACAGAGACTTTGCCATTTTCGCCGGAGGCTCCGAACTGATAGGTGTTGCATCGATCGCACCAGAAGACGTCTTCGTCTTCGCAGGCGATGCGATCGATACCTTCGCCTTCTCAGGCGTGACGATTCCCGACGAGTCATCAGCCCTTGAAGACGGTTCCCTCGGGATCATCATCCTCGTCTTCTTTGGAACCTCAGGCCCAGTAGTCGAGGTCTTTTGCCTCTTTTCCTTGCCCTTACGGGCAAGCTCAAGTTGAGCTGCCCTTTTGGCACTGGCAGTCGACACCTTCCCCTGAGACTTTCCTGGAAACAACGAAGGGAAAAACGTTACACGATGGACATAAGAGAAAAGATCGAAGTCGAGTAGAAATGAATAAAACACTTACCAGTCATCTCTTCTTTCCCTTATCTCGACTCTTCCTATTTATCCCCTGTCTCCTCTTCTTCCTCCTCTTCCTCACGTTTCTCTCCCCAATTCTCTCCTAGATATACCAAGTCTTCGTCGTCGTCGTCCACCAGATGTCGTGTGAAAAACGATCGCTCCACAACACTGAATTCCAAGAATGCGTCGACCTTTGCTTGAGAGTTGGTGTAGGGCTTCACGTCCTCAAACTTAATATCTGTCGACACACAGAAGACGGGTTAGAAATAAGTTGAAAATTAGCACACGACGCACGACAAAAACTAGAAAATCTTACCCGACATATTCCAGCCGGCCCTAATCTAGCCGCTCTCAGAATCAATAGTCGGCTTATGCGCAAACGCGTACCTGGTCTTCCACTTACGGTCATTTACAACAGTCTTTAGGACCAAGGTGCGATCGCCCTTAAACCTAGAAAACAGGCTATAGCGATGACATCCGTCCTTCTTGACTTGATAAGGCAAGAGGAGGTCGCGCACATTCATGGGAGATTCCCATTTTTTGGTAAGGCACTCAATCACTTGTACGACTTGCCAGAACTGGGGCATTAATTGGCCCAGTGCTAAATCGAACTCGAGCATAAAAGCCTTGGCCAAAGGCGAATAAGGCCATTCGAAACGTATCTTAAAAGGGTATTCGTATATCACGATATACCCCTCAGGACACTCATTTGGTCGGGTCTGACCTGCTCTAATTAATTTAATCCCCGTAGGGATTTTTGCTAGACTCCTAAGGTCGTCTAGATCCTCTTGTTCTCGAATAGAACTTACAGGTTCAATCGACATTTCTAGCAGACTTATAAAAGATCAAGAAATCGTACCTTATATAGGCGCTCTAGAAACCTTGGAATTCCTAAATCGACTCAAAGATTTCTTGCAGGTTTGGAAAAGATTCGCTGAAGAATCGCAACGAATCGCTGAAGAATAGCAAGAAAATCTATCTTAAAACCCTCTGAAAATGTAAAAAGGAAAAGATCCATCGTGGGTCTCTATTTATGTAATCGATCGTGTCAAGCCGAGTCCCTCGATGATCGACACGTACCCTTACCTTTCCGTATGCACGCACGGATCGTCGACACCTGGCGATGACAGCTGGTAAGCATGATCGTGCGTCAGCGTGACGTCACGATCTTATCCCCTTTTCGACTTCCTCTTTAATTAGAATTGGACTGATCCAGTTCCAAGGCAATTGAAGTGACTTTTGACACGTGTCTCGACCCTAGACGTCCGACTGATAAAATTTAAAATTCGAATTTGCCACTCTATTTTAAATTTTGGGGGCAAACTGTTTGGGTAAAATTTCACCAGTCTCGACCACGACCAAGATAGGGAAGACATTTATTACACTTTTCCATAATAAGATAAAATCATAGTACTTTATCCCCTGACCAAAGTTGAAATCAAAAGTTATTCACCTCACGACGTCGTCTAGCTCACACGACCGTCGTGTAGAACCTTGCGACCTCGACCGACTAACATGTGATATTTCTGTTACGTTTTCAGTGTTTAAATGCAGGAATCAATGTCATTGATGATCAACAGCTATAATCGACGAAGGCCTTTATGAGCATTTAACCCAGTGGCCGTTACGACCGTTACACGAAGCTTTTATGGAGTCAATAAAAGCACTCGAAGACTATAAATACAAAGTCCCAATCATCATCTGACATTTGAAAAAAACTGAACTCTCAAGAACACTCAAAGCAAAGAATTCTCTCTCAATAGATCACGCACGACGCATAATCTATACACACGACGCACCAGTTTTTACATTCGATACACTTTTTACTTTACATTTAAAGTCTTTCTTTCATTTGTATTGTAATAAATTGTACTCTCGACACCCGAAACATAAGGATATCGCCCCTGTTTGTCGACCATAGTGCAGCGACGACCCCCAAAGTCGTCCGCGGGTTTTTTCCTCGTTGAGGTTTTCCCGCGTCACCAAAATCTTTGTCTCATTTACATTTTTTGTCTTTGTCGTACGCTTTGTCGAAAGATTCCTATTCTTTAGTTGTTAAGCTCCACAATCAACCTTAAGTTATCCTTCTGGACGATTTTTGGCATTAACAATCCCAAAACATACTTTTTATTTTTGGGTTGCTTGTTACAATCGGCTCCCTACTCAAGATCGGTTAGCGGTGTGGAGTCGGGTGGATACTGCATGGACGTGCCCCCTTTGTGAAGAAGGCATGGATTCGCACATTCATCTGTTTTTTCTTTCGCAGGTTCTCGTTGGATGTGTGGACCTGGATCAAAAGAGAGGTGGGTGTTGATGTTTGGCCGAACGTGTGGGAAGACATAGTCCTAACTATGTCTAGTGATAGACCAATAAAGTTTACGGCAAAGTTGTTTCTTGGAGCTGCTGTTTACTTCATATGGAACGAAAAAATGGGAGATTATACCAAGGCAAGAAAAGAACGGTTGACCAAGTGGTCAAGAGCATAAAGGAGGTGGTTCAATTGCGGGTGGCGTGGAAAGGTAGGGCCCGATCTGTGATTGCTAATGGAAGTACGGCTTAAGGTGTTCAATTGCTGTTTGAAGTTTGGGTGGTTTTCTTGGTTTGGGTGTGGGTTCATTTTATTTTGTATGCGTTTGATCTCTTGTGAGTTGTGTTTTTTCTGGTTGTTTGTGGCTTGGTATAATTCGGTTGCCAAGTCGTTTTGGTGGTTTGGTGTATGGCCTTGTGCCTAGACTCGTTTGTTTCTCCTTCCTTTTTTCGTCTTTATAATATTTGGATAGAGTTTTCCTTTCAAAAAAAAGTTGTAGAACCAAATAGTATGGTACAAAGATACAAGACCTTGAACAAGTATTCATAACCATGAGAATCTCACATATGGACAAATCCTCAAGGTAGGTCAATAAATCTATTAACCTAAAATACATTAAAATACCAATGAAGTTCCATAAAACCTTTTCAATATATTCTAGGTATAAAACTTATGTTTTATCAAGGCACAAATATGATGGTGTAAACAAAAATGCCCAATAAACCTCCAAATATGCAAATATGAACAACTCACCAAATAAGAAAGGAATAATCAATGTAAAGCATGTAATGAGGATAGATTAACACGTCTATACATGTATCTAGTTTTACGAAGATTTTAAAACTCATATTTTAGGTTTTTGGAAGAAACCTAGAAAACTTGCAAAACTCTAGTTTGGAGAAGAAGATTGAGTTAATGCTTAAGCCTATCTTGATTTCCTTGTCTTTAGAAGTCACCAACCATAAAGGAGAAGGTCAATAAATGTTTTAGCAAACCCCAAGATCGAAATAATGAAAAGGGTTTTTTGAGATAAAGAAATCACACTTTAGGGTAGTAAAAACATTGTCAAAACTGATTTGGTGGTAAGAAATGAGAGTAAAATAGGTTAAGTGAGTTTTTATACTCCAGATGGTTCTGTGCGAGTATGCCATGGGAAATTCTCGCTGGAAATATCATCTAATATGTACCTAGGCTGGGGGTGTGGATGGTGATAGTGACACGCAATAGTGCCTTTAGGCATTCTTGTTGTCATTCTCACAACAAAGAGGTTCGAGCCCTGAAACTCCGATTTTCGATCTAACTCTCAAGTGCACATATTGTTATAAATCCACATATATTCAACAATCAATACTAAATTTAAATAGAATAACTAAACAGAACCTTAAGACGAACTAGAGACTTAACTTAGCAAAATTTCGGATGTTACAATTCTTATCCTTCTCACCATAACTTTCATTCTCACCCGAACCCAACCCTATGATAAGTATTGTTGCATTTACAATCTTTTTGGCCCGACACTGAATCCAGTTATCATAAGAACCAAATTTAATTCGGTTCTCTTTAGTTTACGTTTAGCACCGTGAACATACACTGAGAGCTCCTTTCGATGAGATCCAACTTAATGGGCTTAATTTACAACATTTTCAGGTTAACTTTTACATTCTTTGCTTCTCTTTGAAGATGAGACATTTGACAACAAATCCAACTAACTTTACATCGATTATATGTTAATGTGTGAATTAATACTTAAACTTAAGGGCCGTATATCAAATGCTTACACGAGCGTTTACTGATAACGCCAATTTTGGCGTTATTTTCGGTCCTCAAACCAATGAGATTGGCTTGTGTTCTAGCAAAAAGGCGGAGTTTTATGGTTTATCGAGTGAAATGTGCAGGTTATCCAAACGAAGGCAATCATCGAGAAAAGGAGCGTAAAAGAGCCAAAAGAGAGTCCAAAGTGAAGCCAACGGAAGCCCAAGACCTGTGCCCGAACCAGGATCCAGGCCTGACCCAGATCCCTCAGAAAACCGCGCGGTTTCCTGCGCGGCTTGAAACCGCGGGATAAACCGCGCAACCCCCTGTTCGTTTGCTATATTTTGTGTTTTCCAGAATATAGGTCATCACTTCTCGACGTGCGACGGTAGGCTGCTTGGGGGCGATTTTCAGAGACATTTTGCACACTTTGGAGCCACGATAGAGGATCGATTGAGGAGGCATTCACAAGGAGAATCGGATTAGAGCCGAGAGAAGGGAGTTCACCATTACATTCGTCACGTTCACGATCACTATGTTTGCACATACTATTTCTCTTCCCTTTTCTGTGTTTTTGTCCACCACCAACATGAACTAATCATTAGATGTTGGGGGTTGGTTTGAATTTGGTTTAAGCTTGTGAACAGATGAGTTGAGACGTTTATCAGTTTTTCCTATTTAATGAAGCATGTGATTTGAGTTTTAATGCTTTTGTGAGTTTGGCCAACTTTCAATTGTTTGGTTTGTTTTCAGTTAAGTTCGAGAGAATTAATTGTTAACTAGAACTAGAAATTGCATGCCTAAGGTGAGAAATTGGATAGAGATATACCAAGTAAGCCTTAGTCCCGTTTAAATCTTGAGTTTAATGTGTTTTGAATCCCATAGGTTGAGATCGAGAGATAAAACTTATACTTTCAAAATAAAATTTGTGGTTGCTTGAGAAAGAACTACGGTGATTTTAGAGATTGGGTATTCATTAAAGGGAATAACTGGTAATTGTTTTTAAGTCAAGTGTTTGTACGTGAGAACCTTAGGATTTCCAACCCTCAATAGTTTTTCTCTATCTAAAGTTCCCTTAAGTTGTTTACTGTCTTGTTCGTGATTTATTTATTTTGCATTCGATTAGTTTAATACCAACAACTCAAACTTGCGACCGTTCAGTTAATAGATCTTATAGTCATTGTGATACTTAGTTCCTAGTTCCCTGTGTTCAATACTCATACTTTCAGTACTATTACTTGATTTCGACACTGTACACTTGCGGTAAGATTTAGGGGGGGGGGTGTAAACTCACCTATCAAGTTTTTGGCGCCGTTGCCGGGGAACTAGTTGCAACTGATAGCACTACCAGCTATAAGCGCTATTACATTGAACATTTTCTTTCTTTTGTTATTTTACTTTCTGGATTGCTAATTTTGCCTACTTTCCATTTCAGGTACTAACTGGTTTATGCCAAGGAAAACCCGAGGGAAAGGAATCGAACCACTCGATCCGGAAATCGAAATAACCGCCTGTCAGTTAAGAAAAGAATCAAAAGCTAAAAGACATCTGAAGATCGAGATGGTCGACGAAGCTCCTCCTGAGAGACATCCTATGCGGTCGTTTGCCGATCTGAACGTGGCAACCGCACGCATAGGCATCCAACCGCCCACTACTGGGGTGAACTACTTTGAGATTAAACCAAGTACCATCGTTATGGTGCAGCAGAATCAGTATGGAGGAGCCCCAATAGAAGATCCTCATGCACATCTCCGGGCATTTGAACGGATTTGCAATACGTTCAAGATAAATGGGGTGAACGAGGATGCCATCAAGCTGAGACTGTTCAGTTTTTCACTCAAGGGTAGAGCTGAAGTATAGATAGAGGGCCTACCAGCGGATCAGATCACTACATGGGCAGACCTGAAAGCTGCTTTCCTTCAGAAATTCTTTCCACCGGGAAGAACTGCTCAATTGATGGCTGATATTACCCACTACATGGGACCAAGAGACACTATACGAGGCGTGGGAAAGGTATAAAGACATGTTGAAGAAGTGTCCGCATCATGGGTTACACGGTTGGGTCATCATCCAAATGTTTTTCAGTGGACTCCACCCGCAATTTAAGAATGACATCACAGCTACGGCGGGTGGGGCTTTCATGAATAAAACATATGAAGAAGCAGTCGGTTTGATCGAGAACTTAGCCGAGCATAGCTATGACACTCCACGATCTTCTATCAGATGGGTAGCTAGTGTTAAAGAATCGGATGAGCTGAAGGTAATAAAATCTCAGTTAGCTGCTATCATGAACCATTTGAAAGGAAGCAATCCAGAAGTGTTCCCCACTTCTCAAGAACCTGAACAGGTTCAGTTTCTACAAAACCGGAACAACCAGCCAAGGAACGACCCTTTCTCGAACATATATAATGAAGGGTGGAAGAAACACCCTAACTTTTCATGGAGTCAACCCGGCCAACAACAACAAGGTAATCATTCCAACTTTTCTAATCCTCCTAATTCTAACAATGTTTACCGTCCTCCAGGTTACAACCAACGAAAATTTGATGAAGGACAATTCAGGGAGAAGAAACCGTGGTTAGAGGATATGATGATGAAGTTCATAACCAAGATGGATAGCACAGTTGAAGGATTGGCAAGCACGGTGAGTACAGTAAAAGCAACAACTGAACAGAACACCACCTCCATCAAGCTCCTTGAAAGACAAGTGGGGCAGATTTCTGAAGTCTTACAGACCCGAGCTCCCGGGACATTCCCTAGTCAGACTGAAAGGAAACCAAGAGAAGAATGCAATGCAATTCATCTGCGGAGCGAAATTGATAAAAGACTTAACCCATGAGCCAGTTATCAAAGTGGAGACGGAGATGGTCAAGGAGGCGAATGTTGGGCTGAAGGATGATCGTTCTAGTGGTATGGTTGATCAGGAAAAGCCGAACGAAAAAGAGGTGACACCTCCGTCAAAGCCGGTAGTCAAACCGTATGTGCCACCGCTACCATTTCCGAATCGAGTGAAGGCATATAACGATGAGGAACAATTCAAGAAATTCCTTGACATCTTCAAGAAGCTGCACATCAACATTCCATTTGCAGAAGCACTTGCCCAAATGCCAACATATCTCAAGTTCATGAAGGACATCTTATCCAAGAAGAGGGCAATCGAACATCAGTCTACCATTGCACATACTGAAGAGTGCAGTGCAATCATTCAGAACAAGCTTCCCCCGAAGCTTCAAGATCCAGGGAGTTTTTCTATACCTATACAAATTGGAGATCTTTGTTTTGGTAAGGTGTTATGCGATTTAGGAGCAAGTATTAATTTAATGCCTCTTTCTATTTTCAGGAAGCTTGGATTGGGAGAGGTGCAGTCGACAAACATGACTCTCCAACTCGCCGATAGATCAATAACTTATCCATATGGAGTGATAGAAGATGTTATGATTAAAGTCGATAAGTTCTACTTTCCGGTGGACTTCGTGGTGCTGGATATTGATGAAGATAAAGAGGTCTCGCTGATATTGGGAAGACCCTTTCTGGACGCGAGCAAAGCACTGATCGACATGGAGGAAGGCGAGATGACTTTAAGGGTTGGCGGTGAAAAGGTAACGTACAAGATGTTCGAGAGTGCAAGAGGTAGAGGTGAAGAGGAACCCGGTAATCAAGGAAAGCCAGATGTGGAAGAATCTGCGGAAAATCGCAAGTGTGGGCGGTTCGAGTCCGCAGATACCGAGCCAAACTGAGGGCCACACAGTCGTGCCACGACTTTAACTGCGGCGTTGGGTGGGAGGCAACTGACACGGGGTTCTCACACCCCGCGAACCTTACCGCAAGTGTACGGGTCGAAATCAAGTAATAGTACTTTAGAAGTACGAGTATCGAATCACGGGGAACTAGGAACTAAGTATCACAATTACTATAAGCTTTATTAACTAGACTGCCGAATTTGGAAGATGGGTTTTAAACTAAATTCTAGCAAATCACAACTTAAACGCAAACAAAGCAAAGAACAATTTAGGAACTTCGATAGAGAGAAAAGTTGAGGGTTGGAAATCCTACAGTTTTACACATGCAACCAATCAACTCAAAACATTTACCAGTTAATCCCCTTAATGATTCCCAAATCTTTTAAAGTCACCGTTGTTCTCTTTCAAGCCACAACGGGTTTTATTTTGAAAAGGATAAATTTAATCTCTCGATCTCACCTATGGATTCCAAAACACATTAAGTACTCGATTTATGTTAAATTGGCTAGATTTTATCTCTCGATAATAACCTAACGGTTTAAATGGGACTAAAGCTTACTTGGTATATCTCTATCACCTTTTTGGGATTTAGGCATGCAATTCCTAAGTCTATATAGCAGTTAATTCTCTCGAACTTAATTGCTAATCAACAAATCAATTGTAAACTGGCCAAATTCACAAAAGCGTTAAGAACAAAATCACATGCTTCATTAATCAAGGAAAAACCAATAAAAGTTCAAATCATTTGGTTACATGCTTTATAAACCGAATTCATTCCAACCCCCAACACGAACCGGTTAGTTCATGTCGGTGGTGGATTCAAACACAAGAGAGAAAGGTGCGAAAGTGTATGCAAACATGATTAAGAATGAAAAGATGAAATTGTGGTAACAAATG
Source organism: Saussurea involucrata (assembly GCA_033807775.1). Classification (NCBI taxonomy): domain Eukaryota; kingdom Viridiplantae; phylum Streptophyta; class Magnoliopsida; order Asterales; family Asteraceae; genus Saussurea; species Saussurea involucrata. The sequence continues at coordinate 14,546,369 of CM066314.1, forward strand.
ATGAAAACTCCCTCTTCTCGTGTCCGTCTCTACGTTCCGTCTTGAATGCACTCGTGATCGGCTCTGTATCGTGACCTCGAGGACTCCGAAAAGTCGCCCAAAATCGCCCCGGAACTGCTCTGGATTGTCTGCCGAAAGTTGGATGCCGAACGAATGACCTAAACATCGGAATAAAATACTGAAATTCGCACCTCAGAGGGTTACGCGACTTCTGGCGCGACTTGCAAGTTGCGCAGAAGGTCACGCGTGGTTTTGAGGCCCTTCTGGGTCAGATCTGGTTCGCGGGTCGGGTCCTGGCTTTTGGGCTCCCGTTAGGCTTCGTTTTGACTCGTTTTGGGCTCTTTTTAGCTTCTTTTCTCGAGGAATGCCGCCTTTTATATAACCTGCGTAAATCACTTAATAAACCGTAAAATACCCGCCTTTTTACTTGAGTACAAGCCAATATCATTGGTTTGAGAACCGAAAATAACGCCAAAAAGTGGCGTTATCAACAACCCCAAACCGAGCGTTGCTTGTTCCCAAGCAAATTAGCGATAAAAATAGAATCAAAGCACATAGTGAATTTAGTAATGACTGCACAATTCCAATCGGTACCAAGTGATGCATCGGTGATTTCCCATACCCGTGAAAATCTATCTCACTCTCGCCTCATTCTTTAATTTGTCCGATCTATGACCTTCTATTGGGAGTTGAACTCGTGACAGTTCCGATTACATTAGGATTAGACTAAGTCCAGACATGCTAGGGAAAACATTTCGCCTCGACCCTACCTCACAGGATACTCTCTTTGCACTCGAACCTAGGTTATCGCTCGTGTTGTCATGTTTAAGGAGGTTATGTGCAAGAATACGCAAATGTCATGACAACTCTAAAGAAAGACGCACAAATGTCCAAAATTTTGATCTCAGAAAGAATCAAATAGCAAGACAGGGAATATCAGTAAAGGTGGTCATAGACTCTAATCTTGTTTTCCAGAAGATCATCCAGGTCTTTATAATGGTTGTAACGGGGCTAAGGTTAAGGCTAAGAAACGAAGGGTAAAAGGATCAAAAATCCTTGGCGTGTCAATCATTTGCAATTCTGAACTCTCGTTGCTTCACATTCGCTCACTTGGTCCTTTTCGTCACTATTGGAGTCGCTTTGACTCACTTATTATGCAGCTCTACTAGAGACTATCTAACTAACGGTATTTTTTTTCTTTTTTTTTTGATTGGGGCATCATTGGCCCTCTTTTCTATTTCTTGACTGGCCTGATTTCTTTCTTTTCCGCTCTATCTCTCTAAGTTCATTACTTCTTCCGATTGACACACTTTCGGATTGGGTTGGCTAAGGCTTATGGCTAAGGGTTTAATGATGGGTTTAGAAACGAAAAGGTGAGTGTTTGGCTGCAAAGGGGCTAAGGGTACACGCAGAAGGGTAAAGGTACGATAGCTAAAAACAGGTTAAATAAAACACACAATGCCTGGAATCATATCTTAAGGTCCACACAATATGGTCTACTATACCCTTACCTAATATCCCGATGTTCGTCTTTGCTACTCAATGCAATAATGTAGCGAGATCATTCTACATTCACGACAAGGAACTCGAAAAAGTGTATATGAATTTAGTGTATGAATCCCTCGAAATGAAAAAAACGTCTTTTAGGCTCAAAACTCACTATCGGGTGGTCTCCACTAATGTCCCTTGTCATGTCCTTTCCCGGTCCTTCCCTAACGGTCACGTCACTATCACAAGATTCTTCCCATAATGGTTGGTCTCAATCATTCAAAACAAATTTTTTTGGCTAATGTGATCTAAATATTCAGAAGTGTAGGAAATCTACGTGCATAACTTGGGCCCGATTGGGCAACCCCAAACCTTACCCACACATTGTCCCCAATGTGCAAGCAAAGTCGTCGGTGATGCGACTCAATCGTTGTGCAGTTATTACAGGTATAGAAAGGACGGGTAAAACATTACACAGCAAGCACAAAGAACTCCAAAGTTTCTAAACTGGGCACCCCAAACCTAGGCCGTGACCTAGGTTTGCCAAATAAAAGCCAACCCCAAACCTCGATAAAACCGAGGTTTGCATAGGGTCTAATGTGAGTGTGTAGATGGTTCAAAACCGAGGCACCCCAAACCTAAGTGAAACTTAGGTTTGTTGCCTCTCGTGCAATTAAAACAGAACAACCTATCAAACACCACTCTTTTAGCAGAGAAATGATTAGAACATACCTGTTTTGCCCGGTCCGAGGAGATTCTTGAAAGATTGAACATTTGAAGAAGGAGGGGAGAGCATGCACACACAAAAGAACCAAACAAACGACGAAAGAAAAACAAGAAAATAGAAACACACAACGCAAGAAAGGAATAAAAATTTGCACGAAAAACGAACGAGAGCCAACCGGGGACTCCCGCGGTTTAGCCCGCGACTTGCAAGTCGCGTGGCAAACCGCGTAACTCTCTGTCTCAGAAAACCAACAGAGTGCCCCGCGGCTTGCTGCGCGATTTGCAAACCGTGTGTCAAGTCGCGTATGTCCCTGTTTGTTTTTCGCTTTTTTCGATTTTTCGATTTTTATGGTTTTTCGGGAATAAGAAACACACTCAAAATAAGCAAATAATAAAGGAAAACAAACCTTGGTGGGTTGCCTCCCACCCAGCGCCGCATTTAAAGTCGTGGCATGACTATGTGGTTTCAGCTTGGCTCATTATCCGCGGAGTTGGATCGCCCACACCTGCGATTCTTCGCGGATTCTCTTACTTTTGGCCCTCCATGACCAGCTTCAGATCCTTCATCTCTTCCAACTCTTACCTTCTCGAACATCTTGAAGATTTCGCTTTGGCCGCCGACTCGGAAGGTTATCTCGCCTTCTTCCATGTCAATCAAAGCTCGGCTCGTAGCCAGGAAGGATCTCCCCAGAATTAACGGAACATCTTCGTCTTCGTCTATATCTATGACTACGAAGTCGACGGGAAAATAGAACTTACCTACTTTGATGAGCACGTCCTCGACCACTCCATACGGGTACCTTATCGATCGATCAGCCAGCTTAAGTGTCATGACTCACCTCGCCCAATCCAAGTTTCCTGAAAATAGACAGAGGCATTAAATTGATACTCGCCCCTAAATCACATAAAACGTTATTAAAAGAAAGATCCCCAATTTGAATAGGGATAGAGAAACTCCCTGGATCTTTAAGCTTCTGGGGCAGCTTATTCTGGAAAATCGCGCTGCACTCTTCAGTGAGTGCAACGGTGTCCTGATGATCGATTGCCCTCTTTTTGGATAAAATTTCCTTCATGAACCTCATGTATGAAGGCATTTGTGCCAATGCATCTGCAAAAGGGATGTTAATAGTTAACTTTTTAAAAACATCAAGAAATTTAGAAAAATGAACATCATCCTTGTTTGCTTTCAATCTGTTCGGATAAGGCACTCTCGGAATTTCCGGCTTGACCGGTGGTGGCTCTTGCTCCTTTACTTTGCTCTCGATCTCTTTCTCTTCCCTCTTACGCTCCTCGTCAGCCTCTAATGCATCCATATCAATGATCTCCACATCATTCTCGGCTTCCTTTGCTGGCTCCTCATTCAGCTCCTTGCCATCTCTCAGATAGATGGCATTGCAATGTTCTTGATTCCTCTTTTCATCCATACTTGGGAAACTACCGGATGGTCGGGTTTATAGGGCCTCGGAAATCTGCCCCACTTGCCTCTCAAGAATCTTGATTGCAGCTGTATTCTGATCAGTTGCGGCTTTTACCGTGTTCACCGTGTTTGCCAGCTCTCCGACCGTGCTGTCCATTTTTGTCATGAACTTCATGAGCATATCTTCCAATCCCGGTTTCTTCTCCCCGGATGGTCCCTCGCTCCTTTGGTTAAAACCTGGAGGGCGGTAAGCAATATTAGTATTGGAAGAGTTTAAAGAGTTAGAGAAATTACCTGGTTGTTGACCCAACTGATTCCATGAAAGGTTGGGATGCTTTTTCCACCCCTCGTTATAAGTGTTGGAGAAAGGGTCGTTTCGCGGCTGATGGTTGCGATTTTGCATAAATTGAACATGTTCAGGTTCCCCTAGATTGCTTCCCTTCATACGGTCCGTGATAAAAGCTAGTTGAGCTTTTATCTCTTTAAGTTCATCTGAATCTTGAACATTCACTACTCGTGCGATGGACGATCGTGGAGTGGAGTAGCTATGTTCGGCAAGGTTCTCGATCAGCTCGACCGCTTCTTCATAGGTCTTGTTCATGAGTGATCCCCCCGCTGCAGCCGTAATATCATTCTTGAATTGCGGGTGAAGGCCTCCAAAGAACGTTTGGATTATGACCCACCCATGAAGACCGTGATGTGGACACTTCTTCAACATGTCCTTATAGCGCTCCCAAGCTTCATATAACGTCTCTTGGTCCCATTGCGCGAAGTGCGTGATGTCGGCCATCAATTGCGCGGTTCTTCCCGGTGGGAAGAATTTCTGGAGGAACGCTGCCTTCAGTTGTGCCCAAGTGGTGATGAGACCTGATGGAAGGCCCTCTATCCAGATTTCAGCTCTACCCTTTAGGGAAAAACTGAAGAGTCTTAGCTTAATCGCGTTCTCTTCCATCCCGTTGATCTTGAACGTGTTGCATATCCGTTCGAAGGCTCGTAAATGCGCGTGGGGGTCTTCAGTTGGTGCTCCCCCGAACTGATTTTGTTGTACCATTACGATGGTACTCGGCTTGATTTCGAAGTAATTCGCAGCGGTGGTTGGTGCTTGAATTCCTATGCGTGCCGCCGCCACGTTCGGATCGGCGAACGACCGCATAGGGCGTCTCGCTTTGTCGCCCATGAGTACCTGAGAAGAAAACGAACAGACTTAGCAATTCAGAAATTAAAGGTATGAAATAAAATATGAAATAAAAAAAAATGTCCAATCTAATAATGCTTATAGATGGTAGTGCTATTAGTTGCAACTAGTTCCCCGGCAACGGCGCCAAAAACTTGACACGGGGTTCTCACACCCCGCGAACCTTACCGCAAGTGTACGGGTCGAAGTCAAGTAATAGTACTTTAGAAGTACGAGTATCGAATCACGGGGAACTAGGAACTAAGTATCACAATTACTATAAGCTTTATTAACTAGACTGCCGAATTTGGAAGATGGGTTTTAAACTAAATTCTAGCAAATCACAACTTAAACGCAAACAAAGCAAAGAACAATTTAGGAACTTCGATAGAGAGAAAAGTTGAGGGTTGGAAATCTTCCAGTTTTACACATGCAACCAATCAACTCAAAACATTTACCAGTTAATCCCCTTAATGATTCCCAAATCTTTTAAAGTCACCGTTGTTCTCTTTCAAGCCACAACGGGTTTTATTTTGAAAAGGATAAATTTAATCTCTCGATCTCACCTATGGATTCCAAAACACATTAAGTACTCGATTTATGTTAAATTGGCTAGATTTTATCTCTCGATAATAACCTAACGGTTTAAATGGGACTAAAGCTTACTTGGTATATCTCTATCACCTTTTTGGGATTTAGGCATGCAATTCCTAAGTCTATATAGCAGTTAATTCTCTCGAACTTAATTGCTAATCAACAAATCAATTGTAAACTGGCCAAATTCACAAAAGCGTTAAGAACAAAATCACATGCTTCATTAATCAAGGAAAAACCAATAAAAGTTCAAATCATTTGGTTACATGCTTTATAAACCGAATTCATTCCAACCCCCAACACGAACCGGTTAGTTCATGTCGGTGGTGGATTCAAACACAAGAGAGAAAGGTGCGAAAGTGTATGCAAACATGATTAAGAATGAAAGGATGAAATTGTGGTAACAAATGATGAAAACTCCCTCTTCTCGTGTCCGTCTCTACGTTCCGTCTTGAATGCACTCGTGATCGGCTCTATATCGTGACCTCGAGGACTCCGAAAAGTCGCCCAAAATCGCCCCGGAACTGCTCTGGATCGTCTGCCGAAAGTTGGATGCCGAACGAATGACCTAAACATCTGAATAAAATACTGAAATTTGCACCTCAGAGGGTTACGCGACTTCTGGCGCGACTTGCAAGTCTCGCAGAAGGTCGCGCGTGGTTTTGAGGCCCTTTTGGGTCGGATCTGGTTCGCGGGTCGGGTCCTGGCTTTTGGGCTCCCGTTAGGCTTCGTTTTGACTCTTTTGGGCTCTTTTTAGCTTCTTTTCTCGAGGAATGCCGCCTTTTATATAACCTGCGTAAATCACTTAATAAACCGTAAAATACCCGCCTTTTTACTTGAGTACAAGTCAATCTCGTTGGTTTGAGAACCGAAAATAACGCCAAAAAGTGGCGTTATCAGCAACCCACCAAGGTTTGTTTCGTTTTAAATTACATTTTCGAGGGTGTTTTTATTTACAAAAAAAATGTGGAGCAGAGACATACGCGGCCTAAGCCGCGTGCCAAGCCGCGGGTGGCTCTGGTTGGTTTTGCGCAGCAGACACCTGCGCGGGGTAGCCCGCAGGCTCAAGTCGCGGCCCAAGCCGCGCGGCTCCCTGTCTGCCTTAGGGTTTCCTGTGTTCAGTTCTTTCTTGCTTTGTGTCGTTTCGTTTCTTTGCTTTCTTTTTTCTTTTGCTTGCATTTCTTTTGTTTCTGCACTCTCTCTCTCTCCACCTTCTCTGATGTCTCTCAACTGGTCGCTCAAATCTTTCAAGAGACTCATTTCCGATCTTCACGACCAAAGGTATGTACTTTCGCTATTATTTAATTTGGTCTTTATTACTGTTATGTGGTCAAGATGCATGGACTTTTAAGTTGACTTTATTGGCATTTTGCACGCATGAGAATTGTGAGTTGTGTTTGCACGTACACATAAAGAAAATGAGATGCAACAAACCTAAGTTTCACTTAGGTTTGGGGTGCCTTGCTTTTCAACTTCTACACACTCACATATACCCCTGTGCAAACCTCGGTTTTACCGAGGTTTGGGGTTGGCTTTGTTTGACAAACCTAGGCCACGGCCTAGGTTTGGGGTGGCCATATTTGAAAAACTTTGGGCTAGCTCTTTGATGTTTCGAGTTAATACTTTGTCTGTCATGTATGATAACGGCAATAACTGCACAATGATACGTGTTACACCTGTGTATCGCCTGTACCGACACTTACACATTGGGGACAATGTGTGGGTAAGGTTTGGGGTTGCCCAATCGGCCCCACGTATATGCACGTAGATTTCCCGCACTTCTGAATGGTTAGATCATAGTAGCTAAAAAAATTTTTGAATGGTTGAAGATCGACCATTGTGGGAAGAATCTTGTGATGGTAACGTGACCATTAGGGAAGGACCGGAAAAGGCATGACTAGGGACATTAGTGGAGACCACCGAATAGCGAGTTTTAAGCCGAAATGACGCCTTTCATTTCGAGGGATTTAAACACCTAATTCGTATACACTTTGTCGAATTCCTTGTTGTGATTATAGAGTGATCTCGCTATAATATTGCATTAAGTAGCAAAGACAACCAGCGGGATATTGGGTAAGGGTGTTGTAGACCATATCGTGTGGACCTTAAGAGATGATTCCATGCATTGTGTGTATGTTTTAACCCATTTTTATCTATCGTTCTTTTTGACCCATTATGTGTGTAACCAAAACCCCTTTGTAGCCAAACACTCACCACTTGTTCATTTCAGACCCACCATTAAACCCTAGCCAAAAACCTTAGCCAACCCTTATCCGAAAGTATGTCAATCAGAGGCGGTAATGAACAGCAGAAGATAGAGCAAAAAAGAAATAGTACAGGCCAGTCATAAAAATAAATTGGGTCAATCTAACCCAAGAGATAGAAAAGAGGGCCAATGCAGCCCCAATCAAATAAAGAGAGCCAATGATGCTCCCAAAAAAATACAGATAGTTAGATAGTATTTATAGCAGCTAAATAAGAGAGTCAAAGCGACTCCGGTAGTGACAAAGAGGGACAAGTGATAGAAAGCGAAACCAGAAAAGTTCAGAACTACCAAAGATTGACACACCGAGGATTTTTGATCCGCTTACCCTTCGTTTCTTAGCCAAAACCCTAGCCCCGTTACAACCCTTGTAAAGACTTTGATGATCTTCTGGAAAATGTGATTAGGGTATACGACCACCTTTACCAATAGTCCCTGTCTTGCTACTTGATTCCCTTCTGAGATCAACTTTTTGGACATTTGTGCGTCTTTCATTAGAGTTGTCATGTAATTTTCGAGTATTCTTGTACGTAACTTCCTTATACATGACAACATGTGCGACAACCTAGGCTCGAGTGAAATGAGAGTATCCCGTGAGGTAGGGTCGAGGCGAAATGTTTTCCCTAGTATGTTTGGACCTAGTACGACCTTAATGGAATCGGAGCAGTCACGAGTTCAACTCACAATGGAAGGCCATAAATCAAACAGAATAAGAATGAGGCGAGGGTGAGATAGGCATTCACGGGTATGGGAAATCGCACTACTAAAAAAACCTGATTTTCGGGGGAAAAATCCGTCGGAAATCCGCCGGAAACAGCCTATTTCGGAGGAATTTTCGGCGGATTCGGTCGCCGGATAATTGGGCGCCGAGATTACCGGTTTTCGGCGGAATTTTCGGCGGATATGTAGTTTTCGGCGGAATTTTCGGCGGAACTTTCCGCCGGAAAACGGTAGAAATAATTATCAAAGTCTTAATTAACAAGATAATTACAGTTTAATTTCGGCGGATTTTTCCGCCTGAAATATATTTATTTATTTATTTATCAATTAATAAAAAAAATATTTTCGGTAATATTTCGGCGGATTTTCGGCGAATTTTTCCGCCTGAAATATATTTATTTATTTATTTATCAATTAATAAAAAATATATTTTCGGTAATATTTCGGCGGATTTCCGGCGGAATATTCTGCCGAAAATAATTTAAATTAATTTTAATTTTTTTTATTAATTTAAAATTTAATTTTTTCATGGAATCAGATAAAAACCTGCTACAAATTGTATAATCTGCTAAAATGCTATATATCATAAATTAAAACGCCCAATACATTGTTTGGGCCAAAACGACCAAATCGTTGTTCCAAATTCGTTCAAATAACACAAAAGACAATTATAAAAGTTTCAAATCGCTATGGAGGCGGAGGCGGACGCGGCGTACTTTGACTGAGACTTTTGATCAACTCGCACATCTCTTCATATTGTGCTCGTTCCAAACGACGGGCCTCTTCACGTCTCGCATCCTCTTCTCGTTTTGTATCTGGTGAATAGTTGGTGGGGCAATTACTTCGTGTTTGGTATCAGCCAATACCACTGTGATGAATACTTTGTACCAGCAGAGGCAGAGAATGTAAAAACTCTGATAGGATTTATATAAACCCTAAACCGGATCTTTAAGCTCAAGAATGATTAGTTCTAGATCATGGAATAAACATATACAAATCACAACATGAACAGCGGAATTAAACGACAGATTTGTATAGCTAACAAGGTTCATTAATTTAAACATACTGATTACATACTCACGCCCCAATTTAAACATATTGATTAGTTCAATACCAAATCTCACTTAGGTAAGTTTGATAGCAAAGCAGATGATGGTTTTCTTGTTGGGTATTCATCTCAGAGTAAGGCCTACAGAGTTTTTAATACCTCTTCTAGAATAATTGAAGAAAGTGACAATGTCAAATGCAATGAGAACACACCAAATCCTATTGGTTCAGGTCCTAATTGGCTATTTGACATTGATTCACTCACTAATTCTTTGGGTTTCAGTAGTGATGTATATGCAGGACAAAGGGATACACCACCATCAGAACACATAATTCAATCTGTGATATTTCCACTCCCTTCCATTGATCCTGATGAATTCTGTGAACAACAAGAGGAGGCTGAACCCATTCAGAATGAAGAAGAGAGAAGAGTAGAGGACGAACAGCCTTCAAGCTCAAATTCCAGAGAGTCTGAAGTGACTGAAAAAGCTGCAGTAGATCCAGACTTAAATGAGTCCAATCTAGATGGAAACTTAGTTGAGGAACCTGGTCATCCCACAAGAACTCAGAAAAACCATCCTCCTGAGTTGGTAATTGGAGACATAGCTTCTTCCATGATGACCAGAAAGCAAAGCAGACTTCAAGAGATTCAAGATCAACAGAATACAGTTAATACTGTTCTATCTTGCTTTTTATCCCAGATTGAGCCCAAAAAGGCTTATGATGCTATGAAAGATCCAAGCTGGATAGAGGCAATGCAAGAGGAGCTGCTACAGTTCAAATTACAGGATGTTTGGGACTTGGTAGACCTTCCAAAAGGTCATAGAGCAATTGGCACCAAGTGGATTTTCAGGAACAAGAAGGATGACAGAGGGATTGTGATCAGAAACAAAGCAAGACTGGTTGCACAAGGGTATACTCAGGAAGAAGGAATAGATTATGAGGAAGTCTTTGCTCCTGTGGCAAGGATTGAAGCAATCAGGCTATTTCTAGCCTATGCCTCATACATGAAGTTCAAAGTGTACCAAATGGATGTCAAAAGTGCTTTTCTGTATGGAAGTATTGAGGAAGAAGTATATGTCTGTCAACCCCCTGGATTTGAGAATCCATTGCACCCTGACAGAGTATACAAGCTGAAGAAGGCTCTTTATGGTTTGCATCAAGCCCCAAGAGCATGGTATGACACTCTGTCAACCTATCTCTTGAAAAATGCCTTTGAAAGAGGAGTAATTGACAAGACCCTGTTTATCAAGAGGAGAAAGAAAGACACATTACTTGTTCAGATCTATGTGGATGACATCATCTTTGGATCCACCAATGATCAAATGTGTAAAGAGTTTGAGGAGTTAATGCACAAAAGCTTCAAGATGAGTTCCATGGGAGAGCTTACTTTCTTTCTTGGGCTTCAGGTAAAACAGAGGAAAGATGGGATTTTTATTAGTCAATCCAAGTATGTGAAAGACATCCTGGACAAGTTTGGTCTAACAGACTCAAAGCCAGCAAGCACACCAATGGAAACACACAAACAGATCACTGCAGATCTTGAGGGGGAGGATGTGGATGTCCATCATTACAGATCAATGATTGGATCTCTCATGTATCTCACAGCCTCTAGACCAGATATTATGTTTTCAGTGTGTGTTTGTGCCAGATTTCAAGTCACACCAAAGCAATCTCATCTTCATGCAGTCAAGAGAATTTTCAGATACCTAAGAGGGCAACCTAGATTAGGTCTCTGGTATCCCTATGAATCATCTTTTGACTTGCTTGCATACTCAGATAGTGACTTGGGTGGAGCTAACATGGATAGGAAGTCTACGTCAGGTGGATGTCAGTTTTTGGGTACAAGACTAGTCTCTTGGCAGTGTAAGAAACAAACCACAGTGTCCTTATCTACCACAGAGGCTGAGTATATAGCTGTTGCAAGTTGCTGTTCTCAGGTACTATGGATTCAGAATCAGATGTTGGACTATGGGGTAACCTTTCTTCACACTCCAATCTTTATTGATAACAACAGTGCCATTAGCATTGTTAACAATCCTGTCAAGCACTCAAAAACAAAGCATATAGAGATCAGGTATCACTTTATTAGAGATTGCAATGAAAAGAAATTAATTCAAGTTGCTAAAGTTCACACAAATGATCAGTTTGCTGATCTATTCACAAAAGCTTTTGATGTGGGTAGATTCACCTTTTTGGTAACAAGTGTGGGCATGATCAACCTTGAATAAATTCTTGATTTTCTGTTCTTATACCTGTATTTCTTCATATATTTGGTGCTACTAACTTTCTGTCTCAGAATCTTTTGTGTACCTCAGATTGACAAGCGGTGAAAAGTGTAAGTATAGTTACTACTGCCAGTGCAGAGTTACTACTGCCAGTGTTCTAGCAGTTAATACTGCTCAGCAGTTAATACTGCTCAGCAGTTAATACTGCTTTGCAGTTAATACTGCTCAGTAGTTAATACTGCTCTACAGTTAATACTGCTCAGTAGTTAATACTGCTTAGTAGTTAATACTGCTTTGTAGTTAATACTGCTTTGTAGTTAATACTGCTTTACAGTTAATACTGCTTTGTAGTTAATACTGCTTACGTAGTTAATACTGCTTATGTAGTTAATATTGCTGTGTAGTTAATACTGCCTCGCAGTTAATACTGCTCACTCGTTAATACTGTTTTTGAAAATCTAGGGCAAATACTGCTATAAATACCCCTGTTTGCCCGCCAAAGTTCATAACGACTCTTCGCATTAACTTCTTCTCTCTCTCGTTCTAACCTCTTCTCCCTAGAATCTCTGTGTTTTCTATACAAATCCTCAGGAAGCACAACGATTATGGAGTTTGTCAACGAGCACAATGAGATTGCGATGCTTCAGAAGCCGAAGCAGGCCGCAGGATTTCACGACATTGTGGATTTTCTCAAGTCCACTCATATTTCTTATGCCCTAACGGTGAATCCGACTATCTACATCGAGCATCAGACGCAATTTTGGGCCAATGCCACCGTAGAAACCGAAGATGGACAGAAAGTCATCCAAACAAGGGTATGTGACAAACCCTTGAAAGTTTCAGAAGAACTCCTTCGCATCACTCTTCGATTAGATGATGCCTCAGGTATAACTTCTATTCCTAATGAAGACCTATACTCAACTTTAACAAGAATGGGGTATGACGGTCCCATTGGAGTTTTTAAGTTTTACAAGTCTAAATTTCATACACAATGGCGATTCTTTGTTCATACCTTAATGCATTGCATGTCAAAGAAAACTACTGGATGGAGTGAGTTTAGCAGTACCATTGCTTATGCCCTGGTCTGCTTGGCCACTGCCAGGAAGTTTAATTTTTCACAAATGATTTTTAATGATCTTGTATCAAACCTGGAATCCAAAAAGCGGTTTTATATGTATCCAAGGTTTGTTCAAGAAGTAATAACTAAGGAATTGACGGATATACCTCAATTTGATGAGGTATATGTACCAAAACCCCCTAAAGGGAAGGTTTTCTCAAATATGAGGAGACTTCCTAGGGACTCGGAAGGAGTTGACACACCATTGTTCTCTACAATGATGGTTGTGTCCCACACAATTGAAGGTATGGCATCAGGGTCAAGGCCCTCATTAGACACACCCACTGATGACCAATCCCAACCTTCCATCACAAAAGTAATCCCTCAGTCCATTCTTGTACGACCCACTCCCATAATAACCAAAAAGTTTGAAAGAAGAAAGGTACACAAGGTTCCTTCCCTTGCTATATCTCCTAAGAGCCCGAAGCCTTTAAGCCCTCTGTTGGAGCATTCTCCAATGGAGAATATCGAAAGGGAAACCACAGGTGTGTCTCCCAACCCCAAGAAGGTGCTCACTAAGGAGAAGGTTGAGCATGTGAGTCGCAAGGCTGCCACTACTTCTGCTAGCAAAGAGAAGGCCAGTGGTAAAATAACTAAGCCCTTCCTCACGGCAACTCAGGGTGAGAAATCATCCAGAGGTCCCAGGTGCCAAGAAACCAAGGGGGTAGGTAGTGCTTTTGCTAGGCAAGAGACACCTGCTAAAACTTCCAATGATCCTTTAAGGGAGGTAAAAACTCCTAAACAGGGTGAGGATAGATATACGTACGAGGAATTGATGGAAACTATTGCAAATATCAACATTGAGGTCATGGATCAGAAAAAGGAAATTGATGAACTCAAGAAAGTGGTCCTCTATCAAAACTCACAGCTTGAGAAGCAAAGGAAGATGATCACTAAGTTGATGCACAGAAAGAAGAAAGCTCAGTTTGTCCTTAGGAGAAGAAACCCTACCAATGATGCTTCCAAAAAGGGGGAGTCAGACTCTGATCTAAACATGGAGGAAGCAAACATTGAGGGGGAGTATGAGTATAAGGTTGAGGGGGAGACTGAGGAGGCTGCAGATATTACAAAGGAAGCAGAAACAGAAACAGCAGCAGAAACCGTTACTGCTGCTGATATTACAAAGGAAGTAGAAACAGAACCAGCAGTAGAAACAGTTACTGCTGCTGAGGTTGCAAAAGAAGTAGAAACAGAACCAGCAGTAGAAACAGATAATGCTGCAGTATCTAAGACTGAAGCAGCAGTATCTGAAAGTGAGAAGAAAGCAGAATCTGTTCCTACAGTAACTAAAGCAGAGATTGATGAAGAGATATATGGGATTGTGAAGGACAGTGTCGAAGCAGCAGTATTAAAGGTGATAAAAGAAGCAGTAACAGCTATAGCAGTAGAATGGTTACTGCTGCTGAAAAACAAAAGGCAGCAGAAACTGTTAGTGCTGCTAAGAGCCACAAAGAAGAAACAGCTGAAACCACTCCTGAAGCTGTTAAATCTTTCAAAAGAACAAAGAGGCCAAGAACAAAGTCAATAGCCTCAAAGAAGAAAGATATAAAGAAGCCAAGGGTGGATCCAACTGTAGAAGAAGCCCAGGAGGAAGCAGTGAAAGAGAAATCTGATCCAAAAGTTGCTGGAGAAGAAGTGGCAACTTCATCAGGTCAACCAAGCAATGTACAATCACAATCAAATGCTCAATGTGATGTGTATATAACTGTGGTTGATACTAATCCAATCAAGACTACACCATTGTCTTCCATGCCTCCTGAGATCATCTTCTGGGACACATTGAAAGATGGAAGAAAGGAGTTCATCAGAATCAAAAGGGCAGATGGAAAGTTTGAAGTTTGTCCTACTTGGGGAAAACTTATCAGAACATGCTCTAGATCTGACTTGGAAGAGATGTTCAAGGTGGGAATGAGGCTATATGGAAACATGCTGACAGAGCAAGGTATGTCTATCACCAAGATGGTTCTTGAATACTTGTGCTTAATGTTCAAACCAGAAGCAGTTCAGTATTTGATGGCAAGGAATTTTCAAGTCATTACCAACTGGATGCTCATTGAGAATTGTGGAGTGTATGTCATCCCTCTTGACAATACATTTCATGAATATTATTTGGTGGATGTTGTATACAAGCACAGCATGAAAAAGTTGAATGGAATGCTGCATGCTAAGTTGGTGAGTGACAAAGACTCTAAGATGGCAAGATACCTTGTAAAAAGGATTATCAATCAAAGTCTGGGATTGGATCCAAATTTATGCGTTGGTGATTAGGTTTTGGAAGCATCATCTGAAGAACTTAACTTCTCATCCTGAAAAGTCAAGTTAGGGGGAGATTGTTGGGAACTGAAGATATGGTATGGTTAGTACTGCCAGAACAACATTACTACTGCCAGATCAAGTTAGTACTGCTAGTTCAATGTTAGTGCTGCCAGAACAAAGATACTACTGCTAGTTCAAGGTTAGTACTGCTGAGTCATTAATGCTGCAAGAACATGATTAGTACTGCTAGACAAGTTACTACTGCTGGTACATGGTTAATACTGCTGAACAAAGTTAATACTGCTGGTATATTACTACTGCTGGAATATCATTAATGCTGCTGATCAAAAGATAGTACTGCTGATGTCTTACGAAAACTGTTAGTACTGCTTGGTCATATCAAACATTACTACTGCTGAAAGATTATTAGTACTGCTTGAGAAGAATGAAGTTAATACTGCTTGGGATCAGAACATGGAATGCGAGATTGAAGGAGATAAAGATGGAACGATTGAAGATATACTTAAAAGAATATTCTGAAGATCAGTCTTATTTTGATAGTTATCTTGTAATTATTCAGTATATATATTTGTTGATAGATAGCTATTAAAGTGAGGAAAAACGAAGAAGAAGAGAAAATTCTAAATTCGATTGTGTTTTAAGAGAGAATTAACCTCAAGGTTTAAGAACCCTATTTCTAGAGAAGTAGAAGTCGTCTTGATTGAGCCTGTTCATCAAGATTGAGGTTTGGTTGTTAATCTTGTGAGTCGAAACAGTGAATACAAACAACTGTGTATTTTCTGATATTCTGTTCATTGATTGTGAGAATTAAAGTTCTATTCCGCAGATTCTTTAATTCTGAATTCTAAGTATTGTTAATCTTGTTAAGATTCGATCCTGACATTTTAATGACATGAGACGAGTTTTGTGTGACTTTCAAAATAAGATACATGTTTTAATGACACTAGTACACTTTAGACCTTTGTACTATGTCACATCAACGTCAAAGGTGTCTCCGTATCATGTTGTTCAACATGAAGTTTTGTATAAACTACATGTATATGTATATAGGAACACAACCTGAAATGTTAGTTTATTAGTACACGCCACGAGGATGTACTATGTCAAATCATTGTATTAGGTTTTCCCTCGCCCCACTATTCAGCACAAAGCTCTTTAAGTCCAATTTACACGTGTATGTGTGTATTAAGATGTTTCAAGTCCAATTTACATGTACATGTGTGTATGAAGATGTATGATGTTTTTAGTAAATGCATAAATATGTTACCAAGTTATTCACACAACATGTTACATATATGTTTTTAATGTTTGTTACTAGTGTTATAAGCATAAACAACAAGTTGGTGTCCGTAATGACATTAGCAGGCCTTTATATATATAATTGTTTTAGCATCAAAATTATAAATCCAATAGGGGTTGTTTACTTGTTTACCAAACACTTACTCGTTTATCGGTATAATTTATCACTATCACTTACTTGCCGGGTAAGATTTTAGTCCACCAAAACGGCATCGAATGGAACAATTTTCCTGATAAACGCTAACCATGATAAGAGTCTTCGTTCTCACTTACCAGATAAGACTCTTGGTCTTTCGCTTATCCTACTGGGTAAGATTCTTGGTCCTTGTCATATTCATCTGGTAAGGTAATGTGACTTGGTAAATGTAATGGTGAACTCCCTTCTCTCGGCTCTAATATGATTCTCCTTGTGAACGCCTCCTCAATCGATCCTCTATTGTGGCTCCAAAGTGTGCAAAATATCTCTGAAAATCGCCCCCAAGCAGCCTACCGTCGCACGTCGAGAAGTGATGACCTAAATTCCGGAAAACACAAAATATAGCAAACGAACAGGGGGTTGCGCGGTTTATCCCGCTGTTTCAAGCCGCGCAGGAAACCGCGCGGTTTTCTGAGGGATCTGGGTCAGGTCTGGGTCCTGGTTCGGGCACGGGTCTTGGGCTTCCGTTGGCTTCGTTTTGGACTCTCTTTTGGCTCTTTTCCACTCCTTTTCTCGATGATTGCCTTCTTTTGGATAACCTGCATATTTCACTCGATAAACCATAAAACTCCGCCTCTTTGCTAGAACACAAGCCAATCTCATTGGTTTGAGGACCGAAAATAACGCCAAAAAGTGGCGTTATCAACAACCCCAAACCGAGCGTTGCTTGTCCTCAAGCGAATTAGCGATAAAATAGAATAAAAGCATATATCAGTGAAATAATAACTGCACAACTCACAATCGGTACCACGTAATGCACTGGTGACACTACTAAACAGAATTCGATTTCCGGCGGATTTTTTCGGCGGATTTTCCGCCTGATATTTTCCGGCGTCTTTCCGGCGGATTTCCGGCGGAAATTAAAAAAGTCAAATTCCGTTGACTTCCTCCGAAAATCACAAAAAAATAAAATTTTCGCATTTTTTTTAAACGATCGACTTATTTTTCGGCGGATTTTCGGCGGAATGCAATTAATTATTTTTAAAATTAATATCCGTCGGAAATAAGTCGGAATTCCGCCGAAAAACTTTTAATTAATTAAGAAAATAATTTTTTTAATCATCCGCCGAAATCCTAAACTCTTAAAAATTTTAAAAAAATAAAAAATAATTTACGATCCGCCGGATATTAATTTTAAAAAATAAAAAATAATTTTTTTAATCATCCGCCGGAACCCGTAACCTTCAAAAATAAAAATAAAACTAATTTACGATCCGCCGGAAATCCGCCGGATATTAATTTTAAAAAATAAAAAATAATTTTTTTAATCATCCGCCGGAAATCCGCCGGCTACCCGTAACCTTTAAAAAAAAACTAATTTACGATCCGCCGGAAATCCGCCGGATATTAATTTTAAAAAATAAAAAATAATTTTTTTAACCATCCGCCGGATACCCGTAACCTTTAAAAATAAAAAAAAATAAACTAATTTACGATCCGCCGGATATTAATTTAAAAAAATAAAAAGTAATTTTTTTAATCATCCGCCGGACATTAATTTTTTAGAAATATTTTTAATTATATAAATATTAAATTAAATTAAATTTTAATGATAAATCAAACCTTGTGGGCTTAATGTACCGTTATGGGCTTTAATTGTTCATTTTGGCTTCAATGGACCCTTGTGGGCTTAATGTACCGTTATGGGTTTTAATGGAATGTATTGGCCTTTAATGGACCGTATCGATCTTTATGGATCGTAGTTTGATTTAATGGACCATATTGATCTTTAATTGATTATCTGGGATTCAATGTACCGTTGTGGGCTTAATAGATCGTTATGGGCTTTAATAGACGTATTGGGCTTTAATGAATCGTATCGGGCTTTAATTGACCATTATAGCTTATGGACCGTATTAGGTTGCAAATGGATTTGACAGAGGTTTATTGGATCCAAATGATCGTTAACGAGTCCAACAGGGTTTATTGGATCCAAATGACCGTTAATGGATCCTGTTGGGATTTCAGTAATCTACTAGGTGTTTAGTCAACTCAATTGAACTTTAACGGACTTATGGAATGGTTTAGGCTTTAATGGACCGTATTGGGCCTTTATGAATCATATTGTGCTTTAATGGACCGTATTGGCCTTTAATTGATCATTTTGAGCTTTAATGGACCCTTGTGGGCTTAATGTACCGTTATTGGCTTTAATGGGATGTATTGGCCTTTAATGAATCGTAATAGGTTTTAATGAACTGTAATAGGTTTTAATGGACCATATCGAGCTTTATGGATTCTAGTTTGCCTTAATTGACCGTATCGGGCTTTATGGATCCTATTTTGCCTTAATGTACCATATTGGTCTTTAATTGATCATCTGGGCTTCAATGTACCATTGTGGGCTTAATAGATTGTTATGGGCTTTAATGGACAATTTTGGGCTTATAGAACGGTTTGGGCTTTAATGGATCGTATTGGGCCTATATGGATCCTAACTTGCTTTAATGGACCATATTGACCTTTAATTGATCATTTTAGGCTTCAATGGACCCTTGTGGGCTTAATGTACCGTTATGGGGTTTAATGGAATGTATTGAGCTTTAATGGACCGTATTGGGCCTTTATAGATCCTAGTTTGCTTTAATGGACCGTATCGGGGCTTTATGAATCGTATTGTGCTTTAATAGTCCGTATTGGGCCTTTATGAATCGTATTGTGCTTTAATGGATCGTATTGGACTTTAATGGATCGTATTGGACTTTAATGGACCGTAATGGCCGTTAATGGATCATATTGGGATTTCAGTTATCTACTAGGTGTTTAATCAACTCAATTGAACTTTAATGGGCTTTAATGGACCATTATGGGCTTATGGAACGGTCTGAGTTTTAACCGTATCGGCCTTTTATGGATCGTAATATGCTTCAATATATAATAATAATAAGAAAAGGATTTATTAAAGACAATAGGGTGACAGTCGGTCCCCCACCTGAGGTAACCGGTGAAGAGATATGGGAGTTCGTTCGTCGTCTTCCCAATCAAGTTCATTAAGAACCATCAAAGCTCATGAATGTCCAATACTTGAAATTGGGTTTTCACCCAACCATCAAGGCCAATTACAATTCTTAAGAGTCATTGTAACCCATCAAAGCTTAATACATCTTATAAGTGATAAAAGATCCAACCAAGTTCATTAAGAACCACTTTAGTGGGTCTTAGAGGTCTTATCAAGTCTACTACACACCAAATACATACGTGTAGTACACACATGCATACAAACGAGACACAGTTTTCATTTGAACCTGCATGTAATATATATATATATGTATGTAGAGGGAGGATCAAACGAGAACAATATATATTTAAAAGAACACGAGAACGAAAAACATCATTGGTGATTTTACATTAACGTGCAAAACATCAGAAATGACTATTTCACCCCTCTGTTTGTTTCTTGTTTTATTATCTCTTGACGCCATTGCAACCAAAACCTTCGATTAAAGCTGTCTCTTGACACCATTGCAACCAAAAATCCCTAAAATCAATCCCAAAATCAAAGTAATTTTATTTGTATTAAAAAAATAGTTTAAGAACTTAATCATTTAAAAATTAGATAGTTCGTTGAGTTTTTTTTAGACTTTTCCTTAAAATCAAAGCAATTTCACTTGCATTTTTTATTGTTTATGAAAACTATAAATTACCTTTTTTTAATTTCTTCCCCCCTATTCCTTTCAATTCCCGGTTTTTATTTCTAAAAATTTGAAACCCTAAATTTAGCATCTCACTTCCCCCTAAATCTTCTAATCCCTTCTCCTCACCCCTCGGCCCTCACGGCCTCACCTTCCATTCAAGACAATCGTGGCTTTCATCTTCTCTATCTCCTCACCTCTCAACCTCCAAGCTCTCACTGGATTAAGAAGCTGAGCATCATCAATTCATGCTTTCTTCAGACTTCAGACTTCAGGTATCAATTCTATATATATAGTTCTCTTCTTTTCTTCTCTTCGATTCACGATTAGGGTTTCGATTTTGTTCATGTATCGATTCACGCTCAGGGTTCGAAGTTGTTCTTTGTTCAGGTATCGATTTACTTCTTATTTAACATCTGTGTTCAAAAACGTGACCTTCAGACCGTTATTGGTGCAGCACCATGCCGCCTCCATAAGAGGAATAACATTGCCTTGTGCTGGATAAGGTATACCAGAACATGAATCTTTATCATTTTTGTTTCTCTTGGGTTTTTAGAAAGACTTGCGTTTTTCACTCCTTTCTGATTACTGGAACACAGCAGAAATGCAAGGCTTGTGGGAAGACAGTTTACCCAGTGGAGCTTTTGTCTGCTGATGGTATTGATTATCACAAATCTTGCTTCAAATGTAGCCATTGCAAAGGTACCCTTAAGGTATGTTGATGATGATGATTTTCTATTTTATGATGCTTATTTCATATGATTTTCTATTTTATGATGCTTATTTTATGATGCTTTATAATTGTATCTGGTGAATAGTTGGTGGGGCAATTACTTCGTGTTTGGTATATTTATTGAGATTTATAGGTATTTGGTAGATATAGTTGAACAATAAATGGTGAGTTTTGTGATCTATTCATTTTTTGAAATCATCATATCATATATAGCCATTTTTTCAGTTGATGCCTTGACAGGATTATTAGACATAATAAAGGACCTAGATTGTTACCCATCAGTTCTGTTTGAATTGAATTGGTTATCTCTATGCTGTTTGAAATTAAAATGATTGCTTTTATAAGTGTCATTTTATAGAGTTTGCAATGGTGGAATAATGTTCAATAAGAAGCTTGTTGGACTGCAAAACCATATTGTTGCTTTTTTTATCGATATAAAATTCTATTCTTTCTCACCAGTATGATATTATGGTCCCCATAGAGGCCAGAATTCCATTATGTTCCAATTCTTGCTGGTTATCAACACTGGGACTGTAATATAAGTTTGACCCCAAATCTACATATTCCTGTTGTGTGCTATATTTAGGAAATTTGTTTGCTCTTTTTCTCTCCGTGTGTTTGCTATTTAGCATTTTGATGAGTTTGCGTGTTGTAAAGAATGTCTTATATTTTTGTGCTTATTCATGTAAAAATCTGAAATGTTTTGATGTTTGTAGTCGCAATCCAGAGGTGAAGTGGTCTCAGAGGGAAGACAAAGTATTCATCACAGTGGTATTGGCTGATACCAAAGATGCCAAGGTCAATCTTGCTCCAGAAGGGGTTTGTTAGGATTATTTCATATAGATTTGATGTGTCAAAACTTCAACTTACAAGGGTTCGAATTGTAATATGTTTATTTTATAGTTATCCTTGTAAATTCTAGTTTATCTAGGATTCCTAGTTTATCTAGGATTGGTATTTATCTAGTTTCTAGTTTATCTAGGTTTCTAGTATATAAAGAAACCTAGAGATATAGAATTAGACGTTCTTGAAACCCACGTTTAAACAAAAACGTGTAGATGTGTGTGCATGAGCCCCAAGGTTCTTAATCCTAATACTTGAGAAGAAGTATTCGTTTGTTGATAACTTAGGTCAACAAATTGGGGCGTGAGTATGTAATCAGTATGTTTAAATTAATGAACCTTGTTAGCTATACAAATCTGTCGTTTAATTCCGCTGTTCATGTTGTGATTTGTATATGTTTATTCCATGATCTAGAACTAATCATTCTTGAGCTTAAAGATCCGGTTTAGGGTTTATATAAATCCTATCATAAAACAATATTTTACCAATAGTGGAACAAGCTGGAACAGGCATGTTCCACCCCTACCCCATGGAACAAGCTGGAACAGACTTATGTTTTACCAATATAACCTCAAAATAAAATCTAACTCTCTTCTAAAACATCAAATACACATTCTATTTTATATTTTATTCATTCTTTAAATTTTATTTATTTCTATTTTATCTAAGTTAGTTGTTCTGTTCTGTTCAGTTCTGTCTACCAAACGCAGAACATCTGTTCTGTCCTATTCTGTCATGTCTTGTCCCGTCCTGTTCTGTTTTATCCTGTCTGCGTACCAAACGCACCCTTAAGTTATAATTACCTTTGAAGGAGCTATTGAGTTCTCATTAGAGGGACAAGAGTTATCCTCTAAATTCTCTAGGCCCCTCGTAAAATATTGCTTCCTTTTTTAATTATCCACGTTGTATTTGAAGTCTGTTAAGACACACACACACACACACACACACACATATATATATATATATATATATATATATATTATGAACCCCTTGTTCTCTCCACCATTGCACTCTAATTTGTAGGATTTAGACTTTCACATAATGACAATTTAGGCTCTTATTAGATTCATTTGTTACAAATTAATCTAAAAATTGGGGCACTGCTTATATATTGTTCTTATTCCTGTTACTCACGACTTTATCTTCTTTTATCTTGGTTTTTTTGTTGTTTGTGGTAAGATACATCCCTATGAGACAAAGGTCTTAGTCGTCATAAATATCTTGAAACTCACATGGGTTTCGAGCAAACAAATCAACATCATGTCTGTCTATTTTCATCAGACATGACTATGCAATTTCGATCGACAAAAAATCTATATAAGTTCTACTGTTTTTTAAGAAAATATATTTACTTTATTATTTAAATTTATTCGCCTCGTGTTATTTGAGGTCTTATATTTTTTTTGAAAGGCAAGACAATTTGTTACCAAAACAACCAAGTACAACAGTGGGACTCAACAAAACAAAAAGAGCCCCGAGAAACCAACCTAACCCAAAGTACACACTGTAACAACCCAAATTTCAAAAAATGTAATTCATAGTATTACAACCGAGAATCAGTCCCAAACTATACAATTACATCAATTCTAACTCTAGGTACGCAGCGGATAAACACCCTCACAACTGAGATGCTACAGGAAGCCCGACGGTGAACTACAAGCCTCCACTAGACTATACCTCTTCTACCGCGTCACCTCTTTCCATCTTCTTCAGATGAAACCCCAAACAAATCCCTTACCTAAAAATGGTTTTAGTTTTGGAAAAGCGGGGGTTAGACCATAAGGTCTAGTGAATTCCATCTCGGAAACAGTTTAACAAACCACATATAATAATATGCAAACCGCCATAAAGGCCCATCAAAAAATCATTTCAACCATTCAACATCACACCTGGTAGTATCCACGATTGGGGCCCAAGCCGACTCCCCTTCTCGCCTACGGGGCCCAAGCAGACTCCCCATTCTCACATATACAGGAAACAAATTCCAGGCATACGGAGTGTATAGATCAACTCCCAAGGGATATATGATATCCCAAGGTACACTACTCCTACTGTGCAACCCGACTCCAAAACATCATGTCAAGACATGGATAATACCACATAAGACAAACATGTACATTTTATAAACATTTTCATAACGTGCATGCGTTAATAAACATTTCCACATCATGTAATTAATAAAGCTTTTCAAAGTGTTTAATCATGCCATCATGCTCAAAATGATATTCGGTTATGAAAACTTTAGCAAAACATTTCATTTGCACAAAAGAGTTAAGGGAACTCACCTGAGCTTTAGCAAATCGACACACGCTTCGAAACCCACTTTAGCTCAAACCGAACACCTGAATTGGACGCCATAAAAATGGTGTTAAACCATCTAATTATACTCCAAAAGATCCTGCCTAAACCCCTAAGATGAACCCCCAACGATGCCTCGATCCAAACCCGAACGAAAAACGAAGCAAAACGAGGAATCCACACACAACAGTGACTTACGCCACTTGGCCCGTGGCCTCAGGCCGCGAGCCAGGCCGCGCAACTTCGTGGTCGTGCCTCCCAGGTCTGCACATCAATTTTCAGCCCGAAAATTCATTCCAAAACCCCCCAAAATGCTCCAAATCGGTGGTGAACCTCCAACCTCAATGGTTTTTGATACTCTAACCTTTAAGAACCAAAAACTAACATCCAAAATAGATTTAACCCAACAAATACAATCCATTGCTTCATGATTTCAAACCCAAAAACTCAAAAACTCCTTCCATGGCAAGAATGGAGATTACCAAGCAAAAAGATGAAGTTTCTTAATGACTTGATCAAAACTCATAAGGAAATCAATCCCAAAATCATTTGCTCCCTTTTCCATTGATCATAACACAAAATCTCATGGTTTACAAAATCCCAATCTAAAAATCAATCACACCCAAAATGAGGAAGAAGATGCAAGAGTCATACCTTCAAGATGAAGCCACAAATCCTCTTGATGCTAGGCTTTCGTCCACCCTCTAAGCTAGGGTTATTGCTCTCCAAGCATCTCTCTTAAATGCCCAAAACGTATGAATGCTTCAATTGACAAGGGTTAGGGATTTAACTCCTTTTATTTTTAGATTTTGCCACTAAGTCCTGAAAATTATACACTTCACACTTTAGCCCCACAATTTCCAAAAGATTAAAACTTTAAGGACATGAGGTGTTACAATACCTCCCCCTCAAAAGAATTCCGTCCTCGGAATTCCATTGCCGAACAAATGCGGGCATTTGGAATTAGCTTCTGATTCCAAATCTTACATTGTCTAACAACTTTTAAGAATTGCAATTGTACTTCCACATGACCAACTTCTTTGTATCTCAACTTCTCGATTTTCCAGCTAAATGATCGTTTCCGATCCTACCACAAAATCCAGCTCCTCATCTACTCGCGTTGTTTGCAGAAAATACGTCATACGACCCCAACACACACTCCCTAGAATAGAGACGTGAAACACACTATGAAATCTCCATAACTTCATCGATTACATTCAATCTATCATTATATCCTCAACTCTTTCGATAACTGCCATTGATCCATTAAAACGTGGTCTGCTTTACTTTCCTCACGAAACGCGCTACTCCATTTTATGGGGATGTGTTCCGCTTCCAGCTGTCCCCCGACTTGAGACTCAAAGGACTCATGTTTTTCCATGTAATCAACTTAGTTCCACTATATTACCCAGGCATTCCTGGTCAGTATCAACAACGTATGATATCCTTTGAAATCGTTCCTCGATTAACCACAACATTCTTAAGTCGATAAATTGTAAAATCTAAACACCTGCAATATCCTTAATAAACCATACTAAACG
Organism: Saussurea involucrata; assembly: GCA_033807775.1. NCBI lineage: Eukaryota > Viridiplantae > Streptophyta > Magnoliopsida > Asterales > Asteraceae > Saussurea > Saussurea involucrata. Next base: position 14,571,962 of record CM066314.1, read on the forward strand.
CGCCAGGTATCAGGTTTGTAACATCCCAGACCCACCATACCGATTATTGTCCACTTCGTCCACACTTGGGCTCACCGTCATTAAAACGCGCCTAATTTAAGGGCTTTACGCACCAAATTACTCTCTTAAAAGAAATAATTTTACTGGAGTCGACGCCACAACAACACGAATCCCTGAGCAGAGAATAACCACTCACTTCGTCGACATCACACAAGGTCATCCTTATATCGTTACCTTATTCTCACCACATGAGTTCCTTTATCGAACAACATTCATTTCAAAAATTTGCGATCCCGGCAATATAGCGTTCGTCTGCCACAAATAGCATTTCCCTGAAACCACACTGATCACACATGCAACAACAATTACCAATCAATGATCCAAACACACATCAATCATCACGCCATAACCCATTTCCATACATAATTATATGGAGAAGACTTGCATAGATTAGCATCCGAATAATCCGCTTACTCAAGCTGATCCAACCTTACGGACACACATATATATTTCTCACAACATCCATCAAATGGTTCCACTTTTTAGGAATTACCTCCAAAATTCACTTGCCCTCCCACAAGGAGGAGCGACCAAGCTCACTCAAACTATTCCAATTGATCGAATACTGAACGACACGTTCACGTGAAACATTTTCCCCGACAATACCGAATCTAATCCAAAGGTCTCTCAACCAGGGCACCACATTCGACCACATGTTTCCATTCCATTTTGAAAACATCAAAGATGCTTTAAAAGAACGGCTCGCTAACATGTGCCAGTTTTAGACCGGTCGCACGAAATTAGCTTTCTCAACTCTTTAACCATGACATACACAATGATTCTTTTTCTCATGCCCTTCAAATAACAGTTCCGTAATCATAGTCCCACCTTTCAGTGTCTCATGACGTCATCTTACCTCAAGTTTATATACTTGATCTGGCATGTCATCTTCACTTCCTCTCGTGCTTGCACGGAACACCCATCATGCATCGCTACATGCCCAAACGGACAGTTTCACCATAATCCTCAGTCGAGACTTTTAGCCAAGTTCTCACAAAATACTTAACACTAAGAACTACCAAGAATTTCTGACTCTTCAACACAGTCGACCTACTCATTGTATTTCTTTACACCCACGGAAATGCTTCAACGCTCCCAATTAAACTTCATAACAAAGCACCACAGCTTAACGGATACAACATCCTCTTCGACATTCAAGTGGAGTATGATAAACTCACCCAAAAATCCAATGGAACTAAGAAGAACAAGGGTTCTTCTCTTAGTCAATCACCAGTCACAGCTCAATCTCTTGATCTCAAAATAGCATTAACGTACACCGCCTGAAAATCCATACACCTCAATCCAGCATACTTGCCACCTTTGAATACTTCCCCAAGTAATCTCCAAACTAGGTTTTACACCTACTCTTGACCCATATTACAACACAACAATACCTCAACAAAACGGCAAACCATCATTACATCTTTGACTTACACGTTCCCTCGGTACAAGGTGCTACCAACTTTCCCACACCACTATCGCACCACGAGACCATATTGCAAACAAGCTATTTATGATGCCTTTACACACACAAAAGATATTACTTCCTTCATACCAACCATAACACAATTACATTTGAAATAAAGTCATATCGTGACTTTGTCTTTCTTGGATTCAGATGAACCATAAAATCATGATTGTCTAATTCACTCACACAAGGCGGTCCAACATCAAACCAGGTGCACACACATTTATCTCGATGGACCTCTTACACCCTTGAATAACCTCAATAATATGACCACGCTAGAGTTACTTCTCTGATTCCAACCTTCTGATAACGACCTCAACAACGGTCGTTGATTTCAACATCGACAATCGACATGCTAATGCCCAACCACTTCACAACAGACAAGGATTCCCGAAGGAACCTACTTCTCCTAACTCCTCATAAACATATATGGATCCCAAAACCCTCTCTGGTTGAAGGCACAAGGCTTACTTGGTACGAAGTCTAACGATAAGACCACCCCAAAACTCAGGCTCAATGCCAATAACCTTTCACCAAGGTACCACACACCACTCGATAGCATGCCACTACCAGAAGCATCCCATCAACTTTGAACTTCACCCCGAACATAACCATCCTGAAATAACCAAACAAAAGTCTAACTACAATCATACTAACATTCCGAATGCATTGCTCGAGACTCCCGGTATTCACCAACCTCCTCTAACGGAAACACTAAGGTCATAACTCGACCATATCCTATTCAACTGACAATTCAACTCCCAAAGCCTTTCATTATCCTCAATAAAATATCCTCCACCACCTAGCGAGTTCATAGCCTTCATGCATGATGACACAACGATTGAAATCATTTTGCACGTTTGAAAATTTAATAGATACAATATCATAAAACAAGCTTGAGTATGCATGACACACTACCACTCAAGTTGAATAATAAAACACAGCGACCTCAAAGATCGTTCACATGCAACCCCACGATGATTCGTAACCTTGTCCAACCAAATCGATGTCGACACAACAAAATATGACCAATGAAACCTTTCAAATACGACAAGAACAGTTCTGAACGAAACCATTTACACCAAGTGGGCCAGTCGACTCCAACACTCATTATATGATAATAGCGTGTCACTACTCATTTTGGTTATAAAAACTTTGCAATTATACGTTTCCATGATTTTCGCAACGAAGATTCTCTCAACGTGGAAAGGCTTGAAATAATTCGCAAACCACTAAGTTCAAAATTTATCTTGCAACGTAAATAAGTTTGTCTCTTTCTTTAAACACACACTAGCACACATCGACTTATTTCCAAAACAATCAATTCATTATGCACGTACATACTTTTAACATGAAAGAACTCGTGTAACACATTTAATGACATAATGCATGAAACTCAATATGCAATTGAAGGCTATTCGCTCTAACCAGGTCAACAGTTGAACTCACAACACCTTATCATTGACACCCTACTATGATCAACGGTCGCTTTCTCACCCTTGCAGTAACTTGGTGTACAAGTGCTTCATAACCCACCTGTTCTACCACTCCACGCAATTTCCAAATTAACCAACGAGTAAGAAATCATGCGGTTCCAATCTTTGACTTCTTCATGTCGATAAATGACCAGTCACATCACTTTCTACTCATGTGTACTTAAATCAAACACTCATATATTCCATTAATTAACTTGCCACTAAACCGCCTGAGTAAAGAGTCAAATACTCGGTCCTTTCTCTCGATCTTGAATTAAAGCTTTCAAGATTTCAACATAGTTCTCACTTCCTATCCTAACTGATAGACACCGCAATTCCAAGAATTATACACCTATCCGGCTCACTGACATACCGAACAACACTTCTTCTAGAAGGTCAAAGCATCACATCATAAGCGATCTCTCATGACATATCAGCCTTTTGCTATCAATTGCAAGGTTATAACTTTCTACATACCGTCACACTCACCAATCATCCCAACAATAGAAGTTGAGTACACCCATGCACCTGTAAATTCATAATAACATTGGCTAGATGCGATTTTGAATTTACCTTACACGAGGGTCCTCACTACCATTGTCAAGATTCTCTATGATTACGGTCTTTCCTATTGGCTTCCTATATCTCAGTTGTGTCTCCATCGCTCCACAGTTTAAGTTTGGCCCATCCGGTCACCTAAATCCCTTAAACTATGGCTCTGATTGTAATAATCGTGTTCAAAGTAGAGGAAAGATGCAAGAAGTATGGTGATAATGTGAAGTTTTGCAATAGAGGGTCTTTAGTGTAAATTTGGGGGAAGTATAAAAACCCTATTATTTGGCCCAAAACCCTAGAAATCCCAATCATTTGTGAGTTTGACGGCTGGTGTAAGAGCAGAGCAAGCAGGAATCATCTTCTATCAATTCTGAGAAGAAGAAAGGAGAAATTGCAAGCAACCATTATCAGGTAATGATCTAAACCCTTTTATTCTCACCTCCTATTAGTTGGGTTTGGGATGATTTAAGATTTAAGAAAAAAATTGGAGTTCTGGGTGAAAATTGATTGAATAGTTGCTCTCTTGCAATGTTTAGTTGAAACGTGTATGGTTTTGCTTAAGAAAATTAATTAAGATGGTTAGAAGCATAATAGGGATCCTTGCAATCATTCCTCATAGTTTCGATCATTGTGTATTTAATGAAATCAAGATTTAATCGCTATAATCGAGACTCATCAAACTCATCAGGAAGCGGAACCGGATCCGGAATGGACCGGAACCGGAATTTGGTTCCGAAAGATAGGATCCGGAATTTCATTGAAGATCCGGAAATTTTTAAGATCCGGTATAGAAAAATAATATGTTCCGGAACTGAGTTTTAATAAGGTGTTCCGGAACTGAGTTTTATGTGTTTCGGAATTATTTTATAATTGACAAGAGAACCGGAATTAATTTATATATATATGATCCGGAATTGAGAAAAAAAAACAGATCTGGAAGTAACCTTGAAACCCATAATTTATTTGGTAGTTCCGGAATTAATTATTTGTTCTGGAGTTGGGCTTAAACTTTCAGATCCGGTATTTAATTTCATTGTGTTCCGGTAGTGGGCTAGACCCTTATGGATCCGGTATTGCAATGGTTGGGCACGTGACCATAAGTTGCAAATTTTGAATTATTGGGCCACGTGAGAAAGTCAGGTGAGTTTTTCTAACTAAAAATACGTGCTTTTAACGTGTTTTCTGAAGTAAGAAAATAAAGAGAAATGCCATGCTTTATTCGTATGATTTAATTGCATGAAAGTTTTATGTGAAGTTATATGAGATGTATGCATACATTGTGTTAGACGTAAATTGGCCAAGTCGGGGGGTGTGGCCCGCCAGTGCTCATGCCGGGAGGAGTGACCCGTTTATGCCATGGGAAGAGTGACCCAGCAAGGCAGCATGAGACTGACTCGTTGTCACTCTTGAGTGACTTCAGGGTGCCATTTACGGGAGCGGATTTATCCGTGAAAGTTTTATGAAAAGATATATGAAAGTTTTATATGTGAAAGTTACAAATCGTTTTGAAATGATTTTTGAGAACTGTCAGGAGGGAGCTCACTAGACCTCATGGTCTAACCCTCGCATTTTCCAAACTAAACTTTTTCAGGTAAGCAGGCAGTTGGAGGCTCTAGGAAGTGAGCAGAGTTTGCTAGTGAATAAGTGCAATTAGAGACAATGCCACTTTTATTTCAGTATTTAGTTTATTCTCAGTTGTGTATAGGTTGTTTCCGCCAACCTAAATTTTGAGACTGATGTAAGGAATTTTTGGGACCCAGTTTTGTAATGCCTTTTATTAATGTTATGAATGCTTAATTTTGAACTGGGTTGTTACAATTAGTATCAGAGCCATAGTTTAAGGGATTTAGGTGACCGGACGGGCCTAGACTTAAACTTTGGGAGTAGAAATCACAACTGAGAATCAGGAAATGCGTTAGAAGGGCACTAATGTAGAAATAGGACTAATAGGGTAGCGAGGACAGTCATGTAAGGTAAGTTTGGGATTACACCTGGCCAGTGTAATTGCAAATTTACAGGTACATGTATGTGCTTAGATTGCCTTATTATTCCGATGTTGTAGTATTAAGCTAGTTTACCTGTCGTGTATCAGTAATCAAGAATGTCAACAAGAGCGTTGAGGAGTAGATCGATACCCATCGTGGAGGAAGCATCGGACGAGGAGACTATGCCCCATGTAGAGGCATTGCGAGTTGAGGAACTGGCGGAGGATGGACCAGAGAATTCCCAGAGGGCGGCGGCCACTCGTGGGAGGGGTAGAGGCCGTGGAAGAGGCAGAGGGACGGCACCAAGAAAGGCAGCGACTGAAGTGGGGGAAGCGGCCACTAAAGGCAAAGGAAAGAAAAAGAAAGCGCTAGTTAGGCGCAAGGCAAAGAGCGTGGAGGAACCAGAGGTACGAGAGATATCTGAACACGAGAGTTCAGCGCCCGCAAAGAAAGAGAAATCTAAAAAGGGGCGTCGACCAGGTGTCGCACCAGTTTTTGTAACCGAGGAGAAGTTCACGGCAGAGATGGGCAAGCTACAAGAAACCTTGCAAGCAGTGCTAGATAATCAGATTAAGACCACGTCAGAGGGGCGAACTAAAAGTGACAGCGAGAAAAAGACTGAGGAGACCAGTTTACCTCGTACTGAGATAGGAGACCATTCATTGACAACTCCGGTTGTTCTCAATAAACCAAAGACAATGAAAGGATGTTCGTTTAAGACCTTTGCATCATGCAAACCGCCGACTTTCAATGGGGAACGCAACCCCGTACTGGCTTTGAAGTGGGTTCGAGAGATGGAACTAGCATTTGATACAAGCAAGTGCGCTGAGGAAGACAAAGTATTGTTTGTGATGGCGATGATGAAGTCTGAGGCCATCTATTGGTGGGATATTGAGACAGGTGGAAGAGGATCGGAGGTAGCTAAGGGAATTTCATGGGAATCATTTGTGAAGAGATTCAAGGCACAGTTTTGCACATTAGCAGCAGTTAAGAAGCTGGAGGAGGAGTTCTTGGGATTGAAGCAAGGAACGATGTCAATTCAGGAGTACATGTCGAAATTCATCGAGAAGGCTCGGTTTGCTGAATTATATGTGCCCACTGAGGAGAGGCGCATAGAGAGATACATTTGGGGTTTGAAGAGCAGTGTGAGAGAATTGGTACAAGTGAAAGGACCAACTACTTTCCAGGCTGCGGTGGATACTGCCGAGCTCACAGAAAAAGAAAAGACCAGGCAGATGACCGAGAGAGTTGGAGAAAAATGGAAGTGGGAAGGACCAACTAGAGATGGAAAGAGGTCGAGTGCGCCTAGACCCGAGTTGCGGGTGGGGCCTAGAACAGGAAAGAAGCCATGTGTTAAGTGCAATAGAATGCACAAGGGAGAGTGTTTGGCAGATAGGGGAGGATGTTTCAAGTGTGGGAAAACGGGGCATTTGGCTCGATACTGCCGTAGTTCGAGGTCATGTTACCAGTGTGGGTCGACATATCACTTCAAATGGGAATGTCCACAGTTAAAGAAAGGGTCTACTGGAGGTGACGGTGGTAGTAGCGGAGAAAGAGGCGGGGAGAGAAAGGTGGAGCCGCCTCGCGCGAGGGCAAGGGATTTCCACATGCCAGTTGAGGAGGCGGTGAATACGCCTGATGTGGTGACAGGTATTTTCCCAATTGACTCGAATTATGCTAAAGTATTGTTTGATTCGGGCGCCAACCGCTCGTTTGTGTCGCCTAACTTTATTCAAAAATTGCAAGTGAAACCAAGAGGTTGAACATTGGGTTTGAGGTAGAAGTGGCTGATGATAGTCGAGTCTGGGTGAAAGAGGTCTATGAGGGGTGTAACATAGACATAGATGGTCACTCGTTTCCTTTGCGTTTGTATATGATGGGGATGGGGGAGTTTGATGTGGTACTAGGAATGGATTGGTTAGCGGAGAATGACGCTAACATAGTGTGCAATAAGAAGTTGATCCGTATCGCCTTGCCCGATAAGAAGGAAGTAGTGATTTATGGGGATCGTCGAGATAGGAAGTCATGTATGATTTCAATGCTGAAAGCTAGGCGGTGTCTAGGGAAAGGATATCTAGGATATTTAGCTTATGTGCTAGATGCTAAGAAAGAGAAGAAAGAAGTAAGTGATGTGCCGATAGTCAGTGAGTACCCGGAAGTGTTTTCGGATGACTTGACGAGTCTACCCCCAGATCGTCAAGTAGAGTTCAGAATAGATCTGATGCCCGGGGCGGCACCGATTGCGCGTGCGCCCTATCGTCTGGCACCGGCAGAAATGAAGGAAATGATGACGCAACTGCAAGAGTTATTAGACAAGGGTTTCATTCGTCCGAGCTCATCGCCTTGGGGAGCGTCGATACTTTTTGTGAAGAAGAAGGACGGATCTATGCGGATGTGCATACATTACCGTGAACTCAACAAGGTAATTGTAAAGAACAAGTACCCGCTTCCGAGGATTGATGACCTCTTCGACCAGTTGCAAGGTGCGAGCTACTTTTCGAAGATATATTTGAGGTCGGGTTACCATCAGTTAAAGGTAAGAGAGGAAGACGTGTCCAAGACATCCTTTTGTACGAGGTACGAACACTACAAGTTCTTAGTCATGCCCTTCGGCCTGACTAACGCCCCAGCGGTGTTCATGGATTTTATGAACATGGTGTGTGGCTCGTTGTTAGACAAGTGCGTGATCGTCTTCATTGACGATATTCTGATCTACTCACGTACCCGTGAGGATCACGAAGAACATCTTTGGGAAGCGTTAGAATTGTTGAAACGCGAGAAGTTGTACGCTAAGTTTTCGAAGTGCGAATTCTGGTTGAGAGAAGGTCAATTTCTAGGTCACGTAGTGTCAGCGGATGGCATCAAGGTGGGGCCCTCTAAGATTGAAGCTATTAAGAGTTGGGAGCCGCCAAAGTCGCCATCGGAAGTGAGAAGTTTTCTTGGGTTAGCGGGCTATTACCGGAAGTTCATTCAGGACTTCTCTCGTATAGCCACACCGTTGACCGCTTTGACAAGGAAGAACGTCAAATTCGTGTGGACTGAAGCGCAAGAAACCGCATTCGAGAAGCTGAAAGATAGTTTAAGCAGCGCACCGATTTTGTCGTTACCAAATGGATCAGAAGGTTTTGTAATCTACAGCGATGCTTCTAAGCTCGGGCTAGGGTGTGTTTTAATGCAAAACGGGAAGGTGATTGTTTACGCTTCCCGACAGTTGAAAGAGCACGAGAAGAACTACCCTATGCACGACATGGAGCTAGCAGTGGTGGTGTTTGCTTTGAAAATATGGCGACACTATCTGTATGGAGTGAAGTGCCAGATTTACACCGACCACAAGAGTCTGAAGCACCTATTTGATCAGAAGGAATTAAATATGAGACAGAGGAGATGGATGGAGCTACTGAATGACTACGACTGTGAGATCCTTTACCATCCAGGTAAAGCGAATGTTGTAGCTGATGCGTTGAGTCGGAAGGAACGAGGAGAGTCGACCAAAGTAGTGGCTTTCAGAGTCGAGGCAACTTCGAACCTTCTAGATGAAGTTAAAAAGTTTCAAGAAGAGGCGTTGCTAGAGGAGAATGTAAAGAGCGAGCGAGTTGTTGGAGTTTCATCTTTGTTCAGAGTCAACAGTGGTTGATTAAAGTGTATGAAGGACCGGGTGTGGGTTCCCAAGTCGGGAAACTTGAGAGTAAGCATCTTGGAAGAAGCACATAAGTCGCGGTATTCTATGCACCCGGTAACGAATAAGATGTATCGGAACTTAAGACAATTCTACTGGTGGCCGGGAATGAAGAAGGACATCGCTCACTTTGTGGAGCGGTGTGTAACGTGTTTGAAGGTTAAAGCAGAGCATCAACGACCGTATGGAGAACTTCAGTCTACGGTGATACCAGTGTGGAAATGGGACAACATCACCATGGATTTCGTTACGAAGCTACCGAGGACTCCGAAGTAGGGGTGAGCAAACGGGCGGGTCGGGCGGTTCGGGCCGATTTTTGGCCAACCCGATCGGGTTCGGGTGGGGGGATCAGACCCCGAAACCCGTCCAAAGTATAATTCGGGTTTCGGGTTTCGGGTGGAATCGGGTTCGGGTTGGGCGGTCGGGTTGGGCGGGTTGGGCCAGATTCATTTTAAGCCCAATTCATTCCAATTCATTTTAAGCCCAATTTATAATTGATGATCTCGAGCAAATAAAAAAACCTACGGCTGCTATAATTAGTGTTAAACCAACCCCCAAACTTGCTATGATCCATCGAAATGGTACATAGGCCTTATGATCGTTCTGATTTACTGCATAAATAACAACATTAGTGAATTCCTCTCCTATAATCTCTAAGAAGAACACCATATGGTTGATGCAAGATATTTTTTTTAAATAAGAAAATACAATATATATTTATATTTACAATTTATTAAATTAAAAAAATACATTTTTTTCGGGTTAATCGGGTTTCGGGCGGGTTCGGGTTCGGGTTCGGGAAAACCCAAACCGAACCGAACCGAAGTACCCGACATAAAAGATCGGGTTCGGGTGGAATCGGGTTCGGGTCCGTCGGGTGGCCAAAGTTCGGGTGGAATCGGGTTCGGGTCGGTCGGGTTAATCGGGTCGGTCGGGTTATGCTCACCCCTACTCCGAAGGGTAATGATGCGATTTGGGTGATTGTGGATATTCTCACCAAGTCCGCGCATTTCTTACCTATTAAGGAGTCGGATTCGTTGGAGAAATTAGCCCGATTGTACATTAATGAGATTGTATCTAGGTACGGGGTGCCGCGATCCATAGTGTCTGATCATGATAGTCGGTTCACGTCAGCATTTTGGAGAAGTCTGCAGTGAGAGTTAGGTTCGCAACTGAAGCTAAGCACGGCCTATCATCCTCAAACGGATGGTCAGAGTGAGAGAACTATTCAGACGTTAGAAGATATGCTTCGGGCGTGCGTTATCGATTTCAAGGGCTCGTGGGAGGTACACTTACCTTTGATAGAATTCTCGTATAACAGTAGTTACCATGCGAGTATCCAGGCAGCACCATTTGAAGCATTGTACGGACGAAAGTGTCGTACGCCGTTATGTTGGAATGAGGTGGGAGAAAGGCAGCTAGCCGGCCCAGAGATTGTACAAATGACGGCGGATAAGATTGAAATGATCCGTGAAAGGATGAGAATCGCGCAAGATCGACAGAGGAAGTATGCGAATAGAAGGAGGAAGCCTATTGATTTTCAAGTGGGGGACAAAGTAATGCTAAAGGTCTCGCCTTGGAAAAGAGTGGTGCGTTTCGGGAAGAAAGGAAAGTTAAGGCCGAGATATGTGGGGCCATTCAACATCATTGAACGGGTTGGAGCCATGGCCTACAAGTTAGATTTGCCAGAAGAGTTAAGAGGAGTTCATCCGAAATTTCATGTCTCGAACTTAAAGAAATGTCTGGCCGAGACGGATGTGGCCATTCCATTAGAAGACGTCAGCATCGACGAGAAATTGACATACGAAAAAGAACCAATTGAAATCGTAGACAGTAAGATTCGCAAAACGAGGAACAAGAGGTTCGAATGACGAGAGGCAACTTGGGAGGTAGAAGCGGACATGAGAACCAAGTACCCTCAACTTTCGAAAACGGAATTCCGGGGACGGAATTCTTTTGAGGGGGAGTGCTGTAATAACCGTGTTCAAAGTAGAGGAAAGATGCAAGAAGTGTGGTGATAATGTGAAGTTTTGCAATAGAGGGTCTTTAGTGTAAATTTGGGGGAAGTATAAAAACCCTATTATTTGGCCCAGAACCCTAGAAATCCCAATAATTTGTGAGTTTGACGGCTGGTGTAAGAGCAGAGCAAGCAGGAATCATCTTCTATCAATTCTGAGAAGAAGAAAGGAGAAATTGCAAGCAACCATTATCAGGTAATGATCTAAACCTTTTTATTCTCACCTCCTATTAGTTGGGTTTGGGATGATTTAAGATTTAAGAAAAAAATTGGAGTTTTGGGTGAAAATTGATTGAATAGTTGCTCTCTTGCAATGTTTAGTTGAAACGTGTATGTTTTTGCTTAAGAAAATTAATTAAGATGGTTAGAAGCATAATAGGGATCCTTGCAATCATTCCTCATAGTTTCGATCATTGTGTATTTAATGAAATCAAGATTTAATCGCTATAATCGAGACTGATCAGGAAGCGGAACCGGATCCGAAATGGACCGGAACCGGAATTTGGTTCCGGAAGATATGATCCGGAATTTCATTGAAGATCCGGAAATTTTTAAGATCCGGTATAGGAAAATAATATGTTCCGGGACTGAGTTTTATGTGTTCCGGAATTATTTTATAATTGACAAGAGATCCGGAATTAATTTATATATATATGATCCGGAATTGAGAAAAAAATAGATCCGGAAGTAACCTTGAAACCCGGAATTTATTTGGTAGTTCCGGAATTAATTATTTGTTCCGGAGTTGGGCTTAAACTTTCAGATCCGGTATTTAATTTCATTGTGTTCCGGTAGTGGGCTAAACCCTTATGGATCCGGTATTGGAATGGTTGGGCACGTGACCATAAGTTGCAAATTTTGAATTGTTGGGCCACGTGACCCTTAGTTGCAATCTTGAATTGTTGGGCCACGTGTCCATTGGTTGCAAATCTTGAATTTTGGATTTGGTTATATTTAGCCCAGATCCGAAAGATTGCATCAGATCTGGAATTTCCTTCATGTTTGGCCCAGGTCCGTAAGTGTATATTATGGATCCGGAATGTTATTTTAGTTGGGCCGATAAGCAGAGTCTAGAACCCGGTGTTTAGATTAAAAGTGTAACTTACCAAACTTAGATAATTTTAGGGTCACGTTCGGAAGTAAACTCGGGTAGTAATGGTTAGATTAATAATATGTGTTTCCTAAAATTTTAGGTGTTCCACCTAGAGATCGGAAGCTTAAGTGAAAAGTCCCGAAGCGAGAAAGTCAGGTGAGTTTTTCTAACTAAAAATACGTGTTTTTAACGTGTTTTCTGAAATAAGAAAATAAAGAGAAATGCCATGCTTTATTCATATGGTTTAATTGCATGAAATTTTATGTGAAGTTATATGAGATGTATGCATACATTGTGTTAGACGTAAATTGGCCAAGTTGGGGGATGTGGCCCGCCAGTGCTCATGCCGGGAGGAGTGACCCGTTTATGCCATGGGAAGAGTGACCCAGCAAGGCAGTGTGAGACTGACTCGTTGTCACTCTTGAGTGACTTCAGGGTGCCATTTACGGGAGCGGATTTATACGTGAAAGTTTTATGAAAAGATATATGAAAGTTTTATATGTGAAAGTTACAAATCGTTTTGAAATTATTTTTGAGAACTGTCAGGAGGGAGCTCACTAGACCTCATGGTCTAACCCTCGCATTTTCCAAACTAAACTTTTTCAGGTAAGCAGGCAGTTGGAGGCTCTGGGAAGTGAGCAGAGTTTGCTAGTGAATAAGTGCAGTTAGAGACAGTGCCACTTTTATTTCAGTATTTAGTTTATTTTCAGTTGTGTATAGGTTGTTTCCACCAACCTAAATTTTGAGACTGATGTAAGGAATTTTTGGGACCCAGTTTTGTAATGCCTTATATTTATGTTATGAATGCTTAATTTTGAACTGGGTTGTTACACTAATACCATTTGTAACAACCCAAATTTCAAAAAATGTAATTCATAACATTACAACCGAGAATCAGTCCTAAACTATACAATTACATCAATTCTAACTCTAGGTACGCAGCGGATAAACACCCTCACAACTGAGATGCTACAGGAAGCCCGACGGTGAACTACAAGCCTCCACTAGACTATACCTCTTCTACCGCGTCACCTCTTTCCATCTTCTTCAGATGAAACCCCAAACAAATCCCTTACCTGAAAATGGTTTTAGTTTTGGAAAAGCGAGGGTTAGACCATGAGGTCTAGTGAATTCCCTCTCGAAAACAGTTTAACAAACCACATATAATAATATGCAAACCGCCATAAAGGCCCATCAAAAAATCATTTCAACCATTCAACATCACACTTGGGTATTTGCACAGTGTTCATAGACAATCTCTACCACCTGGTAGTATCCACGATTGGGGTCCAAGCCGACTCCCCTTCTCGCCTACGGGGCCCAAGCAGACTCCCCATTCTCACATATACAGGAAACAGATTCCAGGAATACAGAGTGTAACACCTCATGTCCTCAAAATATGATGTAACTAGAAGTTTGGGGGGCAAAGTGAGAAAAATGGAAACTTGAGGACTAAGTGGCAAAATCAGGGAATTTAAGTGGAGCAAAACCCTTTCATTCTTCATTTGACGGCTACTCATTTGAGAAGAAGAGATTTTGAAGAAACAGTCCTTGTGGAGGTTGAATTAGAAGGATTGCATAAAGGAGCTTGAAGACCTCATCTTCAAGGTATGGTTTCTTCCCCAATATTCATTTCCTTGTTTGATTTGGGGAGATGTTTGTGTAGAAAACCATGATTCATCTTATTTCCAAGTTTTTGGTTATCTTCTCTAGAAATGGGAAGTTTAATGATTCTCCTTATGGTTTGTGAGCTTCTCTTTAAAAAGTTTGCACAATTTCAATGGAGGAAATTGGGTTTTATCAAGAAAGAGATTTTGTGATTGAAAGAGATGAATCATTGGATGATTTTTATGGAGATTTTCATGTTTTAGATTTGGGTTTTGATTCCTAAAGGTGTGTTTAGCTTAAACTATCAATTTTGAAAGTTTTCAAGCACTTGGGATCGATTTGGGGGTTTTTAGAATGGATTTTCGGGCTGAAAATTGAAGTGCAGAATTGGAAGTCTGAACCAGGAAGTTGCGCGGCCTAGCTCGCGGCCTGAGGCCACGGGCCAAGTGGCGCAAGTCTCTGATGTGTGTAGATTCCTCGTTTTGCTTCGTCTTTCGTTCGGGTTTGGATCGAGGCATCGTGGGGGTTCATCTTAGGGGTTTAGGGAGGATTGTTTGGAGTATAATTGGATGGTTTAACATCATTTTATGGCATCCAATTCAGGTGTTCCGTTTGAGCTAAAGTGGGTTTCGGAGCGTGTGTCGATTTTATAAAGCTAAGGTGAGTTCCCTTAACTTTTTTATGCAAATGAAATGTTTTTCCTAAAGTTTTCATAACTGAATTTGGTATTGAGCATGATGGCATGATTTTACACTATGAAAAGCTTTGTTATTACATGATGTGGGGTTGTTTATAAATACATGTATGTTATGAAAATGTTTATAAATGCACATGTTTGGCTTACGTGATATTATCCATTACTTGACATGATGTTTTGGAGTCGGGTTGCATAGTGGGAGTAGTGTACCTTGGGATATCATATATCCCTTGGGAGTTGATTTATTCACCCCGTATGTATGGAATCTGTTTCCTATGTATGTGGGAATGGGGAGTCTGCTTGGGCCCCGTGGGCGAAAGGGGAGTCGGCTTGGGCCCCGATCGTGGATACAACCGTGTGGTAGAGGTTGTCTATGAACACTGTGCAATTACCCATGTGTGATGTTGATTGGTTGAAATGTTTTAATGGGCCTTTAAGGCGGTTTGCATATCGATATATGTGGTTGTTAAACTGTTTTCGGGAGGGAATTCACTAGACCTCATGGTCTAACCCTCGCCTTTCAAAAAAATTAAAACCGTTTTCAGGTTAGAGTTTTGTTTGGAGTTACATCTAGAGAAGATGAAAATAGGTGACGCTGTAAAAGAGGAGTAGTCTAGTGGTGGCTTGCAGTTAACCGACGGGCTTCATGTAGCATCTTAGTTGTGAAGGGGTTTATCCGCCGCGTACTTACAGTTAGAATCGTTGTAATGTGTACAATTTTGGGACCGTTTTGGTTGTAATTCTTGTAATTATGTTTTATGGATTTTGGGTTGTTACAAATGGTATCAGAGCCATAGTTTAAGGGATTTAGGTGACAGGTTGGGCCTAAACTTAAACTGTGGAGTAGAGGGAGGCACAACTGAGATATAGGAAGCCATTATCAAAGACCTTAAGCATAGAGAATCTTAACTATGGTAGTGAGGACCCTCATGTAAGGTAAATTCAAAATCGCATCTGGCCAATGTTATTATGAATTTACAGGTGCATGGGTGTACTCGACCTCTATTGTTGGGATGATTGTTGGGTGTGACCGTATGTAGAAAGTTCTAACCTTGCAATTGATAGCAAAGGGTTGATGTGTTATGGTAGATCACTTGTGATGTGATGTTCATACTTTCTAGAAGAAGTGTTGTTCGGAATATCAATGAGCCATCTAGGGGTATAAATTATTGGGATTCAAAAAGGATGAATGGTTGGTTAGGGGCAAACTTCTAGTTTCTAGTGAGTCCCCACTCTTGGAATTGATGTGTCGACCAGTTGGGATAGGAAGTGAGGACTATGTTGGAACCTTGAAAGCTTCAATTCAAGATCGAGTGAGGGAATCTAGCCTTTGACTCCTTAGTCAAGCGGTTTAGTGGCGAGGATAATGAAGGAAAGATATCAGTATTGTATTGAAGTATGCATAAAAGTTGAAGGTGAGATAATTGGTCAATTGGGAAACCATGTGGAGTGGTTGATCAAGTGGGTTGTGAATCACTTGTATAGCAGGTTGTTGCATGGGTGAGAAAGTGACCGTTGGTCAAATAGAGTGTCAGTGATAAGTTGATGTGAATTCAACGGTTGACCTTGTTAGAGTGAATAGCCTTCAATTGCATATCGAGTTTCATGCATTATGTCATTAAATGTGTTACGTGAGTTCTTTCATGTTAAAAGTATGTACGCACATAACAAATTTATTGTTTTGAAAATAAGCCAATGTGTGCAAGCGTGTGTTTAAAGAAAAAGACAAACTTGTTTACGTTGCGCGATAAATTTTGAACTTAGTGATTCGTGAGTTATTGCACGTTTTTTTCCCATGTTGAGAGAATTTTTGTTGCGAAAATCAAGGAAACGTCTAATTTCAAAGTTTTTATAACCAAAATGAGTATTGACACGCAATGGTGATATAAATGAGTTTTGGAGTCGACAGACCCACTTTGTGTAAGTGATTTCGTTCGGAACTTTTCTAGTCGTATTTGAAAGATTTCATTGGACACATTTTGTTGTGCCAACATCGATTTGTTGGACGAAGAGTTGTGATTTATCGTGAGGTTGCGTGTGAGCGATCCTTGAGGTCGGTGTGTTTTACTGTACAACTCGAGTGGTGTTGCGTCACGCGTACTCAAGCTTGCCTTGTGATACCTATTGAGTTTTCAAAAAAATGATTTCAATCATTGTTTTGTCATGCATGAAGGCTATGAACTCGTTGGGTCGGGAAGGATAGTACAATTGGAGTTAAGGAAAGGCTTGGGAAGTTGAAATTTCAATTGAGTATGGTATGGTCGAGTTATGACCTTCGTGTTTCTATTAGAAGAGGGCGGTGAATAGCGAGAGTCTCAGGCAATGAATTCGGAAATGTTAGTATGATTGAAGTTTAGACTCTTGCTTGGTTATTTGAGAATGGTTATGTTCGTGGTGAAATTCGAAGTGGTCAAAGTGCTTCTGTTGGAGCATTTTAATAAGTAGCGTTACGGTACTTGATGAAATGTTATCAGCTTTGAGCCTGAGTGCTGAGATGGTCTTGTAATTAGATTTTGCGCTAAGAAAGTGTTTTGTTTTCCTCAAGTGAGGACGGTGGGGTATAAAGTTGGTTGTGATGCGTTGGACGAAGTGGGTTCCGTAGGAATCCTGGTGTGTCGGGGAAATTATGGAATCATCATCATGTTGTCTATTGATATAGGGGTTTGCGACTGTTTAATATATCCCAATTTGGATGTATTGTCAGAAGATTTATACTTGAGAAATAAATCTATTGTGTATGTATGAGGTCGTTCGGGAAGGTGTATATTGGCATGGTGTTGGACCACCGGAGAACGGAAGATCACCAATGTGGATGTGAATTCCAATGAGGTTTTTGATGATTCGTTTATGCGTGAAGCGTTTAGCACAGCAGAGATAGGTCGCGAGGAGTTGACGAGAAACGAGAACTTGTTGGAGTGAGTTAAATGATTATGATTTTATGGTTCATCTGAATCCGAGAAAGACAAAGTCCCGATATGACTTTATTTCAAATGTAATTGTGTTATGGTTGGTATGAAGGAAGTAATATTTTGTGTGTGTAAAGGCATCATGAATAGCTTGTTTGCAATGTGGCCTTGTGGTGCGTTAGCGGTGTGGGAAAGTTGGTAGCACTTTGTACCGAGGGAATGTGTAAGTCAAAGATGTAATGATGGTTTGCCGTTTTATTGAGGTGTATGGATTTTCAGGCGGTATACATTAATGCTATTTTGAGATCAAGAGATTGAGTTATGATTGGTGACTGACTAAGAGAAGAACCCTTGTTCTTCTCGGTTCCATTGGAATTTTTGGGTGAGTTTATCATACTCCACTTGAATGTCGAAGAGGATGTTGTATCCGTTAAGCTGTGGTGCTTTGTTATGAAGTTTAATTGGGAGCGTTGAAGCATTCCGTGGGTGTAAAGAAATACAATGAGTGGGTCGACTGTGTTGGAGAGTTAGAAACTCGTGGTAGTTCTCAGTGTTAAGTACTTCGTGAGAACTTGGCTAAAAGTCTCGACTGAGGATTTTGGTGAAACCGTCCGTTTGGGCCGTAGCAACGTGTGATGGGCGTTCCGTGCAAGCGCGAGAGGAAGTGAAGATGGTATGCCAGATCAAGTATATAAACTTGAGGTAAGATGACGTCATGAGACACTGAAAGGTGGGACTATGATTAGGGAACTGTTATTTGAAGGGCACGAGAAGAAAGAATCATTGGGTATGTCATGGTTAAAGAGTTGAGAAAAATAATTTCGTGCGACCGGTCTGAAACTGGCACATGTTAGTGAGCCGTTCTTTTAAAGCATCTTCGATGTTTCCAAGATGGAATAGAAACAGGTGGTCGAATGTGATGCCCTGGTTGAAAGACCTTTGGAATGGATTCGGTATTGTCGTGGAAAATGTTTCACGTGAATGTGTCGTTCAGTATTCGATCAATGGGAATAGTTTGAGCGAGTTTGGTCACTTCTTCTTGTGGGAGGGCAAGGAATTTTGGAGGTAATTCCTAAATAGTGGAACCATTTGGTGGATATTGTGAGAAATATGATGTGTATCCGTAAGATCGGATCAGCTGGAGTGAGCGGATTATTCGGATAATAACCTGTGCAAGTCTCCTCCATGTAATTGTGTATGGAAACGGGTTATGGCGTGATGATTGGTGTGTTTGGACCATTGATTGGTAACTATTGTCGCATGTGTGATCAGTGTGGTTTCGGGGAAATGCTATTTGTGCCAGACGAACGCTATATTGTTGGGATTGCGATTTTCTTTTTTGAAATAAATGTTATTCTGTGGTGAGAATAAGGTAACGATATAAGGACGATCTTGTGTGATGTCGACGAAGGGAGTGGTTAGTCTCTGTTTAGAGATTCGGGTTGTTGTGGCATTGACTCCAGTAGAGTTTGCTTTCTTTTAAGAGAGTAATTTGGTGTGTGGAACCCTTAAATTGGGCACATTTAAATGACTGTGAGCCCAAGTGTGGGCGAAGTGGACAATACCTGGTACGGTTGGCCTGGTGCGATTAGTATAGTTGACCGAGGAGATTGCAAGTGTGTATGTTTTGCATGTTACCGACCTAAGAACGTTGTAGTTGGTCGAGGAGAGATTTCAAAGGATGTCGTACGTTATCGGGTTTGAGCAGGAATGTATGGGTAAGTGAATAGAACTAAGTTGACTAAATTGAAAAACATGAGTCCTTTGAGTCTCAAGTCGGGGGACATCTGGAAGCGGAACACATCCCCATAGAATAGAGTAGTGCATTTCGTGAGGAAGTGAAGCGGGCCACGTTTTATTGGATCAATGGCAGTTATCGAAAGAGTTGGGGAGATAATGATAGACTGAATGTAATCGATGGAGTTATGGATAATTCATAGTGTGTTTCACGTCCCTATTTTAGGGAGTGTGTGTTGGGAGTCGGTATGACATATTTTTTGCAAACAACACGATTAGATGAGGAGTTGGATTTCGTGGTAGGGTCGGAAATGATCATTCAGCTGGAAAATCGAGAAGTTGAGATACAAAGAAGTTGGTCATGTGGAAGTACAATTGCAATTCTTAAAAGTTGTTATACAATGTAGGATTTGGGATCAGAAGCTAATTTCAAATAACCGCGTTTGTTCGGCAATGGAATTCCGAGGACGGAATTCTTTTGAGGGGGAGGTATTGTAACACCTCATGTCCTCAAAATATGATGTAGATAGAAGTTTGGGGGCCAAAGTGAGAAAAATGGAAACTTGAGGACTACGTGGCAAAATCAGGGAATTTAAGTGGAGCAAAACCCTTTCATTTTTCATTTGACGGCTACTCATTTGAGAAGAAGAGATTTTGAAGAAACAATCCTTGTGGAGGTTGAATTAGAAGGATTGCATTAAGGAGCTTGAAGACCTCATCTTCAAGGTATGGTTTATTCCCCAATATTAAATTCCTTGTTTGATTTGGGGAGATGTTTGTGTAGAAAACCATGATTCATCTTATTTCCAAGTTTTTGGTTATCTTCTCTAGAAATGGGAAGTTTAATGATTCTCCTTATGGTTTGTGAGCTTCTCTTTAAGAAGTTTGCACCATTTCAATGGAGGAAATTGGGTTTTATCAAGAAAGAGATTCTGGGATTGAAAGAGATGAATCCTTGGATGATTTTCATGTTTTAGATTTGGGTTTTGATTCCTAAAGGTGTGTTTAGCTTAAACTATCAATTTTGAAAGTTTTCAAGCACTTGGGATCGATTTGGGGGGTTTTAGAATGGATTTTCGGGCTGAAAATTGAAGTGCAGAATTGGAAGTCTGAACCAGGAAGTTGCGAGGCTTGGCTCGCGGCCTGAGGCCACGGGCCAAGTGGCGCAAGTCTCTGATGTGTGTGGATTCCTCGTTTTGCTTCGTCTTTCGTTCGGGTTTGGATCGAGGCATCGTGGGGGTTCATCTTAGGGGTTTAGGGAGGATCTTTTAGAGTATAATTGGATGGTTTAACACCATTTTATGGCGTCCAATTCAGGTGTTTGGTTTGAGCTAAAGTGGGTTTCGGAGCGTGTGTCGATTTGCTAAAGCTCAGGTGAGTTCCCTTAATTCTTTTGTGCAAATGAAATGTTTTTCCTAAAGTTTTCATAACTGAATTTGGTATTGAGCATGATGGCATCATTTTACACTATGAAAAGCTTTGTTATTACATGATGTGGGACTGTTTATAAATACACACATGTTAAGAAAATGTTTATAAATGCACGTGTTTGGCTTACGTGATATTATCCATTACTTGACATGATGTATTGGAGTCGGGTTGCACAGTGGGAGTAGTGTACCTTGGGATATCATATATCCCTTGGGAGTTGATTTATTCACCCCGTATGTATGGAATCTATTTCCTATGTATGTGGGAATGGGGAGTCTGCTTGGGCCCTGTGGGCGAAAGGGGGGTCGGCTTGGGCCCCGATCGTGGATACAACCGTGTGGTAGAGGTTGTCTATGAACACTGTGCAATTACCCATGTGTGATGTTGATTGGTTGAATTGTTTTAATGGCCTTTAAGGCGGTTTGCATATCGATATATGTGGTTGTTAAACTGTTTTCGGGAGGGAATTCACTAGACCTCATGGTCTAACCCTCGCCTTTCAAAAAAATTAAAACCATTTTCAGGTTAGAGTTTTGTTTGGAGTTACATCTAGAGAAGATGAAAAGAGGTGACGCTGTAAAAGAGGAGTAGTCTAGTGGTGGCTTGCAGTTAATCGTCGGGCTTCCTGTAGCATCTCAGTTGTGAAGGGGTTTATCTGCCGCGTACTTACAGTTAGAATCGTTGTAATGTGTACAATTTTGGGACCGTTTTGGTTGTAATTCTTGTAATTATGTTTTATGGATTTTGGGTTGTTACACGGAGTGTATAAATCAACTCCCAAGGGATATATGATATCCCAAGGTACACTACTCCCACTGTGCAACCCGACTTCAAAACACCATGTCAAGTCATGGATAACACCACATAAGACAAACATGTACATTTTATAAACATTTTCATAACGTGCATGCGTTAATAAACATTTCCACATCAAGTAATTAATAAAGCTTTTCATAGTGTAAAATCATGCCATCATGCTCAATACCAAATTCAGTTATGAAAACTTTAGGAAAAACAGTTCATTTGCACAAAAGAGTTAAGGGAACTCACCTGAGCTTTAGCAAATCGACACACGCTCCGAAACCCACTTTAGCTCAAACCGAACACCTGAATTGGACGCCATAAAAATGGTGTTAAACCATCTAATTATACTCCAAAAGATCTTCCCTAAACCCCTAAGATGAACCCCAACGATGCCTCGATCCAAACCCGAACGAAAAACGAAGCAAAACGAGGAATCCACACACAACAGTGACTTACGCCACTTGGCCCGTGGCCTCAGGCCGCGCAACTTCCTGGTCGTGCCTCCCAGGTCTGCACATCAATTTTCAGCCCGAACATTCATTCCAAAACCCCCCCAAAATGCTCCAAATCAGTGATGAACCTCCAACCTCAATGGTTTTTGATACTCTAACCTTTAAAACCAAAAACTAACATCCAAAATAGATTTAACCCAACAAATACAATCCATTGCTTCATGATTTCAAACCCAAAAACTCAAAAACTCCTTCCATGGCAAGAATGGAGATTACCAAGCAAAAAGATGAAGTTTCTTAATGACTTGATCAAAACTCATAAGGAAATCAATCCCAAAATCATTTCTCCCTTTTCCATTGATTATAACTCAAAATCTCATGGTTTACAAAACCCCAATCTAAAAATCAATCACACCCAAAATGAGAAAGAAGATGCAAGAGTCATACCTTCAAGATGAAGCCACAAATCCTCTTGATGCTATGCTTCCTTCCACCCTCCAAGCTAGGGTTATTGCTCTCCAAGCATCTCTCTCAAATGCCCAAAACGTATGAATGCTTCAATTGACAAGGGTTAGGGATTTAACTCCTTTTATTTTTAGATTTTGCCACTAAGTCCTGAAAATTATACACTTCACACTTTAGCCCTACAATTTCCAAAAGATTCAAACTTTAAGGACATGAGGTGTTACACACATGGTTTGCCAGGAGCAAACCGAAGGATTACAAACAGAAAAAACCAAAACAATTACAAATTAGATGCGTCTTATATTGTTATTTTGGATTATTATATTATCATCTAACTTAAGACATCTCCAACAAATTATCTAGAATTTGTTGTTCTCCATTTTGCTCCAATAGTTTTTTTTATATTTTTTTATAAAATAGAAAAAAAAAACTTCAAATTTAGAGGTTTCTCTAAAACTTGACCTGTGAAAAAAGAAATTAATTTTTTTATTCATTCCCACCACTAAGATTGAATTATTATTATTTTATAAAAACTTATTTTAATAAGTGTATTGGAATGATAGATTTATAAAATATTTTAAACATATAATGGATATGTTAAAATCTTTAAAAATGGAATCGGTTGGAGTTAATTTTTTATATAGAGATTTTGACTTCTGATTCTCTATTTTAGAAAAATTATAGAGAATATGTTGGAGATGAAGTCAACAACTAACTTATTAGCTACTATATCAAACATAACTTAGGGTTCATTACTTACAGCTTAATGAGCTTAATGGTTTGGACAATCACTCAAGCATACATGATTGTTTCTTTATGGCTTAATCGTTAAGCTATTAAACGAAATGGTTATATGGAATAAGCCAATACCCCTCGGTCCTTGATTTTCTCTTTGCTTATAACAAGAAAGACCAAGCCATTTTAAGTCATCCATTATATATTTTATCTCTTTAATTTTTTTAAATTCATATATTACCAAGGGTTCTGAGAATGGAAGGGAGATCGAGAGAAGGGAACAAGGAGTGTGGCGATATGTTCTGATTTTTAATGAAATATTATGAAAAATGGAAAAGGGCGAACAAAAAATATTACCATGAGAGAGATATATTTTTAATATATCCTCACCAATAATTTTTTTAGGAGACTTAATACTTTATTAGATGCATGAAATATTGTAATAATATAATCAATATTGTCCAATATAAAAGATATGTTGAAGTTAAATGTCTTTTTGTTTTAGAGATTTCGAAATTTTGAAAAATATGTTCTCCAGCAGATTATCTAAAATAAAAAAAATGGGGGTTTTGTTTTCTACTTGACCTAAACATATTTTTATATTATTCTCTAAAATAGAAAAAACTCTCAATTTAGAGAAATTTTTAAAAACTTAAAGCGTGTATGAAAAAATTGAGATTGAATTATTAGTATATTTTATAACTAATTCTTTAAATGTAATGAGACAATAAATTTATAAATTATTAAAAATTATTTTAATAAAACTAAAGAGAATATTAGATGAGGTGGCATGTGGGTTCAAAAGGTTCAAAAGGTTAGGGTACGGGATTTGTGGGTTCCAAAAGGTTCAAGATGGTTCAAATTGGAAAGCTGATGTGGCGCAGAAGGTAAGAGAGTTGTGAACCCTGGGCTACGGATGGCCTAATAATTTATGTTTTAGATACCTTGCCAATTTATTCGACCCGTGATTAAATATTTTTGTTGATTATTATATTATTTCAAATTATCTTTATATCACCAATTAATAGTTATCCGTCATAATAGTTTTACATAAAACAAATTGCATGTAAATGAATTATATCTTTTTCGGATTATATTTTAGGAAACATACTTTTAAAAGTTGTATTTAAAAAAATTGTATTTGATGCAGCTAAAAAAACATAATATAAATTTATGAATAAAAAGTTCTGTGAAATATAAAACTGTACAGAAAAATTATTAAACCTTTTATTAGACATGTCTCGTCGTAAACATAAAAATAAAACTGTTAAAAATACGTTATGCAAATCAAAATTTGTTGTATTAAAACATCAATATATATATATATATATATATAGAGAAAAATGTTAAGATGATGACATGGCACAACAAGAGGCTTTCATTGTCATTTTTTTAATTTTTCATAATTTTAATTTTTTTAAATGTTAGCCTTGATGAAGTTATAACAATAGTATTATTTAGAATGTCCCACAATGGTAGGAAGATGGAAACATAGGTAAGGAAGATGTATATATAAATGATTGCTTGATGTTGTTGAAAAATGTGAAATGGTGTTTGGCTAAATATAGCAAAACCCATGAATGATTAAGTTAAATTTATATTATTTTTTTTGTTTTTTTAATTATTTCAACCAAAGTTTAATGGTTTTAACATAAATTTTATTGTTTTTGTTTTTGTTTGGTATACTAACAATGGTTATAAATCTAAATTTTATTTATTTATTTAGTAAGGTAATAAATCAATATATATCTATAAAGAAAAATGTTAAGATGATGACATAGCACAATGAGAGGCTTCCATTGTCATTTTTCTAATTTCTCATAATTTTAATTTTTTTAAATGTTAGCCTTGATGAAGTTATAACAATAGTATTATTTATAATGTCCCACAATGGTAGGAAGATGGAAACATAGGTAATGAAGATGTATATATAAAGGATTGCTTGATGTTGTTGAAAAATGTGAAATGGTGTTTGGCTAAATATAGCAAAACCCATGAATGATTAAGTTAAATTTATATTGTTTTGTTTGTTTTTTTAATTATTTCAACCAAAGTTTAATGGTTTTAACATAAATTTTATTGTTTTTGTTTTTGTTTGGTATACTAACAATGGTTATAAATCTAAACTTTATTTATTTATTTAGTAAGGTAATAAATCAATATATATCTATAAAGAAAAATGTTAAGATGATGACATAGCACAATGAGAGGCTTCCATTGTCATTTTTCTAATTTCTCATAATTTTAATTTTTTTAAATGTTAGCCTTGATGAAGTTATAACAATAGTATTATTTAGAATGTCCCACAATGGTAGGAAGATGGAAACATAGGTAATGAAGATGTATATATAAAGGATTGCTTGATGTTGTTGAAAAATGTGAAATGGTGTTTGGCTAAATATAGCAAAACCCATGAATGATTAAGTTAAATTTATATTGTTTTTTTTTTGTTTTTTTAATTATTTCAACCAAAGTTTAATGGTTTTAACATAAATTTTATTGTTTTTGTTTTTGTTTGGTATACTAACAATGGTTATAAATCTAAACTTTATTTATTTATTTAGTAAGGTAATAAATCAATATATATCTATAAATAAAAATGTTAAGATGATGACATAGCACAATGAGAGGCTTCCATTGTCATTTTTCTAATTTCTCATAATTTTAATTTTTTTAAATGTTAGCCTTGATGAAGTTATAACAATAGTATTATTTATAATGTCCCACATTGATAGGAAGATGAAAACATAGGTAATAAAGATGTATATATAAAGGATTGATTGATGTTGTTGAAAAATGTGAAATGGTGTTTGGCTAAATATAGCAAAACCCATGAATTATTAAGTTAAATTTATATTATTTTTTTTGTTTTTTTAATTATTTCAACCAAAGTTTAATGGTTTTAACATAAATTTTATTGTTTTTGTTTTTGTTTTTGTTTGGTATACTAACAATGGTTATAAATCTAAACTTTATTTATTTATTTATTTAGTAAGGTAATAAATGTTTATAAATTAATACTTCATATTTTTATTTAGTTTTATTTTTTCATAATCAATAACTTACTAATGATTATAGATAACTTAAATTGTTAATTGTATGGTAACAATCAATATCAATATATCAATCAATATATATCTATAAAGGAAAATGTTAAGATGATGACATGGCACAATGAGAGGCTTCCATTGTCATTTTTCTAATTTCTCATAATTTTGATTTTTTTAAATGTTAGCCTTGGTGAAGTTATAACAATAGTATTATTTAGGATGTCCCACATTGATAGGAAGATAGAAACATAGGTAATGAAGATGTGTATATAAATGATTGTTTGATGTTGTTGAAAAATGTGAAATGATGTTTGGCTAAATATAGCAAAACCCATGGATGATTAAGTTAAATTTATATTATTATTTTTTAAATTATTTCAACCAAAGTTTAATGGTTTTAACATAAATTTTATTGTTTTTGTTTTTGTTTGGTATACTAACATCATTATATATCTATAAAGGAAAATGTTAAGATGATGACATGGCACAATGAGAGGCTTCCATTGTCATTTTTCTAATTTCTCATAATTTTGATTTTTTTAAATGTTAGCCTTGGTGAAGTTATAACAATAGTATTATTTAGGATGTCCCACATTGGTAGGAAAATGGAAACATAGGTAATGAAGATGTGTATATAAAGGATTGCTTGATGTTGTTGAAAAATGTGAAATGGTGTTTGGCTAAATATAGCAAATGGTGTTTAATTTCATATGTATTGTTAGTGGTTCCAATTTTCAAATGTAACTCCTTAGTAATATTTCTATGTAATATATATTTTCATGTAGATGTTGTAACGTGTATTTGTGACTTCAGTTTAATAGTATTATTTAGAATGTCCCACATTGATAGGAAGATGGAAACATAGGTAATAAAGATGTATATATAAAGGATTGTTTGATGTTGTTGAAAAATGTGAAATGGTGTTTGGCTAAATATAGCAAATGATGTTTAATTTCATATGTATTGTTAGTGGTTCCAATTTCGAATGTAACTCCTTAGTAATATTTCTATGTAATATATATTTTCATGTAGATGTTGTAACGTGTATTTGTGACTTAGGTGAAACTGAAGTCACAATAGATGGTTGGGAAAAACGGATGAGATAACTTTGACTAAATTTTGGCCAAAAGAACAACATGAAATGATGAGGTGGTTTCATATATATATAAAGTTAAATACTGGTTTTATTAGTTTAATATCTAATATGAAAATGTTTTTTTTCAAGAAAAATATCTAATACGTAAAGGATCAAATTATTTAACTTGCTACTTAAAAAAATCGAAAAATGTTTATCGTCACCGCACAACGCGCGGTGCACAATACTAGTATTATATTAAATATGTTCGGAGAATTGATAGTAATGATACAAGCAGTTACAAGTAGAGGTGGCCAAAAATCGGGTTCAGGTCGGGTCGGGTCGGGGGACAACCCGGTTCCAAACAGTAACAAGAAGAACCGGGTCAGGTGAGAACCGGGTCGGGTCGGGCCGGGTTTAGACCGAAAACATCTGACCCGTTTAAGTGTATATAAACCCGGTTTTATGAAAACCGGGCCGGGTCGGGCCGAGAACCGGTTTTCAAATCGGGCCTGCGGTTTTTATGTTTTTAAACTACTTTCTTTGTATAATAATTAATTACTAAACTTTAACAAAAAAAAATTGGATTGGAATAATTGGATAAGTAAAATACACTTTAAAAATACGTTTTATTTATAATATATATCACTAAAATACACTTTTACGTTTTATAATTTATATATAATTTTAAGTTACAAACTTACAAGTTACAATACATAAATTCTAAACATTCGAAGGTCCTGCTCCCGAACTTCCACTCCCATCACCCGGTCCCAGATAGTAATTGAATGAATTATAGTTGAATGGATTGTATGGAGCGTAGTATGGATTCTGATCTGGATTGTAGTCTTCAAGAGTATTGTACTGCATCAGTCGTGTAATAGCCGTTTGATCGTCAAGGCGGTCGGTGTCTACATCTTCGTCATCTACGAGACTACCAACATCAGAAGTATCGGTTACAGACGGCGTACTTAGTAGTTCATCCGTGTCGTTTTCGAATAAGTTTTCTTCCACGCCTTCTATATCATCCTCCAGGTTCGTTCGATTTTGAATGCGGTCTTCTCCATCCAAGTAATCCTTCAGACATACGCAGCACTCCACCGATTTTGGGGTTAATTTTGTCCGACGCTCCGATATGATCCTGCCACTAAGAGAAAAGGCCGACTCCGAAGCTACAGTACTAGCTTGGATTGTTAGTATATCAAGTGCAATAGTGGCCATAATTGGGAAACTTGATTGTTTACTTTTCCACCATTCTAATAAATCTAGGGATTCAACATCTACGACGTTTGTGAAAGATGCCGTTATAAAATTAGTACGTACGTATTGATTGAATTCACCCAAATTATCCCCATCATATCTAGCTTTTTTAGAAGATTCCATGACAACCGATTGCATTAAAGTTTGCATTAAGTCTTCTCGGTTTCGGCCACGACTGCTACTAGAACCCGGTGAAAACATTTGAGGTGTAGGGGTTTGTTGGCTTCCTCCCCCATAATTAACTCTATAAATCTCATATAATTCATGAAAATCAGTATTAAATTGTTGTATGCGTTTCCTTGAAAAGCTAGAATTTGTAAGAGAATCCAAACCAAACGATACACATATTGCTTGTATTAAAACTTCGACGCCCGTAACATTTAAAAACGGGTTTAATGCCGCGGCACAAAGAAAAGTGAAGGGGATCTTTTTAAAATATTTTACCAATTTTTCTTTCATTGGTTTCACCACGTCGTGAAAGTGCAAATCCTGTTCGTATTGAGCAATTTTACTTGCCAAAATATAAAGTTGATTTAAAAGTAAAGGGCTCGTTGGATAATAAACACCGGATAACAAAGTTGTTGCAGTTTTGAAATCGCCCAAAATATCGTGAAAGCGATGAATCATTGTCCAATCATCCTGAGTTATCGTGTTATCCGGGTAATGAATGTTATAAAATGCTTGAATATATTGTTGTTGTCTTAATAAATTATCCATCATTTTCCAAGTCGAATTCCATCGAACCGGCATATCGTGCGCCGGTCCCAAAGCTCTAAAACCGACTTGTTTGCAATAATCTTTATATAAGTTTTGCATTTTTTTATTTCTTGTGAAAATTCGGCGTAACATAAGCCTAAACTTAGTTAAAGGCTCATTAAGTTTACTTAAGCCGTCTTGAACGGCTAAGTTTATTATGTGTGCGCAACAACGTGTATGAAATAATTTTCCCTCTAAAATAGGGGATAAAGCCAAACGTAATCGGTCTACGCATGCCGTATTATTACTAGCATTATCAAACGAAATACTAATAACTTTATTTTTTAAATTATAATATTGAAGACATCTCATAATTATAGAAAACTGACGCTCACCCGAATGTGGCGAACCAAAGAGCTCAAACGTGATTACACGTTTGCATAATTTCCACGATCCCGGCACAATCCAATGTGTCGTTATGCATATATAAGAATCTGGCAATCCGCATGGTGCGCTCCCAAACCGCTGCTTTTCGTGAATGGTCGGCAACAACGATGTAATTTTGTTCGGCCATTTTTTTTATAGTAGAGACTAGAGAGTAGAGACTAGAGAATTGTATGCGTTTTTTGCGAGAAACGAATATAGCGAGAGCCGAGAAATGAGAATTGTATGCGTTTTTTGCGAGAAACGAATATAACGAGAGCCGAGAAATGAGAATAATTGTAAGCGTTTTTTGCGTTTTGTAAGCAATGTAAGGTGGTGATGACCTCCATAACACCCCTAGTATTTATAAGGGGTTTGGAGGGTGTTTTTTGAGGCAAAAAACGGTCACAAGGGGTTCCAAACGGATCTATAACGGCTATATTGGTTTTTGAAAAAAAATCGGGTCGGGCCGGGTCGGGCCACGAACCGGGTCACAAACCGGTCCCGGGTCAGGCCGGGTCGGGCCGAGGAAATTCCTATATACGCGAACCGGTCCCGGCTCTCGGGCTTGAAACCGGTTCTTGACCGGGTCGGGCCAGAACCGGTTCTTGGCCGGTTTCGGTTCGGGTCAGCCCGTCGGGTCAGTTTGGCCACCTCTAGTTACAAGGCCAAAAGCAGTACGAAAGATGTTATATTTAGGCTTCCAAATACCAACATTTCATATAGCTTGTTGTAATTATGTTGACCACTCAACTGATTTGAGGAACCTAACGAAGGACATGGTGAAACGTCATGAAAACCATCCAATATTTATCACATTACTTAATAATCATCTTATCATTTGTCAAAATCGAATACCTTAAAAGTATATAGTATATGTCATATATGTATTATTAGTGGTTGATCTTTCTTTTTTTATCTGATTGCTTCAAATTTTAACTAAACAGACTGTGAAACATCACGAAAACCACCCGATGTTATCAACTTACGTAACTGATAATGACCTTATCAACTGTTAAACCGAATACTAGAGCATTTTTTTCACCGAAACTCAACCATATATAACGTGAATCATGTATGATTTTCAGATTTTGTTCATTAACGGTCGTTCTCGTGTTTTCTTAAATAGTTAGTGTTTTCGTTTGAATCCAACCTTATATATATGTACACACATATTCTACACTATTATGATTTTACTAAATGGATACCCGGTGAATATTCCTTTCTTCCCCAACCACACCGAGCATTAGATGGGACATGGGACATCAACGGGGAGCGGGACCGATGGGGGGGGTGCATTTATCATCTATTACCCATAATGTTTTCACTGCTAAACACAATAATACAAATTTATTGTAAGAGTGATTCTGGTACGGTTTTTTATATATTATAAATCTCAAACCAACATGTTGCGTGACATACTGTATTTGACTCTGGTATAGGGGCAACATCTGTCTGAATAAAACTGTATAGGTGGAATCATCTGTTTGTATAGATCAGAAAGATTTTTGTTTGGAAATATTTTTTCATAAATATAAGAGTAAACTCTAAATTTGGTCCCTCTGGTTTATAGAAATCTTTGAAAGTGGTCCCTATGGTTTAGTAAGTCTATAAATTGTCCGTGTGGTTCTCATTTTGCTCTGAAAATTGTCCCCCGTCACTAACTCCGTTAACTTCTTTTAACGGAGAAAGTTAACGGAGTTAGAAAAAGTTAATGAAATTAGAAAAAAGTTAACGGAGTTATTGATGAGGGACCACTTTTAGAACAAAATGAAAACCAAAGGGATAGTTTATAGATTTACTAAACCACATGGACCACTTTCAAATATTTCTATAAGGCCACCCGTACCGCCATCGGGTACGGGCTCGGGCTCGGTCCATCGTGGCATCGGGTTCGTTGGGTAGCAATCGGGCAGCCATACGCGGGGGGGGGGGGATCGGGTAGGTAGCGGGAAGGCTACCGGGTTCACCAACCCGATCAACCCGTTGTGGTTTAATTTTTTTTATTTTTTTATATTTTTTAAATAATACCGTTTACCAACGGCTATATTATTAATTTTTTTTTCAAATTATACACACTATATATATTAACCTCTATCATCTTCATTTTTTCACACCAAACAACTCTATACTTTCTTCCATTCTCTATACTTTCTTCAATTTTAGACAATATGGATTCGCCACAACCCGCTTCATTGACCGCATCATCATCATCCATAGACACCAACGAGTACTTGCATCATCAAAGGGAATTTTTTGTAGGGTTGGTTCGAGAAGCTGCAAAATTAATTTATGGTAGCACCGCCTCATCGTCAAGAAGAGAACCGAGGGCCGGGAACATAGAAAGAGGTCGGGTAGCTGCAAACGAGCGACTTTTGCGGGACTACTTTGGCAACAACCCGGTTTATACACCGGATATGTTTAGACGGCGGTTCAGGATGAGCAGACAACTATTCGAACGAATAGTTGAAGATTTAGAAGGAGAGTATCCGTATTTTACACTTCGGGTGGACACCAGAAACAAACAAGGTTTTTCTCCGATACAAAAGTGTACTCCGCTATTCGGCAATTGGCGTATGGAGTATATATCCGGAATGAGCTACTTTCGTAAAATCATTTACGTGCCCACATGACCCTAAACGACAAAAGTTCAAGTCCGCGCAAGAATCGGCACGTAAAGATGTTGAACGAGCTTTTGGCGTGCTTAAACAACGTTGGCATATACTTCATAACCCGGCACGCGGATGGCATCCGACAAGATTGGGAAACATTATGTACGTTTGTGTCATATTTCACAATATGATACTCGAAGACGAAGACCATGCCATTTGTGGTGGCGATGAAAACGACCTTTTCACGGATGATATCGAAACACAAATCAGTGAGGAACAACGCGCGGCAAATGTTCGAGAAGTAAAAAACCGGGACACTCGTAATAACATTCAGTCGGATTTGGTCGAACATATTTGGCGTATCCAAGTTCCCAACAATGACGACGAGTAGATTTTTAATATTTTGTAATTTTTAAATTTTTAATGAATGATATGAATTTTTATTTTTATTATTTATCTTATTTTTATTTATTAAAAAATATATAAATATTTTTATTTTGTTAAATAATTAAATGTATAAATAAAAAAATAAAAAAAGATGAGGTGGCAAGTGGGTTCATTGGGTAGTGGTACTCCACTTTTGGGTAAGGAGGGTAGGAAAGAGAAAAGCTGATGTGGCGCTGAGGTGGCAAGTGGGTTCATTGGGTTCATTGGGTAGTGGTACTCATGGCCTAAACCACATAGACCAAAATTAGAGTTTACTCTAAATATAAAGAGTGTGTTTTTTATAAATAGAAAGATTTTTACTTTGTCCCTTATGATAAGAATGGCTTATTTGAAAAAAGGGATTTATTTTCTTATTTGAATTTACCATGAATAACAAGGAATTAGTGGGGAAATGGGTCAAATAAATCCAAATTCAAATAATTTCAAGTCAAAATTCACCCAAAAAATAATACTCCAAACATAAAAAGTACACATAAAGGTATTTGATTTGAGGAAGGAACCAAATTAAAAATATTAAAATATTTTATTTTTTCTAAAATTTAAAATTTGGGTCAAACATGATTCGGGTTTCAAGCAACAACAATACTTCCTTCGAGTCGAGTCCAAGCTAATTTCTTCACTTTGTTTATTTCCTATAATTAATTTAATTATTTATTTGGTTTCAGTAAATATAATATATTTTCTAAGGGGCCGTTTACGTAATCACTTACTCGGGTAAGTGCTTATCGGTAAAATTCAACACTATCACTTACTTTTCGGGTAAGATTTTAGTTCACCAAAATGGCATTGTATGCAACAATTTTGCCGGTAAGCGCTAACCGTGGCCCGTGGTAAGAGCCGTCGAACTCACTTACCGGGTAAGACTCTCGGTCTTTGCTTTCGACTCTCGGTCCTTGCTTCCGCTCTTACCGGGTAAGATTCTTAGTCATTGTCATATTCATCCGGTAAGCTAATGTGACTTGTTAAGCATTTACCCGGGTAAGTATTTTGTAAACGGCTCCTAACTGTATTCGAATCCACTTTTCATATGCATATTATTCTTCATAGTTTTAGTTATTTTTTTCTGCCAAAATTCCATTTCCCATGCCAAAAAAATTGGTGGTTTATCCATATATATTTCTGCTTAAAAAACTAAGGGGGTGAGTAAAGTTGTATATATGAATTGTATAGGGTCAGGTTCAAGGGAAAAGCTCAAATAAACGGAAAACTAAGGACCCTTGTAGCTCTTTATCTGGACGGTATGCACTTGTGCATATAGTTAATTTGTAACATGCACTCGTGGATATGCACAAATGCATAATGCACAAGTGCATAAAAACAAAAAAATAACCTAATTTATCTGTATGCATAAGTGCATACCGTCCAGATTAAGGGCTACCAGGGTGTTCCTTAGTTTTCCGTTTTTTGAGGTTTTCCCTTGAATCTTTCTTTCTCTCTCTCTCTCTCTCTCTATATATATATATATATATATATAGACACACACAGAGAGAGAGGGATAATAATTTGTAAACCTCTAACTGTGTGTAAACTTTGGATTTCATAAGTTTTCTTGATGAAATTGTTTCATGAAATTGTTTATTTTGATGAAAATGTTTTATATCATTCATTTCTTGCTGAAATTGTTTCATATATTTGTATTTTTTATGTAAAAACGAAAAAGTTTCATCAAACTGAGAAAATATACGAAACAGTTTCATATGATGAAAAAAATATATATAAAACTACATAAAAACACAAATATATGAAACAAATTCATCAAGAAATGAATGATATGAAACAATTTCATCAAAATAAACAATTTCATGAAAAAAAAATTACAAAATAGTGGGCCTAAGAGTATATATGTATATATACAGGGAGATGTTTATTTAAGAAGTTCTACATATATGAGAAATATAGAAGTAATTTTGGCCATTTATTCGGTCAACATTTGCGGCTTTGACCGAGAAGAACCGGATAATTTCTCGCGTGGTCTGCACAAGATAGAGGGGTAGTTTCGTAAAATACGCGGGATGAGTTCATATATGAATCTGTGTGATTCACATATGAACTATACGTTTATATATAAACCTTTGTAATTCACATATGAACTATTTTTAACTAATTCATATATGAACCCCTGTGATTCATATATAAATCAGTTAATTTGTTCATACGAGAATTAGTTAAAAAAGAGTTCATATATGAATCAGTTAATTGGTTCAACTGATTCATATATGAACCTACAGTTAATTAGTTCATATATGAAACACAAAGGTTCATATATGAATCACAAATGTTCATATATGAATTAGTTAAAAAGAATTCATATGTGAAATACATGGTTTCACATATGAACAGATAGTTCATATGTGAATCACACAGGTTCATATATGAACTCGTCCCGTGTTTTTGTAAAGGTTATGAAACTGCCCTTCTATTTTTGGAACAGCCGCAACTTTTGAACAATTAAAGCCGATCTTGACCGAATAAATGGCCAAGATTACTTCTCTATTTCTCATATATTTAGCACTTCTCAATTGAACCTAAGGCTATATATATATATATATATATATATATATATATATATATTTATATATATATATAAGTGGGTTCAAACGAGAACGTTAACTATTTAAGAAAACACGAGAACAGTCGTTAATGTATAAAATCATATATGATTCACACGACTTTTCCCCGCGATTTATATCACGGCCAAGTCGTCCGCGACCATTTTTTGGCCGTTAATGTAAAATCATATGTGATTTTGTATATGATTTGTTATTTTCGTGTTTTCTTAAATAGTTAGTGTTCTCGTTTGGACATTCTCTCTCTCTCTCTCTCTCTCTCTCTGTATATATACACACACACACACACACACACACACACACACATATATATATATATATATATATATATATAGAGAGAGAGAGAGAGGTTACATCAAACGAGAACGCTAACTATTTTAGAAAACACGGGAACGGTCGTTAATGTACAAAACCATACATGATTCACGTACAAAATCATATATCATTACGCGACTTTAAGTTGCGGCCAAAGTCGCACGTGTCCATCTTTTGCCGTTAATTTAAAATCATATGTGATTTTGCACATGATTTGTTATTCTCGTGTTTTGTTAAATAGTTAGCGTTCTCGTTTGAACCTAACCTCTCTCTCTCTCTGTGTATATATATATATATATATATATATATATATATATATATATATATATATATATGTCTGTGTGTGTGTAGTTTTAGGAAGATTTTTGTTTAAGAAGATTTTTCATTGGTAAAATGAGCGTTTTTTTAAAGAAGACATATTTGAAAGAAAAAAAAGTTGGATTTTTGCACAAACTCCCTGCCAGAAGCTTGTTAATTAAGTCATTTTCTATATCAATTAAGCCATTATCAAATAATTGATATATAGCTGATCGAATAAATTGTAAATTTTATTAAACTTAGTAAGCTATTAACAAACATATTCTAACATTAAATAAATGTTAAATTTGGACATATCCGTATAAAAATATATGATAAAGTTTTGATCGACAAAATCATACATGTCAAATAAATAAAGTTAATGGTAAATAACCAAAAGGTATTCATTGATTCGTTTCTTTAGGGTGTATTTGGTACGCAGACTGGGTGGGATGGGACGAGACAAAAAAATAGTCCCATGTTTGGTATGCCATGAGACAAAAATCAGATGGGACAACATGGGACAAAAATAAGTTTTCATGGGACAAAATTTAAGATTTTTTGTTTCATCAAAATAGGTGGAACAACATGGGACTAAAACATAAGATTACTAAAATACTCATTTTTTCCAACATCAGATAGCTAAACCTAGATTAAAATCATCTCCTCCCGTCCCGTCCAGTCTAGTATGCGTACCAAATGCTACCTTAAGAAAAAAATATAAAATCAAAAAGATATTATAAAATCAAAAAGATATTATAATTAGTAATTTATATTCTAATTATGAAGCCCATGTTAAATGTCACGGTGGAGTGACGGTAATTTATGAACATTGTG
Source organism: Saussurea involucrata (assembly GCA_033807775.1). Taxonomy (NCBI): domain Eukaryota; kingdom Viridiplantae; phylum Streptophyta; class Magnoliopsida; order Asterales; family Asteraceae; genus Saussurea; species Saussurea involucrata. Next base: position 14,608,705 of record CM066314.1, read on the forward strand.
CAAAGTTTGTTGTTTGTGATTAGTTAATCAGTTATCCACTTAAGGGAAATTAATTAAAATACCTTAAGTTTGACCATCTCTTACCAAAATACCCAAAATCTCTCCCAGTTTACAAAAGTATCCAAAAAATCCGCGATGGAGCCCGCGATCGCGGGCTCCAGGCCACGTGTCACCAAGAATGCCCGCGTTGGTCCCTCAAGAATGCCCGCGGTCCAGCTTTCCCCCCTCAAGAATGCCCGCGTGTGCAGTTTTGGTCCCTGCCCGCGATTGACTCATTGACCCCCGCGATCGCGGGCTACACGTGTCACCAAAGTTTGCCCACTTTGCCCGCGTTGGTCCCTCAAGAATACCCGCGGTACAGCTTTCCCCCTCAAGAATACCCGCGTGTGCATTTTTGGTCCCTGCCCGCGATTGACTTTCGTTGACCTCCCGCGATCGCGGGCTCCTGTGCCACGTGCCGGCACAGGGTTAACCCTAAAATCCCTTTGACGAACCTAAACCCTAATCCCATTGTTTCTTCGGCCGCACTATATAAGGGGGGGACCAAGACACGGCCACTCTCCACTCTCAATTTTTTTAATCACTCTCTCAATTTTTAATCAAACTCTCTCAATTTTCTCCCACTCTCTCAATTTTGTCGTGTGGAATACGCGTTCGGGTTTTGTGAAGATGTCTCGTATTACCTCTTTGGTATGTTTTTCTTATGTTATTTGTTATTTTTTGTATGTTATTTTAAGTTAAGATATATGATTTGTAGGTTGTTATAGTGTTTATAACTTATGTTTGAGTATGTTCTATGTTTAACATGATATGTATGGTTTTATGTTTGAATGTGATATTTGTATGTTATAATGTGTATGTTGTTATAGTGTGTTTTTTCATATAAAAATTGTTAAGAGTGCTTTTTTATAAAAAAAATTAAGAGTGTGTTTTTATAAAAAAATTGTTAACAATGTGTTTTTTTTTTATAAAAACACACTCTTAACAATTTTTTATAAAAACAGTTTTTTTATAAAAAATGTTTAATAGTGTGTTTTTATAAAAAATTGTTATAGTTTTATGGTTTTTATAATGTGTTTTTTTATAAAAAAATTGTTAATTTTTTTTTATAAAAACAGTTTTTATAAAAAAATGTTAAAAATGTGTTTTTTTTATAAAAAATTGTTAAGAGTGTGTTTTTATAAAAAAATTGTTATAGTTTTATGGTTTTATGTTTGAATGTGATATTTGTATGTTATAATGTGTATGTTGTTATAGTGTGTTTTTTCATATAAAAATTGTTAAGAGTGTTTTTTTATAAAAAAAAATGGTTAAGAGTGTGTTTTTATAAAAAAAATTTGTTAACAATGTTTTTTTTATAAAAACACACTCTTAACAATTTTTTATAAAAACACACCCTTAACAATTTTTTATAAAAACAGTTTTTTTATAAAAAATGTTTAAGAGTGTGTTTTTATAAAAAATTGTTAAGGGTGTGTTTTTATAAAAAAAACACATTTTTAACAATTTTTATATGAAAAAACACACTATAACAACATACACATTATAACATACAAATATCACATTCAAACATAAAACCATAAAACTATAACAATTTTTTTATAAAAACACACTCTTAACATTTTTTTATAAAAAAACACATTTTATAAAAAAATTGTTAAATATGTGTTTTTTATAAAAAAATGTTAAGAATGACAACTTACGTCCCTACGGTTTTAAGAATGACAACTTAGGTCCCTAAACTTTTAAGAATGCCAATTAGGTCCTAAACTTTTAAGAATGACAACTAGGGTCCCTAAACCGCACTTTATCTATATATAACAATATGATACGTTGAAATAAAATAAACCGCACTTTATCTATATATAACACTATTATACGTTGAAATAAAATAAACCGCACTTTATCTATATATAACACTATTATACGTTGAAATAAAATAAACCGCACTTTATCTATATATAACACTATTATACGTTGAAATAAAATACAACCGCGCTTTATCTATGTATAACACTATTATACGTTGAAATAAAATACAACCGCACTTTATCTATATATAACAATATGATACGTTGAAATAAAATAAACCACACTTTATATATATATAACACTATTATACGTTGAAATAAAATAAACCGCATTTTATCTATATATAACACTATTATACGTTGAAATAAAATAAACCGCACTTTATCTATATATAACACTATTATACGTTGAAATAAAATACAACCGCACTTTATCTATATATATAACACTATTATACGTTGAAATAAAATACAACCGTACTTTATCTATATATAACACTATTATACGTTGAAATAAAATACAACCGCACTTTATCTATGTATAACAATATGATACGTTGAAATAAAATAAACCGCACTTTATCTATATATAACACTATTATACGTTGAAATAAAATACAACCGCACTTTATCTATATATAACACTATTATACGTTGAAATAAAATAAACCGCACTTTATCTATGTATAACACTATTATACGTTGAAATAAAATACAACCGCACTTTATCTATATATAACACTATTATACGTTGAAATAAAATAAACCGCACTTTATCTATATATAACACTATTATACGTTGAAATAAAATAAACCGCACTTTATCTATGTATAACACTATTATACGTTGAAATAAAATACAACCGCACTTTATCTATATATAACACTATTATACGTTGAAATAAAATAAACCGCACTTTATATATATATAACACTATTATACGTTGAAATAAAATAAACCGCACTTTATCTATGTATAACACTATTATACGTTGAAATAAAATACAACCGCACTTTATCTTTATATAACACTATTATACGTTGAAATAAAATAAACCGCACTTTATCTATATATTACACTATTATACGTTGAAATAAAATAAACCGCACTTTATCTATATATAACACTATTATACGTTGAAATAAAATACAACCGCACTTTATCTATGTATAACACTATTATACGTTGAAATAAAATACAACCGCACTTTATCTATATATAACAATATGATACGTTGAAATAAAATAAACCGCACTTTATCTATATATAACACTATTATACGTTGAAATAAATTAACACCGCACTTTATCTATATATAACAATATGATACGTTGAAATAAAATAAACCGCAACATCTATATAAAATAAAATAAACTGCAGCATCTATATATAACACTAACTATAACATCTGTGAATGACTATGTAGAAGGATTTCTTTAACATCGACTTGACGCTGAGGTGCAAAGTTTCATACATCGAGGAATTAGGAGCGCTGTTTAGGGGATTAGGTGATCGCGCGGATACCCTTGAGACCATCTATAGAGGGACACCGTTCGGTCCATGGATGGATGTGTCTTACTCTGGTGGCGACCCTACGCTAGTACACATGTTTCTACAGTTGGAGGTCGAGGACGCCAACGCTGAGCCGGAGGAGATGCATTTTGATTTCTTCGGCTCTCAATTGCATTTTGGGCGTCGGGAGTTCTGTCTAATTACAGGACTACGTTTTGGAGAGGCTCCCCCCTTCCTCTCTTAGAAGACTGCTCCTTCGTTCCTAGGGTTTTCGGCATTTCAGCATCTCGTTTGAAGCTGAAGGCAGCCCGGGAAAAGATGAAAGAGGGCCTTAGTGCCCTAACCGACGACGATGCTGTCCGTGTATGCTTGGTGGTGATCGTAGATATGGGCTTCCTGGGCCGTGAGTATAGCCAGCATGCTTCATCGACGGTCCTTAGGGCCGTCGAGGACCTTGAGCTGTTTAACAGCTACCCGTGGGGTAGCCATATATGGACACATTGCTACTCTAATCTGCACCGAGCCATAGGCAGACGCGCCGATCGACATGCAAAGATGAATCTTTGTGGTTTTACATACGCCTTCAAGGTTAGATACGTAGTATAACAATTGTTAATAATACATACAAACTGTTTGGCTTTTCTTTTTACGTACTTGCTCTTCTTGTCTAATTCCAGATATGGATCTTGGAGATGTTTCCTGCATCAATCCGATATTTCGTCAAGCGCGACGATCGAGTACTTAGGGGAACCTGTTGGGACAAGCGTGTTACCCTAAGTAGGTCGCTTTGGATTGAGTTCTTCAAAGCGTCTAGAAATGTAAGTTCTTTTACTATGTTTACAATTTGCATACGTTAGTCCCGCTTATTAATTTCTTTTATGTTTTATCATATATTTAGCAGCCACTCTTGCCCGCCGATCGCCTTGTGCCTACTGTCGACGAGATGGGCACAGATTGGTACAGAGACAGCGTGGCCTTTATTGACGCAGAGGCGGAAAGGGCTCGACGTCCCCCTACTTCCGAAGATGAGGAAGACGACGACAGGGCCCCTTCCGGTGGATACCAGCCGCCCCGTTCCTCCTCCTACCAGCCGCCCCCTTCCTCCTCCTACCAGGCGCCCCCTTCCTCCTCCTACAATCCATATCAGGCGGCCCCTTCCTACGAGCCACAGCGTGGCTCACATGAAGTCCTGTGGGACTACGTCCACGGGCCGCTAGAGACACGTGTACACTATCTGGAGGAAGTCTACAGACAGTTTAGCGCTGTCAATGTTAGTGTTTAACTTAATTTGTTGGCCACGTTTATTTAGTTTGTATATTAATATTACGTTCTAAATTTGTTTTAGCTGTCGAGTACGACACCGATCCCCGCTCCGTTCGGACAGGGGGCACATGCGACGTTTGCCACCACATCCCATCCGTCATTCCCTGAAAATGTAAGTGACATTGAGTAACCATTATAGTTATATGTTTGTTCCTAAGTTTGTAACTCTTATAATGATCAATGTCACGCAGGCCGGGATGTCGGAAACGCCGTTCGCCACCACATCCTATTCTACTATCCCGGAGAGTGTAAGTGACACTGAGTAACCATTATAGTTATATGTTTGTTCCTAATTTTGTAACTATTTTAATGATCAATGTCACGCAGGCCGGGATGTCGGGGGCATACACCTCGCAGATGCCGCCGCCGTTCGCCACCACATCATATTCGACTATCCCGGAGAGTGTTAGTGACACTGAGTAACCATTATAGTTATATATCGATAATCCTAATTTTGTAACTATTTTAATGATCAATGTCACGCAGGCCGGGATGTCGGGGGCACAGCACATGTCGTCGTTCGCCACCACAGCAATCACAAACATCTTTGGCGGTTCGGCCGATGACTATTACAGGCCGGAAATGCATACTGTAAGTTATTTTGGTAGTTTTGGTTTAATTGTGAACATGTAAAGCCCGTATTCCGGTATGTAATTTCTTTTATTAATTCTTTTCTTTAAGTTTGATTTAATGTGGTTGCCGTTAACGGGGTTAGTCGGGTTAGACCTAATCGAAAAATGTCGGAATTTTGGTTAGTTGCGAGAAAGTTAAATTGAGGGACCATTTTAATCAAGGGCCAAAACTTAAACATATTTCGGCCCATGCTATTCTTAAACCAATGTCCATATATTTATTGTGTTGGTGGCGTGAGTAGGAAGGGAAAGCAAAGTGAATCAAAAAAAAAAACCTACGCCCCTTTTTCCTTTTCCTTGTAGAGTTCGGCCGAGAAAACCCCCCCTCCCTCCCTCCTTGTCTTCTTCTTCGCTTAGAACCAGAAACCACCGGAGAGAGAGAGTGCGAGAGAGAGAGAGAGGAACCGTGAAGAGGAGACCGGAGTTAGGCGCCGTGGTTACGCCGTTGTCGTCGTCGTTACAAGGTTAGTCGTTCCTCGTTCCTCTTTCTTCCGTTTCTTTTCTTTTCCGGCGAATCAACCACCGTCGTGCGCCGCCGCTGTGGCGGCCGTGCGTGGACGGCAGGTGGTGCGTAGTGGGCTGGAATTCGGCTAGAGTAGGAGGTCGTTTCGTAGGTATCGCCGACGTCTTAATCTTTAATCGTCGCCGTCGGCCGCCGCCGCCGCTGCCGGAAACCACCATTGCCGGAGGTGGCAGTGGGTGGTGCGCGGTCGAGTCCAGACCCTAGTCACCTTGAAACCCTAACCCGTAACCTTATCGCGTTAACCCGAACCGTATAAACCGAACGCGTAAACCGTTTTAAAAAGTTATCATTTATGTGAAAAACGTCCTTCTGCCACTGTTTTGGGTCAACCATAACTTTTCTGTCGTAACTCCGTTTGAGCCGAAACTGGCGCCCACGGTTCAAGCTCGGGGTCGGGCATGTTTTCCGTGTTTTAGCGGAAAACTGGTTCGGCCTCTAGCTAGGTGGAAAAGTGGTCGTAAGTTCAGTGAATCGTCATTTTATGTAAAAGAAACTGCAGTTCGGTCACTGTTTTGCGTAAGCTGTAACTTTTTCCTCGTAACTCGGATTGGGGTGATTTCGGTGCCAAAAGTTCCCTTTTTGAGTCTATAAACTTTTCTGTGTTTTGTGCAAAATCCAGTTCGGAACGTAACTTAGGCCAAATCGTCGTTTTATACTGATAAGTGCTGTTTTTCGCTGTTCTGCGGGCTGATCTTATAAATCCGTAATTAATTGTAGAAAAATCGTTAGGAGGCGTATAATATGTCCTCGGAACCCTAACTCATAGGACTTTCTGGTCATGAATTAATATTGGGATTTTTCTGGGTTTAAAGGGGTCGAAGCAGGTCCCGAACAGACCTGTTTTGGGTGAACGGAATTTAGTTTTAGTGACGGTTTAAGCGTGTGTCGTGTCATAGGGTCCGGGTCTCGTATTGACACGTTTTAACATGCATTTAGGTGCTGGGAAGTGACCGAAATTGTGAAGCTTGAATTGTGTTATTAAGCTGGGCGCGCATTCGAGGTGAGTTCTCTCACTGTGTGGTTAGGGGTTGTATGCATGTCATAATAGTTTGTATGTACTATTGTTTTTGTGGTGTGAACTAGTTGTTTGTGGTGTGTAATATTTGATTGGTTTGAATGCTTGGTATAAATGTGTTACATTACAATTCGGTGGGACCGAGGCCTCGATGGTACTGAGGTGTTGGTTACATTACAATTCGGTGGGACCGAGGCCTCGATGGTACTGAGGTGTTGGTTACATTACAATTCGGTGGGACCGAGGCCTCGATGGTACTGAGGTGTTGGTTACATTACAATTCGATGGGACCGAGGCCTCGATGGTACTGAGGTGTTGGATACATTACAATTCGGTGGGACCGAGGCCTCGATGGTACTGAGGTGTTGGATACATAATTACTTGTAGATGTTTACTCGTTTTATGTAACTGTGATGTTGTTGCTTATGTGCGGATAGGGGTGATGTGTATATAATTCCTATCTGCGCATGTGTTGGAATTCACTAAGCTTCGTGCTTACCCTTTTCCAATAAACTGTGGTTTCAGGTACGGGCGGCTCCAAGGCGTGACGAGTACACACTGGCGCGCGAGAAGAGCTGGTTGCTTTATGATTTTAATAATTAAACGTTTATTCCACTGGTTTTATTTTATAAAGACATTAATTATGTGTTTGCAAACGAAACGTTGAGATCATTTATTGAGTTGTTATCAATGAATTGTTTATTTAAAAATTTAAATTTGCTTGTAATTTTTGGGACGTTACAGAACATTTCCTAAATTGTACTTAAAACATTGAGTAACGTAATTTTCAGACGGGGTCTCCTATTATCCAGGATCACTTCTCGGAGCACTTCTCGGAGCCTGACGATGACTCGATGGATGTTGTAGATCCACCACCACAGGTGACCCCGCTCCCTCAAAAGCGGTCGCGATCAATTTCACAATGGTTTCGTTACCCGTTTGGCCAACAAGGATCTACGACACCACCGGCCGCTAAAAAACAAGCAAAGAAAGCGGGGGAAAGAAGGGAGGAAAGAAAAAGGGAAAGGTGCCTTCACCGGAGCCTCACCCGGCATCAGAAATAATGAGGATGTGCCGGACTGGTCGCCTCCCCAACTTGACATTCACCCCTTACGGGGGCTTAGAAATCAACCCCTCGTTTTTTGAAACATTGCTTGCGGATGACCCTGTGAACTCTGACTTAGACGATACGGTTAGTATGAAGTTAAATTATAGTCATATATAATCAAATATATTTATATTACATGTCTAACCATCTATTTTTTATGCATAGCACGTCGATTCTTGGGTTAGCCTGTTGCAAAAACATCGTGGCGTAGACACGAGGTGGACCATCATGCACACTATGTTCTTTCAGTGTATACTGATGGACCATCAAGGTCCCGCCTCCGTGGTCGAAATATGCAATGGCTCGGAAGGGACCTCTTGGACTCTCCTCGATAGGGTATGTAAATCGTTTTACTGTTATTTTATTTAATAACATATATGACATATATTGTAATATTTCAGGTGTACATCCCCATATGCTTGCATCCCAGACATTGGCTGCTTGGAGTGTTTGAACTTGACACTATGGTCATGACCCTATATGACAGCGAAAAGGACGGTCTCTGCAAACAACAATTGACAGAGCAGATGCAATCGTTTAAAGCAAAACTATATACGTTCTTTTCATTGATAGGGGATCATAGACGTCGCGAAATGTCAAGTATCTTTCGCACAAAGATGGCCGGCCAAGTACCCCAGCAGACCGGGTTATATGCGGATTGCGGTGTATGGGTATGTCGTAATGTCCAAAAGTTGATAAATAACGAGGAGATATGGGTACCCCCTAACGAAACCGACGATGAGGCAATGGATTTCCGCCGACATATGGCGGAGTCAATTTATGCGCATTGTCTAAGTAGTTAGGTTGTTTATGTAACATTAAATAATTGTTATTTTTAGTATTAACTTATTTTGTTAAAGTATTGTGATACAGTTACCGTTTACTTCATTTGGTTTTTGCTAATTTCATCCATTTACTCAACTTTGAGTATCGATATCTCTTTCACACATACTCTATTTTGGACGCATTATATATCATTTCGAAGCTCTCATATAGGAGAACATAAACCTACTAAAAGTTAGTTATATATAACACATATATATAAATTTAAATGCGTCCAAAGTTTAGTAAAACCCATATTTCCAACACCTAGTAAGTAGGTTTATGAAACTTGCGATAATCCTAATACATAGATTATTGGATGAACAAGCATTTATTTCTTGATTATTGGGGTATTGGTTCTTGTTGTCTGGAAGTGATTCATATGATGCAAAAATTGGTATCATGTAATGTAGAACAATATCTATATTATAGAAACTTGCATTTGATAGTACCATATAAATCTGATCTAAATTCTCATTAATTAGCTATGTTTGACTACTTAAAGACTAATTTTCTGCCTAATGAAAGACCTTTATTCAAGAGCAGACGAATATTGCAGTTACTTTTTCAGTGGAATCTTACAGGCTCTTTTCAAACGAATCTTGCAGTGAACTATTCAGACGAATCATGCAGGCAACTTTTTCAGACGAAATCTTTGACCATATCTGATGAAGAACATACATTTTCACGGCTATAAGTAGATGGCATGATGAAGTAGTAATTCACAACTTCCTATCTATCTTTTATACAAACACACTCTCGCTTTTTTTAACACAATGGATGGAGGTTCAAGATCAAGGGGGAACAGGTCGGCGAATGTGGCTGGAACTTCATGTTCGGGAGCCTACCAACCACTGAACGACGGAGCTCGCCGGAGTACCTGGAAGGTACCGGAAACAGACGAGGAGTGGACAAACTGTGGGCGAACTGCAGCCGATTTTCCATTCACGCCTGAGGAGGAAGCAGACTGGGAGATGGCATCCGACAATTACTACTTCGATAATGGCATAAGAACCCCACCAATGTATGATTTTATGCCGACGGGTCTTCGACAAAGTCAACGAATTACTCCCGCAGTGCAAAAAGCCATTGATGAGGCGAACGCCGGTATCGAAAAGGTAAAGGGTATGTGGAACCATAACAAGGGGATTCAGCAGGGGAAAATGGAGTATCTAGCGGAGAAGAAACGAGAACTGGCCATGACTAGGGCTCACGTTCGACAGCTGCAACGAGAGATTAAGGAAGCTGAAGAGGAACTAGAAGAACTCGAATCGGACTACATGGGAATGGAGGACGTGATCAAGGAAAAGGTTAACTTGATCACATGACTCCAGGACGCCTTCCAGTAATAGATTTTTTTGTTTACATGCACTGTATCCGTTTCGGTTGGGAAGATGATTTGCAATACTCTGTAACTGCAAATACTTCAGCTCCAAACACACATGAATCATCATTCGCCAAATACCCATTTTCACAATGCCATTAAATGAGTCCAGTGATACCAACTTGTCAAAACCCCATTTAATATTCTTCTCGTGAAACCTTCTCCTATTGCCATTCACGATATCTATAAACACATTCAAATAATAATAATTTAAAACGATTTAATGAATTAGTTAATATATGATTATTATGTTAATGCGATAGGAGTGTAAAACAAAATTGAAAAAAAAAATAAGAGATGTACCATAAATTAAATAATTAACTATAAGAGTATGAATTTTAAATATAAAAAATATTTTTTTATGTAGTGTATAACTGTATATGATATATATTAAAATATATAAATCCAAAAAAATTCAAGATTGGGCTCATTTCGAACGTATCGAAGAGACGATTATAATGGTGTAATTTGTTAAAATTAAAACGTTTTTTTTAACGTATTTTAGTTAATAAACGATTATATGTGTTAAATGTAAAATTAAAATAATGAAAGTAAAAGGTATAAAGTAAATTTAGTAAATAAGTATAGGGGTTGAAAGTGTAACATTTTATTTTAAATTCATCAAATTGAAAGAAAGCGGGGGTGAACAGTGGATTCTACGCGATCGCGGTTCAATTTTTCATAAATGGTCCCTGGAATTTTTCAAAAATGGTCCCTTGCAATTGAAAAGTCACAAAAAGTAACCCATCGCGGGATGAGCCCGCGATCGCGGGATTCCATTTTTCAAAAATGGTCCCTGCAAGTTTAAAAAAGTGTCAGCAAGGGTCCCTGGCCCGCGATCGCGGGCTCCTATCGCGGAAAAAAGGGGTATTTTTGCAAACTGGGAGAGATTTTGGGTATTTTGGTAACACTTGGTTTGACTTAGAGTATTTTAATTAATTTCCCCCCACTTAAGTATTTTTGGGCATTTGTGACGGTTTATTATTTTATTATTAAATTGTTTATTTATGTTATTTAAGAGGGAATTCACTAGTTCTTAGGCAATGAGTACCACCACCCAATGAAACAAATGAACCCACTTGTCACCTCAGCGCCACATCAACTTTTCTCTTTCCTACCCTCCTTATCCAAAAGTGGAGTACCGCTAACCCACTGAACCCACTGAACTCAATTGCCATCTCATCTTTTTTAATTCTTTTATTTATACATTTAATTATCTAACAAAATAAAAATATTTATATATTTTTAATAAATAAAAATAAAAATTCATATCATTCATTAAAAAATTAAAAATTAAAAATTACAAAATACAAAACACTAAAAAATAAAAATTACAAAATACAAAACACTAAAAATTATGATATTTTCTAATTTTCTCTTTTCTCTTTTCTCGCTAAAGTAGCCCTCAAAACATCTCCCGAAAGGTGATCATGCGGGGCTATGAAAAACTCGAAGTCTTGTTCATATCGTTTTTCTCGTTCGAGTTCCAACTTTTGTTGTTCGTGTTCAAGTTTTTTCATTTTGTACTCCATTGTACCCTCAATCTGCTCGTTGAACGAGCTTATGGTCGTCAACAACTGAGTAACACTTTCGTCCGGATTCGACCCGGTCGTATTACTCGTTGATGCTTTTTTTGCCTTGTTTCTCCCGATGGGTCGTTGAAGTTGCTCGACCTCGTCGACCCAAACATCTTCATCGTCATCATCGGAAGGTTTGGTACGTTTTGAACCCCGGGATGAATTTGTCGACATCGTTGGAACCGGTGACCATTTTGGACATTTTTTTAGAACATCCCAAGCTTGTTCATGGGTGAAAGCAACCCCAATATCCCCTTGGTACCGGTGGTGTGCCATTCGTAAAATATCGGCTTCACTCATTCCGCTTGATCTATTATTGACCAAGTTGTTGTAGATGCCGGCAAAACACGTAATTTTCTTGGTGAGGTCTTTGAACTTGGTGTTCAGTTGATGGAATGTTCTATAATATTGGTGACCCATAGAATTATAGAACACCTTCGAGATTCGGTTCCAAAAACTGTCTACATTTATATAAATTCAAGTATAAGAATAATAACAAGAATATTATTAATAATAATAATGATAACAATAATAATAACAATAAAAATAAAAATATTACCAACGGTTTGTGCGTTACCGACAACGGGGTCCTCCGAAACGTCAACTCACGCCGACACTAATGCGACTTCCTCCTCTTTAGTCCACATCTGTCGGGTGGCTCTATTTTCATATTTTTTCTTTTTTCCCTTTTGCATTGGTGTCGGGTTTGATGGTTCCGGGATTGATTGTTGTGTGGAGATCGATTGTGGTGTGTGCGGTTGTTGGGTTTCAGGAACTAAGTCGTCGTCGAGATCGATTGCGGGTTGAGGAAGTTGGTAATTGGCGGGAGTAAAACCTTATTGAATCAAACCAGGATATGTAAATTGATGAGGAATATACGGGTGTTGCGGAAATTGTTGGAAACCAACGTTCGGGGCCGGTTGCGGAATATAACCTTGTTGAGAAAACGCTTGGAAGCCAAGCTCCGGGTCTTGTTGCGGTGTATCTGATCGGTTACGACGGGATGTAGGTGTGGTGTTTGGATTCATGATGAAATTTGAGAGAAATGGAAGAAGGTATTGAATTTGAGAGAAATGGAAGAAAGTATGTTTTGGTGTGAAAAAATAAGATGGTATAGGTTAATATATATATAGTGTGATTAATTTGAAAAAAAATTAAAAAAAATTAATTTTGTAAAATAGCCGTTTACCAACGGTATTGTTTAAAAAAATTAAAAAAAAAATTTAATATTGCAACGGGTTGATCGGGTTGGTGAACCCGGTAGCCGAACCCGCTTGCTACCCCCCCCCCCCCCCCCCCCCCCCGTGCGTACCCCTACCCGATGCAGCCCTCTCGAACCCGCTCGCCAACTCAGCCGAACCCGATCCCGTACCCGAGGGCGGTACGGGTGGTCTTATGGTCTAACACTCGTTTTACAATTTTAAACTATTTTAAGGTAAGGATAATGTCGGGAGTTCTTCCAAAGGGAAAGAAGATGTGATGCACTTAAAGAAGGCTTGGTTTGGAGAGTTTTGCTTGGTTTACCTTTAGTCCAATAATCCTTAGTTGTGGGTGTGTTTACCCATTGTAAACCTCTAAGATGTGTTTACCCATTGTAAACCTCTACCCAACAAAGAATTGGGTAGAAATTTATATATAACAAATCTTTTACAATCAAAATTCCAATACCAAAACGACAATAAACGTAAACCTTACTTGAATTTCGTAGATAATCGAAGATAACGTGTCGATTGAGGCCTGCACGGAAGCAGTGTCCTAAGACAAAAATTCGCCGGTGGTATTGACGTTTGTTCCGAGGATACAACAATCGTATTCAAGTGTCTCACTTGAATCTAGCGAATCGTCATATGTTTGGTGAAGAACAAGAATGAGAGAAAACCCAGAAATCTATGATATTTCATGTAAAAAATTCGTTCTCAAACGAAGAGGAGAAGAGTGGCTTTTATAGTTTTTCGATCGCTAACCGCCAAACTTTCAGACATTCCGCGCTAGTGGCGGCGCTAGTGAACTCGCGTCGAAAGTCGCGCCGAGCACTGTTCGGCAAACATCCAGTGTCTCGCACGCATAGTGTCGCGGCTGAAACCGCGCTGTCTCCCGCGCCGGGCTCTGTATCAGAGGCCCGCGCGCTTTCCCACGCGACCTTGGTCGCGTCGTGAAACGCGCCAAACGCTGTTAGCCTACACCACTTGATCCTCAATCGTTAACTCTCGACCCCATCGAGACCCAAGGCCTAAGGCCCAATCTTTGACATTTAAATATGTATATTTATGTCAAAGAGAGCCCACCAAGAACACCACATTCCAAGTCCAAGCAATTAAATGATTCATTTAATGCTCTCTATCTTGGGTTAATTAAGTGTTCTAAACTTTGCCTTGGCTCCTATGTGGGACAAGGTTTCTCACATCTCAACTAAGTTCCAACAATACCCCACATTTTCTATTCAAACCCAAATAATACCCCACATTTGAATAGAAAATAAGCAATATTATGGAACTTATGTTTCTATCACCAAGCTAGTTATAATATGCATCGGAAAAGGTGTCTTTTGGACTTGAACCGTTCCTAGTGAATACCTATCGGATCTACTTCGTGGATAGTGAACTAAAGTCTTGAACTAGCCACTTTTTGTAGTAAATCGAGACAATAGGCATCACACATATTATATCTATACATAATTTGATTCTTACCGTTGTGTTCATTTCGGTCGTGAACATATCATTTCTTCATGAGAGTTTTAGAAGACGTAGACATCTCCGTCCTCAAAGATGCGACCCCACATCAGTCTCACATAGGTAATGCCGATCAAGAATACTCCGCTGTATTCCACCATAATAGCTATCAGCATTATTAAGAATATAATATTCATCCCTATATCATCAACGGAAAAACAAAGGAAAAACACCATAGGAATAGGCATACCTTTGTTTAATTGCTTCTTGAGTTGTCCCCGACTAGTTTGCCTATTGAACCTAGACCATGGGATCTCCAATTTCGCTAGGTTAGGTTGCCGCCAAGGAAACTCATTGTGTTGGCTTTAAGCCCATTCCCCTCGATGTGAAAGATATTTGCTCTCTACTTAGGCCTTTTGTCAAAGGATCGACAATCTTCTCCTTTGACTTTACGTAGTTAGTGGAAATGATTCCATTTTCAGCAAGTCCTTTATAGTGTTGTGGCGCCTTAGTATGTGTCGGGACTTTCCATTGTAAATATGATTCTTCGCTCTTGTGAGAGCGGCCATACTATCACAATGGATACCAATAGCAGTCACCGGTTTTGGCCACAACAGAATACCCTCTAGGAAGCTTTTTAGCCATTCGGCTTCTTCAGCGGCTTTGTCTAATGCGACAAATTCTGCTTCCATGGTTGATCTGGTATTCACCGTTTGTTTAGAAGATTTCCAGGAAATTGCAGCACCACCAAGTGTGAATACATATCCACTTGTGGACTTACTCTCCAAATGATTGGAAATCCAATTAGCATCGCAATACCCTTCTAGAACGGGAGGGTATTTGGTATAGTGTAACCCATAACCCATTGTGTATTTAAAGTATCGAAGCACCCTTACTAGAGCATACCAATGGTCTTTTCCCGGGTTATGTGAGTACCGACTAAGTCTACTCACACTATACGCTATATCCGGTCTTGTACAGTTCATGATATACATCAAGCTTCCAAGAACTTGAGTGTATTCCAACTGAGCAACACTGTCTCCTAGATTCTTCTTCAATTGATTTGAAGGATCGAATGGAGTCACAACCGGTTTGTCATCATAATGACCAAACTTTCGCAATACCTTCTCAACGTAGTGAGATTGGGTAAGGATGTAACCATTTGTATTCCTTTGAATCTTTATACCAAGGATAACATCAGCAACTCCCAAATCTTTCATATCAAATGCGGAGTTTAACATCTTTTTTGTTTGGTTTATCACATCCAAGTTTGATCCCATGATGAGCATATCATCAACATATAGACATATGATAACATAAGCATCTTTGTATTGTTTCACATAAACACACTTATCACATTCATTTATGTGATAACCATTTGACAACATAGTGTTATCAAACTTTTCATGCCATTGCTTTGGCGCTTGTTTAAGTCCATAAAGAGACTTAATCAACTTACAGACTTTGTTCTCTTGGCCTTTTATAACAAAACCTTCCGGTTGTTGCATATATATCTCTTCTTCTAATTCACCATTCAAGAACGCGGTTTTCACATCCATTTGATGTATTTCTAAGTTATGTATAGCCGCTATCGCAATCAACGTCCTTATATACGTGATCCTAGTCACCGGTGAATATGAATCGAAGAAGTCTTGACCTTCCTTTTGACGGTACCCCTTGGCAACTAGTCGAGCTTTGTACTTCTCTATAGTGCCATCGGGTCTCAATTTCCGTTTGGAGATCCATTTGTGGCCAATCACTTTATGACCCGGAGGCAAATCAACCAATTTCCATGTGTTGTTTTGCACAATGGAATCAATTTCTCTGTGGATGGCCTCTTCCCAATAAGGTGCCTCAGATGATTCCATGGCGGCCTTATAAGAGAGAGGTTCTCCTTCAACATTAAATGCCTTAAAGTCCGGTCCAAAGTCTTTGGCGATTCTTCCCCTTTTGCTTCTTCTAGGTTCCACTTCTTCTTGAGCCTTAGAGGTCTCATCATTCCCCGATTGATCACTCTTAGTTGAATCAATGTTCACATGAGAGTGTGTATCATCAATCGGTCGCTTACCTCTATTAGAGGCATTTCCCTCTTTTTCTTTGTATGGGAAGATCGTCTCAAAGAACTCTGTCTCAGCAGATTCTATGATTGTATTGCTGCTTATGTCATCCACATTTGATTTATAGACTAAAAATCTATATGCAGCACTATTAAGGGCAGGTCCAATATACATACAATCAACTGTTTTAGATCCAAGTTTAGTCCTTTTTGGTAAAGGGACTTGAACCTTAGCAAGGCAACCCTACACTTTCATCCTTTTGTAGGACGGTAATCTCCCTTTCCAAAGCTCATAAGGAGACTTATCACTTTTCTTGTGGGGGATCCTATTTAGGATCATATTTGCAGTAAGACACGCCTCACCCCATAAATGATGTGGAGCTCCGGACGTGATCAACATTGAATTCATCATGTTCTTCAATGTTCTATTCTTCCGCTCGGCTACTCCATTTTGTTGAGGAGTGTATGGAGTGGTTGTTTGATGCACAATGCCATGTGTAGCACAAAATTCTGCAAAGTCACGGGATTCGTATTCTCCTCCCCGATCCGACCTTAGAATTTTGATTTTCTTGTCGAGTTGATTCTCGACTTCAGCCTTATACGTTTTAAACATATTTAAGGCCTCATCCTTTGTATCGATTAAGTACACATAACAATACTTACTGCAATCGTCAATGAAAGAAATATAGTAGTTCTTTCCTCCTCTTGTAGGAGTTGCCTTGAAATCACACAAATCACTGTGAATCAATCCAAGAACCTCATTTGATTTTTCAACCGATTTATGTGGATGGTTTATGTATTTTGCTTCTACACATACCTCACACTTAGATAAATTATCAAAGGAACACTTGGACAACATGTCAAGTTTGATCATTCTTTGTAATGACCTAAAGTTGGCATGTCCCAATCTCGAATGCCAAAGGTAAGAAGGATCAACAATATACACAGAACTAGCAGAGCTAGTGCTCGCCTTATTATTATTTACAATGGCGGCATCGATGTCAGTTACAACACTTAATTTAAAGAGCCCCTCATTGAGGTAACCCTTACCCACATACACACCACCCTTGGTGATGACAAACTTGTCCAATTCAAATACAACTTTGAACCCTTTCTTACTAAGAATAGGGCCAGAGATCAAGTTTTTAGTTAAAGTGGGTACATGTAACACATCCGTCAATATCAAATCCTTCCCAGAAGTCATCTTCAATATGACCTTCCCTTTACCTTCAATCTTGGCAATCGAAGCGTTTCCCATGAACATCGGTTCTCCATCATCCACCTTTTGATAGTTTGCAAACAGGATCCTCGAATTGCATATGTGTCTTGTAGCCCCGTTGTCGATCCCCCAATCAATAGTATTTGAGACCATGTAAGTCTCAATTACACCAACAAATTGGATCGCATTGGCCCTTTCATTCATCTTGTTGTCCTCCTCCACATGTATTTTGAGGAGTAATTATTCGAGAGTGATTTCCTCCGTTAAATGCTTCAAGTATAACTTGAAGTTCTTCCACGAGGGAGGAAACGTTTCGATCATCGAATCGACAACAAAGTTGATATTCAAGCCCATGCCTTCCACATCAAGTTCATGGACAAGCACTTGCAATTCCTCAACCTGTTTCAACATAGATTTATTATCAGTCATCCGGTAATTCAGAAATTTCCCTATCGCAAACCTCTTGGACCACGCCACTTGCGCTTTATATTTTGCGTCCAAGGAATCCCATATCTCCCTTGCCGTTCGGAGCGAGGAGTATATGTCATATAGGGAATCGTCGAGAGCGTTAAGAACATAGTCTCGACAACTATATTCGTTAAACCTCCAATTCTCGACCGATTTCTGATGCGCGGAGACTTGTATCTGCGTTGGCGCAGCCCCGTCCTCTCCTACCGGTGGATTTTCCGGTGGTTCTTCTTCCGTGAGTACGTTGGCAACCCACAAAGTTGTCAAGTGGAGCAACATCTTTTGTTGCCAACGACGGAAGTCCGAACCCTTGAATTTTTCGGGTTTCTCCACATGATTTTTCAACAATGATTGATCCATCGCTCCTTAACAAATTTTTTGTCTTAGATTGTTAGGAGTAATCAATCATATAAATGATTTTGTATATAAACAACAAAGAATTGGGTAGAAATTTATATATAACAAATCTTTTACAATCAAAATTCCAATACCAAAACGACAATAAACGTAAACCTTACTTGAATTTCGTAGATAATCGAAGATAACGTGTCGATTGAGGCCTGCACGGAAGCAGTGTCCTAAGACAAAAATTCGTCGGTGGTATTGGCGTTTGTCCCGAGGATACAACAATCGTATTCAAGTATCTCACTTGAATCTAGCGAATCGTCATATGTTTGGTGAAGAACAAGAATGAGAGAAAACCCAGAAATCTATGATATTTCGTGTAAAAAATTCGTTTTCAAACGAAGAGGAGAAGAGTGGCTTTTATAGTTTTTCGATCGCTAACCGCCAAACTTTTAGACATTCCGCGCTAGTGGCGCCGCTAGTGAACTCGCGCTGAAAGTCGCGCTGTCTCCCGCGCCGGGCTCTGTATCATAGGCCCGCGCGCTTTCCCACGCGACCTTGGTCGCGCCGTGAAACGCGCCAAGCGCTGTTAGCCTACACCACTTGATCCTCAATCGTTAACTCTCGACCCCATCGAGACCCAAGGCCCAAGGCCCAATCTTTGACATTTAAATATGTATATTTATGTCAAAGAGAGCCCACCAAGAACACCACATTCCAAGTCCAAGCAATTAAATGATTCATTTAATGCTCTCTATCTTGGGTTAATTAAGTGTTCTCAACTAAGTTCCAACACATATTGGGTCCGTTTTGGCAATATTTCTATATTATTGCTATTTTGGATTTGGGGTTGTTAAACACATCCGCTAATTCATTAAATTTATTTATTTATAACTATTATATAAAATTATAAATACAACATCATCATATAAATTTCAGGACAATTTGTTTAGTCTTGTCCTATCTAGCCTAGTCATACCAAAGACAAACACCTTGTCATGTCCAGTTTTGTCCAATCATGTCCAGTTCTGTCCAATCATTTTGCATACCAAAGCTACCAAAGCGAAGCATTAACTTCATCAAAAGTCGATAAATATAGCAGTTATCAAACAAAATAAGTATACAATAGGACAAATCAGGGGTCTATCAATTGATATTGATATGACATAATATGCGTCTCCGCCCTTACACTGTTGCCTCCATCGTTTGTGTAAGAAGTGACCAATGCGATGTCACTTGAGTTGTGACGCATCGGTTAAGCCTTAGGGGATATAGTGAAAATCTCATATACTCAGGGTTCGACTTCATGCGTTGTTAAAGCCCTTGTGGCAATGAAGGTTACAATAACTCCAAGCCATTCGTGGTCGTCCGAAGATCAGTCTGTGCACGTAAGCTCGCCCAAAAACCTACAATTACAAAAAAATGATTTTTTTATTAATTCCACAAATGAGGGTTGAATTAATATAATTTTACATATAAAACTTTAAAAGTGTACTAGAATCATAAAATTATAGAATATTTAAATAACATAATTAAGGACGAAAGCTCTAAAATAAAAAATATGTTCAAGTTAAATGCAATTTACTTTAAAGATTTTAATTTTTAATCTTTTATTTTAAATAAATTATAAAAATTTATTAAAAACAATTTTTAGCTACCCTCACCTCATTTAAAACCGCGGTACGATGTAAATACTTATTACTTAAAAATCATTATTATACTAAACATAATTTCAGATAAAATTTTATTATATTTTAATTAATTTTGATTTTTATATATTAAAAACCCTAGAATTTAGTGGTGTATTAGAGCATATCCAACAGGTTTGCTATAATTTTTTTAAAATAGAGAATCAATAGTTAAAATCTAAAAAAAGAGTTAAATTCATTTCCAACAGATTTTCTATTTTAAATTTTTTAACTCAAGTTATATTAATAAAATATTGTCTAATTTATCTTCTCAATACACTTTAAAAAAAACTTAATATAAAATGATAAAAGTTTAATGTCATTGGTGGGATTGAATAAAATAATTATTTCTCTCTTCTACCATCAAGTTTTAGAGAATTCTCTAAACTTAGAAAAATTTCAAGTTTTTTATATCATAGCAAACAAGATAGCAAAATTGTTGGTGAGGTTTTGGAAAAAAAAATTAGTTTTTTCTATTTTAGCAAAGGTATTGTTAGAAAAAAGTTTGACTTTGGTATCTTAACGGAATCATAACTCAATTATGCCGCTCTTGCAGAATATAAACGACAGTAGAATAATTCTTCTGCCGACGACAAAGCATTCAATATGCCACGTGGCAACCTCCAACATCACTAACCAATCATGGCCCCACACCCCTCAATTAAAGCCACCATTTCTCTCTCCTTCCCTCCCTTGTGCTCGTCGATATTTTTCTTTAATTTATTTTCAATTTTATTCTTCCAATCTGTTTAGATTCTCATCGAATCAATTGCTGTGTATGCCGTTCGATTGATTTAACAAAGGTATGTTTGATTCAAGGCAAATTCATCAATCGCTAACTGTTTCTAGTTGAATTCAGCTTAGTTTTTTTATTGTGATGCAGTTTTTGTGGTGTGATTTCGCTAGAAAGAGGGAGTCTTCTGAGATTTTAGTAATTTTCTTGTTAAATTGCAAGGCGAGTCGATGTCTGGACCACTTGATCGATTTGCGAGGCCTTGTAAGTCTCCACTTTTCTGATTTCATCTGTTGTTTAAGATGTAATTTTCTTTTCTTGGTACACAGGACAGAATTAGGGTTTCTCGTTATAACTTCTGTTAATACTACCGGAATTACTGTATAACCATGAGGGTTTCTCTATGATTAGATTTTAACTCTTGTCAATACTACCTGAATTACTGTGTAACTATGTGTTTCTATGTTTTGCATGCCTAATTATGTGATAATTGGCCCCAAGGGGCATGTGATGCCGTTTTTTGTATTGTATTATCTTCTTGAATTTGATGCGGAGAGTATAAGTAGCGGTACATGAATGTTTGTAACTAGGGTTTTTGTTTCTTGATTGTCATCTTTGCTTCTGTCCTTTTTGGGGAATTTTAACATTAGCTTTTGTTTTTGTTCATGGTTTTGTTAAATATAGAAACCCAATGGAGATGAGCAGTGTAGTCCTATTGATGCTTGTTATCGATTGTATACACAGCCTTCCTGTTTCTTGACTATTTGATTATTTCTTTTAACAAATACTGGTGCTAGATGGAACGTCCCCTACCCTCTTTGTTGGAAACGGTAGTCTTATTGTTAGTCTTATTGTTAACCGCAAATTCCCAACCAAATCTTTGTTGAATGCTTTGCATATGTGATATCTTGTTGATTCCAAAAGGGAACATTATTGCACTTGATGTATATCAGATATTTCATCATGTTGCTCGACAGTCGCTTGTCAATTTCATAAAAGTGGATGAATTTTCAGGTCTTGTATTGACCCAATCAGTTGATTCTATGCTATTCTGCATCTGATTTCTGCTATCTGGGTTATGTAAGCGGATATTAAGTAACATCTGTAAAATTAACTGCTATCGTTGTAGGAAACATGTTCTTATGTATTTGTTTTTTCATAGGCTTTGAGGGGTCATCAGGCAATGATGAGAGATCAGAGAGAAGAGAAAGGAAGTCTGATTTTGAAAACTCGGAGGATGAGAGGAGGACAAGAATCGGTTCACTGAAAAAGAAAGCACTAAATGCGTCTACCAAGTTCAAACATTCTCTTAAGAAAAAGAGAAAACCTCTTGGACGAGTCAGCTCTGTCTCAATTGAGGATATTCGAGATGCTAAGGAGCTACAGGCCGTTGATGCATTTCGACAAGCACTTGTCTTGGATGAATTGCTGCCAGAAAAACTTGATGATTATCATATGATGTTGAGGTACTATATCTCCTGATTTCTGTTGTAGTGTGATCTTTTCATAATGAACCTGGCTTCATTTCAACCCAGGGGGATTGATTTGTTTTTTAAAGGATTTGGCTCATTCTCATTGTTTTAAATTCTTGATTGAAGAATTACGTAAAGTTTTAAGAAGATAAATTATTCATGCACTCCCCCAAAATAACTGGGATTTGACGTTTGTTTTTATGTCTATATGCACCTCTCAATTTTTCTCGTTTATTTTTTTGATTATGCTCTACATTTCAAGCTTGTTGCTTATATGTTTGTTGGATCTTACAACACAAATGGAGTTTGATCAGTGTATACTTGAATGGGTATGACTTTAAAGCTTCTATCATGTTTCTTTGTTAAGTATTTTGTCTATATATAACTGGGACTTTATATCTTGTGATGCATTAATATATCTCAAAGCCAAGCTGCATTGATCGACAACCTAAATAATGTTATTTTGCCAATCTATATGAGTTTAAGATGGGTTTTGTTTGCTGTAGGTTTCTGAAAGCAAGAAAATTTGATCTTGAAAAGGCAAAGCAAATGTGGGCTGACATGATTCACTGGAGAAAGGAATTTGGTGCTGATACGATTATCGAGGTGATTAAATTTTGGAATATGTTTGTGACCTGTCTACATTGAAGCATCAAAACTGATGCTTCTTTTGCTGAATCTTATCAGGACTTTGATTTTGAAGAGTTGAGTGAAGTTTTGAAGTATTATCCCCATGGGAATCATGGGGTGGATAAAGATGGAAGACCTGTCTACATTGAAAGATTAGGGAAAGTTGATCCTAATAAACTCATGCAAGTTACTACCATGGACCGATACATAAAGTATCATGTGCGGGAGTTTGAAAAAAGCTTTGCTTTTAAGTTTCCCGCCTGTTCAATTGCTGCGAAAAAGCACATAGATTCTAGCACAACCATTTTGGATGTTCAGGGCGTGGTATGTTCCTGTTTCCCCTTGTGCTATATTGGAATGGGTGAAGGATCGTGTGAGAAGTTGAGGTTAACGTGAGAAGCGTGAGAAGTGGAGGTTAACGTGAGAAGTGGATCTAAACCATTGATCACTTTTTATCAAATGCCCTCCCATGAATTGCGGCTTAGAAGGGAATTGATCCGGTGCATCTCGGTGCATTTCATCCTAATGTGCATCAATTTCTCATCCAACGGTTGATAACCACTTCTCGCATTAACCTCAACTTCTCACCGGAACCCAACCCTATTGGAATGTCTCCTGGTTGTTGTAATCATTTGCAATATGTTATTTTCCATTTTGAATATTTTAGGGGCTGAAGAACTTCACTAAAGGTGCTCGTGAACTCGTCATGCGGCTCCAGAAAATTGATGGTGACAATTATCCTGAAGTAAGATCAGCTGCTTAACAAATTATGCTCTGTTTATGGTTGCCATTTATAACTAACTCGTTGGTACTACTTATTTGTTCAGACACTCCATCAAATGTATATCATCAATGCTGGTCCTGGTTTTAGATTGCTTTGGAGTACTGTAAAGTCATTTCTAGATCCCAAAACGACTTCAAAGATTCATGTACGCTCGATTTTTTTCCTTACATTATAAGAGTAACAAGCTTATTGTATAAGCTTGTTAGGCGATATCATTATTATTCATTAATTTTCTTCTGTGTTGATCTCTATCAGGTTCTGGGAAACAAGTACCAGAATAAACTGCTTGAGATAATTGATGCCAGGTAACCCGTCTTCATCAATACTTATAAGCACTTATTTCAGGCGTGTATATATATGTTTTGCTTCTTACTCTTGAGGAAAATATTGACTAAATATTTGAAACAAAAAATGGCAGTGAATTGCCGGAATTCCTAGGTGGCACCTGCATGTGTGCAGATCAAGGGGGTTGTCTTCTATCTAATAAAGGGCCGTGGAATAATCCCGAGATCTTGAAGGTTATCATCGAGCTCAAATCACTTCTAATATTTTCCTATTAACTAGAGATACTTCCCTAGTTTTCGTTCTTTTTGCTTAACTGAATCAGCCAGTCTGGGACACTGTTCTGCAGTTGGCTCTTAATAGCGAAGCCCGACGTGCCAGACAGGTGGTTAAAGTTTTAAATAGCGAGGGAAAGGTTGTTGCATATGCTAAGCCTCAGCTTCCCGCGGTAGGAAGACTGAACTCTTGTAATTTGCATTTCACTTGTCCCCTAAACTGCTTGAAATTTTACTTTCTTATTCTTTTTTGAGCAGCTAAGAAGCAGTGATACATCAACTGCTGAATCAGGGTCAGAAGCCGAAGATATTGCATCCCCGAAAGCAATGAGGAGTTATTCGCATCTTAGGTTAACTCCTGTTCGTGAAGAAGTGAGTACTGACCTCTTTTCTCGTGTGATATCTGTTTCTTCCTGTCAAAAATGCAACTCATATACATCCAGATAGAATGACATAAGATCGTTCAATGACTATTTGTGTTGCTGTGTCAGAAGAAGGATAGCTATACTGATTCAGTATACTCTAAAGACGCCAGTGGTACAATATTAATGATTTTCTTTCAGCGAATTTCCACTTACTTGCGCCATCTTTTACAGAATCGGCCCCTTTTGGATGTACAAAAATTTATGGAGCTCGGGATGTCCAGAAGCACAAGCAAACATTCATTGGCCCGATCTAATGGAAAATGGAATTAAAATTTCACCAAATAAAACAAAATTTAAAGAGATCTATTGGATTATCATTTATCCATTTAAATCTTGCTTTTGGCATGCATTATTCTTTAATAATTGTTGAGCATCCACATCAATCTTGCAAGAGGCCTTGGAAGATGACATGGACATGCCATGTAGATAGCAAGGTCTCTTACACTTGCTAAATTAGCAAGGCCATTAGCAATGCCAACTAGATAAAGCAATTTCATTTTTATTTAATTTAATTCATTTATTAGTTTGTTTAAACATTAATTAATAACATTTTTATTAAGTTTAATTCCTTTATTAATTTGTTTGAACATTAGTTTTTATTTTTATTAAAATTTCTACCCACAATTTATTTTAAATAAATGATATTTTTTATTTAAATTACTAATTTGGTTACTAAAATAAAAATACATTAATATAAATAAAGTAGTTGGTGATGTGGCAGTGGGGACCACTTTTGAAAGGAGTTTGGGCTTTCATTGATGTGTGAGATGTTATTGCAAAGCTGATGTGGCTCTTTAGAAGGGAGTTTGATCTTTCATTGATGTGGATGGTCTAGACCTAACTCACCTATATCTTGTGTTATTGTTTTCTGAATGCAGCTGACTTATGTGGTCTTAGTTTTTGTTGGTTTGAAATTTTTTAAATATGATATTTTCATTTTGTTTATATTAATCTTGTAGTAACTATTTAAGTTATTTCGTGATGTATATAGGCCAAAACAAACGGAGCTACAAGCTATGCTGGTCAGTTTTCTGGATACGATGAGTATGTTCCCATGGTCGATAAAGCTGTTGATTCTGGATGGAAAAAGCAACCTTCAGCATCAAAGCCTTATGATCTCAGAGGTCTAGAATTTGTGGTTTACGTTATAATTTAAACGGTTTTACTTACTGGTGCGAAGAGGTTAACCCGATAACAAATGTTGGTATAGGGACGCGTATTGAACCTGCTGCTCAAAAGGGACCAGAAAAACTTAATTCTCAGATATGGATGATACTTGTGGCCTTCTTCATGACCATTTTCAGTCTCATTAATTCAGTGATGAGGCGTGTGACTAAAAAGCTTCCTGACACGTCATCGGAGAACGCCCAAAATGCTCAGGGTTTCTCGTTTGATGCGTCAACCAAGGAGGATTTTCGGCCACCGTCACCAACTCCTTCGTTTAAAGAGGCGGAACTTCTCTCTTCTGTTTTGAAAAGACTAGGTGAACTTGAGGAGAAAGTTGATACGCTCAAAGCAAAGCCATCGACAATGCCTTATGAGAAAGAGGAATTGCTAAATGCTGCTGTTTGCCGCGTTGATGCCTTGGAAGCAGAACTCATTGCTACCAAAAAGGTAAAACATACGCCGACTTGAAACATAAAATTTGATTCTATTTTTCTCATTCTTATTGTTCATATACATAATGCAAGAAAATTATTCACCATAATAGCCATGTACAAATTTTTACTAAGCTATAGTACAAATAGTAGTCCCTTTTCTAATGTTTGACTTGACATATTATTTAAGTAAAATGTTTAAGCCAAACTATGTCGTTATATCCCACTCGAGTGTCACTGGAGGTTTACCTGACTGTTAACTTCCGTCTTTATGTGCCCATGATTAATCGGGGTGCGAGCAAGCTGACCTGGACACGCATCGTTTATATATAGCCCCAAATTATGTTTTGATAAATAAATTTGTGATAATATTATCATAAGGCGAAGGATCGTGTGAGAAGTTGAGGTTAACGTGAGAAGTGGATTTGAACGGTTGATCACATTTAATCAAATGTCCTCCCATGAATTGCGCCTTAGAAGGGAATTGATCCGGTGCATCTTATCTGGGTGCATCTCAGCCTAATGTGCGTCCATTTCTCATCCAACGGTTGATAACCACTTCTCACGCTAACCTAACTTCTCACCGGAACCCAACCCATTATCATAAATACTTTAACATTTATTTGAAATATTGTAAGAAAGCAAAATTTTCAATTTTCATGAGATTATGTTTACCGAGCTGATAGAAGCGTTCTTGTTCTTTGCGTAGGCTCTGCATGAAGCTTTGATGAGGCAAGAGGAATTGCTTGCTTATATCGACAGTCAAGAGGAGAAAAAGTTCCGGGTGAGTTGATTATGACATGAATATGTTGTTATTTTCCGAGTATAAGAGTGAAATGTTTATTGACGTAATTTATTGGTTACATGTCTTTGCAGAAGAAGAAATCTTGCTGGTAAACTATGTCGAGTGTAAGAATGGTTATGCGGCTGTTTCCTTTCTCATGTTTCTTTACTGTATACGAACTGCGGAATTCATGTTGCTCCAACTCTCACGACTTTGAAATGGCTTTGATACAATGTTTAAATTTTACGTGATACTTGCTATTGAAGTATCACTACTTCCGTATAGTGAAACAATACGACTTTGGTCATAACATTGCATTAATATATATATATATATATATATATATATATATATATATATATGCACAGTTACCATCGGTAGATCCCAACCTCAACGAGGTCAAGAGTTTAAAACTCACCAAAGGTGAGAAGTGTGTGTGAGAGAGAGTATTTGTCGTATATAAATGTTATATATATGCCAACTAAGCATCTTATCACATAAAACACATGTATATATATATATATATATATTAATGCAATGTTATGACCGAAGTCGTATAGTGAAAACAATACGAAGTAGCGATACTTCAATAGCAAGTATCACATAAATTTGGTTATACATCCTCTTAGTCATTTTCATTCCTCCAAATAAGTTTTGATATACAACCTCTTAGTCATTTCCATTCCTCCAAATAGCAAAGAGGTGGAGAAGGGTGGTATATTGGTGCCATTTGAAGTTCAAGAAGAGATATTAGTGATCAATGTATGCTATTCCATGCCAACCCCCTTGCTTAAATGTCTAATTAGTAAGCACATAAGTGAATATTATAGAAATGGAATGAAAGATTTCAGAACAAGAAATTTGTTTAAAATGGAGTTCTTTTATATGGTAATGCATGAATCAGTGTTGCAATTGAAGTATCAGGGCATTATGATGGTTATATGCTTCTTGTTAGAATTTAACCCAAGCAAAAAAGAATCAATAAAAAAGTAGTTTAAAAATGATAAAAGCCTGACTTTGCTATGTGCTGAAATCGAAGAACAACGTCTAGTTCGTCTAGGTGATTGTATGCGAAAATGAGGGATTGGGCGAGCTCATATAGGAAAACACTTGCATATTGGAGCAAGAAGGTTGTTTAACCGGCCCACAATCGGCTCCCAATTTCATAATGTGGGGGGCATACCTGACTCACTCAGCGGCAAGGCGATTGCGAGGGGGGCCCGAGCCCGTCTCCCGCAGGATTCAAACTCGTGACCAACGGCCTATTGGAGCAAACATCTCCTCGTCCCTTAACCAACTGAGCTACACGCCATTGGCGGAAAACACTTGCATATGTTGTTAGGTTGTTTTAACCAATCAACGTCAGAAAAACCCAACAAGTTAAGTAACTTGTGGAATAGCATGGGAGTTGGGGCTGCGACCAGAGGTTGCATACCCAAGTCGCTTTGACCGGTTTGATTTTGACCAATCCGTTCTTCTTGTGTTATGTAGGGTAATGTGTAAAATTATTCAATATAAGCACTTCTGAGCCTTTGGATGAGTTGACTTTGTAATCTTACTTAATTTTTTATAACTACTTCCAATACTTTCAACTAAATTCATCTACCTTCAATTACATTTAATTACCTTTATTTTCAAAATTTGTCTTTGCTTGAAAGTCACTTTCACAAACTTTTACATACATTTAATGACTTTTACATGCATGAATTTGGTAAAGTTTTAATCATGATCATAAAAATAAATAAATGAAGGTAGTTGAATATAGATGAAAGTATATAAAAGTATTATTCTCCCCTTCTCAATTCTCACCATAAGAGCATCTCCAATGGAGGTTCTTACAAAAACCTCATTTTTACACTTTTTGGTGTTACTTCATTTCCAACTCATTAATATAAAATTTTATATAAAAATCCACAACGATAGTTCTTATAAGAACCTCATTTTTGTGGGTCCCATATATTTAACAACATCAAAAACTATTATATATTTATAAATAAATATCAAGTATTTAAATTAAATACCAATAGAAATGAAGAATATGTCACTTCACACCAAAAATCAAGGTAAGAACCAAGGTTCTTGTTTAAGAACCTAGAGGAGGTTGGGTTCTTATAAGAACTTTTCACAATAATAGTTCTTACAAGCCACTATACTTTTTGCTTGTAAGAACCTGCTCTAAATATATAGTGTATGCAGTGTTATTGGAGGCTCAACTAGTTTTACACATAGCAAATGTAAGTTTTATTTGATTTGAAACTGAGATAAATAAATAAATGGTGGAGTTTTTATTATTCCAAACAAGGGATTACAATTACAAAGAGGGGCCATAATTTCTTTTTCTTTTTTCTTGTTGGGTTTAGAAAACAAAGAACTTCTTCTTCCTCTTCTTCTGTTTCTCTATGTAGGCCACCAGCTCTTGTTGTTGACTGAGGGACTCATCAAGAGCCTGCAAATCAAATTCCACCCTTTTTTTTAATTCTTCCAATCATTTTATAACCATTTCTGTATTTCTTATTTCTTAACTTCATCCAGCATATATTAAGAGAAATGGTTTAAATCTAGTCGATGTGGGATTCAAAACCACCTCCTCCAACTGGCACAAATTAGGGTTATCATCCATAGAGGGAGGTTCACCGGAAAACCCAAAAAACTGACTGAGGAATATCCTTGTAACCATTCATCTGGACGGTATACACATGTGCATACAAGTAACTGAAACTGTTTTTTGGTTTTTATGCACGTGTGCATGTTACAAATTACTTGTATGCACATGTGCATACCGTCCAAATGTACGTTTACTTGTGTGTTTCTCAGTTTTTTTTTTTGCGTTTTTCCCCGTAATAGCCAAAATTTAAACATTTCTCTCAAATAGAATCGCAAGTGGTTGCGAATTCTTGGCTATTTTGAGAGAAATGTTAAAAACTTGACTAAAATGAAAAAAACAAGATTACCTTCTTAGCAGCAGCGAGCTCCGATTCCAAAGCATCAACGCGAGTCAAAGCATTATTGAGCATCTCTTCTTTTTCCGGTGGCAGCTCAGCCGGTTTGTTTGCGAGGAGAATGACCTTCTCCTCCAAGTCCGATAAACGCTTCATCAAGGTGAGGTACTCGGTGGTGGAGATGGTGCGTGTTCCCAACTCTTTCTTCTTATAATCGTCTTCTAAAAGGCCAACAGATGAAAGAGTTGCATTTGTAACCTTTCTGGGCATGTTACCGGTCACACGCATAATCGCCACAATTCCCATAACCAACGCCATCGCACCCGCAACCATCTGGTTCACTAGCTTACTAGTACAACTAACCTTGCAACCATCGTCAACACCTATCGAAACCAAACTCTAAATTTAGATGCCAACTTCTTAATTTATAACACCATAAGCCAATGTGCAATTAACTATGACAAAAATATTAATTCTCTTGTCTAATTAATGATTACTGTAAAAGTTTTGGTATTCATGAGTTATTCACTAATGAATATCATGCATTTTCACGATGAGTTATTCACGATGAATATCATGTATTCATGAGCTACGCATTATGACATGAGAAATAAGCATTTCGGCACTTGTTTAGCAATATTGAACATGAGAACCGTGAAACTCAACTATTCATGAGTTATTCACGAGGAATATCAGGGATTTTAATTATTTATGATATTCATCGTGAAAATCTATCACAATATTCATCATGAATAACTCATGAACAGTTGGTTCTCCGAGTTCTCAAATAAACCCGCCCCTTTGTAATTAACCCTTTAAAATATAACAAAATGAAATTCAGGCATATGATGATCTTAGCAACATGAAACTTTGTACCTTTAGAAAGGGCAAGCTTCTGCTGTGGTTTACAAGAAGTTGCATCAACAGCTTTGTCAACCATGGGCGAATAGTCTTTGGTCTTGTTTGCACTCCGGATATTTTTATTTATAGGATCCTACAAATCAATTTAAAACAAACTTCTATTTATAGAAAAAATTTGAATTATTTTTCTAGATTGAAGCACTTTTTCAAAAGAACACGACTGCAATATGAGCGAAGGAGGAAACTTACTTCTTCACGAACAGGAGGGAGGTGTGCAGGCTTGTTGTGTTGCCTCTGAATTTTGGCAGATTCAGCATCCAATTTGAAAGAAGCTTGGTTTGTAACAGTCTATCAAAGGAAAGATTGAAGAGTCAGCATATGCCCACATTTACGGCTTTCCTCTTTTTTTTCTGAAGGTATTCGCTACATTTATAGTAACAAGGAAAATAATGAAAGGAACAAAAATAAAAGATTACAGAAACTACAGAATATGCAATGTTGCCGAGGATGAATATACCTTGTTAGTACACTCATCCTCAGAAATAATCTTCTCTTCAGGAATTTCAAGCTCTGAACATTTGTGTTCGCCGTTATGAACCATCTACCACATGAATTGACTTTAAGAATGCTTATAGATAAATTATAAATATAGGATTAAAGAGGAAGATAATCTCATTGTAATATGAATATAACCTTCATGATATCTGGATCTTGCCATGGACCTTTATCAGAGCGTATGCAACCGCCTTTGTTTGCGCAGGTGCAGGTACCACCCAAGAACTCTGGAAGTTCACTGCCGACATAAAAGGAAATAACTTGAGTTCAGCTCAACTAGCAAATAAAGGCCTTTGGGCTCATACCCATAGGTTGCCAGCTCAAGTCTCCTCAAGGTCACTAGGGATTCAACAATTGTCGCCATTGAGG
This sequence comes from Saussurea involucrata, assembly GCA_033807775.1. NCBI lineage: Eukaryota > Viridiplantae > Streptophyta > Magnoliopsida > Asterales > Asteraceae > Saussurea > Saussurea involucrata. Next base: position 14,640,565 of record CM066314.1, read on the forward strand.
CTAAATCAGGGCTGATGTCTTACAGTCATAATTTGCCAAGGGATTAGTCTAGACATAGCCTAGGACACCCTTCCCAAAAAAAAGGTCACTAGGGATTTTCTTGACTTTTTAGTTGGTGGGGGCACAAACGAAAAACACTAGGGGGAACTATGATGGAACATTGGAACGTTAAAAAAATTGTTTTTATGTTTGGAAAAAAAAATCTTTAGTGGGGCCCATCCCCCCACCCTTTCTATGCTATATCCGCCCCTGAGTCGAGGTGTGCACAAGTTGGCCCAGAAACCCACGGTTACCAACAATAACATATAAGAAAATGCATATAAATTAAAGGTGAAGTTAATGACGAATAGAAGAAAACAACGTTCGAGCTAAGGTTATGGCCACCACATCAGAAGAGTACCTGGCATCGATGACTTCCAGGAGTTTGCTCTGGTATTTGTTGCCCAAAACCTAGTCGACAATGACGTTTACTTGTCACGAGTTCAAGAAACATCGAAATTTTCTTTGAGATCAAAAGATAGGTACAAATTTACATGAATCTTAGCGGTAGTCCTTGGGTCAATGAAGGATTTCACTGTGTTCCACAACAGCCTAAAGCCAGACCCAGCATTGATAATGTACATGCGACACAGAGTCTATAAGAAACACGAAAAATAAATAAATAGAATAATTCTTTTTTTATTTAAAGAAGCATATTAAGAAAATTTCTATAGCAATAACTCAAGATTATACCTCAGGATAGTTGTTACCATCAATGGACTGGAGACTTTGGATAAGTTCCCTAGCAGCTTTGTTCATGCTTTTCAGCCCCTGATTCATTACCAACCAGCTAATTTGACTAAGTCATCTAATACAAATAGAACTAAAACTGAAATACAACCTCCTAATTCGGACACTAGATTATGTTTTTTTCCCATTTTGACCAAGGTCATGTTTGACAACCATTTGAAAAAGTCCTCATTTGGCTAGTCATATTCTAGCTTTTTGAAAAACTACTTCAAGTAGCATTTGAATAAGCTTCAGAATTTTTGTTTTCCAATATACAATATTTGTCAAATGAACTTTTCAACGTCCTTTTAGGTCATTTTACATTGTCATCGGTGACGGATACAAGATTTTTTCCTGGTGGGGGCACCTTTAAGATAGATTAAAGGCCTGCAAAGTCGTCTGATATATTTTTAGCTTAATTCCACCGTTTCGACCGATTTTAAAAGTAGTATTGGTTTATTTTTTAAGGGACTCAAGTCTTTTTGGCAATTTCGATGAATTTTTTCGGTTTTTTGGTTGATTTCGAGATACTTTTTTTTTGGGGGGGGGACTATAGTAGTAATTAGAAAAAAAGTTGTTTTTAACAGTAGAAATTACAAACAAAATAAATGTTTGTAACCTTAAGAAAAATCTTCTTATTATTTTCTAATGGAGGCCCATCCCCCCAATCTCTATTGTGAATCCGCCCCTGATTGTCATCTACCTTTTCAGCCAGTTTTACCAAAATAACTAGTTTATTAGCTAACTTATCAACTAACAGTTGGCTAGCCAACCAAAGGGCCTTTAGCCTAGCGGTATGAGAGCCCTTGGCCTTGTAGGAGGTCATGGGTTCAAACCTCACCAAAGGTGAGGAGGGCGTGTGAGTTTATTTGTTTCATTTGCCGTATATAAATATTATATACTTAAAAAAAACAGTTAGCTAGCCAACATCTAGCTTATCAGCTAGTTGGTCTAAAACATAGCCTCGACATTTTTTCAAAGAACCATTACAACTTCAGCATAAGTATACAATATTGGCATATTTTGCATTTTGAAATAATTTCTGGTTTTATGAGATGTAAGTAATAGAGTTAACTAACTTACCACTCCTTGTACGTCGAGAATGGTGGTGCTTTGATCAATGTGCTTTTTAGCAGCAATTGAGCAGGCTGGGAACTTATCTCTGAAGGTCCTTTCGAACTCCATTACATGGTACTTAACATAACGCTCGAGGGTTGTAGCTTGCAAGAGCTTGGTAGCATCAACTTTACCGAGTCTCTCAATATAGATAGGTCTTCCATCCTTATCAACCCCATGATGTCCATGAGGATAATATTCAATAACATTTTCTTTTTCTTCGAATTCGAAATCCTAAACAAAAGGTAGATAGAAATTACGAAAAAGTTCACCAATCAACAATTTCAACATATGGTATCTGCAAAAGTACCTCCAAAATGGTATCTGCACCAAAGTCCTTCCTCCATTGGAGCATATCAGCCCACATTTGCTTGCTCTTCTCAATATCAAATTTCCTGGCCTTCAAAAATCTGTAGTGGGAAAGACCAAAAGTTGAAGGATTAATTGTAACAACCCATCCCACATGGATAAAAAAAATAGATTTGTCAGCTCCTTATAACCTCAAAGTTGTGGACTACCAACAACTTCCACCATGGTTTTAAGTTGATTTAGAAGTTATTAAGCCAGCCTAGAGATGGCCAAAAATGGGTCGCAGTCCCAAAATGGATTCCGTAACCGGTCCCGGTCCCGGTCCCGACCAAAAAACCAAGGCCCAATCTATGTGTTTGTAACTGGTCCCAACTTTTTTCCCCAAACTCAATTTTGAACGTAAAAAAATAGTGTTCGCAGATTTTTTTGGACAATATCTTATTGAAATACGCTTTAAAATATCTAATTGGGTCATTCAAATGCACTTTAAAATATATTTTTAAATCTTTTTTACACAAAAATGTTATAGATGTTTTTATAATTACGATTTGTCAGATTTAGTATTGGAACACTTACAAGAACTTGAAAAACGTCAAAAAGAACTTGAAAATTTTGTAATAATCTTGAAAAAACTTGATATATAATTTATAAAAACTTTTTTTTTAAAATTGGACCTATGTATAACCGGTCCTGGTACCGGGCCGGACCTTGTTTTTGGATGCAAAACATAACCAGTCCTGAGCCCATTTGGTCATCGGCCGCCAGCCTGCTGCTTTGGGCCATGGGGTGTTACATTAATGTCGTAGGGAAGCCAATAGGCCCAATAGTGAATTAAAACACATGTTAGAACTTAGAACTTTGCTTTCACTTTGCAATGCCAGGAAAAGAAAAATGGTACACCAAAATAAATATAGAAATCTGGTAACCTTAACATCATATGGTAATCATCATGCTTTGCAGGTAGTAGTTCTTCTAAGATTAAAGCTTGACGTAAAGCATCGACTGCCTTCAATTCCTCTGCATCATGCACATCTTCAACCACAACAGACATGACTCTACTGTTCCTCCGTCCCTTCTTGGTGAAGGAAGTTCTGAACCTCTTAGAGGCAGTAATTGCCCTTTGCTTAAAAGAGTGACGCTTAGACTTCTTTTCATCATCAGTGCTTTCTAGGTCGGTTTTTTCCATACCTATTCATAAAACTTCGTTAGTTACAGTGACTGATGTAAGGGTCATTTAGCTAAATAACCCATGTTGGCTAATGTGCAGGGTGCCCAACGGAATATTTATATAGTCACCACCTTTGTTAACAATGAAGAGTAAAATGAACGAAATTCATACTCATCCATGATAATTAAAGATTTTGGTTAAATCTATTATATGATTTTAGCATGAGATACATCTTCGTACATAACACTTGAGATTTGAGATAACTTTATTGTAGCGTAAAAAGTTAGCATATATGAATAAAATGAACAAAATCCATCCTTGTACATCAGGCTTGAGAAATTCTTGATTCTATCTACTTAGCTTAGACAAAGTTAACAGATGCATGTAAATCATGACAAAAACTATATGTTGTGAATCGACACTTATAAGTGCATCATATTAAAAGGATAATTGATTCTATAGTTGGTCATTTGCCGAAAGGCCCAAAACTGGTGTTCTCTTCTTCGATGGAGAAAAAAATCTAAAAGGATGAAGTGTCCTTCAATGCCTTCTAGTTTCTATTAAGCATGTCTTCTAGTTGTTTTCTGGTTGTTTTCGTAATAAAATGATTATAGAACGAGTCCATTGGTATTACTTATAGTCTGTATCTTTTTTTTAAGTATATAATATTTATATACGGCAGATGCAACAAATAAACTCACACTGTCACACACCCTCCTCAACTTTGGTGAGGTTTGAACCCTCACCTGGAGGTCAATGGCCCGGATACCGCTAGGCCAAAGGCCCTTTTGATTTATAGTCTATATCTTAATGTCCTAGTTTTTCAGTTGCATTTTGATATATACACACACACTCACACACACATATATAAACCAAACGAGTCCAATATATTATATCCGGAGGTGGGGTCTGGGAGGTAAGATGCATGGAGACCTAACCTCTGCCCGAAAGAGTAAAGTTGTTGTTTCCATGAATATTCCCTGCTAGTGGAAAGTGTGATTGGTAGAAATGCCTAAATGCTAAATTTTAAGAAATTTTGAAAGAAAAAGGGATGACCCTGATAAGTCAAGGCTACTCAATTTTGCAAGGTTTGAACACACTCATTCTCTTGTGTTTTTGCAAAGGAAAGCCTGTGACTAACCTTGGCAATCGCTTTCACTAATGCTCACTCCTAAATTGTGAAGGAACGCCAAAGAACAAGGTAGAATATTAAACATTTTTGGGTACATGGCATTTGTGTAAGACTTTATAGCTTTGTTTGTTCTTTCTCCATGTTTCAATGGCTATAAAACAACAAAGGCCACATTCACAATGAATTCTCATGTCCTTGCCCTTATATGAATGCAGAAACCAAACATAAATCAACTGATAGATATATAACAGAGAAAGAAAGAAAAACGTTGAAAGGAAAACATACTTGATAGAATGTGGGGATCAGGAGGTCCGTGCATATGGTCACTCATGGTTGCAGTTTCTAAGTTTGATTGCGGTGCCGAATTTAGAGGCATCGTCAAATGCCTACACCTTTTAGCAAATTCATGTTAAAAGCATATATACATAGGCATGGACCAAACCCTAAAAGAAACCTGGAAATTCATTACCAGAGCGTTTACATAGGAAATCTGCAAAAAAAAAAAAATCAATCCATGAACGAACATAATTTATATCCCATTAATGTTCCAATCATCATAATCAACAATTGAACTCAAAACCATGATCAATCATACATTTCAAACATATAATACAATATATTCTCCTTTTGTTGGTGATTCTGCAAAAGTTTTGGTCAATATGTTCATATCAAATCATTTATTAATGACAATCGTCAACCAAACATCAGGAATTAGCGATTGCAATTACACAAACAGATGGTGTGCATGCCCTAAAAGAACATGAACACTTAAAACCAACAAAATCAAAAGGTTAAAAAGGGGGAAATGACAGAAATCATGGAGGAAGAAGAAGAAATTACCAGTGGCGAAAAAAAATTCAGCAGGACCTTTTGGACATGAAAGGGAGAAGGTGTTTTAAAACTGCATCATCTCGTCCGCCAACAAAAAAAATCCCTTGATTTTTGAAAACCATCCGTTAAATATTGAGAGAGAGAGAGAGAGATGTTAATGGCAGCCACTATGGCGATGGTGGTTCACCACGCAGGCATCCAAAAGGGTTGAAATTGAAATCCTCCATATCTTAACGAACTTACCCGACTATATCATGTCTCATTCGATTACAAGAGCATTTAATTTATTCATTCACTCAAATCGGGAAATTGAAAATTATGTTCTATATTTTGATGATATCATTATCTAAAATAGAGAATTGTAAGTTTGAATATTTTCTTATTTACTTTTATCAATAAAATTAAATTATTATTAATTTATAAATAAAAATCTGAAAAATTGAATAAATCATCTTATTTTGAACTAGTATTATACTCGTCCGTTGGTCGGGTATACGACCAGGGGCGGAGCCACCTTGGAGCCAGAAGTGGCAGTGGCTCCCCCTCATACTCCAAATTTAATGTATTTTTAAGATTTTACTATAAATTTCATGTACTTTCAAATGGTTTTCTTATTAAATACACAATCTTTTTTACTATAAATTTGATGTATTTTCTTAATTACACGGTTATCTACATACATCTTCTATTTGCTTGTATAAATATAGATAGTTATGTTGGTTGAGTCACCCATGCTTTTCAAATTTCAACTCTTTTTTTACAACTCTTTTTGAGACAAATAATTAATTAAAAACATGATATATATATATATATGTATATATATATATATAGCCTTAGGTTCAATAGAGAAGTGCAAAGTTTTTGAGAAATAGAGAAGTGATCTTGACCATTCATTCGGTCAAGATCGGTTATAATTGGTCAAAAGTTGCGGCTTTGACTGGTCAAAAGTTGCGGCTGTTCCAAAAATAGAAGGACAATTTCATAACTTTTACAAAAAACACGGGCTGAGTTCATATATGAATCTGTGTGATTCACATATGAACTATACGTTCATATATGAACCTTTGTAATTCACATATGAACTCTTTATAACTAATTCATATATGAATCTTGTGATTCATATATGAACATTTGTGTTTCATATAAGAAACTAATTAACTGTAGGTTCATATATGAATCAGTTGAACCAATTAACTGATTTATATATGAATCTTTGTGTTCATATATGAACCTTTGTAATTTACATATAAACTTTTTTTAACTAATTCATATATGAATCTTTGTGTTCATATATGAACCTTTGTGATTTATATATGAATTTTTTTAAACTAATTCTCATATGAACAAATTAACTGATTCATATATGAATTAGTTAAAAATATTTTATATGTGAATTACAAAGGTTTATATATGAACACAAAGGTTCATATATGAATCACACAAATTCATATATAAACCTGTCCTGTGTATTTTTTACGAAACTACCCCTCTATCTTGTGCAGACCACAAGAGGAATTATCCTCTGCTTCTCGGTCAAAGCCGCCGATCTTGACCGAATGCATGGCCAAGATCACTTCTCTATTTTCTCAAAATATTTGTACTTCTCTTTTGAACCCTTCCCTATATATATATATATGTATATATACTTATCCGACGGTTGATAACCACTTCCCACGCTACTCACATTAACCTCAACTTCTCATTGGAACCCAACTATATATATATATATATATATATATATAGCCTTAGGTTCAATAGAGAAGTGCAAATATTTAGAGAAATAGAGAAGTAAAAAAACACGGGACCGTTCGTATATGAACGTTCATATATGACTGTTTATATATGAACGTTCATATATGAACGGTCCCGTGTTTTTTTACTTCTCTATTTCTCTAAATATTTGCACTTCTCTATTGAACCTTTCCCTATATATATATATATATATATATATATATATATATATATATATATATATATATATATATATACTTCTTTTTTGAACTCTTCCCTGTATATATATATACATATATTTAAAAGGGTTTTCTTGACCTTGAAATTACGAATTTTCTTACATTTTTTCTAGGCACTCCCTGGATAAATTTTATGACTCCGCCCCTGTATACGACATGACTTTAATCTATGAAAATTCCATGCAAACTCCCAGTTGAACCCAAAAAAGTAGTCAAATTTCAACGACTTTGATTGTTTTCCGTCCTAACTTTTCATGTATGAATAATTGCATATTGTAAAGTAGGTTGCCTTGGGACAGTTGTCTCATTCCCCTTTTTAATGGTTATATAGATTTGAAGTTCCATGTGTTGAAATTCATCACATGTCTTCCAATCAAGCTAAAAAGTTGTTCTAAACTTTGCCCATAAAATATGCAGAAATGTGGAATTGTAACCATCACCTTTTTATAAGCAGTAGCCCAACAAATATTGGATTCTATTGATTGATAAACGATTAAAAATAATAAAGAAAGATTTATTATTTACTTCTGTCTTTTGTGTACAATAAAAATTCAATTTATGTATGTTTTTGTGGATGTTGACATTAAACTAAAAGCCCATACAAAATGAGCACTTAGGAAATGCAAAAGCCAACAAAACGTAAATGAATCAAGAAGTTGCTAGGTCCATAAAATCCATGTGTATGTAGAAATCTTTTCATAACTATACTACTGGAATCCGGGAAAAAAAGATGCTAATTAAGTCTTGTTTTCATCTTCTTTACAATCTTTTGATGTAAATTATTTCCACCCTTGTGGTAAAATATCTAAATCCATCAGTGCTAAAAGCTCACGTCTTGGAGAGGTTTTAGGTCTTTGGCTTAACTTTTTTTTCTCTTCACCATACAACTCAAACAACCTGCACAAAATATCAAAGGTCATCCTCGATACTTTTTAGACATGTAACATGCACAACCAATGTACATATACAGGTTTGGACGATAACCATCACCCTGTCATGTCAAATTTGAGAACCTCAGGTCAATTGTAAACACAATATTTGCAGCACTATTAGACCCATGACCTGTAAAAATAGGGCACTCCATGGACTGAAGGCGGCATATGTTAACACGATACCATATCTCCATACAATTCCCAAGAGAAGAAATGTGGAACCAAATTTGATCAGATTCGTCATACAAAATATGAAGTCATCGAATTTGAATTGAAGCTACTCTTACTCTAGTGTTAACAACTTATTCCTTATTTTCATCATATATTTTTTTCATTAATCGTTTTTGTGTAACTCTTCATTTTCTGTGCTTGCCTAACTCCTTGTGTCGGATTCTGAAAAACCCTTACCTATAATAGCCACAACTCTGATTGTGGGTTGTTTTAGAGCAAGATTGGATGAAGCAGAAACACTATAAAGTTTTCAGAATTTTTAAAATTTGCGAATTTGTAATGATGACAAAAGAAAAATACACAAAAGTAACTTGAAAACTTTCCATAAATTGAAACATTGTGGGACAGAGTGAGAAAAAATCACCAGTGAGATTCATGAAAGCTATAGAACTAACCTTCGGTATGATGCTAAATTTTATAAATACATCTGCAACAGCTTCGACACTACAAAACCAAAGTAAAATCACATAAAAACAATGTTTGTCGGCAAATTTATACTCAAGTTTGCATCTTGGGTTAGCAAGATACATTTTTTCAAGTTGAAGTGGCACTTTCAACATCTAAGCATACAGTAAAACATAGCAGCAAAACATTAGCTTCCTCCATGTCATGAAAATTGCAACATTTGCCTAGTCATATGCCTTTTGAAAAATGTTTTCATTATTGATCAAATGTCTAAATTACTTTTCAAAAATGAAAAGTGACAAGTCACGGGCACCCCAAATCAAAGTCATCCACTTTGTATAATGATGACAAGAGGGAAAATAGGTAATTGTATGGAGTGCCCTAAACAAAAAACCCTACCAATTATGTGCAAAAACCTTCTGGGTGTATTATCAAGAGTGCTCCGATCACAGATATGAGATATTGTTCTCAAGCACCTATTTTCTAAAACAGAAGAACACAATAAATGCAGTTATGACATGTACATAATACACATCAAGTGACAATTTTGGCAAAAAGGACATTCAAAAGTGTACTCACCTCACTGAATACAGTGCTTATCCAACAAAAAATCTTCATCTTCTTCAGCTTAAATTTAAGAACAAACCTACAAATTTAAAACCTTAAATAAAAATCTTTACGAAGATATAACAAAAAGAGCCCATCACAAGAAAAGGAAATGAAAAAATTAAAAACGTATGTACCTAAATTGCAGAGCTGCTGAAACAGTGGGATTGTAAAAACTTGTAGACTTTAAACTTATTCCACTTGCATGAAGTTACATGTCAGATTATGATACATATATACCAGGATTCATACTTATATAGTTGCAACTGCAACATTATGAGGTAACTCTCAACTAAATGATCATCCATCATTTATCATTAATAATTATATAGAACACATTAAATAACGCCTGAATGGCTAAAAATGATCAGAAAACCAATTAGAACATATTAGACAGCCAAAAAGGCAGAAACCACCTAAATGTAATATAATTACACATTTACACTCAGGGGCGAAGCCAGAGATTTATACGAGGGGGAGCATTATATAAAATAGAATAAAAATATAAGTTAATATCTTGAAAAATGCAAATTATTACAAATCAAAACTATTTTACCCATCCTAGAAATTTTCGTTGGTGATTACCAATGGATCACTTACAAAATACCAATGGTTCAAGTAGAATCCGATGTTTTTCAAGAAAAATAAAATAAATCAATGCTCTATGTAATCGGTCACTGATTTGAGTTTCCCACCAACAATTCACTCACCAACTTTTGTGAAGGTTGTGTGATCTTTAGCGGCGGATTTCCCATGAAAATTTCCGTAAGTAAAAGTCTTTCATTTAATTGCTAAAATAACAATATCATATATTTATATTGATGATATCCGACCTCTACGTATTTAAGTTGGGCACTGCTTTTTTCGGTAGACTAGTCGTTTGTTTTATTATGTGAAATCACGACTTTACAATTAGGAGAGAGTGACAAACAAGAGGCAAATTTATTAATTTGACATTTTAATTTTATTAGCAAAGCCTAAATGAATAATGGGAGGAGGAGCCAACTTCAACAAAGAGTAAAAAGTTCAATATTTGGTTTATTATTTATACATTATATTTTATTTTTCATGAAAGCGAAGTAATCAAGATTTTTACCATTATGTAAAATAGAAGCATCAAAGTGCATAGATCTACATATGAAAGAACCCTAGATATCTTCATCCATCTTGAAAACGTGGGCATCTCCTTTTCCATTCAAATTCAACATCACATAAGCTTTCTGATACTCGTCTACCCTCTTTTCGAAGAAATTAGTCTTCCCCTATAACAACAAATCAAATTTCATATTATAACTATAATGAAACAATTTGTGAAAAGTTAGGGAATAAAACAATTTGTAAATCCATAAACTATTTTTTAATGACAAAACCATTAAACTTTCTCATCTTAAATAATTGGAGTCTTGGATGAGAAAGTTCAATAATATATTTTATTGGAAAAAATGTGCAGAAACTTAATCATTCAAAATAGAAAATTTAATGGTTTTTCATTTAAATAAAATAGTTCAAAGACTTAATTATTTAAAATAAGAAGGTTTAGTGGCTTTTCATCGATTTAAAAATCTTTAAAATTTATTTAAACTAGAATGTATCTTTTTAAAAATAATAACTTTTAATTATCTATTTAAGAAAAAACTATAAAAATACAGGGAAGATGGTGCAACACCCCTTTGTTATCATGTTTAATGGGTAAGGCTCTCGGTGTTTGCCTTTCATACTCGGTAACTACTTACAAAATGGACCTAAGGTGGTGTTTGGTTTAGAATCAGATGGAATTGGAATGTTTAATTCTCTTGACCAAAATTCATTTCCTTATTTGGTTCATCCTATTTTAAAGTAGAAATCTTCAAAATCCACCAAATTCACAAATAAGAGATTTCAACATTCCTTCCAACAGCACTCCTTCCAATTCCAGCATCACTCAATGGTGATGCATGACATAATTACTAAATTCTAGCCTCTTTTTACTTTAGGTTCTCGAAGATTAAATACCATCGTATGGAATGTCTGATCCCGTTGATCTAGAATACCCCTGACAAGAAACAAAGCAAGGCCTTTACCGATTATTGTCTGCCAACCAAACAGATGATCAAATCTGACAACATTTCATTATATTTCATTCAAATAAAATTCTATTGACATATGACATTCCATCTAAAAACATTAGGTAAGCCAAATGCCACCTAAGAGGGCGTTTGGTTCACAAAATGCTTTTTTGGATGAAATAGAATATGTTAAAGGAATTTGACTTTGAATGAATTAAGATGAAATAGAATTGAATTCATCTCTGATAATAGTCGTTGATTTGTATTGTACATTAAAAACGGTCATTCTTTTAGCATCATTAAAAATTCCCACTTAAGTAAGAAACTTCTTTATTCTTTCATCCATCTTTTTGTTATATTTATATAAATCTTGTATATATTTGTAGGAGATAAAACAGAAATTTACTAGAGTGATTTGGGTAAAAGAAAAAGACAAAAGAATAGAAAAATGGACTAAAAGATCACTTTTGAGAATAGAAGTATTAAGGGGCCGTTTACAAAACGCTTACCCGGGTAAGTGCTTACCAAGTCATATTAGCTTACCGGATGAATATGACAACGACTAAGAATCTTACCCGGTAAGAGCGGAAACCGAGAGTCTTACCCGGTAAGTAAGTGTGACGACTTTACCACGGTTAGCGCTCATGGGCGGAGCCAGGATTTTGGTCTAGGAGATGCAGCAAAAATAAATAAAACAAACTAAAGAAAGAATATTATTTTTTTCTGAAAATAGCAAGCAAAAGCGATGATCGTATATTGTTGAAACACCAACCTATATAATTTCAATAGTGACCTCGACGAGTTTTCATTTTCTAAAACTTATTTGTAATGTCTTCATTATCTATCTCAATAAACATATCTTTTTTAATATAAGAAATCAAGCAATCGTTTATCCAGCACAATCTATTATTCATAATGTTCATAGTTAAAAGTGTTATGTCAAGAGGAACTCTACTTAAAGTTGGGAACTTGGAAGACTTTCTTTTTTTAGTTGAATTTAAACAAAGTCACGGGTATGGTCTATGGTGTAGTGGTATACCCATTTAAAAACATTTACCCTATGAATTATTAGTATTAAGTTAATGGGCCCAAATAGAGATTTAAATAGAAGTAAATTCAGCCCATGAATTGTCAAGTATTAAAAAATTAGTATATCAATTTTTTTTGAAAAGTTGAGGGTTAGCGGTTGCTAACCCTTGTTACAAGGTAGCTCCGCCCCTGTTAGCGCTTACCGGCTAAATTGATGCATACGATGCCATTTTTGTGGACTAAAATCTTACCCAGAAAGTAAGTGATAGTGTTAAATTTTACCGTACGTACTTATCCAGGTAAGCGATTAGGTAAACGGCAATGGACCATATTGTAATGCAACCATTTCTATTTTCTATTGTTTGTGGTTGGGTATAAACCACAGGGACCAAAACTGTAGTTTACTCGTGATAAAAAAGATGACAGAGGCGAACAGGGGTATAATAGTAAAATCTTTATATATATAAAAGGGAAACCAAATAGGAATGATGTGGCACCATGAGAATTGAATATTCTCAAATGGTGGATTGTGGTTGAGTAGCTATCCCACATTGGTGAGGAGTTGAAATATTAGAACAAATATGTGTGTATAAGAAAGTTAGATGTGATGACTTTGTTTTCATTCTCATAGAGTTATCTTATTTTGGATAACCTTATTTTGCATCATGAGAGTATTCTCAAATGATAGATTATGATTGAGCTTTAGCTCTCCCACATTGGTGAAAAGTTGAAAATTTTGAATAAAAAGGTGGATGTGATGCTTTTGTGTCCATTCTCATAGGGTTGTCTTAGTTTACTTTTAGCTATCTCACATTGGTGACAAGTTGAAAAATAGAATAAAGATATGTAAGAAAGGTGAATGTAATGCATGTGTATATTCATCTGTTTTGACACATAAGATTTTAATATTTTAGATGACATTTTTTACAAAAAATATCATCAATTATCAATATTATATATATATATATATATATGAGTCCTACTAAATTGTAACCGCTAAATGTGTGTAACCCGTCGATTTCATAGGTTTTTTTGATAAATTTTTTATGGAATTGTTTATTTTGATGAAATTGTTTCATATCATTCATTTCTTGATGAATTTTTTTATGAAATTTGTAGTTTCATAGGTTTTTTTCATTTTTATGAAACTATTCATATATTTTCGTTTTCACCTATGAAACTACAAATTTCGTAAAACAATTCATCAAGAAATGAATGATATGAACTACTTTCATCAAAATAAACAATTTCATAAAAAAATTCATCAAAAAAACCTATGAAATCGACGGGTTACACGGGTTACACACATTTAGCGGTTACAATTTATTATCTCTCATATATATATATATATATATATATATGTAAACATTAAAAAAAAGGTTATGAGATGACACCATGAGATATGAGTATTCTCAAGTGGTAAATTGTGTGGTTGAGTTATTGTCTATCCTACATCGATGAAAAGTTGAAAAAGTTTGAATAAAGATGTGAGTAGTAAATGTGAATGTGGTACCTTTGTGTCCATCCATTATCTATAGGGTCATGATTCATAGATTGTGTTTATTTTGGATGAATTTTTTTGGAAAACAAATAAAAATTATTATTATATAAAAAATCAGTTGATTAATACATCAATCAATAAAAATGTTAAAAAAAACCAATAATTGAACTAAAGGTCATGACGTGACACCATGAAATTTGAGTATTTTACAAATAGTGGGGTGGTTGATTGTTGGGAAATTAAAAAAAAATTGAATTAATTAAATTTATAGATAAAAGAAGAAATAATAATATATAATAATGTGACAGTGTGAGATCTGTGTATTTCGAAATCTAGCATTGTGGTGGTGTTTTACTCTTCCCACAATAATAACTAATATAAGATTGGAGAATGAAAGTAACTATAATAAACGAGGAGGCTTGACTTTTGATTAATTAAAGGATTGTTTGGCTAGATATTCTTTTTGGCCAACCTTATTTTTTTTAAAATTATTTATTTAAGTAAATAAATTGATAGATAAATGTATAGAAATCATTATCTTTCATCAAATTATATAATATTATCAAATGTTGAACCGTGATGTTTTTTTACTATCTCACAAGTCACAAGAAGATGTAAGTATTATTAAATCTTGAATTAAGATGTTATCCACATTGATTGAAAGACGATAACTTTGGAAGAATTAGTGAGTATATAAAGTAAATAAGAGTCTTATTTAATTATCCCACATCGACAGAAAGACAATAGATTTGGAAGAGGGTGTTAGTATATAAAAGTTGGAAGAGATGTCTTATTTTTTTATCCCACATCGGTGAAAAACGATAGATTTGAAAGAAGATGTTAGTATATAAAAGGTGGATGAGATGTCTTATTTGGTTAGTCCACATCCACGGATTGGTAACAAATTTAGAACAATAGGCAAGCAAAGGAAAATGTGGATAAGATGCCTTACAAGTTTAAAAGAGATTGTAATAACTTATTTGGTTGTCTTTTTTAGTCGACCTATTTTGCTAAAAATCAATTTTTATTAAATATTAATCTTTATATAACTTCATTTATATAAAAGAACAACCATTATTATGGGTCGCAATGTGAGATTTCAGTATTCTCAAATATTGCATCAGTTATCTCACGTTGATGAGAGGCATAAGATTGGAGAATGAAGGTAATTATAAGAAATAAGGGATAATTTTGATAGTCAAAAATTTAGTTGATGTTTTAGCTCACGATTTGAATCCCATAATAAATTAGCAAGAATGAAGGATCTCGAAGAGAAGGTTGATACTATATGAAAATGTACCACTTATGAAAATACATTCTATTTTTAAAATTGTATCTCATTAACTATTAACGGAGAAACTACGTTTTATCTTAACTCGGTCAAATACTTAAAATATTCCGCACAACGCGCGGGATGGACACTAGCTTGGAATAAAAGGGAATGGGTAAATTGTCAACGGATGCTTTTGGATTTTTTGTGTTTCTCCTCCCTCCTTTTTTTCCCTCTCGTATAAAACCCCCTTTTTTCACACACCCACTCTCCTACTCAAAATCCATCGTCTCTCTTCAATTTAATCCAACAAAATTTCGTGCATTTCACGTTTTGCTCTCCGATTGGTAATCTTCTCTCTCTCTCTCTCTCTCTCTCTCTCTCTCTTTCTTTGAATTCGTAATTTTCGTCGGCGATCTTGACGATGATGTGAGAAATCTTCATGTCTTCTACATTTTTAGAGGTTAATCGATGATTGTTATTGCTATTTTCTTTGTGAAATCTCGAAGAATTACTTTTAATTTTGATATGCTTACTGATGTTTGAGGTTCAATGTCATAGTTTGTTGATAAGGTTTGGGGTTAGTTCAGTATGGTGGATGATTCTGATTTGTATTCATTATGTGAAGTATTGTTTCATTTGGTGGCTGGGAATATTTTCTCTCTATTTTTTTGGCTTAATAGTTGTGGAACTTTTAGAATATTTACAGCATATATAGCTTTCTCCCTTTCATGACCTTTATAATATCTGTATAAAAGTTGGATGTATTCTTACTTTCGTTGAAAATATAATTTTTTTATAATATATATTTGCTTTTGGAAGTGATGTTGGTAACCTTAACAATAATGTGAGATATATTGATGTATTTTGCTTAAGGATCTTCCATGAGTACTAGTGATACATTGTTGTGAAAAATCTTGAAGAATTCCTTAATTTCGATATGCTTGGTGACGTTTAAGGGGTGATACTTATAGTTTGTTTATATTCGTCTAGGTTTAGTTCCTTCTAGTGATGATAGAATGCTGATTTGTTTGTATCATCTGAAGAATTGCTAAATTTGTTTGGTTGATTATATGTATTCCTTTTTTTAGTATGTATCATCTGATTATTGTTTAATTTTGTGGCTGAGCAGATTGAATCCTTCTTTTTGAGTTTTTATATATATATATAATATATATATATATATATATATATATAGAGAGAGAGAGAGAGAGAGAGAGGGAGGGTCATGCGACAAATTGCAAGAAGGCGAGAAGTTCCGAGATCATACATGATTACACGTGATATGAACAATGTAAAGGGATGCTGGAGACTTGATGAACGCGACCAAAGTTCGCATGGAAGGTCGTTGGAAGGCCGCTCGCTATAGCCTGCTCAATGGTGTTTAATCATATATGATTACGTGTTCGTATCACATGTAATCATGCATGATCTTAGAACTTCTCGCCTTGTCGCAAATTGGCCACCTTCTCGTTTGAACCTGACCCTATATATATGGCCACCATATATATAGCTCTCCTCCTTTCCTAATCTTCCTCACATCTCTAACATGTTGGATATATTAGGCTTCATATGGAAGTAATTAGGCACTTCAGGTTCTATGACTTGATATATTTGTAAACAAGTTTAGTAATTTTTCAATGTGATATTTGGATCTTTTCTGTCACTGATCAGTTTTAACTGTTTCATAGACTCGTAAGTTAGTCATGGTGGGTGAAACGATTAATGGAGGTTCTAATGGCGCTTTTGTTGCACATCCTGATCCTCGGAGGACTTATCAGGTAGTTGTTGCTGCCACCCAAACTATGGGTATTGGTAAAGATGGGAAATTGCCATGGAGGTTGCCTTCTGACCTCAAATTCTTCAAGGATGTCACCATGACTACTTCAGATCCAGCCAAAAAGAACGCCATCATAATGGGAAGGAAAACATGGGAGAGCATACCTTTAGAGCATAGACCCCTGACTGGTCGCCTCAATGTTGTCCTCACTCGTTCAGGGAGCTTTGACATTGCAACTACAGAGAATGTTTTAATATGTGGAAGCATGATTTCTGCATTGGAGCTTTTAGCATCATCTCCTTATCGACTATCTATAGAGAATGTGTTTGTTATAGGTGGTGGCCAGATCTTAAGGTCTGTGATCAGAGTTGTATCTTCTTGTTGAAGTTTGTCAATGGCCCTATTGTGTCTGTGATTTATTATACATTTTGATGCAGGGAATCCCTAAATGCTTCTGAATGCGATGCTATCCATATTACTGAAATTGAAACAAACATTGATTGTGATACTTTCATCCCTGCAATTGATGCTTCAGAATTCCAGCCATGGTACTCATCGTTTCCCGTAGTGGAAAATGGAATTCGCCACTGTTTCTCCACCTACGTTCGTGTGAGGAATTCTGCAGCTGAATCCCCTACAAAGGCTAATGGCGGCCAGGGCTCTTTGCAATCTGATGTGAAGACGTTTTCTTTTTTGCCCAGAAAGATATTTGAGAAGCACGAGGAGTATCTTTATCTGAGACTAGTGGAAGACATCATTTCTAATGGTGCTTTAAAGGATGACCGCACACGGACTGGTACTTTGTCAAAATTTGGTTGCCAGGTTACTTCAAGCTTGTTTTCTATGGAAGTTTCATTCAACTTTTTCTTGTGGAATAAATGATAAAAATGACACTTTTATCTTATTTCCCACAGATGCGGTTCAATCTGAGAAAATATTTTCCACTGCTTACGACCAAGGCATGTGTGTTTTCTCTCTACATTTTGTATGCTTCATTCTGTTTATAGTGTTCAAAGGGCAGGCTCTTCTCAGGAATATTTCTGATCAAGCGTGCCACACAAGTAGGCTAATGGTTCCATTTTCATTAATGTATATATCTGTTATGTTTTTTAACCGAATGTTTTTCCGCTATTATGTGTTTGAACAGAAAGTATTTTGGCGAGGGGTTGTAGAAGAACTTTTATGGTTCATTAGTGGGTCAACAAATGCCAAGGTAATATTGTTGTTCAACATTTCTGATCATAGTTTACCACTCCTAAACCATAGGATGGAATGTAGTTCTTTATGATCTAAAAGAAACATTTAAAGAGCTAATATTTCTGTACATCACTTATACATTGGTTTCTATTCTTTTGTTGACATTGTATTCGACTCATATGGAATTTTGAATGATAGATGTTGTGCCCCTAATATGTCTATATATATATATAGCCTTAGGTTCATTTGAGAAGTGCTAAATATATGAGAAATAGAGAAGTAATCTTGGCCATTTATTCGGTCAAGATCGGCTTTGATTGGTCAAAAGTTACGGCTTTAACTGGTCAAAAGTTGCGGTTGTCCAAAAATAGAAGGGCAGTTTCGTAATTTTTACAAAAACACTTGACGAGTTCATATATGAACCTGTGTGATTCACATATGAACTATCTGTTCATATGTGAACCCATGTAATTCACATATGAACTCTTTTTAACTAATTCATATATGAACCTTTGTGATTCATATATGAACTCTTTTTTAACTAATTCTCATATGAACTAAATAACCGATTCATATATGAATCACAAAGGTTCATATATGAATTAGTTAAAACTTAAAAAGAGTTCATATGTGAATTACAAAGGTTCATATGTGAACGTATAGTTCATATGTGAATCACCCAGATTCATATATGAACTCATCCCGCGTATTTTACGAAACTACCCCTCTATCTTGTGCAGACCACGCGCATACCACACGAGGAATTATCTGATGCTTCTCAGTCAAAGCTGCAAGTGTTGACTGAATGAATGGCCAAGATTACTTCTCTATTTCTCATATATTTAGCACTTCTCAAATGAACCTCTCTCTCTCTATTTATATATATACGGGCATGTATGCAAGGTGTATATGTCTTGACAAAGTTCTAATGTACCCTTGTATCCGGTTCTACATTCTAGAGGTTGTGAAGTTTCGTCACCCCATATGATCCCTTCGTCCCAACAAGGTTTAAAAGGTGGAATCGGTCCTCGAGGGGTTTTCCCTCAATGAGGCGAGGGGTAACATGATGGTCCAACGGAAATATGTATACACCAAAATATGTATATATACTACTCAAATATATACACATTTTTATACTATATATATAATACTAAACTAAATGTCATGCATCCATTTAGAGGCACAAGCCCATTTCTAAGTAATATTCTAGAAGAGTTAAGAAGGGTTATTTTGGGTAGTTCTAAATAAATAAATAGTATAAATAGGAATGTGGTGGGAGAGTAGAGGCATCCAGAGTATTGTTCAGTGTTTGGTTTAGGAGAGACTAGCCTCTCGAATTGCTAGATGTTCCCTATTTTTCTGGTTAATTGAAGCATTTGACAGCCTGTTTGTCATCTGGTTTCCATTTCATTTGTTCAATCATTTGGTTCTTAACAAATTGGTATCAGAGCATCATCGATTCCTGATTAGCCATGGCTTCCCAATCTAAGACCCAGGGAATGGAGGCATGGCGTGAGAGCTTTTCCAATTTTCAGCAGTCTATGCAACAACTGCTCAGTAACCAGTTTGCTTTGTTAGACCAGAAATTGGAAGAGATGGTGGCAGAACATCGTCGTTTAACTTCAACCGTACGACAAGAGGTTTCAGACTCCACCAGAGAAATTAACAACGCAAACGCATTCGATTTGTCCATGTTTGATTTCACGGGTGAGACGAAACAAATTCCAGATCTCAAGGTATTTACGATTGGAGAAGGAGGAGAAGTAGAGGAGAAGAAAGGATCTATAGTGGTGGGAGGGTCATCTGATTACGTATCCAACTGTGGAGGCGATAGCTCGACTAAAAGTTTTCCAAGCGACGGTCCAGAATCGAAGGAACTAGATGCGTCTCCAAATCCAGATCCAGATCCGCCGGATGTGTATTATACATCGCCTAAGGTTAGTTTTCCGGTGGAATCGTCCACCATACCGAGTTCGACAAGAAGTGGGGAAGGGATTTGGACGGTGTCCTCGATTCATTTTTCTACGAACAACAAAGATGAAGCGGTAGATTATGATCAGGTTTGGCCCAATCCATGTATGGGCCATGAAACAGCCCAAGGCATTCTCAGTCCAATTAAGTCAGCATTTGGACTCTCTTTTGGGCCGATGTCTCACCTCGACAATCTAGAGGATGATGGTACGATTCTTGGCCTTCAAGTTAGCGCTCAAAATTCTATCGACTCGTTCAACGAATCAAAGGAAAGAGGGAAAGAAAAGGAGAATGACGAGAAGGAAGCATCGTTGAACGAGAAGATGATGGTACGATTCTTGCATCGTCCCCAGATTCCATGTTCATCGGCGGAGATTTCGATTCGATGAAGAAACAATTAGCCAACAATCCACAATCCGGGGAGTTAGGATTGCGTCCAGATCCAGAACCGCCAGATGTGGACGTTGATGTCCCACCGCCTCTGGTTGGTTTCGTGGGAAAATTGATTACAAGCCCACGTTCGACAGAGACTACAGAGCAAACATTTTGGTGCCTACTTCGGCCCAGCCCAAAAACGGTTCAGGAGACGGCACACGGCAAGCAAAGCCCGATTGCTGCAATTTATCGACTTCTTCCTAGATCGACTTCTCAGCAGACCATCGTGGACTTCTTTTTCATTGATCAGGGAAACGAATTGATGGAGGAGGATACGAATACAAGCTATGGAGGATTAACAAATAGGCATGCCGAAGGTGAAGGGTCAGAGGTTGGGAAACCAAAGGCAGTGCAGGGGGAGTGACTTCAATTGAGGCGAGAAACGACTAGGGCAATCATTTTCAGGAATGGTGCATATGATTGATCTATACCAGGAACTCTGTATCAGTGTCTTGAAATTTATACAATATCAATTGGTAGGCAGTTTTTAAGGAAGTGGCTATGTCATCCACTGAAGGACACCAAGGAAAACAACCATGGGATTATTGTGGTTGAGGTGTTTGATGACTTGAATGCTGAATTACCATCAATTCTGAATGACTCACACATGGAGAACGCCACGGAATGGACATGTGGAGAGGAGTTTTTAGAATACATGCTCTACAGTGGAAGCTACGATTCGGCAAAGAAACAGGTTGTTGACAGTCTTGAATCGGAAGAACTTGGTAAGCTTCCAGTTCCAGAACAGCCAAATTGGTATTTTCTTAGGCCTCAGGAACTTGGTAAGCTTCCAGTTCCAGAACAGCCAAATTGGTATTTTCTTAGGCCTCAGGGTTGTTCACCGGGTGAATGGTTCACAATACCGAGTTCGACGAAAAGAAAAGAGGGAATTGTTCCAATTAAAGTCTTCAAATCACTGGCAGAAGAGTATGATCGGGAGCTTACATTTACGAAAAACTCACATGTATACGTTTCCCAGTACCTGGAAAAAACAGATTTGAATGATCTCGTGAGGGGGTGGGGTGCTTTGGTGGATGGCAATCAATATCAGAATACTCTCTCACGAGCTGAACAGGAGGTATTGCACTCAACTCGAGCTTCATACAAATTTTTAGGTGATAATGTGGAGTTTGTAAAGTTACTGGTCCGAGCACATGTCGTTACTCGTATGAGGGTCCTCAAGATAATTGGCTCACCCATCGGTCTCGGTTCCTTAATTGGAACAAGGGAAGGCGATGTTAACACTAGTAAACCAGTTCCAAGGGAGATCGATATGGTATCTAGGGGGACCGAGGTTGTAAAGGGGAATGGCATTGGACGGGTAACAGAGTCAAGAAGAGTGCATTTCCAGGTCCAAGAGTCACCACAAAGTGAAGAAAATGCATCATTGAAGGAATTGAACAAGGTTAGCAAAGTGGTGACTATGCTAATTGGTTTGATCCTTGTTTGGGGCTGCCACAAAGTCATTAAGTACCTTGTGTGGGAAGATATTAATGGGGGGTCAGGTCTGATGAAGTTCTTGAGAATGGTAGTTAAGTTGAAGCTGGCGGCCGAGTTGAATGGTGTTAAGACTGCTCAAGATGGGGATGATATCCTGATGTGGAGTTTAGAAGATTACTCGGAACATGAAACAAAATTGTTAGAATGGTTTCAAGTTGCGGGTTTGGGCATTAAGGTTGGGAACACTCATATCCAGGGGGAAGATGATGTAATTGGGCAGCGGCAACTTCTCTATTTTTTCTACCCACCTTGAGGACAAGGTGGCTCTTTGGGGGCGCGGTAATGTCATGCATCCATTTTGAGGCCCAAGCCCATTTCTAAGTAATATTCTAGAAGAGTTAAGAAGGGTTATTTTGGGTAGTTCTAAATAAATAAATAGTATAAATAGGAGTGTGGTGGGAGAGTAGAGGCATCCAGAGTATTGTTCAGTGTTTGGTTTAGGAGAGACTAGCCTCTCGAATCGCTAGATGTTCCCTATTTTTCTGGTTAATTGAAGCATTTGACAGCCTGTTTGTGTTTGTCATCTGGTTTCCATTTCATTTGTTCAATCATTTGGTTCATAACACTAAATTACTAAGAGGTGCTGGTTCGGTGGTTCTTGACAGAGGAAAGAGTGAAACTAAGAGGGCGTGGAAAAATTGGTTGCTTGGAGGAAGAGGAGGGTCAAACCACACTTTTTGATTGAAAGGAGAAAGTACTAGCTTTTTGGGTTTTAAAATATTAAAAGTACACATTGGGGCCATTGGGTTTGACTTTTTTTAAAAGACACACTATAAGGCATCGTTTGGCAAAAATAAGCTAAGCTTATTTTTTAAGTAAATGTTTGGATGG
This sequence comes from Saussurea involucrata, assembly GCA_033807775.1. Lineage (NCBI taxonomy): Eukaryota > Viridiplantae > Streptophyta > Magnoliopsida > Asterales > Asteraceae > Saussurea > Saussurea involucrata. The sequence continues at coordinate 14,663,592 of CM066314.1, forward strand.
ACATAAGCTAACTTGTTGACAAGCTACTTGGGGTAGCTTATGAGGAGCTTTTTGTGACTTTTTCCAATTATTTACTCATTAATATTATTTACTATTTATTATCTATTAATTATAAATAAATCCTAATTATTACTAATATTAATTAATATTAATTGATATTAATTGAAAATTATTAATTAATTATAATTATACATTAATGTTAATTTTTAATTATTTAGAATTATTGTTAATCATATCAATTATTTTTATATTATTGTTTTTTTAATATTAGTCAATACATTTTAGTTATCAATTACTATTATTATTTTTAAATATTATTCAATAATTTATTTTTATTCATATTATATGTAATGGTTATTTAAAATTATAAGTAAATGTAGATTTTTTTCTAAAATTTGTTTTAACAAATTCAAAATTTATAGTATATATAATGATAAAATATAAATTCTTTTAATTAACATATTAACATATTAGTTATTTTTTCTTTACTATCTTGTTTGTATTAATTAACATATTATATTATTATAAATTGTTTTAATTGTATTATGAAATATTGTAATTGATTATTTTGACAAGGTGTATTTTTTGGTCATTTTACATGCTTATCAGCTGGTTTTTGCCAAACATGACTTATTCATCAGCTAGCTTATCAGCTAGTTTGTCAAACATAGCCTAAATAGAAGTACTACTACTGCCATAAAGCTTATAAAAAAGCCAAAAACCCATTACCAAAGCAGATCATGTGAGGCGTATGCCTCGACACCACCTCGCGCCTCATTTGAACCACGGCGTGAGCCTCATTCAGGGTCCAAGAGGCGCCGACTCAAGTGCGGTTTTGGGCCGCCTCGCCTCAAGACGTGTGCCTCATACGATTTTTAAAACCATGCATCCCAAAATAAATGTTCACATTTATATTTAAGTTTGTCCCAAAACAAGCATCCAATTCCAAAAGTAAGTGCCTACTTTCCAATTGTACCCTTTATCATGAGGTGGAGAAATTCATTCCTCCCTCTATTATTAATGGTAAATCTGTCATTTAATTAATTACAAAGTGTAATAATTACACATTTCTAAAACTGTGTGCTTTTTTATTGTGGATATTTATTTTGGGACAGAGGGAGTATAAACTTCCGTTGTGTTTGTGTGCAATTTCAGAAAAATCCTTTTACTTAAATGTTATGGCTGTCAGGTTCTACAAGAGAAGGGCATTCATATATGGGATGGTAATGCATCTAGAGACTACCTTGACAGGCAAGTGCATGACTATGAGCTAATGTGGTTATTTCAAGATTTTTTTCTACTTTCTATGCAATTCTATATGATTTTTTTTTGGTATTTCAGTATTGGTTTGGTGGATAGAGAGGAAGGTGACTTGGGACCGGTATATGGGTTTCAATGGAGACACTTTGGTGCAAGGTTATTATTATACTTGTTGATGGTTATATATACTTCCTCTGCCCCAAACAAAAAAACAGGAAAAAAGAACTCTGAAAACACTTCTTATTTTGAGTTGTACAAAAATGCAGCATTTTCATTTCTTGGAATGATTCCGATCCAAACTTACCTTTTTGCCCATTACCAATCATTACAAAAAGATTGGTGGAGATTGATTGTGGTCTGCAAGTTAAAGGGTCTTTTAGGTATTTCATTAAAAGTCAAAAACCTTTATTAAACTATATGTCAAGTCAAATATTAATTTTCTTTGGGACGGATGAAGTGTATATTTTTTGGATAAATAACTTATATTTACTTTGTAAGAATTATACAATGCTCACAGGTATACTAACATGCATGATGACTACATGGGCCAAGGATTTGATCAACTATTAGATGTTATTGACAAGATAAAAAATAATCCAGATGATCGTCGGATCATTCTTTCAGCATGGAATCCTTCGGACCTCAAGCAGATGGCACTTCCACCTTGTCACATGTTTGCACAGGTTTGTGCGACTGTCCATCAAAGTTTTTCTTTCTTTCATTAATTGATACCTAAGTAATACTCTTTTATTTCTGTCTGCAGTTTTATGTGGCACACGGAGAGTTATCTTGTCAAATGTATCAACGATCTGCTGATATGGGTCTTGGTGTTCCGTTTAACATAGCATCGTATGCCTTGTTGACATGTATGATCGCCCATGTTTGTGGTATGCATTCCTATAAAATCAAGTAACTAGTTTAATCTTCTTGATTAAGTCAAACTGTTTACTTATGAACACTACATCTATTAGGGTGCATTTGGTACACGGGACAGGACACAATAAAAACTTGCTCTCTCATGTTTGGTGTGACATTTAGGGGGCGTTTGGTTCGCAGAATGGAATTTGGTGGAATTGGGATGGAATTTGACCATGCATTTTGATTGCATTTGGTTGGATGGAATTGGAATGGAATCTCTAAAATAATTGTAATCTCCATCTTTGTTTGAAGGGTGGGGTGTGGCAAGGATGGGAGGGGGTGGGGAGGGTGGGGTAGGATGGTTGGGCTAGGCAGGGTGGGGAAGGCAGGGGCTCGTTGGGGGTAGGGGTAGGGGTGGGGTAAGGGGCCAGGGGCACGGATGGGTGGAAGTTGACAGGGGTGGAAGGTGGGCAGCAGGGTAGGGTGGGGATGGGGGCGTGACAGTGACAATAGTTGCATGGTCATGGTGAGGCAGGGGGTCAAAATGAATGCAAAAGGATGGAAGTCAATTCCTTCCATTAGGTCAAGGAATGATGAATTCATTGATTTTGTGGAATTCAATGGATTCCATCCATTTCAAGAATTGAACCAAACAAAGGAATTGGAATTTGGTCAAAGGAATTTGTCATTTCAATTCCATCAAATTCCTTCGAATTCGACGAACCAAACGGCCCCTTAGACTAGGATATGGGACAAAAATGCATTTTCTGTGTCCCACCAAAATGGGTGGAACAATAAATCAAAGCAATGGGACAAGCTTGGTAAATTACTAAAATACCCATGTCAAAACCCTAAATTCCACCCGCGTACCGCACTCTCTTCCCTCCAGTTTTGTCTGCTTACCAAACGACATAGGAAAATCAACCGTACCACGTAGGCGCGTATAGACCATTCAGAATTGGGGTCTGGGAAGGGTAGGATGGCTGGATGGATGTGGACTTTTCTCTAGAGAGACTGTTTTTTGTGAAAAGATTTTTTGGAGAAGACATGAGATAAACATAAAGTTTGTCAACATTTTTGAAGGTTTTGAAAATAAATTGGATAGTTTTATGGTATGGGGTTGTCATGGTGTCCATGGTGCTGTTATTATATTTATTTAAGTTAATATGTTTCTAGTATACAGTTTTATGGATTTTGTCATACTTGTACTCAATGGGCAGATCTTGTTCCTGGTGATTTTATCCATGTTCTTGGTGATGCTCATGTCTATAGCACTCATGTGAGACCTTTGCAGGATCAGCTTCAGAAGATGCCTAGACCTTTTCCAGTAAGTATAGCTACTTTTAAGAGTGTTGATTATGCTCTTATACATATGATTTTTAAATACATTAATGCAGATTTTGAAGATCAATCCCCAGAAAAAGGATATAGATGGTTTTGTGGCTGATGATTTCAAACTCATAGGATACAATCCTCAGCATAAGATAGAAATGAAAATGGCAGTATAGAGGTACCTTCTATTAAGATATGTTTTTAATATATATATATATATATATATATATATATATATATATATATATATATGATGGTAATCAAATGAGAACCAAAAATAGGTTGAGAACCGTGAAAACCGATCTAAACCATTAATTGATTTAATCTATTACGGCTTGGATTGGTTCTCACGGTTCTCAATCTTTTAATTATAACCATGAGATCAGAATTTTAATTATAACCATGGGATCAAAACCAAATTATGACTTAGATCGGTTCTCACGGTTCTCAATCTTTTTTTGGTTCTCACATGATTTAACCCCTATATATATACAAACCCAATAATTAGTACAAACCCAATAACTAGTACAAACAATCTCAACCGTTCATCTAGTCTAATGAATATCTCGATTGTTTTCTAATGTAAAGCATTCATCATAATAAATGAACTTTGATAATATTCCATACATATCCAAATTATAATAAATAAACTCATTATTTCTATAAATAACTCGATTAATTGGTTTGTACAAATGGTTGGGTTTCTAAAAGATCTCTCATCTATATATACACAAACAAATATATAGGGAAGGGTTCAAACGAGAACACCTTCATTTTTCGAAAACAGGTGAATACCCTTTTACTATGGTCAATCACATGTGATCCTAAATCAGATTCAGACGCTAGACCACGTCCTATCACGTGTATAATCACATGTGATTAGGGTGTTCTTGTGTTTCCGTAAAATGAAGGTCTTCTCGTGTGAACCTCCACCTATATATAGGCCTATTCATTACTATCATCTGATAGAAAGAGATACATCTCAAACTAAACAAAAACAAACCTAACAAACCCATTATATCTCATTCCGAGGTGGGGTTTGGGGTGGATGTACGTAAACTTGTCCTATACTCCAAACAGTAGAGCAGGTGTTTCCACTAAACTCCTAACTCGCGAAAAGTGTGAGCAAAATAAATCTTACCCAAATGTGCAAATTATTAACCATCGTTTTCATTTGAGGTGGATGTACGTAAGTTGTGTCTTAAAGAACTCTTATCAGATGTCAAGTCGTCGAAAATGCCTAAGGCCACCATATCTTAAACTACAAATGTGCAAATTAACCATCGTTTAGTTTGCAAGAAAAAGCTTGAAAACCGTTAAAATCTAAAGTCAAAGAATAGCGTAGCACTAAGACATATATGCTTTGTTCAAAACCGTTTGTTCTTGCACGTTGTTTTGCATTTTATGCAAAACCATAGATTTGAAAAGTCTTGCTTTTGTTATTGGTTTGTCATACGTGAGTGTTAAAGTTAATGGTCTGCCAACAATCTATTGTGTGACCATATGTGGAAATTAAAGCACATTTTTTGGACAAGAAGACATAGTTATATACGAAAGATTTTATTCTGTTGTCGTGAAATTGTATTCGTTATGTACAATCACATGTCACTATATCACGAGTTGTTGGGTTGTGATGATTTTTTTTTTCGTTGAAGGGGTTATGGATTCAAACACACTTCAATGACTTTTTTTTTGGTAACCGTGGGTTTCCGGGCCTGCTTACGCACACCGACTAATCCCCGGGCGACCACAAATGGCCTGGAGTCATCACAGGTGAACCTCCATGGCCACAAGGGCTTTGGCAGTGCCTGGATTTGAACCCTGGGTAGATGAGCTTCCACTACATCCCCCAAAGGCTTTGCCAGTACACCACAACCCAAATGGTTACACTTCAACGACTTTCATGTCTATTGATTCAGTTATTTGTTTTTGATGGTTTGCAAGAACATTTATTGACAATTTTGTTTAGATGTGAATTGATTCAATGAGATCTTGCATGTGCAGGTGGGCACTGACATCGAGTTTTTGCATATCGAATGTATATGTTGTTTGGCTCCATATAAACGATTTCGGCACTATTTTTTAACTTATTTTTTGTCGCCTTCAGATTCAGTTTTTCAGCACAAAATCATGTTAGTAGTTGTGCTAGATATAGGGGAAAACAACAGAATGTTGTATGAGTTGCACCTTTTGCCGGGATATTGTATTTTGCGGTCAAGGTTCTAAATGACGCGAGGCGTGGCGTGGCGGCGAGGGCAAGCCTCAAGCCTTAGGAGCCATGGCGAGGTCATGGCGTTTATCAAGGCGTGGCTTATGGCGGCAAATCTCTATATCTTATATAATATTATATATAAAAACATATGTTTTGTACTGTTAATCGATGAGTCAATGACAATAAACAAGTTTAAATTAGGTTATATATTAAAACTAGCAAATAAGACATTAAAAACGTAAAGGAAAATCAAATATCACGTTATAAAAGGTCACACATTAAGCTATGGCGTGTCACAAGCATAGCGTGGCGTGAGACACAAGCCTTAAGCCACGACGCGCCATGGCGGCTGTCGCGACGAGCCTTTTAAAACAGTGATTTTGCCCCACATTATCTCATATTGCCTTGTTCCAAAGAAAAAAAAACTTAGGGGTTTGCTTATCGTTCACTTTACCTTGTCAAATGAGCATGAGAAAGATTAAGAATCTTACCAGGTAAGAGCAATGACTAGAACTGAGAGTCGTATCCGGTGAGTGAGAGTGACGATCTTACCGGATAAGTGCTTACCGGATAAAAATGTTGTATACGATGTTGTTTTAATGGACTAGATCTTGCCTGATAAGTTAAGTGAAAGTGTTTACTATTACCGGTAAACGCTTACCCGTTAAGTAAACATCCCCTTTGTAGGCGTTTGGTTTGAAGATTTTTTGTGTGTGGAAGGAATGAAATTTGTCAAATAAATTAGAAGGATGTTTGAGTTTGATCACGAGTTAGGTTGGCGGAAACTGAAAAGAAATAAGTATGTTTGATCCCTCTAATAATATAATGTAGCTTTGAAATTTAAATGGAATAGTAATCAATGACCAAAATATATTGTGATGGAATTCAATTTCTTTTCATGTAACTAGGAGGTAAATGAAATGAGACAACTTGTGTGTTGGTCCCGGATGGGTTATACAAGTTTATAGAAGGGGGGGGGGGGGGGGGGTTGAATACAAACACACATATTTTACTTTTCTAAATTGTTTATTGATATTTATCAAACAATTTACAACTTGTTGCGGAACAAGATCAAGGATTAAACTTAATCTAAACAAGTTATGAGAAACACTAAGTTTCTTGCACTAGAATTAAGACAGAAGGGAGATAAGAATATTAAAGAGAAATATTCTAACACACAGAGTAAGAAAGAAGAAGATGGCCGAGCACTTCATTTCTGAAGTAGAGTTTTTCTTATATATTGCATGCATTAAATGCGTAGCAGTACAACTTTACACGTGGCAGCAGCTGATTGGTTGCATGGTTTGACCTTTGTAGACAACCTTAGTAGCCGCATGATGTACAGTGTAGTATCAGAGTTGGTAGTACGATCCTGGACAAAAGGGATGTCCTTTCTGACATTTTCGTACGGAGGTGTGCAAGGGAGGTAAGACAAAAGTAACTTGTAGAGGAGGACTTCATGATCAGCGTTCACTGATTAGATCTTTATCAGCGAGTGATAAAGTTCAGCGTTCGCTGAAGTCTTCTACTTGTAACTTCACGTTGAGTGGACAAATCTTGGCTTCGCTGATATCCGCATCAGTTCATTAGTAGATTTGTCGCTGGTTCTTGGGCTTGATCTTCGATTTCAGCGTAGAACATAGATGACGTGAAACTTGTCTTCAGGGATCATAAGTAAATAACTAAAACTATCAGCGATCATCAACAAGACTGAACAGACTCAGCGCTTTATTGATGAACAGTTTCGCTGAACGTTTAATCTAAGAATATGAGTTTCCTATCAGCGGTACTGTAGAGACATAGTACTTATCAGCGATAGTGAAACTCTAATACATATTGTCTACTTACAATTTTCACTAAGTGTTTCTTAAAGAGTCATTATCAAATCACTGAGGGTTTGGATCAACAATCTCCCCCTATTTGATATTGACTTAGCAACAAAAGAAAATTGCTAAATATGAAAACATAAGGATAAAAAGAACTCATAAAAATATTTGTCCCTTTTACTGTTTTCTAGGATCTTTTGAGTACTGATGGAGTAAAGTACATTCGCTGAAATTTTTCTTTAAACTTCGTAAAGCTTACAGAGGGAAGTGGAAAAATTACAAGTACAACAAATCTATTTACAAGTACAAAAGATATAAGTTGATAAAGATAGAAGAATTACAAGGAAATCCTATCAGCTAGAAGGGTTCTTCCTTAACGAGAAGTTCATTAAGGGTTCTTGTAGTGGGAATCATCCAGTCAGGGACTGTTTCACCAAGATTTCGTCTATTTTGAGCTTCAGTAAAAATCAGGGGCTTCATGTATTGTCCAAGAAGATCTCTTCTGAATTCACACCAATAGACGAGATCCCTGAGCTGTTCAAGAGGAGTGATGGGAAGCTCAGAGATGCGTTGAAAGTGTTCTCGTCCATCATAGTCGTGAAAGAAGATGCCATAAGGTTCGCTTAGGACTTTTCCAGGGATGAAGCGTTCACCAGGGGACAGGGAGGTGTCGAGCGCTGAGAGGTCAGGTTCAGGACCAAGTACTTCAGCACGTGAGAAACCAATACCTGTTTCGTTCCGGATTGGAGGTCATGAGTCTGAAGGTTTTATCTTTTTCTTTGCAGAGGCCCTTCTTCGTTTTTTCTGGATTAGCAGGAGGAGGAGGAATATCCACATCAGATGAAACCAAGTCGATCTGAGAATTTATGATTTTCTCAACATGGCTTTTGAATTGTGAGCGAGATCGCTGAATGGCTATTCGCATCTCCAACCACTCAGAGAGGCTATACTTCTTGATCGAGGAAGCGTAGATAGATTCCTGAGTACCATTTTCTCTGAATAAATCGACCTCAACGACTGGAACTTTTATTGGCATTCTTCCCTTGATGAGCACTTTGTTTATTCTGGCTGCCCGATATCGATAGTGCAATCTTTCTTTGCACCATTCCAAGGTAGAATCAGATACCTTGGTCTTTTCTTCGATGATCTTTTAGGCGTCTTCCCATAACTGACGTTGGACATCAATGGGAGTTCTCTTCAGTGCGGGATCTTTCACTGATTGTTGGACAAGCTGGATGGCATAGGCCTTATCTTGTTCTTCAGCTTTCCTTCGATCAGCGAGTTGTTTTTCACCTTTTAGATGATCAGTGTATTCCTTTCTTGAAAGTCTGAACTTTGGAGCAGGGACTTTGTCACGAGGAAGGATGATTCGCTGATCTTCAAGCTGTTTGATCATGGCTTCTCTCTTCTTCAGGTCTTCTTCACTTAGCGTTTGAGGAGCCAAGGAAGGTGTTTTGGAGTGAGAGAATAGCTGTTCTTCAGGTTCATCAGTCTTAGTGTAATCCAAGACTGGGATTATTTCTTCAGCTCTTGTGGCTGGGATTATTGTTGATGTAGCAGGAGAGACTTCAGCAGGATCCTCAAGCAGGGGAGAGGACTAGCTGAAACATAACGATTATTTGAGTAAGATCATTTGGGAGAAAAGAGAGAGAGAAAAGAATGAGGTTTAAGTGTATAGAGGTTTTATGGAGAGGAGAATTGAGGTTGAGAAGGGATAGAGGAGGGATGCAGTGTAAGGAAAGAAAATATATTGTACCTGACAAACTGGCTTTCGAAGCAAGATCATCAGATTGCCTTCTACAGCGAGGCCTTTGTTTTTGCCTTTGTCAGCTTCAAACGCTGCAGGCTTTGTCTTTGTCCCCTCCCCTGATTGTTCATTTATCATAATCCCTTTTTGAGCAGGGACCTTCTTGGGCTGGACGAAGAAGAAGTCATCATCATCATCATCGTTTTTAGGGGATGATGATGGTTCGTCGTCCTCAAGGTCGAGGTCTTCATTATCTTCTTCTTCTTCCTTAGCTTCAGATTCTTCCTCGTCAGCGTAGGGTACGGTCACGTTAGCAGCAGCTTCAGTTTCCTCATCGAGTTGCTCCCCCTCAAGTACAGAGGGAATTTTCTCGGTTCCCTCAGGGTTTTCATCTCCCTGAGGTTTCTCGGTGGCAGTTTCAGAAACATTACCCTCCCCCTCAGAGTTACGGGGAAGGTCTTCAAGATTTTTCTCCTCCCCCTCAACATTATGGGGAAGGTCTTGATTCTTCTCCCCCTCTTCCACATGATGGATGGGGGAGGAAAATTGAATATCAGCAGCTGCAACAGCATCAGTGTGCATTGGGTCCCTGTCTTCCAGGCCAGAGATCCCAACACAGGTTTCAATCCTACCTAATCTGTCTTCCAGGCCAGATATAGCAGGAGTGATTCTTTGAAGATCCTCTCAATCCTTCTGAGTAAAGTGTGAGGGAGTGCAAGTTGGAGCGTTCAGACGATCAAGGATTTGCTGCAGTAGAGTCTTCACCGAAGTTACCTCAGACTTTACAGTTGTCACCTCTCCCTGAAGATCATCGACCGTTGTCTTCAATGTTGTGACTTCATTGGACAGGGCCGTAAAGTTGGTGGAGAGAGTGATGTTGGCGGTGGAGTTTTAAGCGAGGGTGGTAGCAAATTGACCAATGCTACCATCCACCTTCTCCAGATCAGCACTGGAGGCTTTGCCTTGGACCTCGGTGGTCAGCTTCTTGAGAGCATCTCCAGCGTCTGTAACCGCTGAAGAGTTGGCAGTAAGAGTGGTGGTGAGAGATTCCACCTTTGTTTTCAAGCCTTTCAGGGAGGTGTTGATATCTCCCAAGTTAGGACCTGAAAAAGTTGAGAACTTGTGAACAAAGGAAAGCTCAGAAGTTTGGGGTTTTGAGAGAGGATTGTTTGGAGTTATGTGTATACCTGCGGGATGGTTGACGAAGTCCTCGAAATCTCAATGACCTGTCAACGTTTCAAAATCGTCTTTCAGTGTACCTTTATGTAACGACCCAGTTCCCAAACATATATCAAATAACATATATTGCATAACATTGTTTCATAACAAAAGATACATCATATAACATGTACGGTCCCTTAGTCTTTACAATCAAAATAAGTATTTCATTACAAACTTTTTGCTAATTAATTTACATTATAACTAATAACAAAGTTATAACTGCAAAACACGTCATGGTCTTCAAAAATATAAGTCTTCCAAAAGCTAGTCACATATTACCCTTTTCACTTGCTCTTACTTGATCCACGACCTGGAATACATATTTTTAAAACAAAATGAGGGTTAGACCTAGTGGTCTAAGTGAGAAAATCCCTGTCAGTTTAAAATCATTTAAACAGACACTATATACATAACACAATTTGAATACCAATTATGACTCATATGCATTGTGTACTTTCCTGTCTCATGGCCATATTAGGTGGTTGCGAGCCAACTAATCAGTTTAATCCGCTGCACTAATATACAGCCAACTCCGCTGTCCCTCCGTACAGCCAAACTCCACCGGTCCTAAGCCCGACCAACATGCATTAGTGTAGTGTAATGCTCGTATAAATATAATATACACCTCAATATATCATACTTCATACATATGCACATTATTACACTATTTATCACATTCTCAATCCACATATATGTATTCCAGTTTGAAAACATTTTAAAGTAAAACTCACCTGTTTGCTTATCAAAACGCTTCCAAGCTTTTCTCAAAACGATTCAGCTTTCACCCCAAATTCCCAGAATCTGAAACAATTAGATACAATTATCTCTTTACCAAATGGAACACATAAGACTTACTAGGGCTAAGAACTATAGATAAATCTATCTAACTCTTATCCTCAAATGTTTCCCCCAAACCCGAACTTAAGTCGAGTCCATAGTATTTCCAGTCCTCATTCATACCCTATCCAAGAGTCGACAAAACACAAAGTTATCGGATACTCAAAAGTATCTGGAATCTCAAAAGTGACCGGTCAACTCAAGTTTCCGGACACCATGAACTATCCGGACAACATATACAATCCGGATGACATCCGGAAACCAATGCAATCCGGACACCATCCGGTATCTAATTTCATTCGGAAACTATAGAAAAGAGAAACTTACCGGATAATTGACTCGTCCGGATACCTTAGCACAAGGGTTTTCCGGGTACTTTATCTTCCGAACACTATTAAATAGAACTACCGGACACTATCAAATTGTGTCCGGAAACTTCGGTCTGTTCTTAAAATCCCACCCAGATATCGATTGAAATTAACACCAGTCATGAAATTGATAATTCTAATCCGATAGAAACCTACTACTAACAATTACAAACATAAAACATAAAGGAAACATACCTCAATTTGTCTCCTATTGAAATCCCTTCAAGCCCTAACCATATGACTCTTTCTTCTTCTTCTTCTCTTCTCAAAAGCACACACATACACACACTATCTGATTTTTTTCTGCTTTATGAAATATCAGAAGACTTAAAGGGGTATATCAAACCCAATTTTGCAATTAAGGCTTGAACTATACAAGAATGACCAAAACATCCTTAAACTTATAAACTAACCCAAACTTACCCTAAACATCCAATTTTAAAGTTAAATAAATTTAACGGAAGGAGATTTTAACTAACGAACTTACCCGAGTTATTACACTTTACGCTGGGAAGTTTCCGCAGGTCCTTTATTTAAATCATGCACCCGCCTTATTTCTTCAGCAGACGAGTCACTCAGATGAATGACCTTCGTTGTAGAGAAGGCAGGAATAGATGGAGTGACCAAAGAAACAGTGGGAGGAGTGAGAGTTGAGAATAGGGTGTTGGTGAGAGGTTCAGCGTTGGATTCACTGAGAATTACTTCTTCAGTCCTTGGAGGGTCTGAAGGAGGTGGGTTCTGTTCCAAGTTTATAACCTCAGCGTTTAGAGACACTGAAGTTGGGATAGAAGGGGTGGCTTGATCAGCTGTGGCAGAGCGTACCACGAAGTCATCCAGCGTAGTCTGTTGAGAGTCAGACGCTAGGTCTTCATCCTGGGAAGGCTTGGGGGGTTGCTCCTTGGTTTTCTTGATCCTTTTAGAATCAAGTGAGGTAGTAGAGTGTTTCCTTTTCTTAGAAGGAGTGGAGGTTGCAACCTGGGTATCAGCGGTGGGGATTACCACTGAGGTAGCCGCAGAAGTAGAAGAAGGAGGATTGAGAATAGATAAGAGAGTAGAAAGACGTACCTCGTTTGGCAGGGGCTTGAAGTCAAGAACTTTAGGGCCACCCTTGGAGAGCCTCGGGTCGTCCACTTTTGGGTATTCATCCCCAAGTCCGTGTAGAAAGAGAGCACTGACAAACCTTGGATATGGAACACATGTTGGTCTGTCAGCCATGTCCACCCTGAACGCCAGATCGTTGTAGATGATGGATGCCCAATCAATGTTGAGGCCCTTCAGCAGTGCATATCCCATGGCCTGTTGAGGTTGGGATGCTTGGTCAGTTGACCCAACTTTTGCTGTTAGGCAGCTAATCAAATGAGCGAAGATGAAGTTCATTTCGCTGGGCATCTTTGACTTCTTGATGGCGGTTAACTTCTTCTCAAGGAGTTTATCTCTCCCTGTGTCCCACGCATAGTTCATTGCATCAAAGAATGCAATCAGGGTTTCCTTATCAGCAGGGTTTTTGTGGTTTGGCAGAGGGACAAAGCGGCTTTCTTTGGTACTGCCAGGAAGGTTTAGAGCACGCCTGATATGAAACGGGGTGATCTTGGAAGTTCCACGTTTGGTGTCACAGAGAATGACATCAACCATTTTCTTTGGGTCTTTGGTTGAGGGTACCTGAGCTCTTCTGGCAGTATACCAGAACTGAGATAGAAGATATCGATGAGCAGGGGGTGCAGTTGTAAGAGTTGTCGCTATAGGACAGGTTTTGAGAAAGTTCACAGCGTCATCAAGATGTGTGACCTGTTTCTTTTCAGGGAAGTCGAAGAGAGCATAGGGATTATTGCTTTGAAAGGTAACTTTCTTGAGTTTGAACTTAACCTGAGGAGCTTTGGTGAATTCAGTAACCTCAACAGCAGTGGGAGACTTGGTAATAGGAGCTTCAGTGGAGGATGCCATTTCTGTTTATCAAATTTAAACATGAAGAAGATGAACAAAAATATCTTAATGTGGAAAGATTTTCCAAAATAAGATGTTTGTGGGTTTTGAACATTTCATTCAGAAAAAAGATGTCTTAATGAAGATTAGGGTTTTTCTAGTTTTGAAAAAGAAATACAAAACATAGTGAGCATTTGTTTTCCAGTTTCCTTTTTAAAGAAGAGATTTTGGAAAAACATATGAGAATACAAGTTTAAGATTTATTGAGTTTAAACTTGAAGAACAACCATGAAGATTGTGTTCATAAAAGAATGAAGAGAAATGATTTCATTTTTAAAAAGGTTCTTTTGTTTGATCTGTTAAAAACAATAATAAGATCAGAAACAAGTTAATAAAAGGTAAATAACAGGAATATGAACCTTGATTGTTGAAGACAAAGATGAACAATTTCTGGAAACGAAGAGTTCAAAATGCAACATTATTCTTGCTTTGAGAGAGATGAGTTCGCGTAAAAGGGAATAATATAAACACAAAGGGTTTATATAGTGAGAGTGGAGAGAGAAAAACTATGAGCGGGAAAGTTTTTCATGATGACACGGACACGTCCATTGAATTTGATTGGACAAGGAAGTCGAAACGGGCGAACGTGTCAGAGAAAACGTGCCATGACTTATCCGTTGTGATGATGTCACAAACGTCCTTTCATATTTTAGGATGTCTCTGAGGTTTTTGAAAGCTCAGGGACAATTTTGAAAACATGAGGCACTGAATGGAAATATCAGTGTTAAGTTTTAGAAATTTCAAAAGTACCACTGAAAGGAAGAGATATTCAGCGAGTAAGAGAGAACATACCTTGATATCACTGAATGCAATTTGTTTTGAAATCTTGCATTCATAGGCGAACGTCAGTGAGTAAGAGAGAACATACCTTGATATCAGCGGATCAATTTGTTCAGAGAGTAGGTGATAAGTATGGGTTATATAAGTTCATTGTTATCACTGATCAAATGTGAACCGCTAAAAATTTTACTCTTCTAAGTTCAGCATTCCAAGCTCGCTGGTGAGAAAGTTGAATCTTGTCTCATCAAGAGGCTTGGTGAATAGATCAGCTAACTGAAAATCAGTTGGGATAAAATGAAGTTCTATATCACCATTCATCACATGATCTCTGATAAAATGATACCTGATTTTGATGTGTTTAGTCTTTGAGTGTAGCACTGGATTATTAGCTATAGCGATGGCACTAGTGATGTCGCAATAGATTGGAATCTTCGAGAGCTGAAGGTCATAGTCTAGTAGTTGATTTCTCATCCACAAGATCTGAGAACAACAGCTTCCAGCGGCTACGTACTCAGCTTCAACGGTTGAGGTGGACACTGAGTTTTGCTTTTTTACTTGTCCAACTCACCAGCTTTCCACCCAGGAGCTGACAGCCTCATGTGGTGCTTTTCCTATCCAATTTGCAACCTGCAAAATCACTATCTGAATAGGCGATTAGATCAAACCCTGAGTCTTTGGGATACCAAAGACCTAGGTTAGGAGTACCCTTAAGGTAACGAAAGATTCGCTTTACAGCTATCATATGAGATTCCTTAGGTTCAACTTGATATTGTGCACACAAACAGGTTGCGTACATAATATCAGGTCGGCTAGCTGTAAGATAAAGAAGAGAGTCGATCATCCCACGGTAAGTCGTGACATTAACAGGTATTCCAGAAGGATCCTTATTCAGTGTCAGCAGCGGTGCCATAGGGGTTTTCATAGTTGAACTCTGAGTTAAATCAAATTTCTTCAGCATATCTTTAACATACTTTCCCTGATTAATGAAAGTTCCTTTTTCATTTTGTTTGATTTGAAGTCCTAGGAAATATGTTAGCTCACCCATCATACTCATTTTATACTCGGATTTCATCCTTTCAGAGAAACGAGTACAAAGGTCAGGGTTAGTGGAACCAAATATAATATCATCGACATATATTTGAATAAGAATAATATGACCTTTTACTTTCCTGAAAAATAGAGTTTTATCGATTTTACCTCGCTCAAGTTTTCAATATGGAGATAAGTAGAGAGAGTGTCATACCATGCACGAGGAGCTTGCTTTAAGCCATAAAGTGCCTTATCCAGTTTATAAACATAACCTGGATGCTTAGGATCTGAGAATCCTGGGGGTTGTTCCACGTAGACTTCTTCATTCAGCTTTCCATTTAGAAATGCTGACTTTACATCCATTTGATAAACTTTGAAGTCTTTGTGTACAGCGTAAGCTAAGAATAGACAAATTGCTTCGAGTCTTGCCACTGGAGCAAAGGTTTCGTCGTAATCTATACCTTCCTCTTGTCTGTATCCCTGAGCAACAAGTCTAGCCTTGTTGCGGGTTACAGTTCCATGTTCATCCAACTTGTTTCGATAGACCCATTTAGTGCCTATCACTGACTTGTCGGATGGTATAGGAACAAGCTTCCAAACTTTGTTTCTTTCAAATTCAGTCAGCTCTTCTTGCATAGCGCTGACCCATTTTGGATCTTGGAGGGCATCATCTGTTTTCTTTGGTTCAATCAGAGAAATAAAGTTAACAATGTTAGGACATTTTATGTTATAAAGTATTGTAAAGCAAAGGCCTTGGGCCTAATGGGCTTTAATGACTAATGGGCTTGGGCTTTATTGTGTAACAAGGGAGAGGGAGTATAAATCGGACTTGTATTGTAGATTTGTAAGAAACAAATCATAATTCACAATGTAGCCTTCAAATCATCTTGTGTTCTCTCTCTAGATTAGTTTACTTTTCAATAAATAAATAGTTCTCTCCTATCTCAATCTTGTTACTAGATCTTGAATTGTTGTAGATCATGGGCCTCACAATTGGTACCAGAGCCAAACGAACGAATTTTTCTTCGATACGATCATCAGATCTCGACAATTCAAGTGAAAATTTGCCCGATCTATATGTAAGTTTGTTCTAATCACTTATGCTTTTGAAGATCTACTCGTTATTCGATTCCAGATCATCTCCAATTTTTAGAATCGAATTTCGACAAGTTTTGATGATTTTCGAAAATTTCGAGAGTTTTTCGGTGTTCTTCGCGAGAATTCTTAAGATCCAGAAGTTTTTGGTGCATGATTTGATTCTACCATCACAGATCTATCTCTCTATTGATTGTGAAATGTTTGCAACGATCGGATTTGAAAATCTCATTCGAATCAATGAGTTTAAGATCTGAAAATATCAATAGAATGTTCTTCGAAACTTTTAAATGGATTGATGATTGATCCAATTATTTTGGGAGATTTGTTCAAACTAAGTCACCTAGATCTGTATGTTTTACAATTTAGAGAAGAATTCATGTTTCAGATGTGAATATCATCCAGAATTCAGCTAGATCTCGAATTTAAATGTTGACAGTTCACTTCGCCGGATTCTGCAAATCTCGCCGGAGATTTCATTTGGACGTGAATAACCTCCTCAGATCTGTTAGACTCTTATTTTCGATCTGTTTGTAATCAATAAACATGATATTCCAACAAGAATTCAGATCCTTAGAGTTGTTGGAGGTTCACAGATCGGAAAATCATATCTCGACGGTTTTTTCGCCGGAAAAACGAGATGACCGGAATATTGAGTTTTATGCCGAAGTTTTTATGGTTTTTACCTCAGATCTGGTCGTTTTTGATGGTATACAGTAGCAATAAGTATCGAATTTCCAGCAAGAAATCGAGATTTTATGGTTGTTGGAAGATATCGCCGGAAAAAGTTGTTAGATCGTCGGCGTTGATGTTGCTGCTGTTTTCACGTGTTTTGTTGATGCATGATCTTTATTTTTTGATTGCTAGTTGCTTCTTCATGGTCTCTAAGCCTAATGAATGAAATTGATAGCATATTTGAACGTGAAATATAGTAAAGAAATGGAGGTGAAAACTCAGTTCATAGGATTGATCGGAGTTGATATTGTTGCTGTTTCACAAAGCATAATATATTGGTTTCCATTGAAAATCATTTTTAATGATTTATGATCATAATGGAACAAATAAAAGGTTGATTGGTTGTGCAATATGGAAGATATGTGGACAAGAAAATCAACAGTACGTGGTTTGTGAATTATGGAAGATGATGAATAGTAACTAACGGAGTCCGTTAGTGGCCAGTTAGTTTTCTAACATTTTTGGTCCAGTTTCCATTAGTTTGGTTAAAATTCAAGATTTTTGCTAACGGAACTCGTGTGGCATCACTCCTACATTTCGTTTGTCACACATTCATCTCCACGACAACGATTTGTGTTCGATTCCTCGAAACCCCTACCGTGTAGTGCGTGCTCTTTACCGTTCCTCCTTCGAGCAAATTAGAACCAAGCTCTTAAGCCGAATTCCTACTCAACTCGTGGTCCAACGACGGATTCTTTGTTTTAAACTAAGAATGCATTTGGCTTATCACTCAAAACTCACTCGTTATCATTCTTGTGGGCTTATTGGAACGAACTCGAGTTTCTACATTTTGGAGATGTTTTTCGTGCACTTAGTCGGGGTTATGGAGTACATTGGATCTGATTTTTCAAGGTTGAAAATATGATGAGTAAGAGCAACTTTCAAGAGGGAGCCTAGCCTACATTTTGAAGAAATGCACCGCTAAAGTTTTTCAAGAAAATCAAGGGGGAGAGGAGCTAAAGATTTCAAGATGATTTTGCTTTCCAAAACTTTAGGGGGAGAATGTTAGGACATTTTATGTTATAAGGTTTTGTAAAGCAAAGGCCTTGGGCCTAATGGGCTTTAATGACTAATGGGCTTGGGCTTTATTGTGTAACAAGGGAGAGGGAGTATAAATATGACTTGTATTGTAGATTTGTAAGAAACAAATCATAATTCACAATGTAGCCTTCAAATCATCTTGTGTTCTCTCTCTAGATTAGTTTACTTTTCAATAAATAAATAGTTCTCTCCTATCTCAATCTTGTTACTAGATCTTGAATTGCTGTAGATCATGGGCCTCACAGATAGCTTGAGACACATTGAATAACTGTCCCAGCTTTCTGGTAAACATTCTAGAAACTTTGTCAGAACTTCAAAGTTAGAATATTCCTTACCAACAGTTTTAGATCAATTATTAAGCAGTTAAAGCGTTGGTGAACTTCAGAGAGAGTTTCATTCTTACCACAAATGAAGCTTTCGTACTGTCTTACCAGGTTGATCTTTCTTGAGTCCTGGACTTCAGACGTACCTTCATACTGAACACAGATTGTGTCCCACATGGCTTTGGAGGTTTTCAGGTTCATGACGGAATGGTAGACTTCGTCAGGAAGAGCCATGGAGAGGATGGATCTGGCTTTGGTGTCTATAGCCACTTTCTTCTTATCTTCATCAGTCCACATATGAATTTCCTTGGGAACCAATCTTTCAGGAATGACAGCTCTATTTTCAGTGCCTGGAACTTCAGGATCAATTCTAACAGGAACATATGGACCGTTTTCAAGATAGTAAGGCATAGTAGGGTCTACACCTTCTAAGAAGAGTATCATCCTATTTTTCCATAGATTGAAGTTATCTCTGGAAAATCTAGGGGGTTTTGCAAGAGAACCATTGTGAATATAGTTTGTGTTTGTGTTGGTAGCCATTATGAGAAATAGCAAGGAAGAGAAAAGATTAGTATAAGCAGTATTTTGTTTATGAGTTTAAACAATCTGCTCTGATACCACTTGTTGGTCCCGGATGGGTTATACAAGTTTGTAGAAGGGGGGGGGGGGGGGGGGGTTGAATACAAACACACAGATTTTACTTTTCTAAATTGTTTATTGATATTTATCAAACAATTTACAACTTGTTGCGGAACAAGATCAAGGATTAAACTTAATCTAAACAAGTTATGAGAAACACTAAGTTTCTTGCACTAGAATTAAGACAGAAGGGAGATAAGAATATTAAAGAGAAATATTCTAACACACAGAGTAAGAAAGAAGAAGATGGCTGAGCACTTCATTTCTGAAGTAGAGTTCTTCTTATATACTGCATGCATTAAATGCGTAGCAGTACAACTTTACACGTGGCAGCAGCTGATTGGTTGCATGGTTTGACCTTTGTAGACAACCTTAGTAGCCGCATGATGTATAGTGTAGAATCAGAGTTGGTAGTACGATCCTGGACAAAAGGGATGTCCTTTCTGACATTTTCGTACGGAGGCGTGCAAGGGAGGTAAGACAAAAGTAACTTGTAGAGGAGGACTTCATGATCAGCGTTCAATGATTAGATCTTTATCATCGAGTGATAAAGTTCAGCGTTCGCTGAAGTCTTCTACTTGTAACTTCACGTTGAGTGGACAAATCTTGGCTTCGCTGATATCCGCATCAGTTCATTAGTAGACTTGTCGCTGGTTCTTGGGCTTGATCTTCGATTTCAGCGTAGAACATAGATGACGTGAAACTTGTCTTCAGGGATCATAAGTAAACAACTAAAACTATTAGCGATCATCAACAAGACTTAACAGACTCAGCGCTTTATTGATGAACAGTTTCGCTGAACGTTTAATCTAAGAATATGAGTTTCCTATCAGCGGTACTGTAGAGACATAGTACTTATCAGCGATAGTGAAACTCTAATACATATTGTCTACTTACAATTTTCACTAAGTGTTTCTTAAAGAGTCGTTATCAAATCACTGAGGGTTTGGATCAACATTGTGAGCTACTCGAAATCGACTCGGTCAACACTCGACTTGAACAGGCTCGGCTATACAACGTTGAGCCATCTGATACTCGACTCGTGAGATACTCGAATATTATATATATATATATATATATATAATTAACTTTATATAATAAATTATAAAATATAATGTAAAAAATTATTATTTTATTATTTTATTATATTATATAAGTATCTAAATATAATAAAAAACAATTATTATAATTATATATTCCAAAAAATTGGGGAGTAAAGAAAGAAAAATTAGTAATGACCTTGGTGAGAAATTCTCATCCCACATTGGTGGGATTCATCTCCAAGCCCTTTGAGGTTTAAGTGTATACAGGCCTTTATCCTTCCATTTTATATCATTTTACTTGCTTAGTGGCTTGAACCTAAGAGCTTGAATCATAGGGCTTTTTCTATATGGTGTACCCTAGGTTGCGGTTCATCTTGAGTTCTTTTAAGATTCTTATTTGCGTTTGTTTATCTTTTTATTGAGTTCGAGCTTGATTCGAGTTCGAGCTTGATTCGAGTTCGAGCTTAGTTCTAGTTCAAGCTCGGGAATTGGCTTTCGAGTTTGAGTATAATGATACTCGAGCTCGACTCGCATCATTTACACCCCTATATATAACAACCAAACATGGGGATGGAATTTCTCCAAAAGAATCGACTATTCTAGTTACTTTAGAATCTATTAACTAAACAACACCTAGTGCCTTAGTCAAAGTGTTTGAGCTCAAACTTAATATAAAGATTTTAGTTTCTATGTTCAATTTTTGTTTTGCAAGGTGAAGGTATTTGCGGAAACAATTTCTCTATTCATGTTAGAATAGAGACAATGTCTACATACATCATCCCCAAAGGAGTTATTTAAAGGTGTCAAAACATCATAAAATGGCAACCTATTATGAGTCACCCATGTGGTAGTGTCCTTACGAAACAAGGTGCATTGTCGTTATGAAATACTGTCAAATTACTGATATGGAAGCGATTTAAGAAATGAACTTTTATTGTGACGATTCTTTTTTGGGACGTGTGGTTGAGAAAAACTTTGACGACCTCTCTTCCCTCACAACGCTCTTCAGAGCCTCTCACCTCCATAACATGTCAATGACATTCTCTTTCTCATTCGCTTTATATTGGTGCCTCCCTTATTTGAAAACCCTAGATTTATATTTTGTTTTGTTATGCACATTTTTAACTAAATTTAACTGAAGCGATGTTTCAGTTGCAATCCTTTGAAAAGTCTATTGATAGACAAGAACATGAACCAAACACCACCACCAACACATAACAGCCACCCAGACAAAGACATACAACCGGAAGGTCACGCCACACTACAAGTAGTGCCAATTACGAACCTTACAACTAAACACGAACACCCACCATACCAAACCACCTAATGTCAAAATAAAGTAATTAAGGCTAATGCAAAACAAATCGACAATCATAAGCCAACTATCCAACATATGACTATAGAGAAACCACATAGGCCTCCGTCGTTCAAGTGTGAAATCCTGTCTAATTTACAAACTCGTGGGAAGATATTGAACTTTTGTATTTGAAAAATATTTCAGTTCCACTAGCATTCCACGCTTGATCTCTACTCCTCGAAAGCTCACTAAACGAGTTCCGATGTTGATAGCTTGTGGTCGATGGTGATCAAAGGAGGGGAGGAAATGTAGGTTTTATGTTAAGGAGAGGACATGGACGAAAATGCAAAAAGCTTTATTGTTTAATAATCTTTTCAATGCAAAGAAATGCAAAACAATATAATGAAAATACTTCCCACCATTTTCGTTTTTATACCCATTAAAATGAACCAAATATTCCCCACTCATATAACTTTGGAGTTGTAGTCTTAGACTCTTACTTTAAATTTTGTGTTAAATATTAGTATTCTATTGATTTTAAAAGATATGACAAAAAAACTGATTGTGAAAAAAACACATGAAATCCACACAAAAGTTCTTGGAAGCCAGGGCTGTTTGGCAGTGGCTGAAAGGTTTGGTGCAGAATGATTAAGTGGTCAGAATGGTTAAATATGGTTGTTTGGTATTTGTTTAGAATGAAATCAGGATGCTGAATGGTTAAGGGTAGGCTTGTGCATCGGTCGGGTCGGGTCGGGTTCGGCCCAAAACCCCCCAACCCGATCAGGTTTCAGGTGGATCGGTTCGGGTTTCGGGTTTCTTAACATGAAACAAATCAGATTTGGTTATTATTGTGTTGGTGCAAGTGTACCCAGCTTTAATATTGTGATATATTTTTGGTACACATAAAATCACATCTCCATATTTATTTTGATGATTACAAAACACACCGCATTATTTGTTATCTAATATTTTATCTGAGTGTGCAGCTATTTATTTATCTCGATAAATTTTATCTGAAGAATCCAAGTCTGAAGAGTTTCGTCATTTTATTTTAAAAATGATAAACACCCTAAAATATTTTATCACTTGGATATTTCGTATCTATATAAATATATTTGAATCAAATATATATATAATACATATATTTTTTTTTATTAAATATATATATAAATCGCATGATATATATATATGTTGCTACTGTTCATCATTTAATGCAAAAGATTGTTCAGCCGAAAGAAGCCATCCAGCGCCACTGCCCTTGTGTACGACTGTCAGGCGGTATACCGCCGTGTGCAACGCGGTATACCGCGGGTACCATTACCGTTTGTTTTTTGCAGGGTTGACTTTCTCACTGCAGCGTACCTTTTTACTCTGCACGGTATACCGCGGGAGATAGCCGGTATACCGCGAATGCTTCTGCCCTGTTGCTCATCCAGTATAAATATCTTGCAACCTCCAGCATTCAAGACCACGAATTTACATTAACTCCTCTGCATTTGATAAAGACTCTGCAGCTTCTTCTCTTGATATTTAAACTGTTAAAATTATAAAACTCGTTTTTTAGTAAGAAATCTTGAGTTGATAGCAGATTAAAATCTCTCGATTAGTTGAATCAGCAACACAACTCAAGTGATCAAACTCTCTAAAAATATCCAAGTGATAAACCTTATTCAAGAGTGATTATTCATATTAAAATTATACCCTCTTGTAAGTGTTTGAATAGAGTGAGTGATCCACATAAATCTCTCAAAGTAGAGTGTTTCGCGTTTGCTGTACTAAGGTTTGTGTTCTACCGTAAAGAACACGTTTTCGTATTGGATCTCCGAGAAGTGTTATTTTCTCGAGGTGGACTAGCCAACTTTGTGTTTGGTGAACCACTTTAAAAATATCGTTGTCAAGTATTTTCTTTCCCTTATCTATTTACATTTCCGCTGTGCATTTTAATTATATCTGTTTATATAATTGTTGTATATTTTTATTTGTATACTCTGATTTATTTTTACTGTTTCAGTACTGTATTTATTTATAAAAGAATTTTTGAAAGTAAAAGATTTTAAATACAACCTTACCCCCCCCTAGGTTGTCTAACATTTGGTATCAGAGCAGGTCTTTCAAAATTTTCTGCATAAATTTCTCTTATTCTTCTAAATGGCTCAACAAACTAATATTGTGTTTTCAAAACCTCCTTTGATAGATACTGAAAAGTTTGGCATTTGGGCCGAGCTATTTGAATGTCACGTGCGTGGCAAAAATCAAAAGATTTGGAATATTATAGAAAAAGGGAATTTTAAACCCACCATTGTGAAAGATTATGTTTATATTGATAAACCTATAGATGAATGGACTACTTCTGATGAAACTCATTTTTGTTTAAACTTTGAAGCTAAGAATATATTATATGCTGCTTTAACAACTGATGAAATTGAAAGAGTATATACATATAAAACTGCAAATCAAATATGGGAAAGTTTAAATAATACTCATCGTGGAAACACGGAGGTTAAATCTAGTAAAGTGAATATTTTAGTTCACGATTATGAACTATTCGAAATGAAACAAGATGAGTCAATTGACTCAATGTTTAAAAGATTTAACCTTATTGTGACTACTTTGAAAGGTTTGGATCGCACTTATCCTAACGAGGACTATATAAGGAAAATCCTACGAGCCCTTCCTTCGGAGTGGATGCAAAAGATAACATCTTTAGAAGACTCCCGTGACCTTTCCATAATGAAGATAGATGACTTGATCGGTAATCTTAAAGTGCATGAAATTGCACTTAAAAGAAACAAAGATCGGGAGCAAGTTAAAAAGAAGTCAATCGCTCTCAATGCCTCAACACCAAAAGTCGAGAAGAAAAAGGAGAAAGCTAGCTCCTCGAAAGATCCATCCGAAACTCTCGATGAAGTCGCCATGTTGGTAAGAAACTTTTCCAAATTTCTTAATAATAATAATAAATTTTCTAACAATGGCAGATTTCAAAGAAACGGTAACTACCGTCGTGGTGGTGAAAATCGAAGTCGTAAGTTCCATAAACGAGACGAAAAAGTTAAGAAAAATGGCGACTCGAGTGAAGACGATAAAGCTAAGCCAAAGAGAGGCTTTTGCTACTCATGTGGTGACAAAGACCACTACGCCAATGAATGTCCGAAAAAGAACAAATTCCAAAAGAAGAAGGAGAAAGCCTTCATTGGAGGCGCGTGGAGCGAGAGTGAAGAAGAAGATGACTATCAAGCCATTTGTCTTATGGCCAAAAGCGACGACGAGGTAAAATCTTCTTACTCGAATTACGATAGTGATTATGAAAGTGATAATGAAAATAATCTTGAAGAATTATATGAATCTTTTCATAAAATGGCCGCTCTTGCAAATCGTTACCAAGATGAGAATGCTATGTTAAAAGAAACTGTAAATGCATGTAAAAAGGAAATAAATAATGTTAAACAAAAATCTGAAAATGATATGGATATAATTGCTAAATTAGAAACTAAATTAGGAGAAAAAGATTTTTGTAAATCTTGTGATGCTTTAAATAAAGAAATTGCATGCTTAAATAAAAAATCACATGAAAATATTATTTGTACAAAATGTGATATTCTTGAGAATGAGATTGCATGTTTAAAAGCAAAATGTGATGCGTATGAAAAGGATGATTTATTAGCAAAAGCTTTTCAAAGTAGTAATGAGAAAGTCTTTAACATGCTAAATATGCCTAACCGTATAAAATGTAGAAAAGGCATTGGTTCCAATACTTGTGTTGATAAATGTTCATGTAAACCCATCAAAAGATTTTATGAATCACCTAAAGTAAATACAAGAAATCAATATGTGCAAAAACCTCCGTATGTGCGTAAAATGAATAATGCAAATTATATACCGAGAAAACCGTATGCTCGCATGTATCATGATAAATATTCTAAACCCAATAATAATGCGAATGTAAATGCTTGTTTTTATGTGTATGATAAATATAATCGCAAAATTAAAATGGTAAATAAATGGATTCCAAAAGGAATGTTTAGTAATGATAATCCCGGTGGTATGCGTTTATGGTTTTAAATGTGTTATGTATATATGTTATATATTTATATAGTTTAAATATAATTTGTTGTATATATTATATATATAAGTAATATATATTACTATGTACTGTTTGTTTATATATATATACGTATTACATATATATATATATGGTGTTTGTTTAATATGTTATATATATATATTTGTGTTTGATGTATTATATATTAAAGTTGTTTAATATATTATATATTTTTTGTCTTACTTGATATGTGTTATATATATATATTAATATGGTTTGATGTATTATATATATATTAATATTGTGTAATGTATTATATATATATATATATTCTGTTTGACTTTATATATATGCATGTTGGTTGACATTGAAACTAATTGTCAAGGACCCACGAGAAATGGGGACCATAAAAGTTACATCTTCATTATTGTAGATTGACCTTGATATGGACTGGATACTCGATAGTGGTTGCACACGTCACATGACCGGAAACAATAATCTCTTTTCATCATATAAGTCATGTGATGGTGGACAGGTAATTTTTGGAGGAAACTCCAAAGGAAATATAATTGGTAGAGGTACAGTCTCTTGCAATAATATTCAATTTCTTAATGTGAATCATGTTGATAATTTACATTTTAATTTGTTAAGTGTTCGCCAATTGTGTAAAAATAATACAACTGTTGTCTTCGAAGAAGATTCTTGTAAAATCATAAAAAATGGCAAAGTTCTTTTAAATGGTTTTGTAAAAGGAAATTTATATATTTGTAAAACTGTTGTATCTGAAAATGTATGCTTATCTTCTATTAATGATGTTTCTACTTTATGGCATAGGCGTTTAGGTCACGCTAATCTAAGATTAATGCAAAACTTAAAAAATAAGGAGCTTGTGAGTGACCTGCCAAAATTAAAGTTTGATAATCATTTTTGTGATGCTTGTCGTGTCGGCAAACAACATCACGTTTCTCATAAATCAAAAAATGTTATTTCTACTCAAAGAGTTTTAGAACTTTTACATATGGATCTTTTTGGCCCGATGGCTATTCAAAGTTTTGGAGGAAATTTTTATACTTTGGTTATTGTGGATGATTATTCCCGTTATACTTGGACTTTATTTTTAAGACATAAAAATGAGGCTTTCGAAAAGTTTAAAATTTTAGGAAAAAGAATTCAAAACCAACAAGGTTGTACGATTGTTTCCATACGTACGGACCATGGACGAGAATTCGATAATGAAGTACAATTTGGTGCCTTTTGTGATAAACATGGTATAACTCATAACTTTTCGGCTCCTCGAACTCCTCAGTCAAACGGGGTTGTTGAAAGGAAAAATCGAACGTTGCAAGAAATGAGTAGAACTATGCTAAACGAACATCAAGTTCCCCAAAAGTTTTGGTGTGATGCCGTTGCTACCGCGACCTATGTGCTTAACCGTGTCCTAATTAGAGGTATCCTAAATAAGACACCCTATGAACTTTACCGAGGTAGAAAACCTTCCCTAGCTCACCTAAAAGTTTTTGGTTGTAAATGTTTCATTTTAAACACCAAATCCTACTTAACCAAATTTGACCCTAAAGCCTATGAAGGAGTGTTCCTAGGTTACTCTTGGAATAGCAAAGCCTATAGAATCCTA
This sequence comes from Saussurea involucrata, assembly GCA_033807775.1. Taxonomy (NCBI): domain Eukaryota; kingdom Viridiplantae; phylum Streptophyta; class Magnoliopsida; order Asterales; family Asteraceae; genus Saussurea; species Saussurea involucrata. The sequence goes on from CM066314.1 coordinate 14,690,887, forward strand.
AATAAGGAGACCATGGTAGTAGAAGAATCCTTAAATGTTAGCTTTGACGAGAGTCCTCCCAAACCGAGTGCACCCTTAGCAAATGACAATGTTTGTGAAGGAGATGTCTTAGCCCAACAACTTAGTACCTTGGATTTAGGTGCCCAACCTTCCACAAATAATATTGAAACTAGTGATGCCCCTCCTTGTTTTATTCCACAAGGTGTAGATGATCCTAACCTTAGAACCGCTCGAGGCCATCCCGTAGATCAAATTATAGGTGACCTAAACCAAAGGACAACTAGATCACAAATCCATACCCATTGTGCTTTCCATGCCTTTATCTCAACCATAGAACCTAAAACCATAGATGAAGCTTTAGGTGATGAGGATTGGATATTGGCCATGCAAGAAGAGTTAAACCAATTTACTAGGAATGATGTGTGGGACTTAGTGCCTAGCCCTAGTAGTCAAACCATTATTGGCACAAGATGGGTCTTCCGAAATAAGGTAGACGAGAACGGTGGAGTCACACGAAACAAGGCACGTTTAGTTGCCAAGGGGTACAGTCAACAAGAAGGTATAGATTATGACGAAACCTTTGCACCAGTTGCAAGGTTGGAGTCTATTCGAATGCTTCTCGCTTTTGCAAATGCTAAAGATTTTAAATTATTTCAAATGGATGTTAAAAGTGCTTTCTTAAATGGTATTATAAATGAGGAGGTATACGTTTCTCAACCTCCCGGTTTTGAAAGTTTTGAAAACCCGACACATGTTTATAAATTGAAAAAGGCGCTTTACGGTTTAAAGCAAGCTCCGCGTGCGTGGTATGATAGATTAAAAACCTTTTTAATTGTTAGTGGTTATATTATGGGTAAAATAGATAATACTTTATTTGTGAAATATGTTCAAAATGATATTGTGGTTGTGCAAGTATATGTTGATGATATTATTTTTGGTTCCACTAATGAAAAACTGTGTAATGAATTTTCTGCGAAAATGACAAGCGAGTTTGAAATGAGCATGATGGGAGAGTTAAAATACTTCTTAGGATTGCAAATAAAACAATGTGAAACTGGTATTTTTATTAGTCAATCTAAATATTGTAAAGATATGTTGAAAAAGTTTAACTTTGAAAATGTCAAACCCGTTGAAACTCCAATGACCACAAACTTACAATTATCTCGTGACGAGGAGGGAAACGATTTTAATGAAAAGATTTATCGTGGTATGATTGGTAGTTTATTATATTTAACTGCTAGTAGACCTGATATTATGTTTAGTGTATGTCTATGTGCTCGTTTTCAATCTTCACCTAAACAAACTCACTATGAAGCTGTCAAGCGTATTTTTCGATATTTACGAGGTACTACTAATCTTGGCTTATGGTACGCAAAGAAACCCGAGTTAGAAGTAACGTGTTTCGCCGATTCCGATCTTGGTGGATCTATTGTTGACCGAAAAAGTACAAGTGGGGTATGTGCCTTTATAGGACTCTCACTTGTGTCTTGGTTCTCTAAGAAACAACAATCCGTAGCTTTGTCTACAACCGAAGCGGAATATGTAGCCGCCGCAAGAGCGTGTGCTCAAGTCCTTTGGATGAAACACACACTTACCGATTTTGAGGTACACCTAACCAAAATTCCAATTATGTGTGATAACTCAAGTGCTATAAACTTAAGCAAAAATCCCGTTTTACACTCTCGTACAAAACATATTGAATTGAGACATCACTTTTTACGAGATAATGTTCAAAAAGGCAAAATCGTGCTTGAAAAGGTTGATTCGGAAGATAATTTGGCCGATATTTTTACAAAAGCCCTTAACAAAAAAGCGTTCTTTAAATTAAGACTTGGTTTAGGCATGCTTGAGTATAACCCTTAAAAATACTAACTCTCAAATATTTCATATTTTGAGGGGGAGCATCTTTCGAGGGGGAGCATAAGCGATTTTCTTAAACCCTTTTTGCTTCGACAAAAGGGGGAGAGAAACCGAGTATGCTCTCGTGTTTAGCGTTGTGTTTGTCATCATCAAAAAGGGGGAGATTGTTGGTGCAAGTGTACCCAGCTTTAATATTGTGATATATTTTTGGTACACATAAAATCACATCTCCATATTTATTTTGATGATTACAAAACACACCGCATTATTTGTTATCTAATATTTTATCTGAGTGTGCAGCTATTTAATTATCTCGATAAATTTTATCTGAAGAATCCAAGTCTGAAGAGTTTCGTCATTTTATTTTAAAAATGATAAACACCCTAAAATATTTTATCACTTGGATATTTCGTATCTATATAAATATATTTGAATCAAATATATATATAATACATATATTTTTTTTTATTAAATATATATATAAATCGCATGATATATATATATATATGTTGCTACTGTTCATCATTTAATGCAAAAGATTGTTCAGCCGAAAGAAGCCATCCAGCGCCACTGCCCTTGTGTACGACTGTCAGGCGGTATACCGCCGTGTGCAACGCGGTATACCGCGGGTACCATTACCGTTTGTTTTTTGCAGGGTTGACTTTCTCACTGCAGCGTACCTTTTTACTCTGCACGGTATACCGCGGGAGATAGCCGGTATACCGCGAATGCTTCTGCCCTGTTGCTCATCCAGTATAAATATCTTGCAACCTCCAGCATTCAAGACCACGAATTTACATTAACTCCTCTGCATTTGATAAAGACTATGCAGCTTCTTCTCTTGATATTTAAACTGTTAAAATTATAAAACTCGTTTTTTAGTAAGAAATCTTGAGTTGATAGCAGATTAAAATCTCTCGATTAGTTGAATCAGCAACACAACTCAAGTGATCAAACTCTCTAAAAATATCCAAGTGATAAACCTTATTCAAGAGTGATTATTCATATTAAAATTATACCCTCTTGTAAGTGTTTGAATAGAGTGAGTGATCCACATAAATCTCTCAAAGTAGAGTGTTTCGCGTTTGCTGTACTAAGGTTTGTGTTCTACCGTAAAGAACACGTTTTCGTATTGGATCTCCGAGAAGTGTTATTTTCTCGAGGTGGACTAGCCAACTTTGTGTTTGGTGAACCACTTTAAAAATATCGTTGTCAAGTATTTTCTTTCCCTTATCTATTTACATTTCCGCTGTGCATTTTAATTATATCTGTTTATATAATTGTTGTATATTTTTATTTGTATACTCTGATTTATTTTTACTGTTTCAGTACTGTATTTATTTATAAAAGAATTTTTGAAAGTAAAAGATTTTAAATACAACCTTACCCCCCCTAGGTTGTCTAACATATTGTTTTGCAGGCTCTTGAAGAAATGGCGACTAACAATAATGGAAAAATCACTTGCCCAAGAACAGGTTTGGTTTACAACTACACTGAAGTCACCAAAGCATACATCTCATAATATATCTAAGAGGGGGGTATGATTTGTTCTTAAAATATGCATCCAAGCCTCACAACAGAACTCACCTCACCAAATGCATATAATATAAATATATATATATATATATATATATATATATATATATGCTGCTAAATGAGTAAATGCTAATCACCTTCTGTGTTTGTAATCTAATTGTTTGTAATTAGAAACAGAAAAATAGAAAATTAGAAACAGAAATTATAAATTATAAATATATATTTATGATTTATTGAAAAAAAAATATTTTTTTAAAATTTTCGGGTTTCGGTCGGGTTCGGGTTTGGGAAAACCCAACCCAAACCGAACCGTAATACCCGATATATACTTTCGGGTTCGGGCAAGTTCGGGTTTCGGTTAATCGGGTGGCTCAAGTTCGGGTACATCGGGTTTCGGGTCAGTCGGGTTTTTCGGGTCGGTCGGGTTTTGCCCACCCCTAGTTAAGGGTGGCCCAAGATGCTAAATTATTCAAAGCGTTTGAAACCGTTAAAAGACATACCTTTTTCTTGCCAAACAAGATTCACTTCTGAACGATTAGAGGTTCCCTCTTAGTGAAACTATTAAGAGCTAAACAAATAGCCCCTCATTATCACTCCACTTTGGTTTTACCAAAGTTTTCACTTTTCGTTTGGTGAGTTGGGCGACAAGAAAAATAAAAATAAAAATTAGGTTTTTACAAGTGTCATAATATTTTTACACATTTTATTTTTAATAAAAATTATTATATTTTTAATTCAAATATTTTATTCTATGCACCGACGTATACAACAGGAGATAGCTCTTCATCTCTCAATGATCTCTGCTGCCTTTCAATAAACGCCTCTACGGTTCGCCGGAACTCTTCACCGCTCATTTTATCCTCCGCGTAACCGTCCCACCGGCGATCTACATTCTTCAACCTTCTCCTCTCCGTCACCGACCGCCTAAGTTTCCGGTAAGTTTCACCTTCTCCACGTTTTACTCTCATCAAATCCTCCGATCGACTTCTACAAATCTTATATCCATTACTCGGAACAATAACAGTAGTATCGATAGGTTTAGTAGTACTATCGACTAAGCTCATCTCATAGCTTTTAAAATACGCATTGTAAAAATCGATTCCTCTATTATCATCATCGCCATCGCCATCGCCATTTTCAACGAGGCGAGAATTGAACAATAGAAATAGGATAATCGCGTTTCCTGTAACGAAAGCGAACATAGGGCTGAAATTTGTGAATGAGATTCCTCTGAAATTATGGCCGGAGAAGTTAACGGCGAACGGTAGTTGAGCGGAAAACCTGGAGATCATGGTTAAGAAGATAAACATGTCCATAAATCGGAACAAAATCGAGATTTTCTTAAGACTGCGATAGCGTAAGATCGCTTTGGACTTCTGCATTCTGATATCGTAAGACCTCATGTTCCGATCAAAATTAAAGGCAGAAATTCTAGGTTTTCATTGGTGTGTGATGGAGATTTCACTCGAAAGAGGAGTGATTAGGATTGAGAAGTTAGGTGGAGGCTCGAAATCATTTGTTGCCAAAAAAAGGGGATGTGTGTTTCACTGATCCCCCTTCTCTGTTTGAATGGATATAGCGCGGAGGGCAGAACTCAGGTGGTGTGGAATTTATAACTCATAAAAATACACTTTTTACATCACTTTTTTAATTACATTTATTTTTGTAACGTGTAAATGATATACAATATGATAAAATATTCGATGAAAATAAGCTAATATTAAAAGATGAAAACATAATCAACGAAAATTTAGAAATACATAATACCACCGAAATGAAATTACTATAAATCTAATAATCTGGTAACGTGCCTCCGGGTCCTCTAAGATCATTAAAGATTATTCTTGAAGTTGTCGCATATTATGATTTTGATATGACATGCTTATTTCGGGATGTCATGCACGAACAACGATATCAATGCGTTACAGTCTTCTCACCTTTTCTTCAATCTTGGCTCAAGATATTGCTCCTCCCGCTCGTTACTTCATTCAAGGAAAAGAAAAGAGTAAATTACATTCTTGGTCCTTGTGGTTTGCTGATATTTTGGATATGGTTCCTGATAGGGGTGTATGCAGGTTGAGTTGGGCGGTTTTTGACAATTTTACAACCCAACCCAATTATGGCGGTTTGGAAAATCTCAATCCAACTCAACTCATTCAAAAGTATAACCCAACCCAACCTTTGCGGGTTGTGGCGGGTTGAGCGGTTTGGTAGTGTAGATAAAGTTCACGATTGAAATACAACAAATAAAACTAAAAATATACTCAACAAAGTTATTAGTTATTACAATCATCCAAATATATTAAATCCTTAAGTCTTAAGCATCAAAAGTGTAAATTATAGCATCCAATTCAAATCCTCAATCAAGTACGACCGTCTCCGACTCCAATGTTGCATTCTCCTTAAGTTGTGATTTATTTAGTTTAAGTAAGCGAACGGCGCGTTCCGAGGTGCGAACTATGTATTTTAAATTATCACAAAGCCAAGTTATTAACTTCAATACGTTAAGATCTATTCTTCAATACGTTAAGACCAACTTCGTACTTTTAAGTAGAGAAGGCCAAAATATCGGGACGGGTCTCACCAAAACTGGGCCTAAACAGTGTTTTTCAAAACTGGCTTTTGATAGGCCGGGTCGGGCCTAGCTCACCATATTAAGGCGCATTCCTTTTCGATCTTGTGCCCGCTTGCTTCGCACATATACCAAAAGACTGTGCCAAAAGAATTGCTACCTTTTTGTTCGATATTGAAAAGGGGTCGGGTGGTTTATTGGGCCTCCGCCGGTACTTGTGGATTCTGGGGTACAAGAAGAAGGATACCATTTGCTGCTCTCAGCGAAGTTTCTATGATGTTCTACCTTTGCGTAGTCTTGGTCCACAGGGACAGTGGAAGGCTCCGCGAACTGGTTAGATGCGTGGGGCAGAGGGCTCGTAGTACCCCCTTTTCTCGATCTAGCCTCTTTTTAGCTTTGGTAGTGAATCACCTACTAAAAAAGGGGCAAGCCCGCACACCTTATTTGAGACTACTAAGGTAGGCGGTGGACTCTTTTATCCCGTTTAAGCGTTTGTCACGTTTCAAACTTTATTGTACGAGTTATGAAACTTTGAAATGCCATTTATCACTTCCCACGCATCACATAATTGCAAACCTCATTGCACTTTGTGGTTGGTTTGTGGTTTGGAGAAAAGCTTAGATCGCATATGCGGTTTGGTTGTTAAAAAAAGAATGATTTGTGGGGTTGTTCAAGGTTTAGAACCATTTTTAATGGGTGATACACAAAATTATTAAGTTTTTATAGTTAGTACGTCGCATACTACATAATGACTAATGTTTTTTATGTCGTCATCTTGCACTAAATGTATCAACCTTCTCCAGTAATAATAACATCACAATGATACAACAAAATAAATTCATATAAAAACAATTTAACCTAACGAGTTTTTTTTTTAATTAAAATGGTCGGTCCGAAATAACTTCCAAACAACCATTTGATAATTGAATGATTATCATCTATGATATATAGGTAAGATAAGAATAGCTCGTAAGCAGTGGCGGATCCAGGATTTTTACATAGTGGGGTCACCTTTAAGGTAAATTATGACCGTAAAGTCATCCGATGTGTTTTTACTAGGAGGAAACTATGATAAAAAAGTTAAAAAAATGTTTTTAACCTATAAAAATAAAGAAAACCAAGATTTCACTGGGGGGATGGGACCCCACCTTTTACAAGGTGGATCCGCCCTGCTCGTAAGTTTATCTACTATAAATAAACATGATCCTTGTCAATCAGGTTGTAGCGCAGTGGTTGATCGCCTTGGGTGATATGGTGGAATATCTCATCTACCCAGGGTTCGATTCCAGGCATCCTCAACATTGATAAGACATCTTTAAGTTTCAAAATTGTCAGGGATTAGTCCGGGCTGTGCCTGAAATACCATTTCCAAAAAAAAAAACATGATCCTTAAATAACGGTTGAAAATAAATACACATCAGTCTTAAAATAATTATCCACATTTCTATTAGTTTATTCCAAATATAAATGGCCACTTTTAAATCTAAATATCTACTTTCACGCTTTATCTTCAAATAGAAGGTAGAAAAAGTTTAACCCTTTGGTATTAATGTAAAACTGTCAATTTAATTAATTAAAAAATAATAATAATGATTTTTTTTAAATTGTGTACCATTTTTTAGTGGAACCCTTTAGCATTTATGCATAAATCAAAAACAATAATTTTATAAATTTGTAAGTTAAAATATTAAGTAGGCTTTAATTTAATTAATTAAAAAATAATAATAATGATTTTTTTTTAAATTGTGTACCATTTTTTAGTGGAACCCTTTAGCATTTATGCATAAATCAAAAACAATAATTTTATAAATTTGTAAGTTAAAATATTAAGTAGGCTTTAAAATTAAAATATAAATAAAAGTGGCAACTAATGCAAATCAAAGCAACTCCACGATCCTTTTCTTACTTTCTTTCCTTTCTAAAATAATGTTCTGCCCACTTGGCCCCAACTTGAGAAATTATTAGGGTTGGAGTTGGAGACATGCTTCTTTTGATCACTATGGATTATTCATATTTAAACCCATTAAACAATTAGTTTTGAAACGTTATTTTGTTATAGTATGTTTTAACAATAAAATGATAACTTATGATAGAAGTGAATTACATAAAAATAAAATATATTGAAATAATATATTTTTGATTAGGGTTGTAACGACATATCATGAATTTACAAAACGTGAATATATAATCAGATCACAATGGAAGAGTTAAACATGATAAATGTTCATGGAATGGTATAATCTAAATAGTAAGAGTCTTTAACTTGATTTCTCATTTTATACCAGTGTCTTTCATGCACTCAGCTTGACCTCCTCTGAAAGCATGTTTTTAACATTTGATATCGTTAGTCAACTTTACGCATAGTGAGTCCATGAGTTTAGGCATGTAACAATAGTTTATTACGTGATTCGTTACATTCGTCATATAAATCGAGTGTGTATATAAATGATATGTACAAGTTTGTCAACGTGTGTAAATGATTGTATACATGAATATCACAAGAGTTATGCATCTTGTACAGTGAACATGTGCAAATGCAACCCTAACATGAACAATCGATATTTCATACATGAACCTGAATGGTGGGATTATAGCTTTCTAACGGTAAAATAGTCAAGCTCATAAGTAACCTTGGATGCTTGTCTTAACTAATGTGTACTAGTCGAGTCTCAAAGGTAACCATTATGACACATGTACCGACTATTATGGATCAAGTGTGCTTTCTTGTAATGTCAAACGTTTTCTTATGCATAACATCTTTTCATGAAAGACATAATACGATGTATAATTTAACTTTCAAAATACAACATGCAATGAGATTATTTATTCATCATGATCATATTTGCATATTATACATAAGCGTGGAACCAAATTTGGGAAATTCTTTTGAAATTCATCTCTGATCCGTGTAGGTTATACTAAACTCGCGTAGACACTACTTAATAAGTCACACACGTGCTAGTGAGTTGTGCTTGCTGGGAAAGGACATTTTTCTTTATCGAAATTATCTCACACATTAATCACTTTACTCATAACTATCTAACGTTACCTGACACCGAAATGAACTCATAAATTTGGTTGAACAATCAATGTGGCTTCCCACATGACATGTAGGTTGTTTTCAATATGTTTGTGCAAACTCAAAAGCTTGCGAGTCCTAATTGATGTTGACTTGGTCAACGCAACTAGGCGCAAGAGTTCACTTCTGCAGCTCGAACTCATTTGGTCATCTATATTCACAAGCTGAACTTACGAGTATCCCTATCTCGCGTCCAACTGCTTGGACATAAATGACAACAGTGCACGAAGACACCAGGGAATCGATGATCCCCATCCTTGTTTCGCGGATCTCCAATAGGGATTCAAAGATTTGTCGCCACAACTCTACGTGATGATTTTTAGTTTTTTTTTTCTTCTAAAAAGTATATATATATATATATATATATAGAGAGAGAGAGAGAGAGAGAGGGGAAAGTTCAAATAAAAACTCAAATTCAATTGTGAACATGAGGACAGATCCTATCCGTTGATCGCAGCCAAATTCAAGTCGTTCCTGGAATATGGCTTTGGGGGTATTTTTGTCAGATTGTTCATTTTTCTGTTTTGGTATTCGTATCCTTTCCTTATATCTCGGTATTCTTCTTGATTTTTTCCTAATTTCTCTCATCACGATTGCTTCGTTCCTTAAATATCTCTGATTTCTTGATTGTTTTTCATCTTTCACGATTGCTTCCTTCCTCAAATCATTCATTTTATTCGATTTGTTCTAATTAGGTCGAAAGTCTAGAATTCGTTTGATTCCTGCAAATCTCTGTTTTCTCGATATTTTACTCTGTTTCTATGGATTATGTTGTTGTTGAGAACTCTACACTTTTTGTTGATCAAGCATTCAATTTTATTGATGATTATGATCCTCTTGATGCAAGAAACGGTGAAATTGATTCCTTTTCTATGTTTTCTAGTTTATCGAATGTGGAAGAATCACCGATATGTAAGTTTTGTTTTGTTTAATTGATATTTGTTTCTGTAATACAAATTGATTCATTGTTTTAAGTCTAATGTTGTTTTTTTATTATTTCTTTGTATGTTATTAAATTAGCTATTTTTTCTGTTTTTTATTCTTAGGAATTTTCTTCATGTTGTTTTTGTTATTTATGCAGTTTTAATATGTTTTTTTCTGTTCTATTGTAATCAAAGTGTTATCTATAATCATTTATTCAAAGTGAATATAAAGTAATCAACCTCATTTTATGTGTGTATAGTCATTCTGAATTTAACGTTTAAAATAAACGTTTAAGTTATATTCGTTTTGAATATCTACCTTTATTCAGACTGAATAATTCCATATATTCAGACTGAATAAAGGTAGATATTCAAAACGAATAAATGTTTAAGTTTTATTCCTTTTGAATATTTATCTTCATTAAAACTGAATAAGGTATATATTCAGACTGAATAAAGGTAGATATTCAAAAAGAATAAATGTTTAAGTTTTATTCCTTTTGAATATTTATCTTCATTCAAACTAAATAAGGTATATATTCAGACTGAATAAAGGTAGATATTCAAAAAAAATGTTTTAAGTTTTATTCTTTTTGAATATTTATCTTCATTCAAGCTGAATAAGGTATTATTCAGACTGAATAAAGTTACATATTAAAAAAAAATACTTTATTCAGTCTGAATATTTAAAGTATTTATGTTGAATGCATTATGTTATTTTGTATACATTCTGAATATAATTTTTAATATACTTTATAGATCAAATTCATAGTGGAAGTGAAGATGGGCCTTCTGTTATTGAAGTTGATGGTAGTGAGGGAATGAAGTTTTGGATTCCTGTTGTAGAAGAAGAATTGAAGCCTGTTGTTGGTAAAGTTTTTGAATCATTGGAAAGAGGGATTGAGATGTATAAGAAGTATGCTGCAAAAGCTGGATTTGATGTCAGACTATCTTATTTGAAAAAAATGCATATTCTATGATTGTGTTGAGATATGTTGTATGCAATAGGGCTGGTTTTCTAGATTTTGTCCAGGCGGATACGTTGGATTCGAATAAGAAAAGAAACAGTAACATTCATAGAACTGGTTGTGATGCATGTGTGAAGTTCAAGGTCGTTCCTGGTGGGAGGTTATTTATATTATATGCATTTGAAAAGAAACATAACCATTGTTTGTTTGATGAAGATTCGAAGCACTTGTTGAAAAGTAGTCGGAAATTAGACTATTCTCAGCAAAGGTGGATTCTTAAGATGTCAAATGCAAATATTGGTGCTACACAAGCACATAATATTCTTTGTCAATTGAAGGGTGGGTATGAAATGGTTGGTGGAACTAAGGTTGAGTATAAAAAATTTCAACGGGGTCGTAATTGTTTCATTGGAGATACCGATGCAAATTTATTTGTTAGGAAAATGAATAATAGAAAATTGTATGTGCCAAACTATTCGTTTGAATATAAATGCGATGAAGGTCTGTTGAATTGTGTTTTTTGGGCCGACCAAACAGCTAAACGCAACTTTGAAGAGTTTTGTGACATTGTTTCATTTGATGCAACCTTTCGGACGAATAAGTAAGTATTTGTTTTTTTATTTTATACTTTCTTTTAGTATGTCTTTGTTTTATAACTTATATTAATTATATATGTGTTTTAGGTACTTTATGGTATTTGTCCCATTCATAGAAACTGACAATCACAAGAATTGTGTAACTCTTGGTGTTGGTCTTCTCGATGGTGAAAATATTGAAGCTTACAAATGGTTGCTTCATTCTTTCTTGAAATCTTTTGGCAAGCAACCAAAGTTGATTGTTACAGATCAGTGTCATGTTATTAAGCAAGCTGTTTCTGAAGTCTTTCCAGATTCAAGGCACCAGTTTTGTATGTGGCACATTAGCACAAAATTGCCTTTGAAGGTATTTCTTTATTCATACTGAATAATTTTATTATTCATTTTGAATATTTATATGTATTCATACTGAATAATTGTTCGCATCTTCAAATTTTCATTTTCTATTATCTTTATTCAGATTGAATAGTTAAAGTATTCAGACTGAATAGTGAAAGTATGCAGACTGAATTGTGAAAGTATTTATGTTGATTGCATTATATCTTCTTTGTTTTCAGATTTCTTCCAATATTATTTCAAATACCGATTTCAAGAAAAGGTTTCATGCTCTTATATGGGATGAACACATTGATGCTACTCAATTTGAAGAGAGATGGAAATCTTTAATTGGTGACTTTGATCTTGTTGGCCACAAGTGGTTGTCTTATATGTATGATAATAGGAATAGGTGGATTCCATTATTTTATAGAGATATTCCTATGGCTCGGCTAATGAGAACGACTTCAAGATCTGAGAGTGAAAATTCATTCTTTTCACTATTTTTTCATCATGGTGCAAACCTTATGGCTTTTATTGACTCATTTGATTCTGCTATGGACAAACAACGGAATAATCATAGGTTGCTCAATCATCAGACAAGAACAACCGTACCAAAGTTTAGTACACCACTTCCAATTGAGGTTCATGCTTCTAAGATATATACTCGTGCTGTATTCAGAGATGTTCAGAATGAGATAAATGAATCGGTTTGGTCCTGTTTTCAATCATCTGTGAGTGTCGTAGATGGTTCTGATGTTATTGTTGTTGTTGAGAAGAAGAAGGTTAAACATAAAAAGAAAGATGGTGAATCCAGTTCAAATCTTGAAGCATATGTAAAAGAGTCTGATCACAAGGTTCGTTTCGTTTAGATATTCATAATGATAATCAGTCAATTTTTCTTTTGTATTAATCAGTCTGAATAATAGGTATAGATTAAAAGGTGAAGTTATATTCATACTGAATATGTACCCTTTATTCAGACTGAATAAAGCTGGAGTTAATTGTATGTTAATTTTAACTTATTATTCATTGTGAATAATGAAGTTATTTGAATTTATTTGCAGGTTGTGCATAATAAGACCACTGGTTCTTTGGATTGTAGCTGCTTGTTTTACCATCATTATGGTTTGCTATGTCGTCATATTTTTTGTGTATTAAAGAATATGTGCATTGAAGATATACCTTTGCAATATATAGTGAAGCGTTGGAGAAAAGACCTCATTTCTTCTGAATTGTTGAAGAAACGTCATTGGGTTGGAGAAAGAAACGAGCGTCGTGAGAAACTCGAAAATGATGCTCAAACTGCCTTTGATTACTGCATTGGTCTAGTAGTTGATGATATGGACAAGCTTGAAGACTTTGTTTTGAAAATTCAAGAGTTGAAGAATAATTTGGAGGCTAGTGGATGTAGTGTTCCTCATCGCAGTACCGAAGAGGTGATGGAGTCGTTGCTTGGCGTGTCAAAACCAGGAGTTGTTGATATTCATAATCCTAAACCGATAAGAAACAAAGGTTGTGGTACGGGCAAGAGGTTGAAGAGTAGTAGAGAAAAAGCAATTGAAAAGAGTAAAAAGGCAAAGAGATTGTGTAGGTTGTGTAATAATTTGTCTAACCATGACTCACGCAATTGCCCATCGAGAAATGATGTTAGTAAGTAGAGCTTTTTTAGTTTGTAATAGTGGTAGTTTCCATTTTTTATTCATTTTGAATATTGATCAATAAAACAATTCATATGATGATTTTTTTGAATTTCAATAATATTTTTGACATACCTTTTTTTATTCACTATGTATGAAATATATTTATAAACCATTAATAAAATGCAATATGCAGTACAAATTATATTCAGTTTGGATATTAAACATTTATTCAAAGTGAATAAAATTACATGTTTTTACAAAATGAAATATTCAGACTGAATAAAGGTATATATTCAGTATGAATATCACCCCTCACAACCATCTTAACAAAGTTTTAACAATATAATCAATTACAGTTTTTATTTTTTAGTATTCAGTCTAAATATAACTAAAAGTTTTTAGCTAAAAGGTTTATTCAGTGTGAATAAAATTTTAGTCATATTCACTTTGGATATTAACTATTATTCATAGTGAACAAAATTACATGTTTTTTCACTATTAAAGTAATAGATATATTTACCATGAATAAAAGGCAATATGTATTATTATGAATGAAAGCAATATATATTATTCTTTAAGAAATAAATCAAACAAAACCAACATCAACATTGTTAATTTGTACAAACCATCAAAACAACAATTTTTTAATTTGTTCCAATTTGTAACACCCTCAAATTTGGAACGAACAACTAACTTTAAAATTCAATAAAATAACCAAAATAGATAAATCTTTTCTACAATTCCTTCATCAAAATACCTCGGAATTAAAACATCATAATTTCTACAGTTAATAACTTAAAACGGGCGTCACTTAACACAACACAAGTTGCTAGTCCAAACAAATGCGGAATACTTCACTAATCAAGTCATCTCTCGTGCACTCTACTAGCACTCGCCACTTCACAATGTAGCTAGAGCTACCCCAACCTGAGCTTGTTGCACATGCCGACAAATAAAAAGGGTTAGGCTTACGCCTAGTGAGTTCAAGCATATTATCATGACTATATAAAATCATAAATCGGAAATTAGTAGCTTTAGTCATGATTCAATAAATCTTTAATGAAAGTTTACGACAAAGGTTATCATTTCCAAATAGTTCCCAAATATGACATAAATGACTCATTTTCCAACGCACCCAAAATCCATGGGAATCCTCCCCAAAAGTGTAAAGCGTTTTCCAAAAATGAGTTACGAATCCCAACCCACTCAAATACGTTCGTAAATCTAGTTTTAGGCAAAACCTTCAAATACGGTTGACAATACATACTCAACCCGTGAGACATGGAAACCATCCATTTACATATAATCTTTCATTGGAAACATAATACGAAGCAAAACTTACGCAAACGTAAAATGTATTAAAATCCAAATACCATAAAATAAAACTCCAGCAGTTAAAACATCCAATAAGAATGTAACATAAATCCACCCATCAGTCATGGAAAACAATCCATATGCATGTAATATAACCTCAACAATGTGAATAGATAAAATACCCGAAATCAACACCTTTCGGTGACGGGGGAGACCCGATCTCATCGAGTGTGGCAAACACATAAATTAAACCACGATTAAATAAATGTAGGTAAGCTTCTTGGATGTGGAAAACGGATGACATCAACCATACTAGGTCTTTAGTCAATCCTTGGCATCAATCATACTAGATCTTTAGCCCATCTTAGACATCAACCATACTAGGTCTTTAGTCCATCTCAGACATCAACCATACTAGGTCTTTAGTCCGTCTTTGGCATCAACCATACTAGGTCTTTAGCCCCTCTTAGACATCAACCATACTAGGTCTTTAGTCCAAGCCCTCAAGTTCAACCATACTAGGTCTTTACCTTGGAAAACCCACCATCCAAAACAAGCTTACTTAACTTAAAAATTCATACATGACCTCAAAAGAATAACTAATGCATTCAAATCATGTAAACTCCAAATATGATGCAATTCATGCAACTCAAACCCCAAGCCCACGTCGAGCTTATAAAAAAATCGGGCGAATGCCCTCGAGACTCAACCGAGTCCAAAACCGAGCCCTCTGCTCAAAAGATCTAATGATCATTTATCAATATCAATTCATGCAAATGAAATGCATCTAACTCACATCATGCAACACACGCTCCGAGGCATGATAATCTCACAACCCCTTCATTGCCACCTTCCCAATGAAGTCAAATCATATATGCATCTATATGTACACGTATATGCAACTCTTTTATTACTTGACAATGCATATAACTCACTAAGGTTCATTAGTCCCAAAGGTACTAAGAATAAATCATCAAACGGTCTTCACACATAAGACCAACACTTAAACCAACACGTATTCGAATAAAATTCAATTAAGCATATAACACATCTAAGACTCCATCTCGAGTCACTAAAACCGGCAAACACTCAAAAGACTCATTTGAGTATAAATCAAGCCTTTAAGGCCAAAATAAATGTTTGGTTAAATACGTGTCACTCACACGGTTACGTAAACCCAAATGCATCGTTACCCAAAATCTTTATCTTTTAATTCCTCAATAGGCCATCGGCCCCAAAATAAAGGTTTACAACTCTTAAAACATTCACATGGTCGGATTGACCAAAATAAAGGTTTACAACTCTTAAAACATTCACACTTTAAAATGTGCCACATCATAGTTATCACATAATTACAAAACACTAAAAGTGTATTTTGACCAAATAACCTTCACTTATGCAATAAATTAACAAAACCTCTTTCACTCGTGATTTATTCATCAATCACTCAAAATCCCCAAATGTGGGTGTTTTTACAGGATTTGTAAAGTTCAACACTTTGATTAAATCAAAACCCACTAATTAACTCAACAAGTGATAATTTCATATAAAGCACACAAATACTTTAAAAGAAACATTTTGGCATGTACAAAGTTTTCACAAAACAACTTGAACTCACCTTGCTAGATTTAGGCTAAATCTAGATTTTTTCCCAAACGTAAGCTCCCTTGAAGAACTTGAATCCTCAAGCCCAAAACTTCCAAAAACCTAGATCCACAAGTTTCCAACCATAAATAATCATCCCCAAACACTTATATATGTTTCCCCTAACATAAAACATCCAAAAATCACCAAAACACCAAAACCCTAACTTCTTAGATGAAGAAAAGTGAGAAGTTTACCTCAACCACCACCAAATACTCTTGTATCATTCATCATACTTCAAAACTCTTTCTATATCCTTGAAGATCTCTCAAAAACGAAACCGTAGCAACTTGAATCATCAAAATCGGAGTTGGGATGCAAAAGTTATGAAGGTTTGAAGTATGAGGCTGAAATTCGCGTCTTAATACACCAGACCATTCCCGCGGTTTGTCCCGCGACTTTGAAGTCGCATGGAAAGCCGCGCGGCTCTTTGTTGGGTCGGTCGGTCGGATACTGTTTCGTCCATAACTTCTTCGTTATAGCTCCGTTTTCGCTCCGGAAAGAACCGTTGGACTCGTATTCGAATTCCCCATCCAACAAGACCATAAAATCTAGGATTTAACCCCAAAACCTATTTTTCATATTTTTCTTAAAGATCGGTTCCACACTGATTCGACATTGGACCTATCTGGAAATTACGGGTGTTACAATCCTCCCAACCTTAGGACGATTTCGTCCTTGAAATCTACATCCTTTACAATCCAAAGCCAACCGACTTACTGTCGACCATTAATCATCAATTCCTAACTGGAATCTAAATTCCCACACACAGTCTTATAAGGACGAATCCTCGAATAATTTCTTACCAACAAAACTCCTTCAAGTACACGTTACTTGACCGTAACAACATTCTAACCACTGGGATAACTCCTAGTTAGACGACTCCGGTTGTCTCCCAACCTTAGATGTTCCATACTTCCCAATCATACTACATTTACACGTTCTTAACTTTTCTCTCCAATTCAACCCGACGTGTAATCACTACCAACATCAACCAAAACTTCAGAATCCTCAACTGTAATAACCAGGTATTTTATCTAAGTTAAATTTAGAATTTTAATAGGTTTTTATGTTAATATTTTATGGAGTTAGGAGTTAAGGGGATAAGTTTTAATTATAATTTGAAAGATAAGGGGTATTTATTGTCTAGTAAGATAAGCCTAGGGTTTGTTTGGGCTATTTTTGTCAAACCTTCCCCCCACCGCCTCTTTTCCACCTCATGTACAGGAGGTGTCAATTTTTAACACTTATAGCAAAAGTGTGAGTGTGTGTTTGTGTGGTGTATTCGGTTGAGAGAGGGAGATCGAGAGAAAGGTTAAAGGAAAGAATAAGTTATTTGAAGTGGTTCTAGGAACAATCTGAAGTAATTAAGGTAAGCAATCCATACCTTTTATATGTTTTAATTTCTCAAAGTGTTCTTGAAATTACTAGTTTAAGTTATTGATGGGTTTTGTTAAAAATGGATGTTTTGGGAGGTTTAAGCTTAAAGTTAGGATGTATACTTAGTCTTAAACATATATGCATCTTTATAGCAACGTGCATAGCTTAAAAGTACAAATTATGGGTTTTAGGATGAAACAGTGAAATGTGACATTCATCGAAGTCGCAATAGAGGACTGCGACATTCAACGAAGTCGCAATGGTCGATTTCGACTTGGGCTTGAAGTCGCAATGGTCGATTGCGACTTGGATTGGAATCGCAGTAGTTGATTGCGATTTGGGTTTGGAATCGCAGTAGTTGATTGCGATTTGGGTTTGGAATCGCAGTAGTTGATTGCGACTTAGGATGGAGTCGCAATAGTGGGTTGCGATTTCGGGGTGAAGTCGCAGTAAGAGGTTGCGACTTTGTACTGTTCATCACGGTTGCGACTTGTACTGTTCATTGCGATTTCATGATATTTTGGGTTGCGACTTAAGTTGAGAATTTTGTAAAGTTTAAGTGTTAAAAGAGATATTTGGTACTTATGATTTCAGATTCAGTGAAGGGTGGAAATACGTGATCTTAACTTGGGAAAGCTTTTGTGATAAACATTTCAGGTGAGTTTTACGTTAAAAAGTATTTTACTGGAATACATTACGTGAATAATAAATATTTGATATGTGGTATGAATATGTCATACGTGGGTGATTATAATATATTGAGATATTATAATTACGTGAGTATTATATAAGAATATAATACGTGGCCGGGCTTTGGACCGGTGTGTTAAATTGGCTCGCAACCAATTGATATTGGCCATTGGTGGAGGAATAAGGGGAATGAGACAGGTATGTTGTGTAAATTGTATTTGGTATTAATTTACGTGTGATGTATGTGTATTTATATAAAGAGTGTTTATATATAAATGAATTTTTAATGATTTCCAAATGTCAGGGATTTAATCAATAGACCCTTAGGTCTAACCCTCATTTTTGTATTTAAAAATCTGTATTCCAGGTGGTGGTACCAGTAAGAGTAAATGATTAGATTACTTGGAGGATAGCTATGTGGAATGATGATCATTATGAAGTTGATGATACTTTTGTACTTAAATTTCAGTTATTAGCTATTATCAGACCTAAATGAGATCAAGTTTGTACTGAATTTTATATTGGTTAGATCAGACTTTGGGACCAAATGTGTAATGTGAATGATTTTGTTGAAACTCTGTTATGAATTGTATGTTATATGTATATTTGTTTTGCGGGATGTTACAGATGGTATCAGAGCCCTAGTTTAAGGGATTTAGGTATTAGTATCTGTACCTAGACTTAAACTGCATGTGAAGTAGGATGTCCCTATTAATTTAGAACCTGGGGATATTAAGTATAAAAGGTAAAAAGGAACATCATGTAAGGTAATTTCAAATTACACCAGGCCAGTGTAATTATGATCTTACAGGTACATGTTTGAACTGGAATATCTTATTATATGGGGTATGTGCTTATGTGTATATTAACTTTGTTTGAATCCACAGAATGTCGAGTGGCACCAGACAAGGGAATCAGGGAAGAGGAAGAAATACTAGTGGAGAGAATCCACCATTAGGAACAGGGGGAAGAGGAGGAGATCGTGGTAGAGGTAGGACCGGAAGAGGAACAGGAGGCCGAACTGGAGGTAGAACACAACAGCATGGTACAGAGTTTGTTACACGAGACGATCTGACTACTGAAATGGGAAGATTACAGGATAGCATACAAGCCATGTTTGAACGTAATCGTCTTAATGAAACTGAAAGACCAGATCCGGAACATGAAGTGGAGATACCACTTACCTCTACTGTTCTACCAGGGATGAAAAGGTGCGATTATAAAATGTTTCTTAGTTGTAAGCCCCCTACATACTCAGGAGATCGGGATCCGGTAAAGGCGATGAGATGGCTGAAGGAAATAGAGGCCATCTTCAAGACGTGTAAATGTGCTGAAGAAGACAAAGTGCTTTATGGAGCTGCGATGCTGAAAGGGGATGCTCTGTATTGGTGGGATGCTCATACAGAATCGAGAGGAGCGGATGTATATACTACTTTTTCATGGGAGGAATTCGTGTTAGCTTTCACAACGCACTTCTGTCCACAAGCCGCTGTCAGACAGTTAGAAGAAGAATTCATGAATCTACAACAAGGAAATCTGTCGGTTAGAGATTATACTGCACGATTTTTGGAGAAGTCTCGTTTTGCAGGATATTATGTTGCTACAGATAAGATGAAGATGGAGAGGTTTATTTATGGGTTGAATTCCGAGGTTCGAAGATTGGTGACTGCCACAGGGCCAAATACTTTTACAGCTGCGGTGGATGCTGCCGAGAATGTGGAAAGAGATAATAAAAGAGATACTGGCGATAAGAGCTTAGGAAAAAGAAAATGGGAAGGACCACCACAGGATTCGAGGAAACCTAGATTTCAGAGGTTTGACAACCGTCCGTCATTTCGACCAACAGAAAGACCATGTTCAAAGTGTAATCGTTACCATCAGGGAAATTGCCAAGTAGAGTCGCGGGTTTGCTTTAAATGTGGGAAAACGGGTCATGTTGTTAAAGACTGCCGAGTAACACGGTTTTGCTTTTTGTGCAACTCTCCGGATCACCTCCAATCAGACTGTCCGCGAGGTAGAATACAATCAGGGGGTACATCGGGGAAACCGGCCATTACGAGACCAGTAGTTCCAAGAATAGAACCGCCGAGAACGAGGGGTCGTACGTTCCAAATGACAGCTAAAGAGGCGGAGGAAACTCCTGATGTGGTCACATGTACATTTTTCATAAACTCCACGCGTGCAAAAGTGTTATTTGATTCCGGTGCAAACCGATCTTTTGTGTCTCCCTCCTTTGCTGCTCACATGCATTTAGAGCCTAAAATGTTAAAACATGCTTTATTAGTAGACACTGCAAATGATAACCAAGTGGCAGTTAAAGAGGTTTTTGATCGTTGTATGATAAACATAGAGGGGTGTGGAGTACCGATACAACTATTCCCAATAGCTTTAATTGAATTTGATGTGGTAGTAGGAATGGATTGGTTAGCTGAGAATCAGGCTAACATAGTTTGTGATAAGAAAATAATCAATGTTGTTTTACCTGATAAGATATCAGTAGTGATATATGGAGATCGAAAGAATCATCAGTCCAGTCTTATATCTATGATAAAAGCCCGTAAATGTGTCAATAAGGGTTGTTCTAGTTATCTAGCTTATGTGATAGATAGTAGGCCTGAAAAGATTAAGCTGGAAGACATTTCTATCGTTAGTGAATACCCAGAAGTTTTTCCTGAAGACTTGAATAGTCTTCCTCCTGTTAGGCAAGTAGAATTTGGTATAGACTTGGTACCTGGAGCCAATCCCATCGCTCGTGCGCCGTACAGATTAGCACCACCAGAAATGAAAGAAATGATGTCACAGCTTCAAGATTTATCTGATAAGGGTTTCATCAGACCCAGCTCATCGCCATGGGGTGCACCAGTTTTATTTGTGAAGAAGAAAGACGGTTCAATGAGAATGTGTATCGATTATCGGGAGCTGAACAAGCGCACGATCAAGAACAAGTATCCACTCCCAAGAATTGATGATCTTTTTGATCAATTAGTTGGAGCATGTTACTTCTCCAAGATTGATCTCAGATCTGGCTACCATCAGTTGAAGGTTAAGGAGGAGGATGTTTTAAAGACTGCCTTTCGCACGAGATACGACCACTACGAATTTTTAGTAATGCCTTTCGGATTGACGAACGCTCCAGCCGCTTTTATGGATCTAATGAATCGGGTATGTAAGCCTTATCTCGATAAATTTGTCATTGTGTTTATCGATGATATACTTATTTATTCCCGATCCAAAGAGGATCATGCGCAACATCTTCGTTTGATTTTGGAATTATTGAAGAAAGAAAAGTTGTACGCTAAGTTCTCCAAATGTGAATTCTGGTTACGGGAAGTTCAGTTTTTGGGTCATGTAGTTTCAGAGAAGGGTATACAAGTTGATCCAGCGAAAGTGGAAGCAATTGAAAGATGGGAACCGCCGAAGACGGCAACCGAAGTACGCAGTTTTCTGGGTCTAGCTGGATACTATCGGAAGTTCATAAAAGACTTTTCTCGAATCGCGACGCCATTGACTAAGTTAACTCGGAAGAATTTAAAATTTGAATGGAAAGCAGAACAAGATGAGGCATTCAGAATATTGAAAGAGAAACTCTGCAGCGCGCCGATATTAGCATTGCCAGAAGGTTCTGATGATTTTGTGGTCTACAGTGATGCTTCTAAGTTGGGATTGGGATGTGTACTCATGCAACGTGGGAAGGTGATTGCCTATGCTTCGCGTCAATTAAAGGATCACGAAAGACAATATCCTACCCATGATATGGAACTAGCAGCAGTTGTTTTTGCCTTGAAGATTTGGAGACATTATCTTTATGGTTCTAAATGTCAAATTTTCACGGACCACAAGAGTCTCCAACATCTTTTCGATCAAAAAGAACTGAATATGAGACAAAGAAGATGGTTGGAATTGGTAAATGATTATGATTGTGAAATTCTATATCACCCAGGGAAAGCGAACGTAGTGGCAGATGCGTTAAGTCGACAAGAAAGAAGCGGAACAATAAAAGCTATATCGTTACGAGCTGAGCTCCTTCCTAATATCTTTGATGAAGTGTTGAAATGCCAAATAGATGCTTATCAAGAGGAAAGTTTGAAGTCAGAATGGTTGGTTGGGATATCGGCATTGCTTGGGAAAGATGACCGTGGGCTGTTGTGTATGGGAAACAGAATTTGGGTACCTCGTTTGGGTGGATTACGGGATCGTGTACTACAAGAAGCTCATCAATCTCGATTTTCTATTCATCCAGGTACGAATAAAATGTATAGAGATTTGAAACAATTCTATTGGTGGCCGGGAATGAAGAGAAGTGTTGCTAAGTATGTGGAAGATTGCACTACCTGCAAGAAAGTAAAGATTGAGCATCAGAAACCGTTTGGTCAGTTACAACGACTAGATATACCAATGTGGAAATGGGATCAAATCACTACTGATTTCATTACCAAATTGCCAAGAACTTCAAAGGGATTCGATTCTATTTGGGTGATTGTGGATAGGTTGACGAAGTCTGCTCATTTCTTGCCGATAAAAGAAACTGATTCTTTGGAACGTTTAGCTAAGTTGTATATTAATGAAATAGTAACTCGACAAGGAATTCCAATCTCGATTATTTCCGATCGAGATAGTCGTTTTACTTCTAGGTTTTGGAGAAGCTTTCAAAAAGAGATGGGAACGCGGATAAAGTTGAGCACAGCATATCATCCACAGACTGATGGGCAGAGTGAAAGAACAATCCAGACTTTAGAAGATATGCTCCGGGCTTGTATAGTTGATTTTGGGGGATCATGGGATAAACATCTACCTTTGATAGAATTCGCCTACAACAACAGTTATCATTCTAGCATCCAGGCGGCACCGTTTGAGGTATTGTATGGTAGAAAATGCCGAACGCCTTTATGTTGGAATGAAGTGGGGAAGAAGCAATTGGCAGGGCCAGAAATAGTACAGTTGACGGCAGATAAGATTACTCAGATTCGGGATAGATTGAAAACGGCACAAGACGGACAGAAAAGTTATGCAGATCGACGCTGGAAACCTTTAGAATTTCAGGTTGGGGATTTTGTGATGTTAAAAGTTTCGCCTTGGAAAGGAGTCATACGTTTTGGGAAGCAAGGTAAACTCAGTCCGCGTTATATTGGGCCATTTGAAATTACGGAAAGAATTGGTGAAGTAGCTTACAGATTGAATCTTCCGCCAGAATTAAGCAGGATTCACAACGCAGAAGCTATAATTGATCATAAGGTTAAAGTATTAAGGAATAAAGAAATTAGGCAGGTAAAGGTTCAGTGGAAACATCATCGAGGTCAGGATGCGACATGGGAATCAGAAGCGGAAATGAGAGCCAAATACCCTCATCTGTTCTCTTAACTGAATTCCGGGACGGAATTCTTTTAAGGGGGAGATGTTGTAATAACCAGGTATTTTATCTAAGTTAAATTTAGAATTTTAATAGGTTTTTATGTTAATATTTTATGGAGTTAGGAGTTAAGGGGATAAGTTTTAATTATAATTTGAAAGATAAGGGGTATTTATTGTCTAGTAAGATAAGCCTAGGGTTTGTTTGGGCTATTTTTGTCAAACCTTTCCCCCACCGCCTCTTTTCCACCTCATGTACAGGAGGTGTCAATTTTTAACACTTATAGCAAAAGTGTGAGTGTGTGTTTGTGTGGTGTATTCGGTTGAGAGAGGGAGATCGAGAGAAAGGTTAAAGGAAAGAAGAAGTTATTTGAAGTGGTTCTAGGAACAATCTGAAGTAATTAAGGTAAGCAATCCATACCTTTTATATGTTTTAATTTCTCAAAGTGTTCTTGAAATTACTAGTTTAAGTTATTGGTGGGTTTTGTTAAAAATGGATGTTTTGGGAGGTTTAAGCTTAAAGTTAGGATGTATACTTAGTCTTAAACACATCTGCATCTTTATAGCAACATGCATAGCTTAAAAGTACAAATTCTGGGTTTTAGGATGAAACAGTGAAATGTGACATTCATCGAAGTCGCAATAGAGGACTGCGACATTCAACGAAGTCGCAATGGTCGATTGCGACTTGGGCTTGAAGTCGCAATGGTCGATTGCGACTTGGATTGGAATCGCAGTAGTTGATTGCGATTTGGGTTTGGAATCGCAGTAGTTGATTGCGATTTGGGTTTGGAATCGCAGTAGTTGATTGCGACTTAGGATGGAGTCGCAATAGTGGGTTGCGATTTCGGGGTGAAGTCGCAGTAAGAGGTTGCGACTTTGTACTGTTCATCACGGTTGCGACTTGTACTGTTCATTGCGATTTCATGATATTTTGGGTTGCGACTTAAGTTGAGAATTTTGTAAAGTTTAAGTGTTAAAAGAGATATTTGGTACTTATGATTTCAGATTCAGTGAAGGGTGGAAATACGTGATCTTAACTTGGGAAAGCTTTTGTGATAAACATTTCAGGTGAGTTTTACGTTAAAAAGTATTTTACTGGAATACATTACGTGAATAATAAATATTTGATATGTGGTATGAATATGTCATACGTGGGTGATTATAATATATTGAGATATTATAATTACGTGAGTATTATATAAGAATATAATACGTGGCCGGGCTTTGGACCGGTGTGTTAAATTGGCTCGCAACCAATTGATATTGGCCATTGGTGGAGGAATAAGGGGAATGAGACAGGTATGTTGTGTAAATTGTATTTGGTATTAATTTACGTGTGATGTATGTGTATTTATATAAAGAGTGTTTATATATAAATGAATTTTTAATGATTTCCAAATGTCAGGGATTTACTCACTAGACCCTTAGGTCTAACCCTCATTTTTGTTTTTAAAAATCTGTATTCCAGGTGGTGGTACCAGTAAGAGTAAATGATTAGATTACTTGGAGGATAGCTATGTGGAATGATGATCATTATGAAGTTGATGATACTTTTGTACTTAAATTTCAGTTATTAGCTATTATCAGACCTAAATGAGATCAAGTTTGTACTGAATTTTATATTGGTTAGATCAGACTTTGGGACCAAATGTGTAATGTGAATGATTTTGTTGAAACTCTGTTATGAATTGTATGTTATATGTATATTTGTTTTGCGGGATGTTACATCAACTAATCCCGCTAATGGACTAGTATTTACTCTCAGCGGATCCCACCAATTTTAACACCAACGGTCATCACTGACCCATCAGCTACACAATCCCAAGGATGTGTCCAATTATCAAACATCAAGTTGACAGCTTCTCTTACCACGCAAGGAAAGTCATTTCCCTAAATCCTCTTATCACAAAAGAGCATCTTAAGATTACTACTACCATTACCATCATTCTTTTAAAATCGGCTACAATCCCCCGATTACACTAAAGGTGCTTGGCCTCAAGCCCAAAAGTCGATACCTAAATATATCACCTACCTCAAATAGGTTACCGCACATGTATTCTCTTAATTACAAAGGCCATCATCCCTTAACCGATACCATTCAGTCTACGGTATTATCACACGTGAAATACTCAAGCTTCCACCGTCGAAGTGCTACACGCATTTACTCTTAACCGGGTTACTTACCCTTTCTAAGGTCCTAACGAGTTCAAGGTTTTCAAGTGCGTTATTCCATAAATATGCCACTCAACAAAGCCTTTCACAAAAAAAATCTCAACACAAAGATTTTCACGTCACATAAATCGTACGCATAGAAAACTACTATCAAATCGGTAGTTACGCAAAATGGACACGCTCGTCCCACATATGAAAATCATGTTGAAAATTATTTCATTGCAGTTCAGTTTTCCCAAAAAACGCAAAAGCAAAATAAACAATTTCTTTAAAGTGGACGCCACGGTTCTAGTATGGATTGACTCACGACAGGCATGTAAAGTGACTGCTCGACCTTAAACGGGGTGCAACACAAGGTGTGCACGTATTTCAAAAGAGTCCAAACGACATTTGACTCCAAATTCTTTTCTGACCATAAAATCGTATGGGACCAGGTTTCCCCAACACATTTTGCGCGCGTCAGTTTATTATACAAAAACAAGGAAACAATTCCTACTTACACCTCAGTCAAAACTCAAAACGACTTGTGCAATTCCCCTATTTAAAACAAACTCATACGTTTCCATTACTTGAAAACATCGACTAAAACATCATAAAACCTCACATTGGGGTAGGCATGCAAGCTTGTAACATTTCCATTAGAAATTTTCTTGAAACGAAATAACATGCATCAAATGGTTCGTGACCAGATTTCAAGAGATGAAACTCTTTAAATCAATTTCCCAAAATTCCTCATTCGGTCCTATAATGACATTTGAATAAAACGTTTTCCGGCAAAACTTGCACACAACAATGCGTTTGTCTAAAACATACGAGGAAAGAAGTGTTAATAATTTGTTGACACCAAAAAGGGTTCAAACCTATTTTCAAATCTCAAATTGCACCCACGGTGCGCATCAATGTTCAAAACATAAGAATTCCACGCATCTTAATTTTATACAAACAAGTTTTCTAAAATCTTTATCACAAAGCACTTTCCTCAAAATTCCGTACTTGGAACATAAAACGTCGAAACGTCATTGCTTAAAATGTATTTGTCAAAATATTTAAAATACACATTTTCTCCAAACCAAAAAGTTTTCAATTTTCCAAAAAATATTCGGCAAATCAAAATTGACCAATGTCAACGACTCATACATTTGTGTTTTTCAAATATCACGTATTGTAAACCATCTGTGATCCTCGCACCTCTAAAACATGCTTTGACCAAATGGTCTCTCATTTAAACAAGGAGTTAATAAAACATTTTCATGCACGTCTCGTTTAGCAAAGTGTCGAGAAAACAATGGTTACCAAGCTATGCATACCCCTAAGTCGATATAACACATTTTACATAAAAATGCTAATAAAACATTTAACTGACCAAAAGCGCACCAAACAAAGTATTGTGAATCGTCACCAAAAATGTCCTTTCATGCATCACTTAAGCCACGTATAAATCAATCCATACACTGAACTATTTGCAATAAAATACTTACTAACACAAACACTTGAAAGAAAAGTTATGCGACACTAGAATTCCAAACTCATCTTTTCTTAGTCGCCTTATGGCATAAAATTAACTTTTCTCAACAAAACTCAAGTGGGACCAAATGCCCAACATAACTCGTAAACTTTTCACATAAGCAAATAGAGTATGCACATAGTAAAATTATACTCACACGACTCAACATGCCGTAGAACAAAACTCCATGAACCTCAATGGACTCAACGACTCCAAGTCAATAAAACGGCGCTAAACATCATGCTTCCCAAAGCCAAATTGCTATAAGCAAAATCATAAATGAGACGCCAAAATCCCAAAAATTCCCTTCTCGGGTAATACCCCATAAACAACGTTGTTTAACAACTCACATTAAACAAATTCCCAAAATAACTTTACATAGATATTATGGAAGATAGCTTTCCGCCCAAACTCTAACATATGTGGAGGAGATCCAATGTTAAAGTCACAAGCCGTAGTCATTGCCCAACCTCTTAAACATCATAAAAATATGATTATCATTATATCTGAAACCAATGTTGAACAATAATGAAATAAAGCAAAACAAATCCCGGCGGAGTTTGCAACTCTCGCAATAAAATGGTTTCATGCACATTCAAAACCATGATTTGAAATCTTGTGTGTGCTAATCATTTTCTCAAAATTCAAAACACAATCCATATAAGGATTGGAAACACAAGAAATAGTTGATGCAATTTATTTCCAAAATAACTTTGTGCATGACTTAGTCGGCATTCAACGTCTCAACTCATACTCTTCCAAATCTCTCTGGTCCACTATTGTCATCCGGATGCTTTCACCATCTTAAGGTGTGTTGGGAATTACATCAATTAACCTTACGGTTTTTCCTCGAATCAAAATCGGCTCAATAAGCCTATGGTTCTAGTCCAACCATCAATCTTGACCTGAAACGGTCTACTTAAAGCAAATATCATGCTCATCATCACTCCAAGTGACTAATACTAGAATTGTCCATCTATTCCAACGACTACTAGCTTAGAACCTCCTTCACTACCCCAACGATCATCACATGAAAGCAATTCAAGTATGCATATGTACTAGTAGGTTCACAATGACACTGGCCAGGTGTCACTATGAACGCACCGTACATGCTTATCCTTGCTACTCTCAACATGATTCTCGCTTCTAAAAGCTCCATCAACTTCAAAACATCCTATCTTAAAGTGCCTAAAGGTGAATTTCACTCTCATTTACTTAAACAAACGCTAGTTTGAGTCTAGGTATCCAAAATCAACACCTAAATCTCTCAAACTTATGCTCTGATACCAACTTGTAACACCCTCAAATTTGGAACGAACAACTAACTTTAAAATTCAATAAAATAACCAAAATAGATAAATCTTTTCTACAATTCCTTCATCAAAATACCTCGGAATTAAAACATCATAATTTCTACAGTTAATAACTTAAAACGGGCGTCACTTAACACAACACAAGTTGCTAGTCCAAACAAATGCGGAATATTTCACTAATCAAGTCACCTCTCGTGCACTCTACTAGCACTCGCCACTTCACAATGTAGCTAGAGCTACCCCAACCTGAGCCCGTTGCACATGCCGACAAATAAAAAGGGTTAGGCTTACGCCTAGTGAGTTCAAGCATATTATCATGACTATATAAAATCATAAATCGGAAATTAGTAGCTTTAGTCATGATTCAATAAATCTTTAATGAAAGTTTACGACAAAGGTTATCATTTCCAAATAGTTCCCAAATATGACATAAATCACTCATTTTCCAACGCACCCAAAATCCATGCGAATCCTCCCCAAAAGTGTAAAGCGTTTTCCAAAAATGAGTTACGAATCCCAACCCACTCAAATACGTTCGTAAATCTAGTTTTAGGCAAAACATTCAAATACGGTTGACAATACATACTCAACCCGTGAGACATGGAAACCATCCATTTACATATAATCTTTCATTGAAAACATAATACGAAGCAAAACTTACGCAAACGTAAAATGTATTAAAATCCAAATACCATAAAATAAAACTCCAGCAGTTAAAACATCCAATAAGAATGTAACATAAATCCGCCCATCAGTCATGGAAAACAATCCATATGCATGTAATATAACCTCAACAATGTGAATAGATAAAATACCCAAAATCAACACCCTTCGGTGACGGGGGAGACCCGATCTCATCGAGTGTGGCAAACACATAAATTAAACCACGATTAAATAAATGTAGGTAAGCTTCTTGGATGTGAAAAACGGATGACATCAACCATACTAGGTCTTTAGTCAATCCTTGGCATCAATCATACTAGATCTTTAGCCCATCTTAGACATCAACCATACTAGGTCTTTAGTCCATATCAGACATCAACCATACTAGGTCTTTAGTCCGTCTTTGGCATCAACCATACTAGGTCTTTAGCCCCTCTTAGACATCAACCATACTAGGTCTTTAGTCCAAGCCCTCAAGTTCAACCATACTAGGTCTTTACCTTGGAAAACCCACCATCCAAAACAAGCTTACTTAACTTAAAAATTCATACATGACCTCAAAAGAATAACTAATGCATTCAAATCATGTAAACTCCAAATATGATGCAATTCATGCAACTCAAACCCCAAGCCCACGTCGAGCTTATAAAAAAATTGGGCGAATGCCCTCGAGACTCAGCCGAGTCTAAAACCGAGCCCTCTGCTCAAAAGATATAATGATCATTTATCAATATCAATTCATGCAAATGAAATGCATCTAACTCACATCATGCAACACACGCTCCGAGGCATGATAATCTCACAACCCCTTCATTGCCACCTTCCCAATGAAGTCAAATCATATATGCATCTATATGTACACGTATATGCAACTCTTTTATTACTTGACAATGCATATAACTCACTAAGGTTCATTAGTCCCAAAGGTACTAAGAATAAATCATCAAACGGTCTTCACACATAAGACCAACACTTAAACCGGCACGTATTCGAATAAAATACAATTAAGCATATAACACATCTAAGACTCCATCTCGAGTCACTAAAACCGGCAAACACTCAAAAGACTCATTTGAGTATAAATCAAGCCTTTAAGGCCAAAATAAATGTTTGGTTAAATACGTGTCACTCACACGGTTACGTAAACCCAAATGCATCGTTACCCAAAATCTTTATCTTTTAATTCCTCAATAGGCCATCGACCCCAAAATAAAGGTTTACAACTCTTAAAACATTCACATGGTCGGATTGACCAAAATCCCCAACTCACACGTTCACGCTTTAAAATGTGCCACATCATAGTTATCACATAATTACAAAACACTAAAAGTGTATTTTGACCAAATAACCTTCACTTATGCAATAAATTAACAAAACCTCTTTCACTCGTGATTTATTCATCAATCACTCAAAATCCCCAAATGTGGGTGTTTTTACAAGATTTGTAAAGTTCAACACTTTGATTAAATCAAAACCCACTAATTAACTCAACAAGTGATAATTTCATATAAAGCACACAAATACTTTAAAAGAAACATTTTGGCATGTACAAAGTTTTCACAAAGCAACTTGAACTCACCTTGCTAGATTTAGGCTAAATCTAGATTTTTTCCCAAACGTAAGCTACCTTGAAGAACTTGAATCCTCAAGCCCAAAACTTCCAAAAACCTAGATCCACAAGTTTCCAACCATAAATAATCATTCCCAAACACTTATATATGTTTCCCCTAACATAAAACATCCAAAAATCACCAAAACACCAAAACCCTAACTTCTTAGATGAAGAAAAGTGAGAAGTTTACCTCAACCACCACAAAATACTCTTGGATCATTCATCATACTTCAAAACTCTTTCTAGATCCTTGAAGAGCTCTCAAAAACGAAACCGTAGCAACTTGAATCATCAAAATCGGAGTTGGGATGCAAAAGTTATGAAGGTTTGAAGTATGAGGCTGAAATTCGCGTCTTAATACACCAGACCATTCCCGCGGTTTGTCCCGAGACTTTGAAGTCGCGTGGAAAGCCGCGCGGCTCCCTGTTGGGTCGGTCGGTCGGTCGGATACTGTTTCGTCCGTAACTTCTTCGTTATAGCTCCGTTTTCGGTCTGGAAAGAACCGTTGGACTCGTATTCGAATTCCCCATCCAACAAGACCATAAAATCTAGGATTTAACCCCAAAACTTATTTTTCATATTTTTCTTAAAGATCGGTTCCACACTGATTCGACATTGGACCTATCTGGAAATTACGGGTGTTACACAATTCATTTAAAAAAACCATTAAACCAACCAAAAACTACATATATTGTTCAACGAAAAAAAACCCGACATAAGTGTTTTTACATCATCATTCACCAACTAAACCAAATATCATCGTAACCCATCAACCCACCAACTAATTGTTTCAACCCATTCAAACCAAATTAAAACAACCCCTATTGTTCAACTAAATAAACCAACATAATTGTTCTTACATTCATCCACCAAACCAAACGACTGAATTGTTCCAAAGCACCAAAGACATTCAACAACCAAACCAACCGACCGAATAATTGTTCCAAAGCACCAAACAACCAAAACCAAATGTTCAAGAGAACTTACCAGTGTTCATTCAACTTCTTACGCCTAAACAATGGTGCTTAGGCGTTCATCCCTTATTCTCTCTGCATTTTCTTCAATCTCCTTCCTCTTTTCTTTTGGCAACTCCTCAAATGCATGTACTTCCTTCATCACCCACTCCTTTCTCTCATTGATGTCTGATAAAAGCATTTTTGTGACATATTTGTAACGCAGTTTTTTTAACTGCAATTTTTGACCGGGTGACTCTTCCTGCAAACCACAATCCCAATTCTTTACATTCCCTCCCATGAAAGTCTCAATGTGTCTCATCATGAATATAGCACAGTCTATTGTATTTTCTTTTGTCTTCCACTTCATGGCTTCTCGGTTTGGGACTATTCGATTGAATTTGTTTGATCGAGCATCCCCAAGCTTTTCCAGGAACTTCATGAAATTTTTTTGCTGCATTATATACATATCATACTTATTATTCATAATACTAAATAAAATAATTATTATTAAGGTATATTAGATAATACAATATTCTACTTACAACTATTTTTGGAATGTTCCCATATTTTGCTGAATCTGGGACACTGTTGTCTAGAATGTGGGATGCACCATTTTTCAGATCAAAACATAACAGATAAAAATGTGAATGCTTGATAATTTGGAAAAAGACATGCATGAATATTTTAGGTAATGTATTATATGATATATGAAATAAAATTAATTCAAATAATATTTTTAATCTAATTGTTTTGTACCAGTTCAACTTTCTTCAGAACCTCCAATTCTACATTCCCCTTCATGTTCTCAGAAAAGTTTTTGGTGAAGAGCTTTAAATTTTTTTCTAGAATAAATCTCCCCTCGAACATTTCATATGGCTGTTGAAATGAAGAATATGATAATTTAATATTAATATTTATTTGTAATTTGGTTTAAAAGTCTAGTAAACTTACAAAAATCTATGTACTACAGAATAATCTCTTGGGAGAATCATTGCTTCGTAATCTCTCATCTTGATTCAATATCACAGACCAGCTGTCAATGATGTTGGCAAATGGTTCTGACTCTGGAATCATGTTCTCAAACATCACTCTAAAACTGGATTGTCCATCACTTGTAGCGAAGACAACATCCATGTTTAAACTTTAATTAAATATTTAAATGTTTTGTCGAATATGATATGATATGAATTTATATGATTTTCATAATAAATATCAATATTTATTATGATATGAATTTCATTTTGAATATTTTACTTTATTCAAACTAAATAGAAGTTATATTCAAAGTGAATATCACCTTATATTCAAAGTGAATATAAAGTGTTTTTGAATTTGAATATTTACTATTTATTCCGTTTGAATATTTAGTTTTATTCAGACTGAATAGGAGTTATATTCAAGATAAATATAAATTTATTTTCACTTTGAATATATAGTTTTATTAGACTGAATAGAAGCTATATTCAAAGTGAATCTAAATTGATAATGCTAAATTAATAAAAGTTAATAATGTACAATATGTATTAATTTTAAAACTAGCAGTTTATCTTCTTGTAAAGAAAATATCCAACTGCCAACATTGTTTTCTGTTGTTGTTAGATTCCTGGTTGGATCCACTCTCCTTTGAAGGTAAGGTGATTTTAGTTGTTCACCTATTTTTTCTATTATTTTTAACTTCTTCTCAGGGTCATTCACTTATGTTTGTTTTATTCTGATAACAAGTGGCCCTTTCTTGTTGACCACCTCTTCATCCTCAACAGTTTTTTTTTTTGGGTTATGTAATTGTGACATCACTAGAGAATAGGTTGGATTTGAAACTTGGGTCTCACTTTTTTCTATATTCTCCTCCTCATCCTTCTTCTCTTCTGCTTTCTTCTCTTCTTCCTCATTCTTCTTCTCTTCCTCCTGCTTCTCTTCTTCCTTTTCTTCTTCATTCTTTTCCTCTTCAGTCTTCCCTTCTTCATTTTTCTCCTCTTTGCTCTTCTCAACTCCTGCCTTCATGTGATCTTCCCTTTTCTCTTCCTTCTTCTCATCTCCTACCTGCATCTCATCTTCATTCTTGTCTTCATTCTTCTCTCCTTCCCTCTCTTCATCATTCTTCTCTCCTTCATTCTGTTCATCTTTCTTATCTTCATCTTTCTTCTCTTCCTTCTTCTCTTCCTCTTCTGTCTTCTTTATCTCCTTATCCTTTATTTCCATATCAATGTCTGCAAGAACATCCTCTATCAATACTGTAGCTTCAACCTGAATTTGTTCTTCAATTGCTTCTTGGGTTTTTTCATTAGTATCCTTGAAAGCATTATTAATATCTTCTGAATCTACCAAGCCATCCCAATACTGTGTACCATCAGGCCATACTATTTTCTTCATTTCTTTATCATCATTTTTTGATGTTTCCTTTGAAACATCATCGTCTTTCTTCTCTCTTTCTTTCTCATATTTTTTCTCTCCTTCTTCACAAATCTTGTTATCTTCTTTTTCTTTGTCTTCAGAAACGGTTGCTTCTTTTGTCCCTTCTTCCATCGATATCACATTCTTTTCAAATGTCGGCTCCTCCTCAACAATAACTTCTGATTTGATGAAAAATGATCTCTCGTAACTTGCTTTCCATTCAGTCAAAGAACTATCTTCTGGATACAACATGATTGCTTTATTCAAGTTGTATTCAATTTCTGCTTTGTTTGCAATAAGTTCTTCTAAGCCTTGATCAAGCATCTTCAGAAACTCCTGTTTATTTTTGACAGAGATTTTAGTTATACAACTAAGTAACTTAATTCAAAAGTATATATATATTTGTACCTTGGCTGTCTTTTTGTTCTTTGAGTTTTCATCCCTATCTTCTCTTTCTTCATAATCTTTTGCCAATTCACCTCTACAAAAACCTGCATTGCTTATCTCCATCTTCTCTCTTGTCTTCATTCTTTCTTGTTGGACAACCTAAGGGGGGGGGGGGGGGGGGGTAAGGTTGTATTTAAAACTTTTACTTTCAAAAATCCTTTTATAAAAAATATCTTAATAATGTAAATACAACAGAGTATATGAAAACACAACAGATACGTATAAATACAGGATAGTATAAATACAGTAAATAAAGCAGAGTATATATACAATAATTATATAAACAGATATAATTAAATGCACAGCGGAAATATAAAGAGATAAGGGATAGAGATACTTGACACGGAGATTTAGTGATTTACCACAACTTGGTAAACCACCAGTCGAGACACTTCCCGACACGATCCAATAAACGTATTCTTTACGGTAGAATACAAACCAAATACAAAGGAAAGCAATAGGCTCTCAAGCTTCAGCAAATTGAGATATACAGGATCACACACCCGTTATTCAAACACTTACAAGAGGAGTATAACTCACAATGGTAATCACTCTTGTATAATATTTATCACTTGGATATTTTATAAAAACGTTTTATAAAATAAATATGTAGTGATAATATGTAGTATGGAATATTAGTTGGGAGAGATCAGATGAGGAGATGGCTGTTGGTTTGTATCTGTATTGTCTATATTTTCTTCTCCACCATCGCATGCATTATATAGCAACTCTTCCAACGGAAACAATGCATCCGCGGTATACCGCCAAAAGCACGCGGTATACCGTGCAGTAATAAAAGTACTTTTGCAGAAGAGAAAGTCAACCCTGCAAAACAAACGTAAACTTGTACCCGCGGTATACCGGCTAAACATCGCGGTATACCGCCCAACTGTACCCGCGGTATACCTGCTAAACACCGCGGTATACCGCCCAGACAAAAGTACGACCAATCAATCAGAGATCTACAGTAAGCCGCCGCGGTATACCTGCTGAACCTCGCGGTATACCTGCGTCAGAAAAGGACAGTTTCTCAAAAACCTTATTTAATTAAAATCATTTATTGGGTTTTTAAAAATATCCAAGTGGTATATTATTTTAGGGTGTTTATCATTATAAATTATAAACACTAATGACAACGTAAATCTTCCGTCTTGAACTCTTCAGATAAAATCTTCGTGTTCTTCAAGAACTGTACACTTGGATTGGATTGTTAGATAAACAATAATACGGTGTGTTTGTAATCATCAAAATAAATATATATAGATATATAGAGATGTGGTACACTTGCACCAACAATCTCCCCCTTTTTGATGATGACAAACACAACCGCTAAGCATGAGCATATGCGGTTTCTCTCCCCCGTTTGTCGAAACAAAAAGGGTCAAGAAAGACGGTATGCTTCCCCTCGAGAGATGCTCCCCCTCAAAATATGCATATATTTGAGAGAGCATAATCTCATGGTTAAAAGATAAAAAGCTCCCCCTCAAAAAAATAACGATTTATAAAATTTGAGGGACAATAAAATATGCATAAAAAAGCATATAATAGACATAAAACAAAATAACCAAAAAGAAACACTTGCACCAAAAAAAAGGATCTTAAGGCTTCGATTTTTCGGTTAATTTTATGTGAGCAAGAAATTACCACGTATTATGACCTCGTCAGGGAACACGTATTATGTCCTCGTCAGGAAACACGTATTATATCCTCGCCAGGAAACACGTATTGAAGGCAAAGAAAATTTTTCGTGGTACCCTTTTC
This sequence comes from Saussurea involucrata, assembly GCA_033807775.1. Lineage (NCBI taxonomy): Eukaryota > Viridiplantae > Streptophyta > Magnoliopsida > Asterales > Asteraceae > Saussurea > Saussurea involucrata. The sequence goes on from CM066314.1 coordinate 14,727,575, forward strand.
TTATGGGTCCTTTTAACAGTTAGTATAAAACATAAACTGCAAAAAAAATTAAAATATGTTGTCGACATAAAATAAAACAAGACAACATACAATCCACAAAATTTGTTTAAAACCACAAACGCATCCCACCGGGATTGTCAACATTAAACATTCCTTTCGGAATCCATTTTCTAACCATTTTTATTTTACGATCGTATTTATCATAGACGTAAAATGAAGCATGCAAATTTACATTATTCTTTGGTCTAGAAAATTTGCTATTATACATGCAAGCATACGGTTTCCTCGGCATATAATTCACATTATTCATTTTGGATACATACGGAGGTTTTTGCACATAAGGTTTTCTCGTTTCAACTTTAGGTGGTTCAAAACACCTTTTAATTTGAATACACGAGCACGTATCAATACATGTATTAGAACCAATGCCTTTTCTACAATTAATGCGATTAGACATATTTAGCATTTTTAACACTTTATCATTGCTATTTTGAAATGCATTAGCTAACAGATTATCTTTTTCATATAAATCGCATTTAGCTTTTAAACATGCATTATCATTTTCAAGTATATCGCATTTTGTACATAAAATATTTTCACATGTTCTTTTCTCTAAACATGCAATTTTATCATTTAAGACAATGCAAGATTTGCAAACAATATTTTCGCATGCTTTCTTTTCTAAAGTGATAACTTTATCATTTAACTCATTTTTGATTTTATTATCACATGCAATGGTTTGTTTACAATTATTCAACTCATTTTGACATAATAATAATTCTTCTTTTAATTTAGCATTCTCATTTTTAAAACTATTTACGAGAACAATCAATTTTTGAAAAGAGACATTTAACATATCAATATCATCATCGTTATCACTACAACTAGAATAACTTGAGTATGAAGTACATACCTCTTTCTCGCAGTCGACGATGAGACACGTTTCTTCATTTCTTTGATCTCGGGTTTCGTCTCTCTTTTCTTTTGAGTTTCCACCATAGGTGATGTTCAAGTTCTCCCAAATATCACGAGCAGTTTCAAAGAGATAAACACGCTCAATATCATCGTTAGTAAGAACCGAAAAGAGAAAATTTTTGGCTTCATAATTTAAACAATAATTATCCTCATCTTCGTCGGACCATTCCGAGCTAGGTTTTTCAACAACTTTGTTGTTTTGAAATTTTGTGGGTTTGAAATTTCCTTTAATAATAATATCCCAAATATTTTGATTTATCCCACGAACATAACGTTCAAATAATTTTGCCCAAATACCAAATTTTTCAGTATCAATAATAGGAGGTTTTGAAAACAAAACAGTTTGTTGAGCCATTATATAAAAGATATAACTTTAAAAATTTAAACAGATAATTTTTGAAAGCCCTGCTCTGATACCAATTGTTGGACAACCTAAGGGGGGGGGGGGTAAGGTTGTATTTAAAACTTTTACTTTCAAAAATCCTTTTATAAAAAATATCTTAATAATGTAAATACAACAGAGTATATGAAAACACAACAGATACGTATAAATACAGGATAGTATAAATACAGTAAATAAAGCAGAGTATATATACAATAATTATATAAACAGATATAATTAAATGCACAGCGGAAATATAAAGAGATAAGGGATAGAGATACTTGACACGGAGATTTAGTGATTTACCACAACTTGGTAAACCACCAGTCGAGACACTTCCCGACACGATCCAATAAACGTATTCTTTACGGTAGAATACAAACCAAATACAAAGGAAAGCAATAGGCTCTCAAGCTTCAGCAAATTGAGATATACAGGATCACACACCCGTTATTCAAACACTTACAAGAGGAGTATAACTCACAATGGTAATCACTCTTGTATAATATTTATCACTTGGATATTTTATAAAAACGTTTTATAAAATAAATATGTAGTGATAATATGTAGTATGGAATATTAGTTGGGAGAGATCAGATGAGGAGATGGCTGTTGGTTTGTATCTGTATTGTCTATATTTTCTTCTCCACCATCGCATGCATTATATAGCAACTCTTCCAACGGAAACAATGCATCCGCGGTATACCGCCAAAAGCACGCGGTATACCGTGCAGTAATAAAAGTACTTTTGCAGAAGAGAAAGTCAACCCTGCAAAACAAACGTAAACTTGTACCCGCGGTATACCGGCTAAACATCGCGGTATACCGCCCAACTGTACCCGCGGTATACCTGCTAAACACCGCGGTATACCGCCCAGACAAAAGTACGACCAATCAATCAGAGATCTACAGTAAGCCGCCGCGGTATACCTGCTGAACCTCGCGGTATACCTGCGTCAGAAAAGGACAGTTTCTCAAAAACCTTATTTAATTAAAATCATTTATTGGGTTTTTAAAAATATCCAAGTGGTATATTATTTTAGGGTGTTTATCATTATAAATTATAAACACTAATGACAACGTAAATCTTCCGTCTTGAACTCTTCAGATAAAATCTTCGTGTTCTTCAAGAACTGTACACTTGGATTGGATTGTTAGATAAACAATAATACGGTGTGTTTGTAATCATCAAAATAAATATATATAGATATATAGAGATGTGGTACACTTGCACCAACATTTCTGTATTCCATTCTTTAATTGCAGGTCTCACTCTTTTGTGCACCAATCCAGTGCATTTTGTTGAATCAAGATACATAAGCTTCATTTTTGTAAAATGTAAATATGAAAATATCAAAAATATTATATTATGAATTCCTAATTGAATAATAATGTATATTCATTCTTAAACTAATCATACATTCAATAAATTAACATGCATATTGATAGCGGAAAATGATAACGCCATTTTTTTGGCGTTATTTTCAATCCATAAACCAATGAGATTGGCTTGGAATTAAGCAAAAAGGCGGGATTTTATGGGTTATCTAGTGAAATGTGCAGGCTATTCGAAAGAAGACAGACATCGAGAAATGGAGCGAAACAGAGCCAAAAGAGAGCCCATTTCGAAGCCCAACAGAAGCCCAAGACCCATGACCGAACCAGGACCCGAACCGCGATCCAGAAAACGACCCACGCAGCCAAAAAGGACACGCGCGGCTTACACGCGACTTGCAAGTCGCGTGGCAAACGCGTAAGCCACTGTTTCGTGAATTCCAGCTTTATTAATCGGGTTTTAGGTCATTATTCGGATCCAGTTTTCGAGACACGACGGTGGGCAGTCCAGGGGCGATTTTCAGAGCACTTGTACGTATTTTGGAGCAGCGAGAGAGGATTGATTGAGGAGAGTTCACTACACAACGTGGATTAGAGCCGAGTGAGAAGGGATTCATCATACTTTTGTTACGATTACCGTCACCATGAATTCACACACCACTTTATTCCTTGTTGCTTATGTTTTTATCCACCCCAACATGAACTAATCTTTAGATGTTGGGGGTTGGATTGACTATGGATTTTACGATGGATAATCAGTAATCAGCATCGTTCGGGTATTCGTTCCTCAGTAGTATAGCCATAGAAAGTCCAACCCTCAACCTTTTCTCTATCAAAGTTTTCCAACAACCTCCCGTTAGTCGATTTTAGTCTTAATTTAGTTATACTAAGTTTTTAAAACAATTCTCAAACCAACATCCGATTTCGACAGTTCAGTTAATAGGGTTGATAGGCATTGTGATACTTAGTTCCTAGTTCCCTTGGTTCGATACTCGTACTTCCGTACTATTACTTGATTTCGACACCGTACACTTGCGGTTAGATTTAGGGGGTGTAAACCCGCCTATCAAGTTTTTGGCGCCGTTGCCGGGGAACTAGTTGCAACTAATAGCACTACCAGCTATACGCGCTATTAGATTGAGCATTTTCTTTTCTTGTTATTTCATTTTGTCACGTTCAATTTTTGGGTTGCTGATTTTGTTCATTTTTCATTTCAGGTACTAATTGGTTTATGCCAAGGAAGACCCGAGGGGAAGAGCTCGAGAAATTTGATCCGGAAATTGAACGAACCGCCCGTTGTCTACGTAAAGAAGCGAAAGCTAGACGAAATCTGAAAGTTGAGATGTCTGACGACGAGAGACCTCCACGCAATGATCCGCCTCGCAACAACCCACCACCACCTCCTGCGAGACGTCCTATGCGGTCGTTTGCCGATCCGAATGTGGCGGCGGCACGCATAGGCATTCAGCCACCCAGAACTGCGGCTAATTATTTCGAGATCAAGCCGAGTACCATCGTTATGGTGCAACAGAATCAGTTCGGAGGAGCACCAACTGAAGACCCCCATGCACATCTTTGTGCATTTGAACGAATCTGCAATACGTTCAAAATCAATGGGGTGGATGAGGATGCAATCAAGCTGAGGCTGTTCAGCTTATCTTTCAAAGGCCGAGCCGAGACTTGGACGGAAAGTATCCAACCAGATTCGATCGCCACCTGGGCGCAGTTGAAAGCTGCATTTCTTCAAAAGTTTTTCCCACCAAGCAGAACTGCTCAACTCATGGCTGAAATCACCCATTTCGCTCAATGGGATCAAGAAACGCTGTATGAAGCTTGGGAGCGGTATAAAGACATGTTAAAGAAGTGACCTCATCATGGGTTACACGACTGGGTCATCATCCAGACGTTCTTTAGTGGTCTCCACCCGCAGTTTAAAAATGATATTACAGCTGCAGCGGGTGGAGCTCTAATGGACAAATCTTATGAAGAAGCATGCGAACTGATTGAGAACCTGGCCGAGCACAGTTTTTCTACTCCAAGATCAGCCGTAAGAAGGGTTGCAAATGTGCAAGATAATGACGAGCTAAAGGCCATAAAAGCTCAGTTAGCCGCACTCACTAATAAGATGAATGGAGCTTCTATGCAATCAGCATTCATGATGGACGAAGGTATGCTGGATATAGCTCCACCCGTGATTGAGCCAGAGCATGTTCAATTTTTGCAAAATCGGAACAACCGGCCAAGGAACGATCCGTTTTCAAATACATACAATGAGGGTTGGAAAAAGCACCCTAATTTTTCTTGGAGCCAACCGCAAGGGCAACCCGGCCAACTACAAGGTAACCATCCTAATTTTTCTAATTCTACTAACACTAACAATGTTTATCATCCTCCAGGTTACAACCAGCGAAAGTTTGATGAAGGACAATCCGGAGAGAGGAAGCCGGGATTAGAGGACATGATGATGAAGTTCATGTCTAAGATGGACAGCACGGTCGAGGGTTTAGCCAGTACAGTGAACACAGTCAAAGCGGCTACCGATCAAAACACGGCATCCATAAAAATCCTTGAAAGGCAAATGGGGCAGCTCTCTGACGCCCTACAAAACCGAGCCCCCGGGAAATTTCCAAGTCAACCCGAAAGGACTAACCAGGAAGATTGCAAGGCCATTCATCTGAGGAGTGGTAAGGAGCTGATTAAGGACCCAACTCGAGAACCAGCATCAAAAGAAACTGAATCCAAAGGGGAGGATTTCGAGATGGTAGATATGGAGGAGTTAGAGGCCGAGGAAGAGGTTGTGACTGAGGAAAGCACGAAGAATACCGAGAAGAAACAAGAGCAGCCAATGCAAGCACCGGTCAAGCCGGTAACGCCTAAAGTGCCATATCCGAACAGGCTTAAGGCCCACAGGGAGGATCTTAAATATTCTAAATTTCTTGAAGTTTTTAAGAAATTACATATTAACATCCCTTTTGCAGATGCTTTAGCACAGATGCCCTCGTACGTGAAATTCTTGAAAGACATCCTTTCTAACAAAAGGAAGATCGAGGAGCACGCAACGGTTGCACTCACTGAGGAGTGCAGCGCTATCATCCAACATAAGCTTCCCCCGAAGCTTAAGGATCCAGGGAGTTTCACTATCCCTGTTAATATAGGAAATTCTGAATTTAGTAAGGCTCTATGCGATCTTGGTGCAAGTATTAACCTAATGCCATTGTCTATTTTCAGGAAACTCGGGCTTGGAGAGGTACAACCAACCAGTGTCACTTTGCAGCTAGCTGACAGATCCATTAAGTACCCGTATGGGGTAATTGAAGACGTGCTGGTCAAAGTAGACAAATTCTATCTTCCAGTTGACTTTGTGATCCTCGACATGGATGAGGACAAGGAGATACCGCTGATACTTGGCCGACCATTTTTGGCCACGGGAGGAGCACTGATTGATGTTAAAGGAGGAAAGCTCACTTTGAGAGTGGGTGACGAAGAAGAGGTCTTCGATGTTTTCCGGGCAGCCAAGCAAAGCATGGGATCAAACGAATGTTATCGGGTAGATGTGATGGACGCATTAATTGAAGAAACAAGTGTTGTACAAGTTTCCGGAGATCAATTGAATAATGCATTGACGGGTATCGACGATGATCCGGAAAGCGTTAGTGTGATGCAATTGAATGCATCATCATCATACCGAGGGTCCCGACGACCCGTGATTGAGGATTTGGGGGAGCCGATCCCTAAATCTCAACCATCTTCGCATACACCACCAAAGCTTGAACTCAAACCGCTACCCGACCATCTCGAGTATGCATACTTGGGAGAAAAAGACACGCTTCCGGTTATCATATCGTCTAAGTTGAGTGCCGAGAATAAAGAGAAGCTACTCCGGGTTCTTAGAGAACATCAAGCGGCAATTGGATGGACAATAGCTGACCTAAAAGGATTGAGCCCTACATTTTGCTAACATAGAATCAACCTCGAAGAAGGGCATAGACCGGTTGTCCAACACCAACGCCGGCTCAACCCGAATATGAAAGAAGTGGTCCGGAAGGAGGTTTTAAAACTCCTTGATGCTGGAATTATTTACCCGGTTCCGGATAGTCCATGGGTGAGCCCGGTCCAAGTGGTGCCGAAGAAGGGTAGTATAACAGTTGTTCGAAACAATAATAATGAGCTGATCCCGTCCCGAACAGTTACCGGTTGGAGGGTGTGTATTGACTACCGAAAGCTGAATGACGCGACAAAGAAAGACCATTTCCCTCTTCCCTTCATTGATCAGATGTTAGAGCGGTTATCTAGGCATGAGTATTATTGCTTCTTGGACGGATATTCGGGGTATAATCAGATACCAATAGCCCCCGAAGACCAAGACAAGACAACATTCACATGTCCTTATGGTACGTTTGCTTACCGGAGGATGCCTTTTGGTTTATGCAACGCTCCAGCTACCTTTCAGAGGTGTATGATGGCGATCTTCTCAGACATGGTAGAGCGGACGATTGAGATTTTTATGGACGACTTTTCCATGTTCGGGCCTTCATTTGATACATGTTTGGAACACTTGAGAGCTATCTTACAAAGATGTGAAGAGACAAGTCTGGTACTGAACTGGGAGAAATGTCACTTCATGGTGACCGAAGGGATCGTACTCGGCCACAAAGTATCGAAAGCTGGAATTGAAGTGGACAAGGCAAAGGTGGCGGTGATCGAAAATCTTCCTTACCCGAACTCCGTCAAGGGAGTCCGGAGCTTCTTGGGGCATGTCGGGTTCTACCGGCGGTTTATACAGGATTTTTCTAAAATCACTAAACCCTTATGTTCATTATTGCTTAAAGATGCTAAATTCTAGTTCACTAATGATTGTATTTCTGCTTTTGACAGGTTAAAGACGGAGTTGATATCCGCACCGATTCTCACAGCTCCCGATTGGAGTTTACCTTTTATTTTGATGTGTGATGCGAGTGACACCGCTGTTGGAGCGGTATTGGGCCAAAAGAAGGATAAGCGGATGCATGTGATCTACTATGCGAGTAAGACTCTGGATGATGCCCAGCTCAATTACGCAACTACCGAGAAGGAACTGTTGGCGGTTGTCTATGCTTGCGAGAAGTTCCGGTCATATCTTGTGGGCTCTAAGGTAATTGTCTACACCAACCACTCAGTTTTAAAGCATCTCATGGCCAAGAAGGATGCTAAATCGAGACTCATTCGATGAGTATTGTTACTCCAAGAATTTGACTTGGAAATCTTAGATAAGAAAGGTTCAGAGAATACAGTAGCGGATCACCTCTCGAGACTTGAGGGAGGTGAGGATCAAAGCAAAGATAAGACCGTCATTAAAGACTCGTTTCCGGACGAACAGCTTTTCAAGGTTAGCCACACCGAGCCCTGGTGTGCGGACATGGTCAACTACTTGGTGGGAGGAGTAATTCCGTATCAGATGAACTCCCACCAAAAGAAGAAATTTCTATTTGAGGCCAAAAGGTACTATTAGGACGAGCCTTATTTGTACAAATCATGTGCTGATGGAATGATCCGGAGATGTGTTCCGGAGGAAGAAAAGGCCGAGATTTTGAACCATTGTCACGCCTTGGGATGCGGGGGCCACTTTAGCACCGATAGAACAGTGGCAAAGATCCTTCAGTCGGGCTTCTTTTGGCCATCCATGTTTAAAGAGACTCGTGAATTCATCACTAAGTGCGACCGATGCCAAAGAACGGGGAACATGACCAAGAGGGATGAGATGCCAATGCAGATCTTCATGGAAGTCGAACTCTTCGACGTATGGGGCATCGATTTCATGGGACCGTTCCCAAACTCACACCGAAATGAGTATATCTTGGTCGCGGTGGACTACGTGTCCAAGTGGGTAGAGGCAATCGCAACTCCGACAAATGATTCTAAAGTAGTGATTAATTTCCTACGGAAGAATATCTTCGCGAGATTTGGAGTCCCTAGAGCACTGATCAGTGATGGCGGTAGCCACTTTTGTAATCGGTACCTGGATGTTGTACTAAAGAAGTACTTGGTAAAGCACAAGGTTACGACACCATATCACCCACAAGCAAATGGTCTAGCGGAAGTGTCCAATCGAGAACTCAAACAGATCTTAGAGAAGACAGTGAATTCATCCCGGAAGGATTGGTCATTGAAGTTAGACGACGCACTGTGGGCATACCGGACGGCATTCAAAACCCCTCTTGGTACCACTCCCTATCGGTTGGTATTTGGCAAGTCATGCCATTTACCGGTAGAACTCGAATGTAGAGCATTCTGGGCGATAAAGAAGCTGAACATGGAACTGGATACAGCCGGAAGGAAGAGATTACTGCAACTGTGTGAATTAGAAGAAATCCGACTGGATGCATTCGAGAACGCGGTTATCTACAAGGAGAGAACGAAAAGATTCCACGATCAGCGACTCCGCGAAAAGGTACTCACTCCTGGAATGAATGTTTTGTTATTTAACTCTCGTTTACGTCTTTTTCTAGGTAAACTAAAATCCAAGTGGTCTGGACCATTCACCGTCAAGGAGGTATACCCGCATGGAGCAGTGGAGCTACAAGGACAAGACGGGGCGACCTTCAAAGTGAACGGTCAGTGAGTCAAACCATATTATGGAGGAGAGACGAGGGCATCTGAAGCCATGTACCTGGATGAGCCGAAGGAGTGATCGGAAGGAAGGTCGAGCCACGACCGAAACCAAGGCGCTGGGTGGGAGGCAACCCACCGAGGTTTGCTTTCTGTTTCAATTTCATTTTTTTTCCCTTTGAGTGTGATTTTAGATACGAAAAACACAAAAAACAACGAAAAATTAAAAAAAATCAAAATCAAAAAAATAGCAAACAGGCCCTTACGCGGTTTAGGCCGCGGTTTACATACCGCGTGATAAGCCGCGGGATACTTCCGAGTGTTTTTTAAACAGAAACATACGCGGTATGTTACGCGGTTTACATACCGCGTGGTAAACTGCGCGTGTCCCTGGACGATTAGGGTTTGGTTTGTCCTTTTGTGTGCAGCCTTTTGTTCTTTATTTCATTTCATGTGTTTCTTTTTCTTCATTTTCCTGCACATCTCTCTCTCTAGCTCGAAAGTTCTTCTTCTCTCTCTCACGAAATTTTCTCTCCATCTCCACCGATTTCTAAAGGGTACACCCCCAATTTCAGTATTTTGTGCTCTCCATCTTTACAAGACCAAGGTATGTTTGCTTCTCTTATTTCTTGTTGGTCTTCATGTGCAATGTTGGGTAAAGGTTGTTCTAGTGTCTCCCATTTCATGCTTCCAAGTGCAAAGATACTTGCTTCTCCATGGTTAGAGTTTTCTCACAAAAATGTTTGTTTTTGAGGATGTATGCTTAGATTTTGATTATAAGCTTGTTGTATGCCCATATAATGATTTGATATTTTTATGCAACTGAGTTTGTGATTTTTGTGAGATTATGTGCATAATATCTATGATGGGGAATTTGTGGGAAGTAAAATGGGGGAAATGTGGCTAGATCTGTGACTTTGTGGGGTATTTCCACCTGTGTGCATAGAAGAATATGAAGGGGTCATAAACCCTTGAGTTATTTTTGTGGGTTGCCTATTAAGTATAGATATAGCCAAACCTAAGTTTTACTTAGGTTTGGGGTTCCATTCAGTGTCCAACAGTGCAAACTGTTGAAGAATTTTAAATGTTGCACTAAGGAATTGTGGTAGTTTTGTGGTCACGTAGCTGTTGGTGAATCTGCATGAGCTGAACAGTATTTTATTGGTAATCTGCATGCTTGGGATTTTGTGAGTTTTAGCTATACGTACAAGTAAGAAAAAGGAGATACAACAAACCTAAGTTTCACTTAGGTTTGGGGTGCCTTCTTTTTCATCAGTCACAATCACATTTGACCCTTTGCAAACCTCGGTTTTACCGAGGTTTGGGGTGGCAATGAGCACGACAACTCACTTGAGTTCATTTATTTTGCAGGTCATGAGGCACCATCCTAGCACACACCTCTCGTTCCCCGAGTATGAGCGCATTCATCATAGCAATAGGCGATCTATGTTTGACCGGGAGAATCCGGATAAGAGACATCGGCTCCGCCAGATGCGCACAAACAACTGTAGTCCCTTTGGGGAAAGAGGCATCAAGCTTACAAATCTTCCGGCCGGCTCAAGGGTGTCGGACATCATTGGCCAACACTCATGGGAGGGGTTCATCCGAACCCGGCCCGGGTACTGTGAAGAGACGGTGAAAGAATTTTTTGCCTGCATGATCCCTGCCGTATATCATGATAGGTGTGCGGTACGTATGGGCAACATTGAGGTCCGGATCTCTCCGGCCGACATCGACGCATACCTCCACGCCCCCCGCCGAGCAGAGCTGAGCGCCACATACGGTTTATCCCCCCATCCGGCGTTTCAAGAGCAGCTGGGTTCATCAATTGCCGCCTCGCTAAGGCGGAATGGACACACTGGGTGGAATAAAAAGGACCAGCACATCTTGAAAAGTGAAATGCATACTGATATTGCATTTCTCATGCTCTTCATTAAGGCCTCCTTGAAGCCTTCGACTCATAACACTACCGCCGATAGTAAAGTAGCCGAAGTCCTCTATTCTCTCCACAACAATCTTCCGATGGATATCGGACATATCATTTGGATGGAGATCCTGGACGCAGGTATGACCCTAGACAGTGTTCTACCATTCCCGAACTTAATTACTCATTTTTGTAGGGAAGTGGGTGTCCCAATCGGACAACTCAAGGCGTCAAAGGGGGACTTCACGGTAACTCAGTATAGGCACCAAATCACAGCGGCGAACAAATTGGAGGCGAAGAGAAGGGTGGATCCCAATTACCAGGTGCGAGAGCTTGCGGAACCCGCCCACGAATCATCCGAGAGTGCCTCAGATAGTGACCCAGACTTTGACCCGGAGGCACCAGGGGCGGAGGAGCCCGAGCATGGCGGCGACACACCACCCTATATGCGCCGATTTATGACGCGTATGACGACGCAGGTTAGCGGGATAAATGCGCAGGTAAATCTTGGGTTCCGCAACCTGAACCTGCGAATGGACGGCTATGGCAACCGGTTGGATGACTTTGACTCCCGCCTCGCGCAAGCTGGATTTCCACCACAACAAGCACCACCAGCAGCACCTCAAGGTCGTAGGAGAGTGAGAGGCCGGCAAGATGCGGACGCTCCATCTTCCTCCCGCCGGTAGTGGGTTTGTTTTCATACTCTCTTATTTGTTTGTTTTGATGATGTTCTGTACTGTCTGTTTATTTGCTTACTTCGGATGACTGTAATAATAACACACGCTATGTCTTTATTTTTCTGTACCACTTGCTTACACATTGGGGACAATGTGTGGGTAAGGTTTGGGGTTGCCATCGGGCCCCGTTTATGCACGTTGCCGTCCCACGCTTATGAATAGTTGATCATTGTAGCCAATAATTTTTGTTTTGGATGATTGAGACTGACCACTGTGGGGAGAATCTTGTGATAGTGACGTGACCATTAAGGGAGAACCGGGAAAGGGCATGACTAGGGACATTAGTGGAGACCACCCAAAAGCGAGAATTGAGCCTAAAGAAACTTTTCATTTCGAGGGACTTTAAACACGAAGTTCATATACACTTTTTTCGAATTCCTTGTCGTGATTATAGAGTGATCTCGCTATAATATTGCATTGAGTAGCAAAGACGGCCATCGGGATATTGGGTAAGGGTCTAGTAAACTGTATCGTGTGGACCTTAAGATATGATTCCAGGCAATGTGTGATTTGTTTTAACCCAATTTTAGCTATCGTTTCCTTTTACCCATAGTGTGCATCCAGAAACCACTTTGAAGCCAAACACTCACCACTTTCTTGTCAAACCCATCATTAAACCCTTTAGCCAAAAGCCTCAGCCAACCCTTATCCGAAAGTGTGTCAATTAGAAGCAGTAATGAACTACGAGGGATAGAGCAGAAAATAAGAGTACAGGCCAGTCATGAGAGATAAAATGGGTCAATGCAACCCAACCGGAATTTATTTATTTATTATTTATACAGTTATTTAGATAGCAGTTACAGCAGTTAAATAAGAGAGTCAAAGCGACTCCAATATGACAAAAAGGGCCAAGTGGGAGAATGTTAAGCAAGAAAGTTCAGAACTGCTAATTATTGACACGCCAAGGATTTTTGATCCTTTTTACCCTTCATTTCTCAGCCATAACCCTAACCCCGTTACAACCTGTGTAAAGACCTGGATGATCTTCTAGAAGATGTGATTAGGTTTACGACCACCCTCACTAATATTCCCTGTCTTGCTACTTGATTCCTCCTGAGATCAAATTTTTGGACATTTGTGCGTCTTTCTTTCAAGTTGTCATGTAATAATTTGAGTATTATTGTACATAACTTCCTTAAACATGACAACATGTGCGACAGCCTAGGTTCGAGTGAAATGAGCACATCCCGTGAGGTAGGGTCGAGGCGAAATGTTTTCCCTAATATGTCTGGACCTAGTACGACCTTAATGTAATCGGAGCAGTCACGAGTTCAACTCACAAGGGAAGGTCTTAGATCAAACAGAATAAGGATGAGGCTAGGATGAGATAAGTATTCGCGAGTATGGGAAGTCACCAGTGCATAACGTGGTACCGATTGAGAGACGTGTGTTATTATTTCACTGATATATGTTTTATTTCTATTTTGCCGCTAATTTGCTTGGGGACAAGCAACGCTCGGTTTGGGGTTGTTGATAACGCCATTTTTTTGGCGTTATTTTCAATCCATAAACCAATGAGATTGGCTTGGAATTAAGCAAAAAGGCGGGATTTTATGGGTTATCTAGTGAAATGTGCAGGCTATTCGAAAGAAGACAGACATCGAGAAATGGAGCGAAACAGAGCCAAAAGAGAGCCCATTTCGAAGCCCAACGGAAGCCCAAGACCCATGACCGAACCAGGACCCGAACCGCGATCCAGAAAACGACCCACGCAGCCAAAAAGGACACGCGCGGCTTACCACGCGACTTGCAAGTCGCATGGCAAACCGCGTAAGCCACTGTTTCGCGAATTCCAGCTTTATTAATCGGGTTTTAGGTCATTATTCGGATCCAGTTTTCGAGACACGACGGTGGGCAGTCCAGGGGCGATTTTCAGAGCACTTGTACGTATTTTGGAGCAGCGAGAGAGTATTGATTGAGGAGAGTTCACTACACAACGTGGATTAGAGCCGAGTGAGAAGGGATTCATCATACTTTTGTTACGATTACCGTCACCATGAATTCACACACCACTTTATTCCTTGTTGCTTATGTTTTTATCCACCCCAACATGAACTAATCTTTAGATGTTGGGGGTTGGATTGACTATGGATTTTACGATGGATAATCAGTAATCAGCATCGTTCGGGTATTCGTTCCTCAGTAGTATAGCCATAGAAAGTCCAACCCTCAACCTTTTCTCTATCAAAGTTTTCCAACAACCTCCCGTTAGTCGATTTTAGTCTTAATTTAGTTTTACTAAGTTTTTAAAACAATTCTCAAACCAACATCCGATTTCGACAGTTCAGTTAATAGGGTTGATAGTCATTGTGATACTTAGTTCCTAGTTCCCTTGGTTCGATACTCGTACTTCCGTACTATTACTTGATTTCGACACCGTACACTTGCGGTTAGATTTAGGGGGGTGTAGACCCGCCTATCAGAAAACCGTATAGTTCCACTCTGTGGCCACAGTGTTCCCACAGTGGGGGCGCAAGTATACACCACAACTATGATCGCTATAAGTAATAAAATGGCAAGTATTTACCAAGTATCGTACCCACGAGGACTGAACTACTGAGAATCAGAGAATGTCACGAACTTCTTGCACAAGTCTCGGTTTGTGAAAATATTGTTGTTTTGTTTGAAAAAATGATTAAACTCTTGAATAATTAAAAATGGGTATGGATGTGAGTTCCCTTGAGATTTTTGTAGTAACAAAATGGTTAGTTGCTTTGTAGCACGAAAAGTTCATAAAAAGCCCGATCTCTCGAAATGATGCAATTTATAAACCGGTCCTACAAAGTTTCCATAAAGTGTCCATTGTTACCGACTCCCGATCTTGCCGATTTAATTAAGTTTGACTCTAAACGTCAAGTTCTACCAATATGGAGATTTACACCCAAATCTCTTTTTGATATAAATCTCGATCGGCGTTTGAACCATAATAAACCATACAAAACCTGCATCTCGACGTGGTTATCAAGGACTCTCTCAAATCTTTGTGCATCACTTAAGCCGTATTTCGAATCCGCCCCTCTCGAGGTCTAAGATCTAATATTAACACATCAAAGTGATCGGCTTATCCGCGTTGAGTTTAAGTTTCGACTCAAGTGACCAATCTCGAGAGTTAGTAAAAAATGGCCACACCCAAGTGTTGCCTACTAGTCTCAAGTTTGCTCACATCCACACCCAAAGGGGTGCTTAGCTCATAATTAAATTAGAAGACATAACAATGTAGAAGAAATTCATAAAAATTACTTGAATAAAATTAAAGTAGTGCCCACAGTGGGTCACTGTTGACAAAATTGAAATTACAAACAAGGAAGTAAATGCTACAAATCTTCAAGTCTTTAAGAAACAAGAAGAAGAACTAAGCTACTGGAACTGAAGTAAACTACAACTGAAATTAAAACTACTTGTGAACTGATCCAAGCCTTCTCTTATATAGTCCCAAAAAGGTGAACAAACCATTGGACTAAACTTTAAATTATCTCAAAGGCAAAGACCACCACCATGCCTCCCATGCTTCCCTTGCTTTCAGGGATTTCCAGATCTTGCAACCTTAAGCATGCCAATATTTTAATCTTTTCTTTTATCCAGAGATTAGCATTATCCGTTGATCAATGGGAAGATCCGTCCGTGCTCACGGTGAGGAGCCTGTGCCCACAGCCGAAAGTGCAGTGTTTTTCAAAGAAAATAAACTTTTGAAACTTCATCATCTCTTTATCACATTTTAGACAAAATAAATGGGAAAGAAGCAAAGTGGGTATAAAAATGATATAAAAGCCTAGAAAAAGAGTAATAATAAACTCTCAAAAATGAGAGTTATCACACCCCCAAACTTAAGGTTTTGCTTGTCCTCAAGTAAAAGAAATGAAGGAAAAAGAATTTTTACGGAGGGAAAGAAGACGAAACTTACAAAAATGCTTGAATGTTTCCTCGGAATTTGTACCTCTTCCTTTCTTGACTATTTGTCGGAACTTGATCGGTAGGACTTTTCGGGTTGGTGTTTGTGGCTAAAAAAAATACCCCCCCCCCAAACTTGAACTAAACTACAAAAGGAATTTGGATATATCTTTGTTGCTTTTTCCTTTGAGTTCTATTTCAGTCACAAAAACCCAAGCTTTTTGACTTTTCATGTTTCCACTAGTACAAAAAAGGTCTTTTGTGACGGTTAAAAACCGTTACCGTAGGTATACGGTAACGGTTTTCATGAACATAAAAATCGTCACCTATCTTGCCGTCACTTTTGATACACTTTTGGTTACG
Source organism: Saussurea involucrata (assembly GCA_033807775.1). Lineage (NCBI taxonomy): Eukaryota > Viridiplantae > Streptophyta > Magnoliopsida > Asterales > Asteraceae > Saussurea > Saussurea involucrata. Next base: position 14,743,764 of record CM066314.1, read on the forward strand.
TTTAGAAAGCGTTACCAAATCACATCAAAAATCGTTACTATAGACTAAAACCGTCACCTTAAATGTACACAAAATTCGTTTTTTTCCTAAAACCGTTACCGTAGCACCACATACGGTGACACTTATTATAAAAAAAAACATCACCGTAGCATGACGTACGGTGACGTTTTATTTTAAACCGTCATCATAGCAAGACATACGTTGACGTTTTTATTCAAAAACCATCACTGTAACATGACATTTGTGACGTTTAGTTTTCAAAATTGTGACCATAACATGTCTTGTGGTGACGTTTATTTGTCAAAATTGTTATCATAGCACGAATTTATGGTGACCTTTACTATTCTAAATCGTCATCATAGCTTGACATATGGTGACGTTTATTTTCTGAAATCGTCGTCGTTGCATGACTTATGTGGACGTTTATATGCAAAAACCGTCAATATAAAATGACATACAATGACGTTTATTTTTCAAAACAGTTACCTATTTACCGACGGATTACCAACGAATTTGTCGTCGGTAAAATTATATAAATTAAATTAAATCTAAAACAATTTAAATATTAAATTATATTATTAAAAATTACCGACGGGAAAACCGTTGGTAATTCGTCGGTAATGTTTATTTTAATTAAAAAAAATACAGAATAAACTGTACAAAAAACCTGTGCATAAAAGGTCGGTAATTCCTGGGCAAAAACCGTTACAAAATACTATTGTATTTAATACAATATCATATCCGTAAACAAATTTCAATTTTATCTCAAATACAAAACAAACTAAACCGAGGGGGGAGTGGGAGAATTTCCAAACTTCTTCATAAAGGCTTCAAACTCTTTCAATTTCTCCTCCAATGCTTTCCTTGCTTCTCGGTCTTATTTCGCTTCCTCCTCCATTTTGAGTCTCGCTTCTTTTTCTTGTCGTACCTCCTCTCTAAGTGCATCCCACTAAAATTCAACATTTGATAAACATAAATCAAATGTTAGACGACATTTGACAAACATATAACTATTACACATTTGACAAGCATACATACCTCCTCGTCGTGATAAGAGCTCCCACTCGTAGAATTACCGGACATAGCATATTCGGGATCTTGAGTCCCGAATCAAAAAATGCGACATTTACGTCATCCTCCTGCACTACGCTTCCACAAGTCTGGGTCATTGGGTGGAACGGCGTCGGGAGGTAAGTCGGGGTACTCCTCCGCTCTAATATGTCCGTAGGTACCCTATGGTTTTACAAAAACAATGTGTTCACATATATAGAAAATTCGGCAGCATTTCGACTATAATTTGAACATATCCATTATATGTGTAGTATCAAAACAATCCTATCGTCCGCCCAACAATGGCAGCCCAAACTAAATGAATCAAATTACACAACTCTATACAAGTATGCAATCCAATGCAAAAGCATAAGTTCAATAAACAAAAAAAAGCTTTATAATTGGGTAACATATGTACTCAAATTAAGAATACAAAGCAGACTAAAACAAGTTAAGACCATATACTCGAAAGTTGAGGCTTACAAGTGAGGATTGACAGCAACAGACTTGGCTCTACATTTAAGTGATTATGAATGTGAGCTTCAAAAGGTATTTAGAATATCACTAACCTCCAAAAGCATGTAGGACTATTTTCCAAACATTAACCACGCAATCTAAAGACGTAGATGCAAATATTGCTTCAGTTTGAGACACCACAATTGCAGTAATGCAGGTAATGCCTTTCTTGTGTGATTGTAGCAGTTGTGATACATATCTCCACTGCAACCAACAATCAGGAATAGCTAAGAGAAAGTGATTGACAAGCAAAACCAAGAAAATATCCCATCAACCAAACCTCATAAATGATGAGTAATTTGTAATGCTTATGCTTAGCGTACAAATTTATAAAAGGAGATTCACAAAACTTAATTATCACGAGGAATAAAGTCGTATATCTACAATAAAACAGATAATTACCTTAATTAACGAACTAAACTCATTGCACTTAACAATAAAACCCGAGATAATGTTCCAAACAATCTAAAGTCAGAATACTTGTCTTTAGGCAATGCATTCATTTTTAAAATTTGATAACAAAACACATAAACATTCTAATTTGAACTCGTTACATCTATCATACGAACCAAAAGGGTATGAAGATGATAGGTTTTTGAAGATGATACATACCTTGCTATGATCATCTTCAAAACTTCAAAACTTCAAAACAGTGAGTTATCAGCTTTTTATATCTCACGTTTCTGACTTTTTCTCCTATTTAGAAGCTAATCCAGATGTTGACATCTAAATGAAAGTTGTTCAGAGATCTCTTAAGGATCTGGTCGTTTTGGAATAACCTCATTTGGACAATCCATCAATTTTATACGAATTTTACAAAAACAACATGCTGATCCCGAGTACAATGTGACCAGTCCCAAAAACTCACTGTTTTGGGCCTTTTAAAGTCAGAATTTGATCATGATGTAAACTACAAAAGTTTTCTAGACACTCCAACCTTTCCAACCATATATTGTACACCTCAATTGGATCAGCCATTTATTTTATATGAATTTTTGAAGTCACTGAACAGAAGCTGTTGACACATGCAGTTTCTAGGAAGCATTTCATCAAACACATGGAGGACATTACTACATATTAGAGCTGAAAACCAAATCCATGGTTCCAAATACCAATCCATGAACATTTTGAATGAAATTAACTTAAATTAGCAATACTTAAACACATGCAAAACATAATTTCAAGATTAAAAACCCAAATCAAAACCTATGCTCAATTTTTGTAAGATTTTAGTTAAACTACATGAATCCATCCCCTTTTTACAACCTAAATTACTAGAACAAAGAAAAATACACATACTTAGTATGTGTTCTACCCTAAAAACGAAAATTGAAGGTACCAAAAGATTACCTTAGTGCTTTTGACTCCAAATCTTCAATATTATGCTTAAATTTCTTCAAACCTTCAAGCAATTTCACAATATCTTCATTTCTCCCTCTAGCTCTCCCATCCTCTCTCACTACACGGTTTGGATGAGATAAAAGAGATAACCTACTTGATCTCTTATTATCAGATACCAACAAGTTTGAGGCATTTAATTAATTTAGACCCTCAAACTTCAAAAGAAATTCAAAATCTATCATAGACATAGATTTTCTTACATTTCAAGTTTTGAAGATGATACATACCTTGCTAAATCTATCTAGGAGAGGTTTTGAAGATGATACATACCTTGCTAAATGGACCAACAACTGTATTCACAGGTTTTAACATGATGCATATGCAGACCTGCCATCAAAAGGGTTGCAAGTCATCACACATCTTCATCACTCTGCCCCAAAAGCATTGAAATGATTTGTAAAACAAATATGGTTAACGATTATTGTACTTGAATTGCATGATTGAGTGAAAGAGCTTACTTGGTGAACATGAAAGGAACAAGATGTCCCAAATGCAAAGCTTCGGATGAAGGGCCTCTGCCTGTGTACAGATAAAATTTCTCCCTACGTTCATAAGCATCCAAAATCTCATTGAAATCCCTGTTGTGTGATAGATACAGATACATAAATCAAGTTTTGCAGCCTAAGCCCTCCTTTGCTAACATTAAAGAAGCATATTTATTTTTACCATATAAGATACATTTGAATTTCCAAAACCCAAAACTTTATAATGGTTCAGCTAAACTAAGTTAAGACTACATACATCAAATATCAAATTAACAAGTGCTTTTCCCATGGTGGTATTCAAAACCCACTTATAAGGCTACATTCAATCATCACTTGAGCCTATAACCTTCCAGTACTATGAATTATGAAATGGTATTTTTGAAAATTTAAGTAATTAGATGCCCTGTCAATTAGTAATCTTGAAGGTATTGTGTTAAATGCTCTAGCAGTAATATGTATATGAGAATAACCTACTGCTTCCAGCCTCAACTAAAGATACATACATATATATACATATATATATAGGGGAGGTTTCTTTTGCAAACCAGTACATTTGTGAAAACTATGCAAACCACTTCTTAACCAATCATTTTATTAATTTTAATTAAAATTAATTATTCAACAATTTATGACCGGAGGGGTATACATGTCAATTTACATATTAATTTAAATATTATTTTTTTATAAATATTCTTAGAATCGTGTTTAATATGGTAAATTCCTTAATTATTGGGATTTGTTAATATCCCATTAGAATTAACCTGTTAGTTTAACAATGAATTGGATGACCAGGCTCAATTGTGTCGTCTGCTTCATATTGTTATTGAATTAGCATCATTCGATCATCATAATTTTTGTTAAATGGAGGATTCAACATTGATTAACGAGATATACGTTAGTGATATTTTTTCTCAACTCGATAAAACTATTCTCAATGAATCTGGAGCCGATGTATTTATGGTCGAAGAACCCATGCCGAATGAAAATTCCTCACACAAAGAACATGTTGGAAGTTCAGGTGTACATCGAGACGATGAAGGTTATGAAACGATAAAATTATTTATTTTATTGTCTCTGTGCTGTTATATACCTCATTCTGATTGATGTTGTTAGTATAAAAAATGTTGTTTCATGAGTCTGATTTTTTTTAAGTTGTAGTTGAATTATGTCGTGTTTATTGTTTAATTCTTGTTTTTTTCTTTATGATAGGACGTATTAAATCATGAACAGGAATTTTTTTGTACAAATACCGTGTAATCATGATTTCATAGTAGTAACAGTTAGTCATTAATCTCGATTATTATTAGTTGTTTTTGTGTTGTGTCCGTGTTCATGAATCTATAACATACAAAATTTATAATAAGTCACATTTATTCATGAATCCAAATTGAAGTACACACATTTTATTCATGAATCCAAGCGCTTAATGATTAACTAGTCATTAATCTTAGGTAGTTGTATGTTTTTGTTGTTTTGTGACATGGTACATGAATCGATGATATGTTCAACCATTCCCTTTTACAAATGATGAATATGCATCCTTAAGTATACACTAAACAATGTTGGTGAACAATGATAAACCAAACTAAACAATATTGTTGAACAATGAGTAACCAAACAAATTTGAATCATGAATCCAAGCAAATCTAAAATGAATCAGCACAAAAATGGTCATTGGAATATCAAAAGACAAGATTTGAACATGATTCCCAACTTCATTTTTTCTAAGCCACTTATTTTCCATTTTCTAATCGTGAATCCACCACATTATCAACCATTCCCTTTTACAAATGATGATTATGCATCCTTAATTAAACAGTAAACAATATTGTTGAACAATGATAAACCAAACTAAACAACATTGTTGAACAATGATAAACCAAACAAAACTGAATCATGAATCCAAGCATATATAAAATCAATCAGCACAAAAAATGGTCATTGGAATAACAAAAGACAAGATTTGAACATGATTCCCAACTTCCTTTTTTCTAAGCCACTTATCTTCCATTTATGTTATCATGAATCCAAGATTAACCATGAAAGATAAACCTGATGCAGTAAATTAGCACAAAAATGGTCATTGGAATATCAAAAGTCAAGATTTGAACATGATTCCCAACATCCTTTTTTTATACGCCACTTAATTTCCAATTTATAATGAAACCCCTTCGTTGTTTAAAACCCAGATTAACCATAAAACATAAACCCCGATTCAGTAAATTAAAACGTCATACCTTGTTGTTGCTCGTTATCCATGTCCACCAAAAGAGGATTGTCCTTTGTGTTTGTGAAATTTGAGAATGAGTGTTTCAGCCGTATTCTTTCGCTTGGTCGCCTCACTGGTAATCGAAATTAGAACAGAATCATTGAAAATGACCAACACTATATATACCAAAAAAACCCTAAAATCTCACCTCGATTTGGATGCATGTAGCCCGCCATCAAAATGTGTTTGATATCGTCGATTTTAGTCGTAATCCCCTCCCAAAACAGTATCAGAATGAATCGCCGATGTAATCGGTATAGTGATCGCGTGATTTTAGCAGCTTGATATCGGAGAATTTTGGTAGTCGAATGCGAGGATGATTATGACAGAAATAACCCTGCCCGCGTCTTTTGGGTATGAAATTAAATCCAAAACACCTATTAATTACACTAATTGCCACCGGGTTAATCACAACCATCCATCAATTGATCCTATGGTATTTAAACTAGTTGCATAGTTTGTACAAATACACTGGTTTGCAAAAAATACCACCCCTATATATATATATATATATATATATATATATATATATTGTTGGATGTAACTTACATCTGAAGATACACTGTGTGTACCATATTTGTCATCCCAATACATCGTACTAATTCTGTATAGCTGCTTCGTCCCCTTGCTACAATTAGAGGTAAAACTTGAAATCAAGATCAAAATCAAAGCAGATGTAATCTGCTTCGTCACCGGTGTTGAGAGCGAGGCACAGTCGCACAGGCTGCTCCGGCCGTTGAGGGCAACTGAGCAAGGCACAGAGCCACACAATAATCTGTCAGAACACATATGGAAACCGTATACATCCAGAGTCATTTAAATCTAAAACTAAAAAATTGAGGATGAAGAATCTGAGATTCAAACCTAGAAAACCTACCTGTGTGCTCCTCTTCTCGACTCATCACCGCCGGCAACAGCTACCACCATCCAGCCGGCCACTTCCCCCACCTCAGTCGTCACCGCCGGCATCAGCTACCACCATCACCACTTTCCACTACCGTCGCCTCCTCTCACTCTCGATTTTACCCTAATCGCCACCACACCACAGCTTCTCTCATCTCTCGATTTGCTGCCCTAATCGCACCATCTGCTCTCTCATCTCTCGTGTGACTTGCAGCACCACCATTCTTGGTCGTTCTCTGAGTTTGAATTGAAGAGGTGGAATTTTAACCTAGTCTAAAAAAAAAGAGGGGAAAATAATCAGGAAGGGTGGGAAACGAAATAGGGGCGGGAAATGAAAATTAATAGGGGGTGTTTGGGATTGCTTATATTTTTACCTTATGCTTATTTTTAAAAGTGCTTATTTGCTTATGTGGTGAGGAAAATGAGTTTTTTAAAAAGTGTTTGGATTAGCTTACTGTATCTTATTAACAACCATTATAGTCCAACATGACCTTATGACTTAATAAAGTCCAATAACACCAGCATAACTTATTATGTGTTTGTATGTATCTATATATTGCATATATGCATGTGGTATGTATTGGGCTCTGTAGGGTCACTAAGACCTACTATAGTCTATTAAGAACCACTAAAGCCTACTAAGAACTGTTATAGTCCAACAACACATTTTATGACTTAATAAGACCCAAAAACACCAACGTGACTTATTAGTGTTTGTATGCATGTATGTATTGCATATATGCATGTGGTATGTATTGGGTTCTATAAGATCACTAATGCCATTATAGCCTATAAGAACCACTAAAGCCTACTGAGAACCACTATAGTCCAATAGTACATTTTATGACTTAATAAAACAAAAAAAACCAACGTGGCTTATTACGTGTTTGTATGCATGTATGTACTGCATATATGCATGTGGTGTGTATTGGACTCGATAAGACTACTAATACCCATATAGCTCATTAAGAGCCATTATAGCCCAACAATATCTTTTATGACTAATCAAGGCTCAATAGCACTAATGATGACTTATTACGTGTTTGTATGCAGGTAAGTACTACATATATGCATGTGGTGTAAATTGGGTTCGATAAAACCACTAAGATCTACTAAATCCTATTAAGAATCATTATAGGCCTACAATACATTTTATGACTTATCAAGGCCCAATAGCACTAATGTTGACTTATTACGTGTTTGTATCCAGGTCGGTACTCATATATGCATGTGGTGTATATTGCATTCGATAAGACCACTAAGACCCACTATAGCCTATTAAGAATCACCAAAAGCTTATTAAGAACCATTGTAGGCCAATAAGACACTCATTGTCTTATTAAGGCCCAAAAATATCAATGGTAGCTGATTACGTGTGTTTGTATGCATGTGGTATGTATTGGGCTCTATAAGATCACTAAGGCCCACCATAGTCTATTAAGAACCACTAAATCCTATTAAGAACCATTATAGGCCAACAATACCTTTTATGACTTATCAAGGCCCAATAGCACTAATGGTTACTTATTACGTGTTTGTATCCAGGTCAGTACTCATATATGCTTGTGGTGTATATTGCATTCGATAAGACCACTAAGACCCACTATAGCCTATTAAGAATCACCAAAAGCTTATTAAGAAACATTATAGCTCAATAAGACACTCCATGCCATATTAAGGCCTACAAAATAACAAGGGTGGCTTATTATGTGTGTGTGTGTGTGTGTGTTTGTTTGTTTGTCTGTTTGTTTGTATGCATGCATGTATTACATTTATGCACGTTAGAGATGGCCAAAAAATCGGGCCAGATCGGGCCTTCGGAAGGACCGGGCCGAAACACTATTCCAAGGCCCGGCCTTTGATCGGGCCCGGGCCGGACCGGGCTTGAGCACAAATATCCGAGCCATCTTAGGCTTTTTATAATCCCGGGCTTTCGGGCCGGGCCCTAAACCGGGCCTTCACAAAAAAATATTTTTTTTTAATTTTTAAATGTTATTCTTCGAGGTTATCAACATCGATGCGTTCGTCTTCGTCGTATGTAACACCATACACCAACTATGTTAAGTGCTTAAATTTGTGAAACAAAACGTCTACAAAATGAAGAAAAACGGTCATATGACCGTTACCTAACGGTTGGAATTTGAATAAAGGCAGTGAAGAAAGAATAAATAAATAAAAGAAGGTAAAATTAACAAATTTGAGGCTTTGGCGTGGTGGCAAACGCATTCCTTCTATGTAGAGAGGGTCAGGTGTTCGATTCTTTGGGAGAGCAAGTATGCCATTTTTTTGAACTTTGAATTAATGGCACTGGAAAAAGGCTAAATAAATAAAAGGAAGCGAAGTTAACAAATCTGAGGCTTTGGCATGGTGGGAAACGCATTTCTTCTACGGAGAGAGTGTCAAGTGTTTGAACCCTATAAGGTGCATAATCTTGTTTGTTTTTAACAAAACTATCACTGTAACATGACATACAATGACATTTATTTTTCAAAATTGTTACCATAGAATGACAGACGATAACACAATCAAAACCGTCACCATAACATGTCATATGGTGACGAAAGTTATTCAAAACCATCATGCTGACGTAAATATTTTAAAACCGTTACCATAGCATGACATATGGTGACGTAAATTTCACAAAAACCGTTGCCAAAACCTAACTTTTGGTGACGAGAATTTTGCAAAGCATTAGCATAGAACTTGGTTACTTTTGGAAACGGTTTTCAGATAAACGTTACCATAGAATTGTTACCATAGAATGACAGACGATAACACAATCAAAACCGTCACCATAACATGACATATGGTGACGTAAGTTATTCAAAATCATCAGTGTAGCTTGAGATATGCTGACGTAAATATTTTAAAACCGTTACCATAGCATGACATATGGTGACGTAAATTTCCCAAAAACCGTTGCCAAAACCTAACTTTTGGTGACGAGAATTTTGCAAAGCATTAGCATAGAACTTGGTTACTTTTGGAAACGGTTTTCATATAAACGTTGCTATACATATTTTTGTTTTGGTAACGGTTTTTTAAAACCATTACAACATAAAGCAACGGTTTAGAAAAAACGCGTTACTAAAAGGTCCTCTATGGCAACGATTTTTAAAAACCGTCACAACATAAAGTAACAATTTTTCAAAATCGTTCTAAAACGTTACCATAAAGGACCCTTTAGTAACGTTTTTGACTAAAACGTTGCTTTATGTTTCTAGGTTTTTGGTGATGGTAACGTTTTTTTATGAAACCGTTACTAAATCAATTGTCTAAATTTTTCTGTGACTTTTAGTAACGTTTTTTATCAAATAGTTACAAACATGTTTTCTCAAAACCGTCACAAAAAGCCATTTTTGTACTAGTGTTCTAAGAGCTCTTTGGGTTATGTTTGCCTTCCAATTTTTCGAAGACTTTTTTTTAGAAGAATGTAATGATCATGCAATTTTCCCACCCCCCAAACTTAAAGATGGACAATGTCCACATTGGCTTACTAAACGGCTCGGTTGTGGGAACGAAGGGAAAAGTGTTTAGGCCACACAAGAGGGCCTACATCCTCTCAAAGTTACCTAAAAATAGTCAATCAAAGTCGAAGTACCTGAAAATGATAGGAAATCCCAACAAAAATCCAAGCAAACACAAACGATCATTGCAATTCAACCATAACCCACAAATAATACACAAAAGGCGGGAAAGAGCAGTTAAGAGTGTTAGACAAACCCAAAAGAACAGACAAGAGTAATAATGTTTAAAGAGGATGATGATGAACCAAAAGTCATTTGTTCGGATACTGCTGCCCACTGTGAGGGGCCGTGGGCACAGAAGGCGCTGGAAATCTTGGCGGACGCTCATCGTCGTCATCTAATGGAGCAGGAGCAGATGTGGATCCACCTTCTAACCGTGCGACACGTGTTTCAAGGGCACTGAGTTTGGCAAGGATCTGTTTGGACGTCTGATTCGCCTCTTCCTGTTGCATCACCAAGGCCGCCAACCATTCGACCGTTCCATAGCCCGCGGAGGTGGAATCTGTGGTGGAAGCCTGCTGCTGCGGTGGTCGTGGTGGAATGACAGGAACAGGCCCCGGAGGCTGTGGAGGTGCAACTGTTTCCTGCAAAATAATAGGGGTTCGTGTTGCACTTTTCCGGCGTGCGATGGTGTCGTTATTTATGTGGGCTTGACCAAACGTTATCACATCGTGTTTATATGTTGGAACACGGGCGTCGGGACAAAGCTTCGTGATCAAACCTAGAAAAAGGAGCCGGCTTTGGACCCGTGTGGCTGCCTTAGCAATCACCTCATGAGCAATCGGCCCTAGATCGACTGGGCACTCCTTAAGAATGCAGTAAAGAAATATGCATCGATCATATGAAACTGTACCGTCATGGGCTGTGGGCATTAAGTTGTGCCTGAAAAACTGAAACCAAATGGTCGCCTCTTCCGTGAGGTGATTGGCCCGAATCATAAAGCGGTTGTTGTCCAAAGACCAACCACATCCCGCCCGCGCCAACGTGGCGGCTATTTCCTCATCCGAGACGATAAGCAATTTTTTTGACAGTTGGTTGTACGAGCACACAAAAGGGGCCACGAGTTTTAAAGCTTTGTTTATCGCAGGCCCAGACCAATCGACCACACGTCCACGAATCCGCAAAGAACTGTGGTTGGCAAACGCGGCAGCCGCAAAAAATTCGGCGACCCACGTTTTGTTAGCTTTGCATGGGATCGATATTAATTTCTCCCAATGCATTGCGAACAGATGCTGCTTTACGTGTGCCAAACTGTTAACTAAAGCAGGATCAAAAGCGCGTTCCAACAAGATTTTTTGTTTCTTTATAAGCTCATACCTCGCTTTTACCATTGCGTCATCCATAGTAGCGATCTGTATTTTGCGTGAGGATCTGCGAGGACGGTGAGCCACGACTGGTTTCTTGCCCTTATCATCAGCCTTTATCTCCTCTTCGAAATCACTGTCGGAAGCCTCGACTTTCTTGGCTTTTTTTTACGGTGGTGATGGTGCATCAGATTCAAAAGAGGAGGAGTCCTCAGATGAACTGGAATCAGATGGCGGGATTCCAGTGGCGGTTTGTTGCTCAGAAGGACCGGCTGTGGAATTTTTTTCAGCACTCCCCGATGTGGTACTGGTGCCCGCAGCAGGCACCAACTTCTCACTGTGGGCAGTATCGGTCTTTGTGGAGTTTGGTTCGATGTTGGCTTCTGGGCTCCGAGGGTCCTCAAATGGGTAGGGGGAGTAGTTTGAGGCTGCTGAGTCCCTTCAAAATCGAACCAGAGGTCCTCACCAAGGTTATCATCTTCCAAATACCCTTTTTTGTTTAAATCAAAGGGTTTTGATTTGGAAGATGAGGGTTGGTTTTTTGGGTCAAGGGCGATGGTGGTAGATACCGAAGGTGGGGCTGTGATGAACAGGGGTTTGAGGGGGGTTGATTGTGGTGGAGGGGTGGTTGGGGTTTGGAGGTAGTGAGGGTTTATGAAGTCTCCAAAAGGGTTGTTAGGGTTTGTTCTAAGGTGGATGGGGGAATGGTAATGGGGATTGTGGGTGGTGATATACACACAAAAAGGGGTTGGGTGAAGGGTATAGTTATGGTAGTAGGGATGGTAACAGGTGGGTTAGGGTTTGGTGAATCGGGTATCCTTGTAAGCACCTCATGAGTTTCGAGGAAGGAATGGACATACGATGGTGTTGTGGGTTCCTCGATGGTAGGTGCGTCGGAGGAAGCGCCGGCGGGGGTCTGGACAGCCATGTAGAGGAGGCGGAGCTCAGGGCTTGGGTTTCTGCTACCATGGAGATTTCCGGTGAAGGAGGAACAGCGACATTCATGGCGGCCGGAGTATCAACAACGGCGGTGGCAGCAGCGGTGGTGGCGGTTGGTTGACCGACGACGGCGTTGGCGTGGTAGAGGGACCTCCGCGTGGGTCTATCAGGGATGTGGACCAGTGATTTCTTCCTAGCCATGAGAAAGTGACTGAAACTTGTTGCTCTCTTTTTCCCTGTTTGAAGAAGATAACTAAAAGAGGGTTATGTTTTCAAAAAGTGAGAAATCTTTGGGTAATAGAGAGGGAACCGATGGGTTAAGCATAAAAGGCAAAGACCCAAAGTTTCCTTTTTTTTCTTTTCAGCCTTGAAAATGCAAACTCATGATGAAAGTTGTTGCCAAGTACACCGACCCTTCATTTAAAAATATTTCTTTTGAAACATGGGAGTACTTGGTGTACTTAATGAGTTTTTTATTCAGCACATGTTTACCAACCAGTAGCTTCCTTAAAAAAACTGCCCCACATTTTTTTGAAAATTCACACTTCCTCCCCCCCCCCCCCCCCCCCCAAGACTGTCCTTATCCGAATTTTAAGTTTCGTGGGCACGGAGTTCCCACAACGAGTAACCTGGAAGATCAATTAAAAACAATAAAACAAAGGTTAAGAAAATAATATATACAATATATACACAGTGTTTTCATCAAAGATCACTCGTCACCACCAGTGGGTATGGGCACTTCATTTGGAATAAAGTGCTTGACCCGGTGACCGTTAACACGAAAAATACTTCCGTCTTGTGGGTTGATTAAATTGATTGTTCCAAACTTTCCCACATCCGCTATGGTAAAAGGTCCCGACCAACATGATTTTAATTTTCCGGGAAACAACCTCAAACGAGAGTTAAAAAGGAGCACTTGTTGATTTTTTTCGAAATTCCTTTGGTTAATACACCGATCATGCCACAACTTTGTCTTTTCTTTATAAATTTTGGCGTTCTTGTAGGCATGATGACGTAACTCGTTTAGTTGAAGTTTTCTTTTCTTTCCGGCCACTTCTTCGTTTAAATTTAATTCCTTTATGGCCCAAAATGCCTTGTACTCAAGTTCCAAGGGTAAGTGACATGCTTTTCCGAAAACCAGTTTATATGGTGACAGTCCTAATGGTGTTTTAAAAGCTGTTCGATATGCCCAAAGTACGTCATCCAACTTAAGGGACCAATCCTTTCTATCGGGTTTTACCACTTTTCCAAAATTGACTTAATTTCCCGATTTGAAAGTTCGGCAAGCCCGTTTGTTTGAGGATGGTATGCCGTTGATACCTTATGATGGATGTTGTATTTGCTCAAAACTGTGCTTAATATTTTGTTGACAAAATGAGTTCCCTCATCACTAATTAAAGCGCGAGGCGTTCCAAAACGAACAAAAATATTTTTATGAAGGAAGTTAATCACAGTTTTAGCGTCGTTTCTTGGACAAGCGATAGCTTCTATCCATTTTGAGACATAATCTACGGACACCAAAATATACTGGTTATTAAAAGACATAGGAAATGGTCCCATAAAATCGATGCCCCAAACATTAAAAATTTCAACTTCCAAAATATTATTTAAGGGCATCTCATTTCGTTGGGACAAGTTCCCGGTCCTTTGGCATTGGTCACAACTCTTTACGAACTCAAATGAATCTTTAAAAATGGTAGGCCAAAAGAAACCACTTTGAAGAATTTTTGCGGCCGTACGTTGACCACCGAAATGGCCCCCGTATGGTGAAGCATGACAATCCCGCAAAATATTTTTCATTTCAAAATCCGGAACACATTTCCTCAAAATTTGGTCCGATCCTAATTTATACAAAAAAGGATCATACCAAAAATAGTGTTTACAATCATGAAGAAACTTTTTAAACTTTTGCGCGTTCATGTGGTATGGCCTAATTCCACTTGCAAGATAATTTGCAATATCGGCATACCACGACAATTCTTTGTCAACATATTGTATGGCTAAAATATACTCATCCGGAAAACCTTTTTGATTTCATGACTTCCCTCACTTGACACGTTCATTTCGATTCTTGAAAGATGATCGGCAACTTGATTATTGACTCCCTTTCTATCACCTATCTCTATGTCAAATTCTTGTAAAAGAAGAACCCACCGGATAAGCCTTGGCTTAGCATCGGTTTTGTTAAAAAGATATTTGATAGCGGAGTGGTCCGTATGAACAATGACTTTTGTGCTGATCAAATAAGAACGAAAACTGTCAAAAGCAAATACTACGGCAAGTAACTCTTTTTCAGTTGTTGTATAATTAAATTGAGCTTCAATAAGAGTTTTACTTGCGTAGTAAATGGGGTGAAATTTTTTCTCTTTCCTTTGTCCCAAAACGGAACCTACCGCCCAATCACTGGCATCGCACATTACCTCAAAAGGTTTTGTCCAATCCGGTGCTATTACAATAGGTGCAGAGACAAGAGCGTCTTTGATTTTTGAAAAAGCCGTTTTGCATTCGGAAGTAAAATCAAAAGTTTGATCAACATGCAGTAAATTACACAATGGTTTTGCAATTTTTGAAAAGTCCTTTATAAATCGTCGGTAAAATCCTGCATGTCCCAAAAAACTTCTAATGCCTTTAACCGAAGTGGGTTCGGGTAATTGCATTATTACTTCTAATTTAGCTTTATCCACTTCCAAACCTTGTTTAGAAACCATGTGACCCAACACAATTCCCTCTTGAACCATAAAATGGCATTTTTCCCAATTCAAGATTAAATCATGCGTTTCACATCTTTCTAAACTTTTTCTCAAATTATCAAGACAATTATCAAAAGACGTCCCAATTACCGAAAATCGTCCATGAAAACTTCCATGGTATCCTCAGTCATGTCCGAGAAAATAGACATCATGCAACGTTGGAATGTAGCGGGAGCATTGCACAACCCAAATGGCATTCGCCGAAAAGAAAAAGTTCCGAAAGGACATGTGAAAGTTGTTTTTTCTTGATCCTCGGGAGCTATGTGAATTTGATTATAGCCCGAGTATCCATCCAAAAAGCAATAAAATTCCTTTCCGGCCAATCGATCTAGCATTTGGTCTATAAAAGGCAAAGGAAAATGGTCTTTTTTCGTAGCTAGGTTCAACTGTCTATAATCAATGCATATTCTCCACCCGGTGACGGTCCTAGTCGGAATGAGTTCATTTTTCTCATTTGTTATAACCGTGGTACCTCCCTTTTTAGGAACACATTGCACCGGGCTAACCCAACCACTACTTGAAATGGGGTAAATAATACTAGCGTCAAGCCATTTTAAAATTTCTTTCTTAACGACCTCTTTCATGATGGGATTTAATCGCCTTTGTGGTTGCACTTTGCCAATACTATTTTCTTCCAAAATAATCTTATGCTGGCAAATAGATGGGCTAATCCCCTTAATGTCCGCTAAGGTCCATCCTATGGCTTTCTTGTGATTTTTCAACAATTCTAGCAATTTCTCCTCTTGACAATCACTTAACTTGGAAGAAATGATTACGGGTAATTTTTCTTCTTCCATGAGATAAGCATACTTAAGGTGACTAGGTTGAGGTTTCAAATCCAATTCCGGAGCTTTAAGAATTGATGGCATTTGTGGAGGTCTATCATTAAAATCTAAATGTTCAAAGGCATCTATAACCTCCATCAAATCTTCTTCCGAAACATCGTTTTCAAAGCCTATAATTGGTTCTTCATGAAAGTTTTCTAAAAAGATAAGTTCCAAATCATCACCTAAAGTGTCAATGGCGGAACAATCTTCTAAATCACCGGTGAATTTTAGTGACTTAAAGACGCTAAAGGTTACTTGTTGGTCATTCACTCTCATGGTTAGCTCACCTTTTTGGACATCAATTAAGGTTCGACCGGTCGCAAGAAAAGGTCTTCCTAGAATGATGGGAATATTCTTATCCGCCTCATAGTCCAAAACTAGAAAATCGGCCAGAAAAATGAATTTATCAACTTTAACCAAAATGTATTCAATTTTTCCTTTCGGATAAGCTATGGATCTATCCGCAAGTTGCAAAGGGACAGTAGTGGGTCGTACTTCACCAATTCCTAATTTGTTAAAAACTGACAGGGGCATGAGATTTATGCTTGCACCCAAGTCACATAGTGCATTTCCGACCTCTTGACCGCCAATGGAGCATGGGATGGTGAAACTTCCCGGGTCTTTGAGTTTCGGAGGGATTTTACATGTAAGAATTGCACTACATTCCTTAGTTAAAGCAACCGTCTCAAATTCTCCTAGTCTCCTTTTTTTTGTTGAGAATGTCTTTTAAAAACTTAACATAGTTCGGCATTTGCTCGAGAGCTTCTACCAAATGAATGTTAATATGGAGTTGTTTGAAAACGTCTAGGAATTTTTTAAACTGAACATCCATCTTTTTATCTTTAAATCTTTCAGGAAAAGGCAACTCACGTAGATCCAAGCTTGTTTGCTTTTTACTGGGTGTGGGCATGGCCTGCCCACTGTGAGCACACTGCTCCAAATTTTTGATAGTGCCAGAAGATTCTGCTGTTTTAGACACAAAAACAGGGTCTTGCATTTTTTCAACAGTAGGGAACAGTCCAGGAAAATTTTCTCTATCGAATAGATGTGAATCTTTTTGCACGTTAGGTGTGGTAGAAGATTTACCGTTTTCACGAGAGTCTTCTATGTTACCTATTTCTCTTATGGTTATGGCCTTGACATGTTCCTTGTGTGGTCCTTTTGGGTTCTCGGTGTCACTAGGCAAAGTCCCTTGTGGTCTATTTTTCAGCTCGGTCGCAAATTGACCAAGTTGGGTCTCAAACCTTCTCAAGGTTGCATTGGTTTGGTTGATAAAACCTTTAAGTAACGATTCGAGTGAACCGTTACCTTCCGATGCATTTTGTTGCCTGGGTGCATGTGATTGTGAAGATTGACCATGTTGGTACGTGGGTTGTTGAGTTTGATAAAATCCCGGGGGATTTGTGGTCTATTTTGTGGTTGACTTGCCCCGGGGGGTTGAAGTCCTTGATTGCCCGACCAAGAAAAGTTCGGGTGGTTTCGCCAATTCGGGTTATAAGTTTGAGAAAAAGGGTTATTCCTAGCATTCCCCAAATAATTTACCGAAGCGGGATTTCCCAGACAATTCTCATAATTATGATTCTCCCGAAAAAATACACAAGATTCATTAATAACTTGCACTTGGTTTTTCTCTCCATTGATGTTTAAGTTATTTTTTACCAAGTTAGTCAAAGCTACAATTTGTGCATTTAAAGAAGTGATGGCATCAATTTCATGAACTCCCGATACGTTTTGTGTGGTGATGGCACGAGTATTTTGCCATTCGGTGTTATTGTTCACAACTTTTTCCAAAATATCAAATGCCTCATGGTAAGCTTTTGAAACAAAAGCACCACCGGCCGTAGCGTCGAGAATAATTTTAGCAGCATGAAAAGACCATTGTAAAATGTTTCTAATTGGATGCAATAGGGAATTCCATAATGAGGACATTTTCTAAGTAAATCTTTAAATCTTTCCCATGCATCCGACACTGCCTCGTCATTCTCTTGCCGAAAGTTCATGATATTGTGCCTAAGCTTTACGTTTCTTGTTGGAGGAAAATATTTTTTAAGAAACTTTTCAGCTAGACCCGCCCAAGTATCAATGGATTCCGGTGGTTGTGAATTTAGCCAGGCTTTAGCTCTATCTCTTAACGTGTAAGTGAAGAGTGTCAACCGTAAGGCTTCCGGTGTTACTCCGGGAATACGAAAATGATCTGTCATTTCTATAAATGATTTCAAGTGTGAGTGCGGATCCTCCGAAGGTAATCCTCCAAACTGACCCATTGCTTGGATCATTTGAAACATTACGGGTTCGGGTTTGAAAGCTTGCGTATTCATGTTGGGCCTAATAATTCCCGATTTTAATTGTACAAACTCGGGTGTTGCATATTCCCTTATCTTTCTATCTTTACTATAGGCAATACCTACCGTTGTTTCAACCGGTGGAGGTGGCGGAGGAGCCGCCATGTTTCGGTTTAAAGGTGGGTTTTGCCGATTACCTCTTCTACGTCTAGCAATAGTTCTTTCGATTTCGTTATGAAGAGGTAAAAGTTCTCCGCGTTGCAACCTTGGCATACAACGCAAAGATTTTGTTTTGAAACAAGTGACACAAGCTCAAGTGATTATTCAATATCTCAGGATGTAAAATCGCGCCAGTCCCCGGCAACGGCGCCAAAAACTTGATAGCGGAAAACCGTATAGTTCCACTCTGTGGCCACAGTGTTCCCACAATGGGGGCACAAATATACACCACAACTATGATCGATATAAGTAATAAAATGGCAAGTATTTACCAAGTATCGTACCCACGAGGACTGAACTACTGAGAATCAGAGAATGTCACGAACTTCTTGCACAAGTCTCGGTTTGTGAAAATATTGTTGTTTTGTTTGGAAAAATGATTAAACTCTTGAATAATTAAAAATGGGTATGGATGTGAGCTCCCTTGAGATTTTTGTAGTAACAAAATGGTTAGTTGCTTTGTAGCACGAAAAGTTCATAAAAAGCCCGATCTCTCGAAATGATGCAATTTATAAACCGGTCCTACAAAGTTTCCATAAAGTGTCCATTGTTACCAACTCCCGATCTTGCCGATTTAATTAAGTTTGACTCTAAACGTCAAGTTCTACCAATATGGAGATTTACACCCAAATCTCTTTGTGATATAAATCTCGATCGGCGTTTGAACCTTAATAAATCATACAAAACCCGCATCTCGACGTGGTTATCAAAGACTCTCTCAAATCTTTGTGCATCACTTAAGCCGTATTTCGAATCCGCCCCTCTCGAGGTCTAAGATCTAATATTAACACATCAAAGTGATCGGCTTATCCGCGTTGAGTTTAAGTCTCGACTCAAGTGACCAATCTCGAGAGTTAGTAACAAATGGCCACACCCAAGTGTTGTCTACTAGTCTCAAGTTTGCTCACATCCACACCCAAAGGGGTGCTTAGCTCATAATAAAATTAGAAGACATAACAATGTAGAAGAAGTTCATAAAAATTACTTGAATAAAATTAAAGCAGTGCCCACAGTGGGTCACTGTTGACAAAATTGAAATTACAAACAAGGAAGTAAATGCTACAAATCTTCAAGTCTTTAAGAAACAAGAAGAAGAACTAAGCTACTGGAACTGAAGTAAACTACAACTGAAATTAAAACTACTTGTGAACTGATCCAAGCCTTCTCTTATATAGTCCTAAAAAGGTGAACAAACCATTGGACTAAACTTTAAATTATCTCAAAGGCAAAGACCACCACCATGCCTCCCATGCTTCCCTTGCTTTCAGGGATTTCCAGATCTTGCAACCTCAAGCATGCCAATATTTTAATCTTTTCTTTTATCCAGAGATTAGCATTATCCGTTGATCAATGAGAAGATCCGTCCGTGCTCACAGTGAGGAGCCTGTGCCCACAACCGAAAGTGCAGTGTTTTTCCAAGAAAATAAACTTTTGAAGCTTCATCATCTCTTTATCACATTTTAGACGAAATAAATGGGAAAGAAGCAAAGTGGGTATAAAAATGATATAAAAGCCTAGAAAAAGAGTAATAATAAACTCTCAAAAATGAGAGTTATCACATATCATATTTATGCAATTTATAAGGTATAGATTAAGAGTTATTCATTCTAAATATCTAACGTTATTTAGTATGAATAAAGTTAACTATTCAGAATGAATAAAGTTAACTATTCAGAATGAATAACTTTTAATATGCAGTCTGAATATGTTTTGTTATTCAAACTGAATAATGAATGTATTGCTTGTTAACCCAATCCACAAACTATAATCTACAATGTATATCAAAGTTATACATTATGAATAATGAAGTTGTTTAAGCTTAACCTAATCCTAAACAAGATATTAATCTTGAATAAAAACAGATATTATAGTTGATTACATACCGTCAGAAATGTTATTGGTCCTGTATAGAAGCTTGCATCTGATTCATGGTTCCACCCTATCTTGTTTTCTTCTACACAGTCAATAATGTATTTACACCAATTAACATTCTTAAAATCCAAACCTTTGCCTAGATGTGACAGAATGGCAAGATTGCATGTCCCCATCTTCATACAAACACACATTGAATTCACAAACAAAACAATGAAATTCAGCTTGAAATTCCAATCGGCACTATGTGACTCAGTAATCTTCTTCACAATGTGTTTTGGCCTTATCAATTGTTTGTCAAACTGAGATCTCCAAATCCTTATAATTTCATCCCATTCGCTGTCTGTGTCAAGATCATTGATATCAACACCTTCATTCTTTAATCCCAGAACATGATTCCCAGAATCTGCTGTAACTTTAATTGGATCGTTTCTTGTTCTTATTACCATGTCCTTGGATCAAAGTTGTATATAATGTTTTGTGCAAGTTTAGCGGGTATTGAATCAATCTTCATATTAAACAAACTTTCAAACCCCATTTCTTTAATGCAGTTAATTTGTGGCAGCCTCATCTTGCCAGTAACTAGCATTAAATTCTTTGGAGTTGTTCTGATCGACAGAGATCTGTATTCAGTATTCTTTGGTTCCTTTTTTTTACTTTCTTCTTTCTTCATTTTGCTCGAACTTTCATCTCTTTTCTTCTTTCTTGAAGAGTCATCCTTTTTTAACGTTTCCTTCTTCTGCTTATCTATAAACATTTTTGATATTCAAACAAAAATTATTAGTATATGTATTTAGTTAGTTTTTATCAATATCTGAAAATGAATCATAATAATACCTTTTCTCTCTTGTTTTGTTTTTTTCCTTGACGAAGACACTTCGTCTTCATGCTTTCTCTTCTTTTCTATTTAAATTCAAACAATTAACAAAAATAGAATTTAATTAGTCTGAAAAATAGGTATATATTGAGAAGTTGAAGTTATATTCAGTCTGAATAAAACTATATATTTAGTATGAATACCACTGCTCATAAACATCTTAACAACGTTTCAACAATTATAATCAATCACAAATTTTATTCAAACTGAATATAACTTCAACTTCTTGTTGTAGGTTTAAAGATTTAGTAATAAACCCCATTTTATGTGCGTATATTCAGACTGAATAAAACTATATATTTAGTATGAATATCACTGCTCATAAACTTTTAGTTATATTCATATTGAATAATATAAAATAGTTAAAAGGTTTTATTCAGTCTGAATGAATGTAAATATCCAGTATGAATATAACTAATAACAAATATAATCAGTATGAAGATAAGTAGTTACAAAAATAACCTCACAAAAAATATTCAGCCTGAATATAACTAAAAGTTTTTAGTTAAAAGGTTTTATTCAGTCTGAATGAAGGTAAATATTCAGTATGAATTAACTACTAACAAATATAATCACTATGAACATAACTAGTTACAAAAATAACCTCTGACAAAGAATATTAAGTATGAATATAACTACTCACAAAAATAAAATAAAATCTAACAATATATCTTCGTTTTACTCGTCATTTGAAGCATTTATTCATCAGATATATTGTTTTCTTCATTTTTTCCGTTTTAGGGTTTTTCAAATCAGATTTTTGTTTCTTAATCTGTAAAAGTTAAATAAAAACCCTAAGTATTCAGTATGAATATTACTACTAACAAATATAATCAGTATGAACATAACTAGTTACAAAAATAACCTCTCACAAGGAATATTCAGTATGAATATAACTACTCACAAAAATAAAATAAAATCTAACAATATATCTTCGTTTTACTCGTCATTTGAAGCATTTATTCATCAGATATATTGTTTTCTTCATTTTTCCGTTTTAGGGTTTTTCGAATCAGATTTTTGTTTCTTAATCTGTAAAAGTTAAATAAAAACCCTAAGTATTCGGTATCGACGATTTTCAAACATTTAAACTTACCTTTTTTCATAAGTTGGCCTATTGGAACGTTATCTCTAGTATCTTCAGATGTATCTGCCATTTTTGTTGATGATTTTAAGTTTTCTCTGTAAATCGTCTTCTTCTTCTTCAGTATTCAACAATGGAAGTTTTAGTGAGAGAGAAAATCGGCGAAAAATGATGAATAGCATGTCTCCATTATGATTACGGCTATATCTGAGGTTTTGAACCGTCTTTTCTTTTTTCCAATTTTACCCCTATTCAGTAAGCCATGGACATAGTTTTCACGTTATTTACAAAATTGCCACCGCATTTTTTATTCATTGATCTAATCACCGTTTTTTAATCAACGGTTGTAGGTTGTTCTCATGTTCACAATTGAATTTGGGTTTTTATTTAAACCCACCCCTATATATATATATATATATATATATATATATATATATATATGTGTGTGTGTGTGGGGGGGGCAAAATATCAAATAAACTACACATTTTTAAAATTTTAAAAGTACTACAAATCTACAATTATAAAAAAGAAAGGATTCAATGCAAATTATTATTTATATTCAAGTTTTTCCTTTTACATTTCTCAAATGAATTTGTTTTCAACTCATATATTACAATCTTATCTTCATGAATATATTAATTTCAATTAAAAAGTAATTATGTATATAGTTATTAATATGACGTATTAAATAAAAGGGCAAAATGCACAAAATAGCAACGTAATTTCATTTATTTTCTTATTATAGCATTGTACTTTCATTTTTTCTTATTACACCAATGTACTTTCAATTTATTTTTTATTAGGACATTGTACTTTAAATAATTTACCCATTATATCATTATGGTTTAAATTTACCTACTACACCAGGTTTTCATGCCACCTCATTGTCCACATAGGCTATCCATGTGTACTAGGTGTTGACGTGACATTTCTCATTACAACAACAAGAAAAACAGAAAAACAACCTCAAAATAGCTTCAAAACAGCTAAAAACAACAAAAACAGCCTCAAAACAAGTAAAAAACAGCAAGAACAGCTAAAAATAGCAAAAAACAGCAAAATAACAGCTAAAAACTGCAAAAAATAGCAAAAACAGCCTCAAAACCCTATCAAAATCGACTTACACAAGAGGAGACGAACGATTTACGATGGAGCCGCACAATGGAGATGAACGATTGAAGATGGAGCCGCACTTGAAATCGTGAGGGAGATGAAGAGAGGTTTGAAATCGTGACTCGTGAGGGAGATGAAGAGGTTTGAAATCGTGAAGTGGGAGTCGTATTTTTGAAAGGGTTTAAAATGAATTTTTAAATATTTTTTAATGCCATGTAGATAGCCACGTCACTTTAAAATGACACATCAGCAAAAGAAAACCGGTTTTAAAGGTAACAGGTTACTCAATGCTATAATGTGTAAATTCTTTAAAGTACAATGCTCTAATAAAAAATAAATTAAAAGTACATTGCCGTAATAAGAAAAAATGAAAATACAATGTTATAATAAAGAAATAAATGAAAGGGATGCTGCATTTTGCCCTAAATAAAACGGCACATCTTTAAGGTGAAAATACTATGAGTTCATAAGAAAGTGGGCCAAAAAAGGCCCATCAAACTTATGGGCTTTCACAGGAACGTATACAAAAAGCTCTAATCCTTAGGGTTTGCGATTAGAGAGGCGAACCACCATCATCACCTTCCCCTGTTCGTCTGTTATTCTTTCTGCGCCGGAGCTCATTGTTTCTCTAAGCTGCTCAGATGGTGCGTTTTCATCATTCTTCTTTGAATTTATACGCTAAATTGCTATGTCAGATCGTAAATTCTAATGATTTCTGATGCATTATTTTGCAGGCGCCGAAGAAGGAAAAGGCTCCTCCACCGTCATCCAAGCCAGCCAAATCCGGTGGTGGAAAGCAGAAGAAGAAGGTCATACTTTTACTTATGTTTATGCTTTATGTGTGTTTGTGTGTTTTTTCTACTCTATGGTGGCGTTTGTTTTTTATTAAGAGGTCTGAAGTCTTATTTCACTTCTGATTAATAAGAGTAGTGCTTTAAGAGGTTACAAGACATTAGGTAATTTCAGACGTATTTCAGAGCCTCTGAAATCTTAAAAAACGGTCTGAACGTAAAAACGTATTCAGACTTTGGAGGTATTAAATTGTTTTTAAAAAAACAAACAGCCTCTATGAAATTGAATGTACTTGACGTTTATGGATCGTGTGGGAAAATGCAGAAGTGGAGCAAGGGAAAGCAAAAGGAGAAGGTAAACAACATGGTGTTGTTTGATAAGGCTACTTATGACAAATTGCTCTCTGAGGCTCCTAAGTTTAAGCTCATCACTCCTTCGATTCTATCGGATCGTCTTAGGGTAAATTTTCTTACATCGCCTTTTGTTTCAGATCGCCATGTTTATATTTATGTTATTATCTCATTTAGATTTATGGAACATTCAATACATATTACATGATTGCTATAGTTTTCTACTTGAGTAATTCATCGCTTGAGATTCCATTGATTGCATGAGCAATTGTAACTATATCAGAATTGGTGTAAAAGTTCCAATTAGTTTTAGCCAATTGTTGTTGATTCACTGGTTTTTTTATTTAATCATCTAAATTTTGATTCGAACTATTTTGATCCATAATATATTTGAATTAAAAATCACTAGCTAATTGTAAATTAATATAGGAGTATATATTAAACTCTCATCTATAGCATTTGGAACAATCAAGGTGTTAATTGTGGTTAAAATTAAAGTTCTAATGGGAGCTCAATTTGCCAATTGGTATACTTGTAGCTTTTTACTTGTGTTAATCTATAAAATGTATGATTTGATGATTCTTATGAGAACTTTTTGATCAATGTTGGCTTAATTGCTGACTTATCCTACTTACTCATGTCCGTTTTTCAAATGTGTTTGATATTTTGCTTTGTTGGCTAATTTATCAACTCTCAATATCTCTAAATGGGCATGTTTACATGAATCATATAAATGCTTTTAAACACCCATGTTTGTGCAATGACACAATTTGTTTACTTTTAGCCGTAAAAGCGGAAGCTTGATTTCATATATCTTGTGCAATGGTGTTCTTATTTCTGTTTTCCATTCTAATAAATTCACAAAATATTTCCATCTGTTTTTTTATCACGCAAATCGAGTATTTTTTAGTTGTTTTGTCCTCGTCAAACACATCTATCAAATATAAATACGATTCGATAAAACGAAACAGCCAACCATGATTTCAATCTGTGTTTTTTGCACCTGCATTTTGAACAATTTATATATGCAAATTGATATTTGCTTCGATTTTAAACTCCCCTGTTAACCTCTTTTGATCAATTATAATCGTTTTATGCATGATGTTGGCAGATCAATGGATCGCTTGCAAGGAAAGCAATCAGGGATTTGATGGCGAGAGGTGCAATCCGTATGGTTTCTGCACATGCAAGCCAGCAGATATACACCCGGGCTACCAATACTTAAGTTACAGTCTTGGCCATCATCAAATCATATTTGAGTTAGTGTTAGCTTTCTTTTTTTTCATCAGATGCTTTTGATTTAGCCAATTTTTGTTATTTTGATGAGGATTTGCTGATGACCCTTGTTTAGTATCAAAAATTTTCCGAGTGTTATTGGATGGGTGTTTGGTTAATGTTTTAAGACTTTGCAAGTGGATTCAATAAGCTGAACATGTCGAATTGATTGGTTAACGATTAAAACCGGCTTAAAATTGGTCCATAGCTACTATGAACTATCTGTATGTGAATTTTGAAGTAGAGTTGTAGCGGTGAGCAGGAATTTGGTCTATAAATTTTGATCAGTTATAAACTTATCTTACTCGGTGAGCATGGTATGGACTGAGTTGTTAGCCAGCTTAATTGGACATTATATAGAAAGTGGCTGCTTCTAGGGTAAACGTTATGTAGAAAGCCAAAAAATTTCCAATTCTATCCCTTTCAAAGAAAAAATAAGCTCTTCCATTTATAAAAAAAACACTATGAATTTACCGGGTAAAACTTTCTTTCATTGTCTTGACTCTTACTGGGTAAGATTATTGGTTCTTGTCATATTCATCTGGTAAGATAATGTGAGTTGGTAAGTGTTTCTTGAGTAAATGTCTAAGTCGTCAAAAAGAAGAAAACTAGTATAAATATATTTGCATAGATAAAATATTTTGAGGGTTACACAAAACTGTCATCAAAAACTGTAAACCAAAAACTAAGTTCCATTTAAATTAGTTTATATATATATAAACTAACCAACCTATTGGTACTAATCATGCTATCTAATTATCAGGAATAGAAATCGGAAATATCCTCTCTTCAAAAAAAAAATCGCAAGTATCTTCAAGAACATCACGCGCAACCAAAAACCACGTACTTATGTGCACACGTTGTTTGTTTACGTGCATATGTGCACATAAACTGATGTACTTAATTATTCAACAATTTTTTATGTGCATATGTGCACATAAACTGTGCATATGATTATTCTGGTTGTAGGTTCGATTATTCTTATCGTATACATGCTATTTGTTTATGTGCATATGTGCACATAAACTGTCGTACTTAATTATTAAACATATTGCTTATGTGCATATGTGCACATAAACTGTGCATATGATTATTCTGGCCTGTAGGTTTGATTACGCTTATGGTATAAACGATATTTGTTTATGTGCACATAAACTGTCATACCTGTATATTAAACATATTGTTTATGTGCATACGTGCACATAAACTGTGCATATGATTGTTTTTTGTCTGTTGATTTGATTGTTCTTATGGTATAAACGATATTTTTTTATATGCATATGTGCAATTTGATGGGTTTTTAATCGGTTAAAAAATATTAACTGTAAAAAAAATCTCAAAACATTGTAATATTGAAAAATGGATATCTAATTTGAAAATAAAAGATAAATTAAAATGTAGTATATCTCGTAATCTTGGAATGTGATATGTTTGTTTTGAAAATATGAGATAAAATAGGAAAGTGAATTGATAATGATTGAATTTGATTTGTGCTAAAATTAAGGAATGAATATGTGGGATAGATTGGTGGAATTCATTGTGAGAGCAACAAGCAACTAACTTAGTGGATATATTAATAATGTGAAAATTCAATTTTACCCCTAATTTGTAAAAGTGACGTGAACTTAAACCAAATATAATAGAGCATTGTGATTGGTCAATAATAGAGCATTGTGATTGGTCAATTGATGGTTATCATGGTTAGTACCAATAGGTTGGTTAGCAAAAGAAGGGACCTCTCTCTCTCTCTCTCTCTATATATATATATATATAGGGGTGGTATCGGGTACAAACCAGTTAGTTTGTACAAACTCGTACAAACCATACCTAGCTTCATGATTTTGTAAATTTGGCTTCATGAATATATATATATATATATATATATATATATATATATTTTTGGCTTCATGAATATATCATTTGACATTTTTAACTAATTTTTTTTACAAAAATAAGGGTATTTTAGGGTATTTTTGTAAAAAAATTAGTTAAAAATGCCAAATGATATATTCATGAAGCCAATATATATATATATATATATATATATATTCATGAAGCCAAATTTACAAAATCATGAAGCTAGGTATGGTTTGTACGAGTTTGTACAAACTAACTGGTTTGTATTTGATATATATATATATATATATATATATATATATATATATATATATATATATATATATATATATAAGGGTGGTATCGGGTACAAACCAACTAGTTTGTACAAACTCGTACAAACCATACCTAGCTTCATGATTTTGTAAATTTGGCTTCATGAATGTATATATATATATATATTTTGGCTTCATGAATATATAATTTGGCTTCATGAATATATCATTTGGCATTTTTAACTAATTTTTTTACAAAAATAAGGGTATTTTAGGGTATTTTTGTAAAAAAATTAGTTAAAAATGTCAAATGATATATTCATGAAGCCAAAATATATATATATATATATATATATATATATATTCATGAAGCCAAATTTACAAAATCATGAAGCTAGGTATGGTTTGTACGAGTTTGTACAAACTAACTGGTTTGTATTTGATACCCAGCCTATATATATATATATATATAATATTAGAGGCCTCTTATTTTGAAACCGTAATAGATGATGAAATCTATGTAACCCAGGGTATTTTTGTCTTTTTAACAAATTCGTATTTAAGGAGTAACCACCTTCCTTAATTATCTCTTAAAATCCGTTTTTTCTTAAAAATAATTCATATGAAAAAATCATTTTCGTCACTTTTTCATCTTTGCACACTTCTGAACCATCTTTCTCATCTTCGTCACTATTTTATATGTGATACAAAAAAAATCCATATATGAAAAAAACATCAATATTTCATATATAAAACCATATACAATAATTCATCACCTTTCCATATATAAAACCATATGAAAAATGATACATATACAAAAATTCCATCACTTTTTCATATATAAAACCATATGAAAAAATGATACATATGCAAAAATTCATCACTTTTCATATATAAAACAATATGAAAAATTATTCATATATGTTACCCTTCACCACTTTTTCATCTTTGTCCCAAGGAGCCCGAATTTCACCGCTTTTAAGATATGAGCAAACTCGTTTTTTCGTGAATCCACCACCAAGAAAACTATAACTTCCAACCTTGTAACCACCACCGACGATTGTCAAACGTTAACTTCTGGCGATATTTCGATCTTCTCTATGGCGGCCACTTATGTGGTTGACGCTACTGCCAATCTGATACTCGTTGCTATTACGCCGTCGTAAGACCACATTTTCACGATGAGCTTAGTGTTCCAACCGATGACCCAGATGAATATGAATATGAATATGAATATGAAGATGGAAGAATGAAGGGAAATGATGAATATGGATGGAAGAATGAAGAGAGAAGATGAAGATGAAGAAAGAAGGAAAACGTTCAAAATTCTTGGAATTATGGAGTGGATGCAATATTTTAGGTTAGTGGAGATAAACATGGAAACAATCTAAAATAGATAATATCTAATTATTAATAAAATTTAAAATTTAAAATATTCTAAAATTTCTTTCAAAATTACCCTTTCTTTTATTTCAAATTCAAATTTTAATCCTATTCATATCAACCGTTGATTATAATAATAGATGGTCTAGATTAAGTTGCATCGATTTCATATTAAATTTGGGTTGCAAAAGATGTTCCCTCTATAATATTAATAATTATAAAGTCAATAAAATATATATAAAAAAGAAAAACTAGCAAACTATCATTTTACAATAGTAAGAATTAAGATTTTTGTACAATAATATAAAAGAGTATCCAAAAGGAATTGCTTAATTGCTTAGTAAAGGAATTGCAAATTACCACCTAAGCAATTAAGCAAAGTGTTGTCTAACATTTGCAAATTTTGCAATTCTTATTAAACCTTTTATTCTATAAAATAATTATTGATTAATTATGTTATTTATTATTTTAAGGCATCAGTTACAAAAATATTTTATTTATCAAACATTTATTTGATTGAAATAAAATTGTAAACTTAAATTACACATTAAAAAATTTATTGATATACATACAATATAGTTAAACTAGATAAAAACATTAGATTTTACAATTAGGATTCATATATCTTAAGTATTTTTATTAATCAAGTTATAAATTATATTATTATTATTATTATTATTATTATTATTAAATTAAATAGACGATTGCATATTATGTATTTATTAACTAAAAAATAATTAGAATGTTATAATGGGAACCATTTTTGAAAGTATAGGTGTTGCAATGCACGTATATAAATAATAATTATAAAAGTTAGTGTGACACAATTGAAAGCATATATATATATATTACATGTGGATGTGTTTTATAATACTTTTCCATCCTAAAATAAATGTCCACAACTAAAATGACACACAATTTTAAATATACATAATTATTATACTTTATAACATCTTTATTTTTTATTTAGTTTATTTATTTTTATTAATTTTTAAATATGTATACATTAATTAAAGGTAAATTTGAAAATCTAATAGTCTACTTTTAAAAATAAAAGCCTATATTAAAACAAACACCATTTATTATGGAAAGATGATTCTTAAAAACTTTACATAAGAGAACAGGACAGGGTGAGACATGACAGAACAGTTGTTCAACGTTTGGTAGACAGAACAAGATAGAACAGAACATATAACATTAGGTAAAATACAATAAATAAAATATAAAAAATGAATAAAATATAAAATAGAACGTGTATTTGATGTTTTAGAAGATAATTATATTTTATTTTGAGGTTATATTGGTAAAACATAAGTCTGTTCCATCTTGTTCCATGGGGTGGGGGTGGAACATGCTTGTTCAACTTTGTTCTTGTTTGTTCCACATAAAAGTCTTGTCAAACGTGGGACAGTGATCCATGTTCTGTTCTGTTCTGTCATGTCCAGTACCAAACGCACCCTTAAGGGGTTGTTTGTGATTGCTTATTTTTAAAGAGAGTATTAACTTATTTTAGTGTGGTATCGGTAATAAGTAGTTTTTAGTGTTTCGATGAAGAAAAGGAAAAAATGTTTATATCGATTTGACAATGGTGATAATGAGTTTTTGATAAATAATTTCATTATAACTTAATAACTTATTTGAAATAATTTATCAATTTTTTGATTATTTTACATGTATAAACAGTTCCAAACACCTTCTAAAAAACAACTTATTAGCTTATTGCATTTTAGTACCATTATAAGAGCACCTCCAACATGTTTTCTATAATTTTTGTAAAATAGATAACCAAAAGTTAAAATCTCTAAAAAAAACTACATTCATCTCCAACAAGTTTTCTATTTTAGAGATTTTAACACAAGTTATATTAATATAATATTCTCTCATTTATCTTCTCAATACATTTTTTTAAATAATAGAAAATAATAAAAGTTCGATCTCTTTGTGGAACTGGGTAAAATAATCATTTTTCTCTCCTACCATCAAGTTTAGAGAATTCTCTAAACTTGAAATTTTTTTAAGCTAAACATGATAGCAAAGCTGTAACAACCCAGTCTAAAATAAAGCATACATAGCATTTAATAATAAACATCTCAATGAAAGGTCCTAAAATTTATTACATTTGTCTCAAAACTTAGGTTGGCGGAAGCAACCTATACACAACTGAGAATATTACTAGCTTCTAAAAGTAAAAGTGACACTGTCTCTATCAGCATCCGAACTTTAATCCTGCTCAGCTCACTTACTCGAGCCTCCTACTATCTGCTTCCCTGAAAGGGTTTAGTTTGGAAAATGTGAGGGTTAGACCATGAGGTCTAGTGAGTCCCCTCAGTTACAGTTCTCAAAACATTTTATAAATATCAAAGCAGCTTTACATAAAACTTTCACGGAAAATTTCCGCTCCCGTAAATGGCACCCTGAAGTCACTCGAAAGTGACAACGAGTCAGTCTCACGCTGCCTTGTTGGGTCACTCTTCCCATGGCATAAACGGAACCTCCCCCCGGCATGAGCACTGGCGGGCCTACCCCCCGAGTTAGCCAATTTACGTCTATCACAATGTATGCATACATCTCATAAAAACTTTCAACAAGTAAAAATCATGCAAATAACATGGCATTTCTACTCCTTTACTTACTTCTGAAAACATGTTCAAAAACACGTATTTTAGTTAGAAAAACTCACCTGGCGCTTTAACAATTCCTTCTCGCGAAAACTTCAGATTTTACGGTGAACACCTATGATATTACGAGAATAAGAGTAGTGAGTCTTGAGTTAGCCTTAGTCACCGCGAACAGTTTTCTACTGGTCTCAATTCCGGTTTCGGCCCAATCTCAATACCGGATCCCTTTATGGACTCCGGATCTTCTAGGCCCAAGGTCCATACCGGATCTCTTTATGCATTCCGGATCTCTTATGGCCCGAAACCTATATCGGATCTTCTATGGCCCAAAGTCCATACCGGATTTCTTTATGCATTTCGGATCTTCTAGGCCCAAAACCTATACCGGATCCGTTCGGCCCAAACATAAAGTTCCGGATCCACTTTGATTCCGGATCCATTTATTAGCCCAACTTTCGGATTTATTAATTAGTCCAAATTCCGGATCCTATTAATTACCCAATTCCGGATCTTTGGACTTCGGGTCCCTTTCGCCCAATTCCGGATCCTAATGGATTCCGGATTCTAATGAATTCCGGATCCCGCCGAGTTCCTATTCCGGATCGAAGTCCGGACTCTCGAAATCGGTCATGGCGATACGATACATAATACATTAGGGTCGAAGATTAACCCATTGTAACCGATTACTAAGCCTCTTTCCCAACAAGATGACTATTCTAACTCTATTATGATTATCTAAATTCTTTTTATACATCCTTTTTAAACTCTTAAATAACGAAACCCTCAAACAACCCAAATCAATCCAGCAGAACTCTAAAATAAAGGTTGGATTAGGGATTACCTGCTAAAATCGATGTAGAATCAGATTCCAATTCTCTTTCCTCTTCCAAATTTGATGATTGATGAACTTTCTTCTCCAATGCACTTGAACAATTTCTTTCCCTGCTCTCTCTATCTCTCTAAGCCGCCACACACACTAGAACTTCTTCTAGGGTTTTGTGCCCAACATGAGGGTTTTGATACCCTCCTCTCATGTTTTCAAAACAGACCCTAAACTTAACAATTATGCAATCTTCTCCAAAAACTTATTCCGTTTAGATAAAAATATCAGTTATTACAACACTTCCCCTTCAAAAGAATTATGTCCCCGGAATTCCATTTTCGAAAAGTTGGGGGTACTTGGACCTCATGTCCGCTTCTACCTCCCAAATTGCCTCTTGTCCTTTGTGATACCGCCACTGAACCTTTACTGGTCAGACCTCTTTGTTCCTCGTTTTTCGAACCTTACTGTCCATGATTTCTATCGGTTCCTCTTCGTACGTCAACTTCTCATCAATGCTGACATCCTCCAATGGAATGGTTACGTCAGCCTCGACCAAACACTTCTTCAGGTTTGACACAAGAAATGTCGGATGAATTCCTCTCAACTCTTCCGGCAAGTCTAACTTGTAGGCTACTGCTCCAATTCGCTCGATAATGATGAAAGGCCCCACGTATCTCGGTCTTAACTTCCCTTTCTTTCCGAAGCGTACTATCCCCTTCCAAGGTGATACCTTCAGCATTACCTTGTCACCTACTTGGAACTCGATAGGCTTCCTCCTTCTGTTTGCATACTTTCTTTGTCGATCTTGCGCGATCCTCATTCTTTCACTGCTTCCTTCTTATCAGGCAAGGCGATACGAATCAACTTCTTATTACACACAATGCTAGCGTCATTCTCCGCTAACCAATCCATTCCTAGTACCACATCAAACTCCCCCATTCCCATAGGGTATAAACGCAAAGGAAACGATTGACCGTCTATGTCTATGCTACACCCCTCATAGACCTGTTTCACCCAAACTCGACTATCATCTGCCATTTCTACCTCAAACCCAAAGTTCAACCTCTTGGGTTTCACTTGCAATTTTCGAATAAAAATAGGCGACACAAACGAACGATTGGTGCCCGGATCAAACAATACTTTAGCATAAGTCGAGTCAATTGGGAAAGTACCTGTCACCACATCAGGCGTATTCACCGCCTCCTCTGCTGACATGTGGAAAGCCCTCGCCCTTTCGTGCGAGCCGGCTCCACCTTTCTCTCCTTGCCTCTTCCTCCGCTACTACTGCCGTCACCCCCAGTAAACCCTTTCTTTAACTGTGGACAATCCCACTTGACGTGATCTGGCAAACCACACTGAAAACATGACCTCGAACTGCGGCAGTCTCGAGCCATGTGCCCTGTTTTCCCGCACTTGAAACATCCGTCCTTATCTGCCAAACACTTTCCCTTATGCATCCGGTTGCACTTACCACATGGTTTCTCTCCTGCTCTAGGTCCCACCCGCAGCTCGGGTCTAGGCGCACTCGACCTCTTTCCATCCTTGGTTGGTCCTTCCTGTTGGTGCAAGTGTACCACATCTCTATATATTTTATATATTTATTTTGATGATTACAAACACACCGTATTATTGTTTTTCTAACAATTTTATCCAAGTGTGCAGTTAATTGGACAACATGAAGATTTTATCTGAAGAGTCCAAGACTGGTGTTTACGTCATCATATATCTCATAATAATAAACACCCTAAAATAATATACCACTTGGATATTTCAAAAACCTAACCCAACGCTATTTTTAAATTAAACTAAATCTTTGATTTAAATTAATTTAGAAATGTTTTGAATTTAAAATTGAATTATTCAAATCTTAGCCAAAAATGTTGCTGTTGACTCTTTTTGGAATAGGGAAAAAGAAATCAGGTCCCTTTTTAAGCTATGGTCGTTCAATCAAAGGAGCTGAATTTTCTGACGCTGAGATGCCTTTTTCAGGCGGTATACCGCGTGGTGTATGGCGGTATACCGCGGCTCTGCTACACGTGTTGCAGGTTGCTTTTGCAGGTTGACTTCTTTATGTCAGCTACTTTTTCTGGGCGGTATACCGCGCCCATATAGGCGGTATACCGCAACACCCTTCGACCGTTGCTGCTCCAAGTATATATATCATGCAGCATTCTCAACTCCTAGAGAGAATTGAATACCCATCTTTTGGAGAAACTCTCAGCTACATCCATTCATTTAAATCACTTATTCAATATATTTTTTTGAGTGATCAAACCCTCAAAAATCCAAGTGTTATACTTATACAAGAGTGATCAATATTGTGAGATATATTCTCTTGTAAGTATTTGAATAGTGTGAGTGATTCACGTTCTCGAGCAAAAGCAAGAGATTTTATTATCATTGTATCAAGGTTTGTGTTCTACCATAAAGAACACTTATAGTGAATCAGTGTGTCGAGAAGTGTCTCGGCAAGTGGACTAGCCAGCCAGTTGGTGGTGAACCACTTTAAATCTCGGTGTCGGTATCAATATTCTCTACCCTTATCTCTTTATATTCCTGTTGTGCACTTAATTTTATTTATATATTTGTTGTGCATGCAATATTTGTTGTTGATTTTGATAAGAGAATTTTTATTTGTGAAATATTTTTAAATACAACCTTTACCCCCCCTAAGGTTGTCCTAACAATTGGTATCAGAGCGGGTTGCAAGTTTCTTTAAAAATATTTGTGCTTTTTAAAAAAAAAAACTTGTTCTTATATTTTAAATGGCAACCTCTGAGGGAATTATTTCTACAAAGATTCCGCAAATTGACACCGAAAATTTTGGTCTTTGGGCAAATCTTTTTGAATGCTACGTTCGTGGCAAAAGTCGAAAAATTTGGGACATTATTAAAAATGGAGATTATAAACCCACCAAAACCAAAGATGGAGTAATTAGTGAAAAACCAGTAGCGGAATGGTCCGCCGCTGAGGATGCTTGGGTTTGCTTAAATTTTGAAGCTAAAAATATTCTTTTTTCGGCGCTTACTAAAGATGAGATTGAACGTGTTTATTCTTGTGAAACTGCTCACGATATTTGGGAAAATCTAAATAATACTCATAGAGGAAATTCTCAAGTCAAAAGCTCAAAAATAAATATTCTTGTACATGATTATGAAATGTTTGAGATGTTAAAAGATGAGTCAATCGACTCAATGTTTAAACGTTTTAACCTTATCATGGTGAGCTTGAAAGGTCTTGGTAGAACATATCCTAACGAAGATTACGTGCGAAAAATTCTTCGAGCGCTTCCTCCGGAGTGGATGCCGAAAATCACATCCTTGGAAGACTCCCGTGACCTCTCAATGATGAAATTAGATGATCTCATTGGAAATCTCAAAGTGCATGAAATTGCACTAAAAAGGAACAAAGATCGGGAGCATGATAAAAAGAAATCTTTGGCGCTTAAAGCTTCAACTTCAAGTGACGAGAAGGAGAAGAAGAAAAAGAAGGAAAAAGCTAGCTCCTCAAAGGATCAACCCGAACATCTTGACGATGTAGCCATGTTGGTAAGAAATTTTTCTAAACTTTTAGCTAACAAAAAGTTTTCAAAAAATGATAGGTTTCAAAGAAAAGGAGATTATCGCCGTGGTGGAGAAAACCGAAGCCGAAAGTTCCATAAACGGAACGACAAAATAAATAAAAAAGGCGAATCAAGTGATGATGAAGAAGCCAAGAAAAAGAAGGGCTTTTGCTACTCATGTGGAGACAAGGATCACTATGCCAACGAGTGTCCAAAAAGAAATAAACCTAAAATCAAGAAGGAGAAAGCCTTCGTTGGAGGCGCGTGGAGCGCAAGTGAAGATGAAAATGAGTATGAAGCCATTTGTCTCATGGCGGAAAGCGACGATGAGGTAAACTCGTGTTACTCAAATTACTCTAGCGATGATGAATGTAATGATGATGATGATCTTGATATGTTAAATGATGCCTTTCAAAAAATGGTTATGCTTACAAATAATTATAAAGATGAGAACGCAAAATTAAAGGAAGAATTATTATTAAGTAAAAAGGAAATTCATGATAGCAAACAAAAAATTGCATGCGATAATGAAAAAATCATAAATTTAGAAAATAAATTAAGTGAAAAATATGTTTGCAATTCTTGTGACATTTTAAATAAAGAAATTGCATGCCTTGAGAAAAGAATAGTTGAAAATGATTTATGTGCTAATTGTGATGTGCTTAAAAAGGAAAATGCATGCTTAAAAGAAAAATGTGATAAACATGAAAAAGATAATTTGTTAGCACATGCCTTTCAAAGTAGCAATGAGAAAGTGCTTAAAATGTTAAATATGTCAAATAGCACTAATTGTAGAAAAGGCGTTGGTTCCGATACGTGTAAAGATAAGTGCTTATGTATGCCTATCAAAAGATATTTTGAACCACCTAAAAATGTTGAAATGAGAAAACCGTATGTGCAAAAATCCTCATATATGTCCAACATAAATAATGTGAATTATAAGTCTAGGAAATCTTATGCATGCATGTATAATAGTAAATTTTCTAGACCAAAAAATAGTGTGAATATGCATGCTCCTTTTTACGTCTTTGATAAATATGATCGTAAAATTAAAATGGTACCAAAGTGGATTCCTAAAGGCTCCTTTAGTGTTGATAATCCCGGTGGCATGCGTTTATGGTTTTAAATTTTTTTTGTATATATATATTATATACATATATATATATATTCTGTGTTTGAAAATTATGAATCAACTCCGAATAGGCTCACCTATTTGGATACGGTGTCTAGGAAAGATAAAGGCGAATTCTTCGAATTCTAATGAGGTCGGTTTTTAAAGTGCCTTCGCGCTTACCACCCTCACCGTCTTTCCTGGTCGCTTCCAAGTAGAGCTACCGAAAAGGGTTGAGTAAATAATTTTCTTGTCTGTATATTTTTTGTGAAAATATATTTATTATTATATGTGGTTTTCTATGCTTTCTAGACTAACTTTCAAAGGACCCATAAGATGTGGGGACCATAAAAGTTGTACTTTAAATGTTGTAGATAAATCTTGATATGGATTGGATTCTTGATAGTGGATGCACACGTCACATGACCGGAAACCATAATCTTTTTTCATCATATGAGTCATGTGATGGTGGACTAGTAATTTTTGGAGGAAACTCCAAAGGAAAGGTAATTGGGAAAGGTACAATTTCTTGCAACAATGTTACATTTTTAGATGTTACGCATGTTGATAATTTGAAATTTAACTTGCTAAGTGTTCGTCAACTGTGCAAAAATGGTATAATTGTTGTTTTTGAAGAAGACTCTTGCAAAATTCTGAAAAATGGTAAAGTTCTTTTGAATGGGGTTATAAAAGGAAATCTTTATGTTTGTAAAACTGATGTAAATAAAAATGTTTGTTTATCTTCCGTATATGATAATTCGACTTTGTGGCATAGACGTTTAGGTCACGCTAACCTTAGATTAATTCAAAATTTGAAAAATAAGGAGCTTGTGAGTGACCTTCCAAAATTAAAATTTGATAATCATTTTTGTGATGCATGTCGTGTCGGCAAACAAACTCATGTTTCTCATAAATCAAAAAATGTGATTTCAACTAAAAGAGTTTTAGAACTTTTACACATGGATCTTTTTGGCCCTATGGCCATTCAAAGTTTTGGAGGAAATTATTACACTCTAGTAATTGTAGATGATTTTTCCCGATATACGTGGACTTTGTTTTTAAAACATAAAAATGAAGCTTTTGAAAAATTTAAGATTTTGGGAAAACGAATTCAAAACCAACAAGGTTGCACGATTGTTTCGATTCGTACGGACCATGGACGCGAATTCGATAATGAAACTCAATTTGGTGCGTTTTGCGACAAATATGGTATAACGCACAATTTTTCTGCTCCTCGCACTCCTCAATCTAATGGGGTTGTGGAGAGGAAAAATAGAACCCTACAAGAAATGAGTAGGACAATGCTCAATGAACATCAAGTTCCCCAAAAGTTTTGGTGTGATGCCGTAGCTACCGCGACCTATGTCCTCAATCGTGTGCTAATTAGGAGTATCCTAAATAAGACCCCTTATGAGATCCTACGTGGTAGAAAGCCTTCCTTAGCCCATCTTAAGGTATTTGGTTGTAAATGTTTTATTTTAGATACCAAATCTTATTTGACCAAATTTGACCCAAAAGCCTATGAGGGAGTATTCCTTGGTTATTCTTGGAATAGCAAAGCCTATAGAGTCCTTAATAAAGAGACCATGGTTGTAGAAGAATCCCTAAATGTAAGCTTTGATGAAAGTCCTCCTAAACCTAGTGCACCCTTAGTAAATGATAATGGTTGTGAAGGAGATGCACTAGCCCAACATCTTAGAACCTTGGACTTAGGAACCCAATCTCTTACAAACAATGTAGAATCTAGTGATGCCCCTCCATGTTATGTTCCACAAGGAGTAGATGATCCTAACCTTAGAACATCTAGAGGCCATCCCGTAGATCAAATCATAGGTGACCTAAACCAAAGAACGACTAGATCACAAATCCATACCCTTTGTGCCTTTCACGCCTTTATCTCAGCCATAGAACCTAAAAACATAGAAGAAGCTTTAGGTGATGAGGATTGGATAATGGCCATGCAAGAAGAGTTAAACCAGTTTACTAGGAATGATGTGTGGGACTTAGTTCCTTGCCCTAGCGGTCAAACCATTATTGGCACACGATGGGTCTTTCGTAACAAGGTAGATGAAAACGGTGAAGTCACCCGAAACAAGGCACGTTTAGTTGCCAAGGGGTACAATCAACAAGAAGGTATCGATTATGATGAAACCTTTGCACCAGTTGCAAGGTTAGAGTCTATTCGAATGCTTCTCGCTTTTGCAAATGCTAAAAATTTTAAATTATATCAAATGGATGTCAAAAGTGCTTTCCTAAATGGTTTTATAAATGAGGAGGTATATGTTTCCCAACCTCCCGGCTTTGAAAATTTTGAAAATCCGACGCATGTTTATAAATTAAAAAAGGCGCTTTATGGTTTAAAGCAAGCTCCGCGTGCGTGGTATGATAGATTAAAATCCTTTTTAATTACAAGTGGTTATATTATGGGTAAAATAGATAATACTTTGTTTGTCAAATATGCTCAAAATGATATTGTGGTTGTGCAAGTGTATGTTGATGATATTATCTTTGGTTCTACAAATGAAAAACTTTGTAATGAATTTGCTACAAAAATGACTAATGAATTTGAAATGAGCATGATGGGAGAATTAAAATTCTTCTTAGGATTGCAAATAAAACAAAGTGAAAATGGTACCTTTATAAGTCAATCAAAATACTGTAAAGACATGTTGAAAAAGTTTAATTTTGAAAATGTCAAACCTGTTGAAACTCCGATGACCACCAATCTAAAATTATCTAGTGACGAAGAGGGAACCGATTTCAATGAAAAGATTTATCGTGGCATGATTGGTAGCTTATTGTATTTAACTGCTAGTAGACCTGATATCATGTATAGTGTGTGTTTATGTGCTCGCTTTCAATCTTCGCCTAAACAATCTCACTATGAAGCCGTCAAGCGTATCTTTAGATATCTTAGAGGGACTACGAATCTTGGACTATGGTATCCAAAACAACCCGAGCTAGAAGTAACATGCTTCACCGATTCCGATCTTGGTGGCTCGATGGTTGATCGAAAAAGCACTAGTGGAGTATGTGCCTTTATAGGTCTCTCGCTTGTGTCTTGGTTTTCCAAGAAACAACATTCCGTAGCCTTATCCACTACCGAAGCGGAATATGTAGCCGCCGCGAGAGCGTGTGCTCAAGTTCTATGGATGAAGCACACACTTACCGACTTTGAGGTACGTCAATCCAAAATTCCAATTATGTGTGATAACTCAAGTGCCATAAACCTAAGTAAAAATCCCGTTTTGCATTCTCGTACCAAACATATTGAGTTGCGACATCATTTTCTACGAGATAATGTTCAAAAAGGCCACATTGTGCTTGAAAAAGTTGATTCCGAAGACAATTTGGCCGATATTTTTACTAAAGCCCTAAACAAAAAATCGTTCTTTAAATTAAGACTTGGTTTAGGCATGCTTGAGTATAACCCATGAGATAATGCTACTCTCAATTTTATGCATATTTTGAGGGGGAGCATCTCTCGAGGGGGAGCATAGCGTCTTTCTTAACCCTTTTTGCTTCGACAAAAGGGGGAGAGAAACCGAGTATGCTCTCGTGTTTAGCGATTGTGTTTGTCATCATCAAAAAGGGGGAGATTGTTGGTGCAAGTGTACCACATCTCTATATATTTTATATATTTATTTTGATGATTACAAACACACCGTATTATTGTTTTTCTAACAATTTTATCCAAGTGTGCAGTTAATTGGACAACATGAAGATTTTATCTGAAGAGTCCAAGACTGGTGTTTACGTCATCATATATCTCATAATAATAAACACCCTAAAATAATATACCACTTGGATATTTCAAAAACCTAACCCAACACTATTTTTAAATTAAACTAAATCTTTGATTTAAATTAATTTAGAAATGTTTTGAATTTAAAATTGAATTATTCAAATCTTAGCCAAAAATGTTGCTGTTGACTCTTTTTGGAATAGGGAAAAAGAAATCAGGTCCCTTTTTAAGCTATGGTCGTTCAATCAAAGGAGCTGAATTTTCTGACGCTGAGATGCCTTTTTCAGGCGGTATACCGCGTGGTGTATGGCGGTATACCGCGGCTCTGCTACACGTGTTGCAGGTTGCTTTTGCAGGTTGACTTCTTTATGTCAG
Organism: Saussurea involucrata; assembly: GCA_033807775.1. NCBI lineage: Eukaryota > Viridiplantae > Streptophyta > Magnoliopsida > Asterales > Asteraceae > Saussurea > Saussurea involucrata. The sequence continues at coordinate 14,785,327 of CM066314.1, forward strand.
CTACTTTTTCTGGGCGGTATACCGCGCCCATATAGGCGGTATACCGCAGCACCCTTCGACCGTTGCTGCTCCAAGTATATATATCATGCAGCATTCTCAACTCCTAGAGAGAATTGAATACCCATCTTTTGGAGAAACTCTCAGCTACATCCATTCATTTAAATCACTTATTCAATATATTTTTTTGAGTGATCAAACCCTCAAAAATCCAAGTGTTATACTTATACAAGAGTGATCAATATTGTGAGATATATTCTCTTGTAAGTATTTGAATAGTGTGAGTGATTCACGTTCTCGAGCAAAAGCAAGAGATTTTATTATCATTGTATCAAGGTTTGTGTTCTACCATAAAGAACACTTATAGTGAATCAGTGTGTCGAGAAGTGTCTCGGCAAGTGGACTAGCCAGCCAGTTGGTGGTGAACCACTTTAAATCTCGGTGTCGGTATCAATATTCTCTACCCTTATCTCTTTATATTCCTGTTGTGCACTTAATTTTATTTATATATTTGTTGTGCATGCAATATTTGTTGTTGATTTTGATAAGAGAATTTTTATTTGTGAAATATTTTTAAATACAACCTTTACCCCCCCTAAGGTTGTCCTAACACTTCCCATTTCCGCTTGTCCCCGACTCTCTCTGTCATCTGTCTGTTCTTTTCTTTCTCAGTGAGTTCCGCAGTATCTATCGCAGCCTGAAAAGTAGTCGGACCTTTCACTTGTACTAACTCCCTTATACTGCTCTTCAATCCCCATATATATATCTCTATGCGCCTCTCCTCAGTAGGCACATATAGTTCAGCAAACCGGGCTTTCTCAATGAACTTCGACGTGTACTCCTGAACTGACATCGTCCCTTGTTCTAACCCCAGGAATTCTTCCTCAAGCTTCTTAACTGTCGCAACTGGGCAGAACTATGCCTTAAACCTCCTAATGAATAACTCCCATGAAGTTGCCTTTGCTATTTCTGAACCTTTACCTCCAGTTTCGACGTCCCACCAGAATATGGCGTCTGCTTTCAGCATGGACATTGCAAACAACACTTTGTCTTCTTCTACTCACTTGCTTGTGTCAAAAGCCAGCTCCATCTCGCGTATCCACCTCAAAGCTAAGATCGGATTGCGTTCTCCGTTGAAAGACGGAGGTTTGCACGACGCAAAGGTCTTAAAGGTGCATCCTTTCACTGCTTTCGATTCAGTAGCCACAATTGGTGTTGCCATAGAGTGATCTCCCACCACAGTCGGAGGTAGGCTAGACGCCTCAGTCCTCGTCTCGTTCCCACTTCTGGTCCGCCCCTCGGACGTAGTCTTAATCTGATTCCCTAACAATGCTTGCAAGGTCTCCTGCAGTTTACCCATCTCTGTCGTGAACTTCTCTTCAGTAACAAAAGCCTGATTTTGGTTTCTTATCGGGTTGTCTGACTGACTTCCCCCACCCGCTGAAGCGGTACTCTCTTGATGTAGGGGTTCACTCACTTCAGGTGCTCCCGCACTTTTAGTTCGACGAGTGGTTGGCTTCTTTTGCCCTCCGCGGGTTGCCACACCAGTCCCAACTGCATGAGAGGCAGCTCGCAACGGTGCTCTGCCTCGCCTCCTTCCGCGGCCTCTGCCCCTCCCGCAGGTGGTCGCTTGTCGCGGAGGATCCACCGGTTCCTCCTCAAAGATTTCCTCTATACGAATCTCTTCTACATCTGGATTTGTACCCACCACAGGCACAAATATACTCCTCAAACTTCTTTTAGACATTCTTGTTTACTGAAAAACGACAAAGTAACTTACTTAAGACTACTGCCCAAGAATAATAAGGCATTTTAAGCACATACATGTACCTGTAAATTCGCAATTACACTGGCCAGGTGTAACCCCGAATCTACCTTACATGACTGTCCTCCCCACCCTATTAGTCCTTACTAGTGATAGTGTCCTCCTAGCTCATTCCTGATTCTTAGTTGTGATTTCTACTCCCACAGTTTAAGTCTAGGCCCGTCCGGTCACCTAAATCCCTTAAACTATGGCTCTGATGCCAATTGTAACAACCTAGTCTAAAATAAAGCATACATAGCATTTAATAATAAACATCTTAATGAAGGGTCCCAAAATTTATTACATCTGTCTCAAAACTTAGGTTGGCGGAAGCAATCTATACACAACTGAGAATATTACTAGCTTCTAAAAGTAAAAGTGACACTGTCTCTATCAGCATCCGAACTTTAATCCTGCTCAGCTCACTTACCCGAGCCTCATACTATCTGCTTCCATGAAAGGGTTTAGTTTGGAAAATGCGAGGGTTAGACCATCAGGTCTAGTGAGTCCCCTTAGTTACAGTTCTCAAAACATTTAAAACAGTTTATAAATATCAAAGCAGCTTTACATAAAACTTTCACGGAAAATTTCCGCTCCCGTAAATTGCACCCTGAAGTCACTCGAAAGTGACAACGAGTCAGTCTCACGCTGCCTTGCTGGGTCACTCTTCCCATGGCATAAGCGAAACCTTCCCATGGCATAAACGGAACCTCCCCCCGGCATGAGCACTGGCGGGCCTACCCCCCGAGTTAGCCAATTTACGTCTATCACAATGTATGCATACATCTCATAAAAACTTTCAACAAGTAAAAATCATGCAAATAACATGGCATTTCTACTCCTTTACTTACTTCTGAAAACATGTTCAAAAACACGTATTTTAGTTAGAAAAACTCACCTGGAGCTTTAACAATTCCTTCTCGCGAAAACTTCAGATTTTACGGTGAACACCTATGATATTACGAGAATAAGAGTAGTGAGTCTTGAGTTAGCCTTAGTCACCGCGAACAGTTTTCTACTGGCTCTCAATTCCGGTTTCGGCCCAATCTCAATACCGGATCCCTTTATGGACTCCGGATCTTCTAGGCCCAAGGTCCATACCGGATCTCTTTATGCATTCCAGATCTCTTATGGCCCGAAACCTATACCGGATCTTATATGGCCCAAAGTCCATAGCGGATTTCTTTATGCATTCCGGATCTTCTAGGCCCAAAACCTATACCGGATCCGTTCGGCCCAAACATAAAGTTCCGGATCCACTTTGATTCCAGATCCATTTATTAGCCCAACTTCCGGATTTATTAATTAGTCCAAATTCCGGATCCTATTAATTACCCAATTCCGGATCTTTGGACTCCGGGTCCCTTTCGCCCAATTCCGGATCCTAATGGATTCCGGATCCTCTTCGGACCAATTCCGGATTCTAATGAATTCCGGATCCCGCCGAGTTCCTATTCCAGATCGAAGTCTGGACTCTCGAAATTGGACATGGCGATGCGATACAGAATACATTAGGGTCGAAGATTAACCCATTGTAACCGATTACCAAGCCTCTTTCCCAACAAGATGATTATTCTAACTCTATTATGATTATCTAAATTCTTTTTATACATCCTTTTTTAACTCTTAAATAACGAAACTCTCAAACAACCCAAATCAATCCAGCAGAACTCTAAAATAAAGGTTGGGATTAGGGATAACCTGCTAAAATCGATGTAGAATCAGATTCCAATTCTCTTTCCTTTTTCAAATTTGATGATTGATGAACTTTCTTCTCCAATGCACTTGAACAATTTCTTTCCCTGCTCTCTCTATCTCTCTAAGCCGCCACACACACACTAGAACTTCTTCTAGGGTTTTGTGCCCAACATGAGGGTTTTTATACCCTCCTCCCATATTTTCAAAACAGACCCTAAACTTAACAATTATGCAATCTTCTCCAAAAACTTATTTTGTTTAGATAAAAATCTCGGTTATTACAAAAGTTGTTAAAGAATTATAGAGAACAAAAACTCAATTCTTTCTATTTTAGCAAAGCAGTTAAAGATGCTATAATCTTCTCTAAACACTTTTTTATAAAAGTATTATTTGACAAACAGATAATAAGAGCATCCCCAACACGTTTTCTATAATTTTTCTAAAATAGAGAATTAGAAGTTAATTTTTTTTAAAGAGTTTACATTCATCTCCAATAGATTCTCTATTTTAGAGATTTTAACACATGTTATATTAATACAATTTTCTTTAATTTATATTCTCAATAAACTTTTTAAAAATAACTTAATATAAAATGATAAAAGTTCAAAGTTATTGGTGGATTTAATAAAATAACCATTTATGTTTTCTACCATTTGGTTTTAGAAAAATTTTAAATTTAGAAAATTTTCAAGTTTTATCTATTATAAAAAACATGATAACAAAACTATTAATAGGTTTAAAGAAAGAAAACCTTAATTTTTTACAGAGTAAACTATAAAAATGGTCCCTATGGTTTAGTGTTTATAACACATTTGGTCTCTACAATTTAAAAATTACACTTTATCCACTACAATATGCTATTTGGTCCGGATTTGATCCCTCGTCGTTAAGTCCGTTAAAAAACTCAGTTAAGTTCAGGGGTATTTTCGTCTTTTTGTAATTTAGTCTAATTCTTCGATAACTTCAAGGGTATTATAGTATTTTTACCTTTATTTCTTAATTTTACTATTTTTAATTAATTATATTATTCTTGAATCTACATCTTTTCAGATTTTGATTATCAAGAACACCATAACATTTAAAATTAAAACTATACAAATTAAAACAAAAACTAACATCTAAACCTCAAATTGATCACCAAAATCCTAACAAGTCTTTAAATAAATCAGAAATATGGATATAGATTACAAAAGCATATCAAAACCAGTAAACACATCAGAACCCTAACTAAAAAAAGAATAGAGACGATGAAATGGAAGTAGGATTTGCGTCCTTGTGCTTCGTCCCTTAAATCAGAAGCAGATTTGCGTTCCTATGCTTCGTCCCTTAAATCAGAAGCAGAAGCAGATTCATGTCTTTCGTCCCTTAAATCATAAGCAGATTTGTGTCCCTGAAATCAAAGGATTTTTGTCCATGAGGTTCTTCTCTTGAAATCAGAAGCATATCTTCCTCCCTCCTGTGTTTCGTCCCTCCTGAAATCAGAAGCAGATCTTTCTCTCTGATGGGGTTCGATCGAGAGCAAAAAACAACAGAAATCATATGAGGAGAATAAGAGGGATGCATCAAAATCTTGAAGAAATCGTATGAGAAGGGATAAGTGAGGGATGCATCAAAGTCTTGAAGAAATCATATGTAGAACCCATATATGATTTTAGGGCAAAAAGAGGGGTAAGGTGACAAAATGGTCATGGACTTCACCTGCACCTGATAAGAGTTTTGAGAAGGTGAAGTGGTTTTGATGGAGAGGGCGTTTCTTGTCCCGAAAGCTCTTCCACCTGCACCTATTGTTGTTGTCGACATTTTATTTTCTTGTGATGAATTCCATGGAATAACAGGTTGTTTATTGATAAGGGAAAAGAGTATCAGTAAGTGTGTGGATGCGATAGGTCCCATCTGAAACACCCTGAAATTCACAATAAATTTAAACCTTAAAATTTATCAGAGTTTTCCACTATAACTTCCAAACTTTCATTCACAACAGAGATATAGTGACAATTTTGCATACTTACAAATGATACACTATAAACAACCAGCTAATCTGATCTATGAACACAAAATCAGTTCATAAGGATATTCACAATATTTCCAAAACCAAAGCTTTGGTACTCCTCGACACTCATCTCTGCTTATCCCTTCCCGAGCTAATACCTGGTAAGAAAAGTTAATTTGAAAAGATTAGGCTTATGCCTAGTGAGAACATCCAGTTTTCCAAATTAACACATTATAAGCTTTGAAACCAAACGTAAACAAAGCATATAAACAAACCTAATTTTCCATCATTCTTACCGTACACATAACAACTTTCGATGACAGGAATATACCCGATTCCATGAATATGCCAAACACTAAGTAAGTCATAGCATCACGTTCGAGAGCCTACTACGAATCACCACGGATTCTAGATCATTGCTCATATCTAAGAAATTACAATTTACTTTATGCCTATTTCTTGGAGTGAAAGTAGAGATTACAATTTACTTTATGCATATCTCTTACCTTCCCATAGAAATCAGGAATTACGATTAACTCTCGCCTATTCCTAGATTTCTCATCACAATACGAAATGGGAATTACAATTTACTTTATGCCCATTCCTCTTTTCACGTCAACGGGAATTATAATTTACTTTATGCCTATTCCACGTTTCACATCACAATACAAAATGGGAATTACCATTAAGCGCCCGGCCTATTCCTAATTTCAAATCAACGGGAATTACCATTAAGAGCCCGACATATTCCACGTTCATCACTGTTGATCCAAACCCTCTGTGATTTGATAATGACTCTTTAAGAAAAACTTATTGAAAATTGTAAGTAAACAATATGTATTAGAGTTTCACTATCAATGATAAGTACTATGTCTCTACAGTACCGCTGATAGGAAACTTGTGCTTTTAAATTAGCCATTCAGCGAACACTGTTCATCTATAAGCTCTGAGCATGTTCAGTCTTAATGATGATCGCTGATAAGTTTTAGTTGTTTACTTATAATCCCTGAAGACAAGTTTCACGTCAACAAAGGTTCTACGCTGAAGTCGGAGATCAAGCCCAAGAACCAGCGACAAAGTCTACTAATGAACTGATGTGGATATCAGCGAAGCCAAGACTTTGTCCACTCAACGTGAAGTTTCAAGTAGAAGACTTCAGTGATCGCTGAGCTTTGTCACTCGCTGATAAAGTACTGTTCAACGAACGCTGATCATGAAGTTTACTCTACAAGTTACTTTTGTCTTATCCCCTTGCACGTCTCCGTACGAACTGTCAGAACGGACATCCCTTTTGTCCAGATTCGTACAACCAACTCTGATTCTACATTGTTCATCATGCGGCTACTAGGTTGTCTACTGGAGTCAACTCATGCAACCAATCAGCTGCTGCCACGTGTAAAGTTGTACTGCTATGCATTAAATGCATGCAGTATATAAGGAGAAACCCTACTTCAAAATGAAGTGCTCGGCCATCTTCTTTCTCTCTATCTTTGTGTTAGGATATTATTCATAATTTTCTTATCTCCTTTCTAGCTTAATTCTAGTGCAAGAAACTTAGTGTTCTTAACTTGTTTAGATTAGGTTAATCCTTAATCTTGTTCCGCAACAAGTTGTAAATTGTTTAAGATTTATCAATAAACAATTTAGAAAGTAAAAATCGTGTGTTTGTATTCACCCCCCCCCCCCCCTTCTACAAACTTGTATAACCCTTCGGGACCAACAAGTGGTATCAGAGCGGATTTTTTTAATCTCATAAACAAGATCTTGCTTATACTAATCTTTTCTCTTCCTTGCTATTTCTCATAATGGCTACCAACACAAACACAAACTATATTGATAATGGTTCTCTTGCTAAACCTCCTAGATTTTCCAGAGATAACTTTAATCTATGGAAAAATAGGATGATACTCTTCTTAGAAGGTGTAGACCCAACTATACCTTATTACATCGAACATGGTCCATATATTCCTGTTAGAATTGATCCTGAAGTTCCAGCCGCTGAGAATAGAGCTGCTATTCCAGAAAGATTGGTTCCAAAGGAAATTCATATGTGGACTGATGAAGATAAGAAGAAAGTGGCTCTCAACACCAAAGCCAGATCCATCCTCTCCATGGCTCTTCCTGACGAAGTCTACCATTCTGTCATGAACCTGAAAACCTCCAAATCCATGTGGGACACAATATGTGTTCAATATGAAGGTACATCTGAAGTCCAGGACTCAAGAAAGATCAACCTGGTAAGACAGTACGAAAGCTTCATTTGTGGTAAGAATGAAACTCTCTCTGAAGTTCACCAACGCTTTAACTGCTTAATAATTGATCTAAAAACCGTTGGTAAGAAATATTCTAACTTTGAAATTCTGACAAAGTTCTTAGAATGTTTACCTGAAAGCTGGGACAGTTATTCAATGTGTCTCAAGCTATCAAAGGATCTAAAATCTATGACTCTTTCTACCTTATATGGCACTATGCCCAATCATGAGCAATCGAGTCATCTTAAGAAGAATCTTGTAAAAGATTTCAAAAGCACCCCTGTTGCTTTAATCTCAGAGTTACCTTCCACTCAACGATCAACTATCACTATCACTGAGTTGGAGACTAACTCTGAATGCTCATCAGATCCTAACTCTTCAGATCTTGATGAATCTATGGCTCTCCTATCTAATAAGTTCAGGAGATTCGCCAAAAAGAAAATTTTCAGAAAGAACAAACCTCTTGCTATAACTGACAAGCCTAGATCATCAACCCCTGTTGATAAGGCTACTGCTACTTGCTATAACTGTGAAAAGATAGGACATTTTGCTAGCGAGTGCAGGTCAAAGAAAGTTTCTAGAACCTCATCTTTTTTCCAAGAAATCCTCTAACCCCAGGGCTAGAGATGACAAGTATCAAAAGCTGAAAGAAAGGTACGCAAAGATGAAAGGCTTTAAGAAGAAAGGCAAAGGCCTGATGGCTGACTATGATTGGGCTGCTTCTGATGAAGAAGAATCATATGACTCTGAATATGATGATGAGGCCAATCTCTGTCTAATGGCCAAAATTGAAGACGAGGAAGAAAATTCTAACATTCCCTCTACTTCAATCTCTGCTACTAAGGTATACTTGGTGCTGGCCCTGCTCATTTAAAATCCGCTCTGAAGCAAAGAAGACCACTGAGGTTAAGAAATTAACCAAAGTGAAGATTGACACCAAAGCTGAATCTTCATGTGCTGCAAAGATTGCTGAACCTTCCACTTCCTCTACCACCACTGAAAAGTGTGGACCCATGTTTAAATGGGTGCCCAAGTCAAACTAATCTTCCTTTGTTTGCAAGTCAGGAAGGGTATCTGGTATCTCGATAGCGGATGCTCTAGACACATGACTGGTAAGAAGAACTTGCTCACTGAGTATAAGGAAGAGAAAGGTCCCTCGGTGACTTTCGTTGGAAACGGAAAAGTCTATACCCGAGGGTTTGGTGTACTCTCTAATGGTACAACAGCCTTTGGAAGAGTTGCATATGTTGAAGGACTGAAGCATAATCTTCTAAGCATAAGTCAGCTATGTGACAAGGATAACAAAGTGATATTCACTAAGGAATCCTGCTTTGTCACTGAAAAAAAGGAGAATATAGCTCTCAGCGGTTATCGTATGGAAAATGTTTACGTCATAAACATGGACTCTACAACCACTGAGAACTCTTGTTTTTTCTCAAAAGCCTCATCTGATGCCAACTGGTTATGGCATAAGAGGCTCTCTCATCTAAACTTCAAGACACTGAATACTCTTTCTTCTAAAGAGTTAGTCACTGGTCTACCTCAACACTCATACGCCAAGGAGTCCTTATGTTCAGCGTGTGAAAAAGGGAAACAGACCAAAGCAAGCTTCAAGTCTAAGCAAGTTTCCTCAATGTCATCTCCTCTACAACTTCTCCATATGGATTTGTTTGGCCCTGTTAACAAACAATCCATCGCTGGAAAGAAATACACATTGGTCATAGTTGATGAATTTTCTCGCTATACCTGGGTAATGTTTCTCCGTTCTAAGAGTGACACCCCTGAAGAACTCATCACCTTTGTTAGGAAAATGGAAGTCCTGAACAACATGACCGTTCGCTCAATAAGGAGTGATCATGGAACTGAATTCAAAAACAGTTCTCTTGATTCCTTCTTTGAAAGTAAGGGTATTTCTCACAACTTCTCATCAGTGAGAACACCTCAACAAAATGGAGTCGCTGAAAGAAGAAATAGAACTATCATTGAAGCCGCACGATCAATGCTCAGCGATTCTCACCTGCCTACTCAGTTTTGGACAGAAGCTGTCAACACTGCTTGTTTTACTCAAAACAGGTCGCTGATCGTCAAAAGATTTAAAAAGACAGTCTATGAACTTTTTAATGGGAGAAAGCCTTCTATCAGCTTTCTTCACATCTTTGGATGTCAGTGTTTCATACTGAACAACAGATATGCCCTTGGAAAGTTTGATCCAAAGGCTGATAATGGAATCTTTCTTGGATATTCTTCAATCTCCAAAGCTTTCAGAGTCTTCAATCGAAGAAGACAGACTGTCGAAGAAACTATCCACGTCACCTTTGACGAATCCCGCTCAGCGAACTCTAGACCTTCTGCTGATACTGAAGAACTGAATCAATGGATGTTTTCTCATCTTGGTGATTCCGAAGACATTCCCACTCCTCATACTCATACCGTTGAAGATGATGGTCCTACTATCATCCCAAGCATGCAGACTAGTGAAGCTGAAACATCATGTGTCTCAGATGTTCCTTTAAACACTATGCCTGCCTCTGAACCTTCTGTCTCAGACATACCATCTACTTCTCAGCAATCAGTGAATGAAATGACATCTGCACATATTCCTCTCTTGGCTGATATACTAGAAGTTGCTGAAGCCTCATCTTCAGCTCCTCCTGAAGTTCAGATTGAGCCATCAACTTTCGCTCCGGCTCAACGATGGACTATAAATCACCCTATTGAACAAATTCTTGGTGATCCAAACGCTGGTGTTCAGACTCGACGAAGTGCAGGTAATATTTGTTTATTTGTTAATTTTATTTCTCTGATTGAACCAAAGAAAACAGATGATGCCCTCCAAGATCCAAACTGGGTCAGTACTATGCAAGAAGAGTTGACTGAATTCGAAAGAAACAAAGTTTGGAAGCTTGTTCCTCGTCCATCTGACAAGTTAGTGATAGGCACTAAATGGGTCTATCGAAACAAGTTAGATGAACATGGAACTGTAACCCGCAACAAGGCTCGACTTGTTGCTCAGTGATACAGACAAGAGGAAGGTATAGATTACGACGAAACCTTTGCTCCAGTGGCAAGACTAGAAGCAATTCATCTTTTCTTAGCTTAAACTGTACACAAAGACTTCAAGGTTTATCAAATGGATGTTAAGTCAGCGTTCCTAAATGGAAAGATGAATGAAGAAGTCTACGTGGAACAACCACCAGGATTCTCAGATCCTAAGCATCCAGGTTATGTTTATAAACTAGATAAGGCACTTTATGGCTTAAAGCAAGCTCCTCGTGCATGGTATGACACTCTCTCATCTTATCTCCTTATTGAAAAATTTGAGCGTGGTAAAATCGACAAAACTCTATTTTTCAGGAAAGTAAAAGGTCATATCATTATTGTTCAAATATATGTCGATGATATTATATTTGGTTCCACTAACCCTGACCTTTGTACTCGTTTCTCTGAAAGGATGAAAGCAGAGTATAAAATGAGTATGATGGGTGAGCTAACATATTTCCTTGGTCTTCATATAAAACAGAATGAAAAAGGAACTTTCTTTAATCAGGGAAAGTATGTTAAAGATATGCTGAAGAAATTTGATTTAACTCATAGTTCAGCTATGAAAACCCCTATGGCACCACCACTGACACTAAACAAGGATCCTAAAGGAAAACCTGTAAATGTCACGATGTACCGTGGGATGATCGACTCTCTTCTGTATCTTACAGCTAGCCGACCTGATATTATGTATGCAACCTGTTTGTGTGCACGATATCAAGCTGAACCTAAGGAATCTCACTTGATCGCTGTAAATCGAATCTTTCGTTACCTTAAGGGTACTCCTAACCTAGGTATTTGGTATCCCAAAGACTCAGGGTTTGATCTAATCGCCTATTCAGATAGTGATTTTGCAGGTTGCAAATTGGATAGGAAAAGCACCACAGGAGGCTGTTAGCTCCTGGGTGGAAAGCTGGTGAGTTGGACAAGTAAAAAGCAAAACTCAGTGTCCACCTCAACCGCTGAAGCTAAGTACGTAGCTGCTGGAAGCTGTTGTTCTCAGGTCTTGTGGATGAGAAATCAACTACTGGACTATGACTTACAACTCTAAAAAATTCCAATCTATTGCGACAGCACTAGTGCCATCGCTATAGCCAATAATCCAGTGCTACACTCAAAGACCAAACACATCGAAATCGGGTATCATTTTATCAGAGATCATGTGATGAATGGTGATATATAACTTCACTTTATCCCAACTGACTTTCAGTTAGCTGATCTATTTACCAAACCTCTTGATGAGACAAGATTCAACTTTCTCATCAGCGAGCTTGGAATGCTGAACTTTGAAGAATAAAATCTTCAGCGGTTCACATTTGATCAGGGATAAAACAAACTTGTATAACCCATACTTATCACCTACTCTCTGAACAAAATTGATTCGCTGATATCAAGGTATGTTCTCTCTTGCTCGCTGACGTTCGCCTAGAACTGAAAGATCTCAAAACAAATTGCATCGCTGAATATCTCTTCCTTTCAGTGATACTTTTGAAATTTCTAAATCTAACACTGATATTTATGATTCAGTGCTTCATGTTTTCAAAATATCCCTGAGTTTTTCAAAAACCTCAGAGACATCCTAAAATATGAAAAGACGTTTGTGACGTCATCACAACGGATAAACCATGAAACGTTTTCTCTGACACGTTCGCCCGTTTCGACTTCCTTGTCCAATCAAATTCAAGGGACGTGTCCGTGTCAACATGAAAAACTTTTCCCGCTCAAGTTTTTCTCTCTCTAACTCTAACTATATAAACCATTTGAGTTTATATTTTTATCTTTACGCGAACAACTTCTCTTCCAAGAAAGAACATTGTTGCACTTTGAACTCTTGTTTCCAGAAACTGTTCATCTTCTTCTTCGACAACCAAGGTTAATATTCTTATTATTTACCTGTCATTAACTTGTTTCTGATCTTATTATTGGTTTTAAAAGATCAAACAAAAGTACTTTCTTAAAATAAAATCATTTTCTTTTCATGATTTTATGAATACAATCTTCATTGTTGTTCTTCAAGTTTAATACAAAAATCTTAAACTTGTTCTTCATATGTTTTTCCAGAATCCTTATTTCAAAAGAAAGCAGGAAAATAAGACATTCACTGGTTTTTAAACCTTTGTCAAAACTAGAAAACCCCAATTTCTACAAAACCATTATTTTGAATATTTTATTCATTTTAAGCTCTTATGTTCATATTCTTCTCTAAACAAAAATGACATCTTCCATTGACGCTCCTACTACCAAATCTCCTACTGCTGCTGAGAAAGTGGTTCTCACAAAAGCTCCTCAGGTTAAGTTCAAACTTGAGAAAGTTACCTTCCAACACAACAACCCATACACTCTCTTTGATTTCCCTCAAAAGAAACAAGTCACACATCTTGATGAAACTGTGAACTTTCTCAAAACCTGTCTGTTGGTGCAAGTGTACCCAGCTTTAATATTAAGATATATTTTTGGTACACATAAAATCACATCTCCATATTTATTTTGATGATTACAAAACATACCGCATTATTTGTTATCTAATATTTTATCTGAGTGTGCAGTTATTAAATGATCTCGATAAATTTTTTATCTGAAGAATCCAAGTCTGAAGATTTGCGTCATTTTATTTTAAAATGATAAATCACCCTAAAATAATATACCACTTGGATTTTTCTAATACTGTGTTTTTTAAAATAAACCAAGTCAGCTCTCCTCAACATCTCTTATCATCTTGCTGATCTTTTAATATGTGAAAGATTTTGTGTCTAGAAGATCTGCGATGCGTACTACCACCTGCACCTTTTATCTGGGCGGTATACCGCGATGGAAAGCCGGTATACCGCGGCGGCATGCTGTTTCTCTGATTGATTGGACCACCTTCTGTCAGGCGGTATACCGCCGTGTGCAACGCGGTATACCGCGGGTACCATTACCGTTTGTTCTTTGCAGGGTTGACCTTCTCTCTGACAACTGACAAGTACTCTTTGTTCTGCACGGTATACCGCGGGAGATAGCCGGTATACCGCGAAATGCCATGGACTGTTGCTCATCCAGTATAAATATCTTGCAACCTCCAGCATTCAAGACCACAAAAATTCACATTAACTCCTCTGCATTTGATAAAGACTCTGCAGCTTCTTCTCTTGATATTTAAACTGTTAAAATTATAAAACTCGTTTTTGAGTAAGAAATCTTGAGTTGATAGCAGATTAAAATCTCTTGATTAGTTGAATCAGCAACACAACTCAAGTGATCAAACTCTCTAAAAATATCCAAGTGATAAACCTTATTCAAGAGTGATTATTCATATTAAAATTATACCCTCTTGTAAGTGTTTGAATAAGAGTGAGTGATCCACATTAATCTCTCAAAGTAGAGTGATTCGCGTTTGTTGTATTAAGGTTTGTGTTTCTACCGTAAAGAACACGTTCGTATTGGATCTCCGAGAAGTGTTATTTTCTCGAGGTGGACTAGCCAACTTTGTGTTTGGTGAACCACTTTAAAAATTTCGTTGTCAAGTATTTTCTTTCCCTTATCTATTTACATTTCCGCTGTGCATTTAATTATATCTGTTATATAATTGTTGTATATTTATTCTTTTATACTCTGTTGTATTTGTTCTGTTTTTTATTCCGTATTTGTTTGTAAAAGAATTTTTGAAAGTAAAAGATTTTAAATACAACCTTACCCCCCCCCCCCCCCTTAGGTTGTCCAACACTGTCCCATTTCAACAGCCCTGACTATTGCACCCCTTGCTCATCAATCCCTTCTAGCTCAGTTCTGGTATACTGCCAGAAGAGCTCAGGTACCTTCTCCCAAAGACCCAACGAAACTACTTGATGTCATCCTCTGTGACACCAAATATGGCACCTCCAAAATCAGCCCTGCTACTATCAGGCGTGCACTAAACCTGCCCGCAGCCACAAAAGAGAAACGTTTTGTTCCTCTGCCAAACCCCAAATATCTAGCCGACAAGGAAACACTCATTGCATTCTTTGATGCAATGAAGTATGTCTGGGAAACTGGGAGAGATGAACTCCCTGACAAGAAGCTGACCCTGATCAAGAGGTCCAAGATGCCAAGCGAGATGAACTTCATCTTCGCTCACCTGATAAGCTGCATGACAACTAAAGTTGGTTCTTCTGACCAAGCTTCTCAACCTCAGCAGGCAATGGGATATGCACTGCTGAAAGGTCTTCACATTGACTGGGCATCAATCATCTACGACGATCTGGTGCTAAGAGTGGATATGGCTGACAGACCAACATGTGTTCCATATCCTCGGTTTGTCAGTGCCATCTTTCTAAACGGACTTGGGGACAAATACTCAAAAGTGGGTGACCTGAGACTCTCTCAGGTTGGCCCTAAGGTGCTCGACTTCAGCCCCATGCCAAACGAGGTACGTCTTTCTACTATCTTATCTATTCTTAATCCTCCTTCTTCTACTTCTGCGGCTACTTCAGCGGAAATCCCCACCGCTGATACCCACGCTGCAACCTCCACTCCTTCTCGAAAAAGGAAACACTCTACTACCCAACTTGATTCCGAAAGGATCAAGAAAACCAAGGAGCAACCCCCTAAGCCCTCACAGGCTGAAGACTCCATGACTCTTTCAGTACAAAAGCCGCTGGATAGTTCCGTGGTACGCTCTGCCACAGCTCTAAACGCTGAGGTTATAAACTTGGAACTGAACCCCCCTCCTTCAGACTTTCTACAGACTGAAGAAGTATTTCTCAGCGGATCCAATACTGAACCCCGCACCCAACCAATCTTCTCAACCTTCACTCCTCCCACTCTTTCTTTGGACACTCCACCTATTTTCCCCCCGTTCTCTGCACAAAACATCATCCTCAGCGATACTTCTGCTGATCACCTTCAGAAGATGATGGCGCAAAACTCAGGACCTGCAGGCGCCTCTCAGCGAATTGGCTCTCTGGCGGACGATATGGAAACCTTTACAGGCCATCGAGACTTCGATGATTTCGTCAACCACCCTGCAGGTATACACAAAATCCAAAACACTCCTCTATCAAAATCCCCAACTTCTGAGCTTTCCTTTGTTCATAAGTTATTATCTGTTGCAGGTCCTAATTTGGGAGATATTCACACCTCCCTGAAAGATCTAGTGACAAAGGTGTAATCTTACAACACCACTCTCTCCACTAACTCTTCAGCGGTTACAGACGCTGGAGAGAATCTCAAGTCATTGACCACTGAGGTCGAGAAGAAAGCCTCCAGTGCTGATCTGGAGATGGTGTCAGGTAGCATTGGAACTTTTGATACTACTCTTGCTGACAACTCCACTGCCATCAACAATCTCAACTTCACTAACACCAACCTCGCTACAAACTTATCCACTCTGTCCAATGAAGTCACATCATTGAAGACAGAGGTTGGAACTCTGAAGGGTGAGGTCTCCACGGTCAAGACTGAAGTTGGCACTGTCAAAGATCTACTTCAACAGATTCTCGACCGCCTGAATGCTCCAACATGTGCTCCTTCGCATTTTACTCAGGCTGATCGAGAGGATCTTCAGAAGATCAGTCCTACTATTTCTGGCCTTGAAGACAGAATAGTAACAATTGAAACCTTCATAGGAATCACTGGCCTGGAAGACAGTGATCCTATGACTGCTGCTGCTACTACTACTTCCTCCCCCACTCATCATGTGGAAGAGGGGGGAAGAACGATGAAGGTCTTCCCCATAATGTTGAGGGGGAGACAAATGAAACTGATGTTGCTGCTTCAAACGAACAACCTCAGGGAGTTGAAAACCCTGAGGGAACCGAGAAACCTCCCTCTGTATCTGAGGGGGAGCAACTCGAAGAGCAACATGATGAAGCTGTTGCTGATGTTACTACACCTTATGCTGACGAGGTTGAATCTGAAGAAGAAGCTGAAGACGATGAACCAATCGACATCGCTGACGATGAACCATCATCATCCCCTAAAAACGATGATGATGATGATGATTTCTTCTTCGTCCAGCCTATCAAGAAAGTCTCAGCTCAAAAAGGGATTGTCATCACAGACCAATCAGGGGAGGGGACCACCAAAAGGCCTTAATCATCTGAAGCTGACAAAGGCAAGAACAAATGTGTTTCTACTGAAGACAACTTGGCTATTCTCTTCAGGAAGCCAGTTTGTCAGGTAACATACACTCTATTTCCTTATACTGCATCCTTCCTCTATCCATTCTCTATATCAGTTCTCCTCTCCATAAAACATCTAAACACTTGACCCTCATTCTTTCCCTATCTCTTCTTTCCCAAATGATCTCACTCAAATGATCAATGTGTTTCAGCTAGTCCTCTCCCCTGCTTGAGGATCCAGCTAAAGGTTCTCCTGCTGCATCACCAATAATCCCAGCCACTAGAGCTGAAGAAATGATCCCAGTCTTGGATTTCACCACTGAGACTGAAGAACAAGAAGAAGAACTGCTCTCTCACAAAAACAGGCCTTCCTTGGCTCCTCAAAAGCTAAGTGAAGAGGATCAGAAAAAGAGAGAGGCAATGATAAAGAAGCTTGAGGATCAGCGAATCATCCTTCCTCGTGACAAAATCCCTGCTTCAAAGTTCAGACTTTCGAGAAAGGAATACACTGATCATCTTAAAGCTGAAAAACAACTCGCTGATCGAAGGAAAGCTGAAGAACAAGATAAAGCCTACGCCATCCAGCTTGTCCAACAATCAGGGAAAGATCCCTTACTGAAGAGAACTCCCATCGAAGTTCAACGCCAATTATGGGAAAACGCCCAAAAGATCATCGAAGAAAAGACCAAGGTATCTGATTCTACCTTGGAATGGTGCAAAGAAAGACTGCACTATCGATCTAAGGCTGCCAGAATCTATAAGGTGAACATCAGGGGAAGATCAACCATAGGCGTTCCTGTTGTTGAAGTTGACATATTCAGAGAAAATGGTACCAAGCAGACCATCTATGCTGCTTCGATCAAGAAGTACGGTTTCTCTGAATGGTTGGAGATGCGAATAGCCATTCAGCGATCTCGCTCACAATATAAGAGCCATGTCGAGAAAATCATAAATTCTCAGATCGACTTGGTTTCATCTGTTGTGGATATTCCTCCTCCTCCTCCTAATCCAACTCAACAAAGAAGGGCCTCTGCAAAGAAAAAGATAAATCCTCCAGACTCAGGTCCTCCTATTCGGAACGAAATACGTATCGGTTTTTCACGTGCTGAAGTTCTTGGTCCTGAACCTGATCTCTCAGCGCTTGACACCTCCCTGCCCCCTGGTGAACGCTTCATTCCTGGAAAAGTCTTAAGCGAACCGTATGGCATCTTCTTTCATGACTACGATGCGAGAACACTTTCAACGCATCTCTGAGCTTCCCATCACTCCTCTTGAACAGCTCATGGATCTCATCTATTGGTGCGGATTCAGAGATGATCTTCTAGGACAATACATGAAGCCCCTAATCTTTGCTGAAGCTCAAAATAGACGAAATCTTGGCGAAACAGTCCCTGATTGGATGATCCCTACCACAAGAACTCTTGATGAACTTCTTGTTAAGGAAGAACCCTTCTAGGTGATAGGATTCCCTTGTAATTCTTCTATCTCTATCAACTTGTATCTTTTGTAATTGTAAATTTATTTGTTGTACTTATAATTTTTCCACTTCCCTATGTAACCTTTACGAAGTTTAAAGAAAAATTTCAGCGAATGTACTTTACTCCATCAGTACTCAAAAGATCCCAGAAAAACAGTAAAATGGACAAATATTTTATGAGTTCTTTTTATCCTTATGTTTTCATACTTAGCAATTTTCCTTCATTGATATGTCATAATCAAATAGGGGGAGATTGTTGATCCAAACCCTCAGTGATTTGATAATGACTCTTTAAGAAACACTTAGCGAAAATTGTAAGTAAACAATATGTATTGGAGTTTCACTATCGCTGGTAAGTACTATCTCTCTACAATACCGCTGATAGGAAACTTGTGCTTTTAAATTAGCCATTCAGCGAACACTGTTCATCCATAAGCTCTGAGCCTGTTCAGTCTTAATGCTGATCGCTGATAAGTTTTAGTTGTTTACTTATAATCCCTGAAGACAAGTTTCACGTCAACAAAGGTTCTACGCTGAAGTCAAAGATCAAGCCCAAGAACCAGCGACAAAGTCTACTAATGAACTGATGCGGATATCAGCGAAGCCAAGACTTTGTCCACTCAACGTGAAGTTTCAAGTAGAAGACTTCAGCGATCGTTGAGCTTTGTCACTCGCTGATAAAGTACTGTTCAACGAACGCTGATCATGAAGTTTACTCTACAAGTTACTTTTGTCTTATCCCCTTGCACGTCTCCGTACGAACTGTCAGAACGGACATCCCTTTTGTCCAGATTCGTACAACCAACTCTGATTCTACATTGTTCATCATGCGGCTACTAGGTTGTCTACTGGAGTCAACTCATGCAACCAATCAGCTGCTGCCACGTGTAAAGTTGTACTGCTATGCATTAAATGCATGCAGTCTATAAGGAGAAACCCTACTTCAAAATGAAGTGCTCGGGCATCTTCTTTCTCTCTATCTTTGTGTTAGGATATTATTCGTAATTTTCTTATCTCCTTTCTAGCTTAATTCTAGTGCAAGAAACTTAGTGTTCTTAACTTGTTTAGATTAGGTTAATCCTTAATCTTGTTCCGCAACAAGTTGTAAATTGTTTGAGATTTATCAATAAACAATTTAGAAAGTAAAAATCGTGTGTTTGTATTCAACCCCCCCCCCCCCCCCCCATTCTACAAACTTGTATAACCCTTCGGGACCAACAATCACATAATAACACTAAATGAGAATTACCATTAGAGCCCGACCTATTCCGCATTTATCAAATCAACGGGAATTACCATTAAGAGCCTGACCTATTCCACGTGATCACATAATACTAGTGAGTATGGATCCATTACACTAACTAGCATACGTGCATAGTTACTCGAACACACAAAACAGTTCATATCATTTTCTCAAAGCTAAGAATCCCAAATAATATATCATACTCTTATTCTCAATTGTCCCTCTTCGGCGACTTAGCACAGGGGTTCCGTTACCCGGTTAGAGGATGAGGTCAATGGGCAACGCTCTTGCGGGGTTTGGGGGCAACGCCCCAAGAAGAATTTTAGAAAAACTTAACCAAATAACACATCCGGAAACTATATCCAAAAAATCCCTTATCTGGAACTCAATTCCGGAAGTATCCGGAAAACTCATAAATATCCGGAATATCAGAAGTATCCGGAACATCCAAAGTATCCGAATAACAATACTATCTGGTCAATATGTCCGAAACTCATACCCCGGAAAACACAACTTACCGGACACATACTATCCGGATATCGTCCGGATACCAGAGTAACCCGGATAAGATCCGGAACCCAACTATCCGAGAAAATTAACCGGATACTATCGGAAACCAATATTTTTCGGATACTTTTAATATCTAACAATTTACCGGACACTATCAACAACACTTTACCAGACACTCAAAACTTACCCGGATACCTTCGACTTGCCCAACAAAATGCAACCCATATCGATATCTGTTCCATCCAACTTATTTTGCAAGTATCCATTCATCCCCAATACAGTTTATACTAACATTTTACTGCTTAATTTAATGAAAACATTGCTTTTAAGAAAGGTGAACTCACCTGGGTTCTTGAGACAGTATAGAACTTGATTTTCCAACTCAACTTCAATCCTATTTATCAAATAAGCAATCAACCTTCCAAATCAAAACACCAACATGAATCGATTTCAGGTTGGATTTAAGAAATAACAAGAACTCACCCAACGATTTCGATTTTGTTTCTTCTTCTTTCTTTCCTTCTCTGATGGACACCGACTCCAGGAACACCAAAATGAGATATTTTCAATCCATATGCCGACTCCCAACTTTTATATCATAACAACTTTTAACAATTTACCAAATCAACCCTGGAGTTTACATTTTATAATTAGTCCAAAACTTTAACCAATTTTTCTATCGATCCCTTTATATTAAAACATTACATAACGAAAATTTGAGATGTTACACCATCATCCCTAGATAACTTGAACCTTGTTGCCACACACTCAAGCCCATAGTTTTTTGGATATGGATTTGATTTAGGATTCCATATAAGATTTTGAATTTAGGTTTGATTGAGGAGATGTATCTAGGTTTAATTTCATTTTTTTTTAGGATTTGAGTTTGATTGAGAAAATCAATCTGGGTTTAATTTTAGTTTTTTTGGATCTTGATTGAGGAGATGAATCTGGGTTCAAATGTTCATCATGGAGTTCTGAGTTATTTGGGGAAGATGAGTATTAAAGAAAAATAAAGTAAAAGTAAAAAAGACGAAAATACCCCCTTATCTAACGAGATTTTTAACGGACTTAATGACGAGGGACCAAATCCGGACCAAATAGCATATTGTAGTGGCTAAAGTATAATTTTTAAATTGTAGGAACCAAATATGTTGTAAACACTAAACCACATGGACCATTTTTGTAGTTTACTCTTTTTTATATTTTGGTAAACCTGATTGAGATGCTCTAAATAAATAATCCCAAACATGATGTGTATTGGAATTTGATAGTGGGCCACACAGAACTGTAGAAAGCCACGTGGCAACAACGAAAGTACACGTGGACATGCTTCAGTGACCAACATAAGAAAAGAGAACGAGAAGCAAGATCAGAAGATGAAAATCTGCAAATGGATCTGAGAAAGGTAGAGGAAATAGTGAAAGACTCCAAAGGTGGAATCGTCGAGAAGAAAGAGGCAATCATATCAACCTTCTCCAATCCCAATTCCCCTCGCCATCACGATTCCGACGCCGATCCGACTGCACGACCGGTTGATGCCGCTAGTGCTCTTCAACTCTTCCTTGATCACATCCCTATCTCCTCCATTCCTGGAATCCACAATTCTCCTTCCACAGGTACTCTTCCCACCGCATATCAAATGATCTGTGTTAATCTACCTACGAACACGCGATTAGGGTTGTCAGATACACTCGGGTGTCAAATTTGTACCACCACAAACCAACCAATTTATTACCAATCGTACCAATTGGTACCAACTAAATTGGTACCGATTAAAAGTACCAAATTGACAAACTTGGTTGGTACGTAATTGGTATAATTGTTTTATAAAGAGATTCGTAAATTAACATTTTATTGTTTACAAATTTACTGTAAAAGCCTAAAAAGTTTACTCGGCCCTCAAACTCAGAGATCTCAACTCAGACGTCTTATTATTTTACAACTAAAAGTTTTGTGGATATCATGTTTTGGACAGGAGATTTCTAAACTTTTTAGATGTTTGTACAAAACCAACATGTACCAACTGAAAAAGCTGGTACCAATTAGAGTTGGTTGGTATACGGTATAAATTTTGCGTACCAATTATAATTGGTTGGTACACGGTATCGAGAAAAAAAACATGATGCCCTACCATGTTCACCCCTAGTCGGATTATTGCCGAATTTCTCGGGGATGGTATATCGATGTTATGATTTCAATGTGTGGTAGGTTTAGTAGTGAGAACGCATGAATGCGTGAAGGATGGAATTAAGATGTTGTATGAGAAGAATGTGAGTGGAGCTCTAATTGCGGACAGTTCGGAACCAGATCCGACCGCCAGCTTCAACACATCATTCTCCCATCCCTATGTCGGATTCATAAGCTTTTCTAATATGGTTCTGTGGTGTCTCCAGGTAATTCCTTATTTGATTATTCTTCCATTTTCTAAACGGGCAAAATGCCCAAAATAGCAACCTACTTTCATTTATATATTTATTTATTATAGCATTGTACTTTCACTTTTTCTTTCAATTTATTTTCATTAGGGCATTGTGCTTTAAAAATAATTTACCCATTATAGCATCGGCTAACCTGATAAAAGGGAATGTGTTTGAATTCTGCTGGTTAAATGCATCAAATGATGATTATATTGTATCATTTTTGCATCCCTATCTATTTTATTAAACCCTTTGCAACGATGATCATTGCGTCAATAAACTGTTGCATCCAAGGATGTTTCCATCTCAAGTATCTTCTCCATTCTTTATAATTCCAATTTTCATGTTTAGAATCAAGCAGTTGTTAAGAAAACCTAATTTGTGGTTATGAGTTTTTAACTAAAACATGTTGATCAATAACTGTTGCAATTCTAGGAATTCAAACAACATCAAAAGAAGGATAATGCTAAAAGTTCGAAGAAGACTAAGCCATGCGGATTCTTCTCCTTGCTTGATCAAATTCCAGCTGTATCTCAGACTAAGGTCTTCTCTATAAACTGTATTAACATCAACATATGTACCTTATTTTCTTCACGGAAATAACCTCTCTACTCACTCGGTAGAGGTAATGCCTGCTTACGTCCTAGTATCCCACGTGGGATCAATTATATGTTATGTACTGGGATATTGGGATTAATTATATGTATCTTAGGCAGTGTTTGGTATGCAAACATGATTGGACTGGACGGGACTGGACAAGACAATTCAGGTGTTTGGTACGGCTAGGACAGGACTAGCCAAGTTCCCCTAAAATTGTTCGATGATTTTTTATATCATATAATAGTTATAAATGGCAGAAATAAAGTATTTATTTAAATAATTAATATATAAGCATTTTTTGGTTTTTTACATAATTTTCGTATACATAAATACATATATAAAGAATAGTATGAAATTTCCTTCCCTTCCCTTGACTTGACTTGAATCACCAACTTTTGACTTGAATGTGGTAATTTTGCTCACACTCTTGCACAAGTTGGGGTATTCGTGGTAAACAGTCGCCCTACCCTCCTGAGGTAGAGGTCCGGTCTGTGTACATCTCATCCCCTGAACCCTACTTCGAGTGGGATTTACTGGTCCATTTGGTTTTGTTTGGTTGAGTGTGGTAATTTTCTAATTATAAAATGACTCAAAAGTTGACGTATGATTTCCTTGAAATATGGCGTGATCCAGATAGGCGAACTAGCAGCGTCGTTTTTATGGGATCCTGTCTTCCCTGTAAAACAAGATCAGACGCTTTTCCATGTTCTTTTGTTGCTATCTAAGCACCGGCTGAGCGTTGTCCCTGTGACTGAACATTCCAGCTCGAAAGTTGTGGGCTATGTTACCGAGGTAACTCTATCATTCTCATACATCTTACTAGTTGTTCTCTGATGCATTAGAGCATCTCCAACAGCTTCATCAAAATGGAGAAGTAAAAAGTTAAAATCTCTAAAAAATCACGTTCATCTCCAATAGATTCTCTATTTTGGAGATTACACAATTAATTTTATTATTAAAATATTCAATACAACTCATAAAATATTATTTCTCTCCTAAACATTTGTTTAAAACAATTTCATTGGTAGAAGGAATAAAAAAATCATTTCTCTCTCATAAGTAATCATTTTTGGAACCACAAGGCTTGTGGCGTACTGGTTAAGGCTTGTGGGGGATGTGGTTAGTAACCCATCTACCCCAAGTTCGAATCCAGGCGCTTCCAACTTGTGGCCACTGGGGATAAACTCAGGGCTGCACGCTTTAGCAGCTGGGGCAATTGCCTCACCTTGCCGGGATTAGGCGGGGCAATGTCCTCGGATACCCTTCAAAAAAAAGTAATAATTTTTGGAGATATCTCCAAATTTAGGGATTTTCATCATATCTCATACTTTCTCTATTTTGGAGAAGGTTTTGGGGAATCTGTTGGAGCAAAAATCTCCAAAATCTCTATTATGGAGAAGCTATTGGAGATGCTCTTACATGTTTATAACTGTACCAACTCTTTCATCACAAGGATAGAAGCTTAAGTTTAATATCTTTTTTGGTAGAATTCGGTAAACCATACACTCCTACAGTCGAGCGGACTAGAGTGGTTTGACAGCATTGCAGACAAACCATTATCAGATTTCAGGTTGCAACTTGCAAATTCTTCATCTACATTTAGACAAATGCACCAACGTCAGCTGTTGATTTAACATTGAACTCGAACTTTATCCAATTTGACAAATGTCTGTCTTTGCTCTCCAATTAACGGTTGAGGTAAAAGTTTAGGTGGGAAAATCTAAAATATAACCCAAAGGGTCATTGTCCCCAGTGGTACCCAAATTATTGGTAGGCCCCATCCTCCCAGGAGGTCAAGGGTAGTATTTGCCGTATATAAATATTATATACTTCAAAAAAGAATGACATATAATACACATAAGCATTTAATCATGAGGCGAAGGATTGTGTGAGAAGTTGAGGTTAACGTGAGAGGTGGATCTGAACCGTTGGTCACTTTTAATCAAATGCCCTCCCATGAATTGCGGTTTAGAAGAGAATTGATCCGGTGTATCTCGGTGCATCTCATCCTAATGTGTGTCAATTTCTCATCCAACGGTTGATAACCACTTCTCACGCTTCTCACGTTAACCTCAACTTCTTACCGGAACCCAACCCTTAATCATGATAGGTGAATAATCTGATATGATAATGTTTTTTGTGAAATTCTAAAAGATATATTTGTCAAATTGGTTAACCATCATCATTGGTTAACCAATGGCGTGTAGCTCAGTTGGTAATGGGTGG
Organism: Saussurea involucrata; assembly: GCA_033807775.1. Lineage (NCBI taxonomy): Eukaryota > Viridiplantae > Streptophyta > Magnoliopsida > Asterales > Asteraceae > Saussurea > Saussurea involucrata. Next base: position 14,810,660 of record CM066314.1, read on the forward strand.
GGGCATCTTTGTACAAAAAGCAGAAGGTCTCGGGTTCGAACCCAAGACACCCCCATAGCCACAACCGCTGAGTGAGTCAGGTATGCCCCCCACATTATGGATAGGCAGCCGATTGTGGGCCAGTTGGGGTTGCCGGTATCAACCTTTTTTGTACAAAAAATTAACTAAAGACTGATAAGTAGGTTTATTTTTCTTTTTTGATAACAGACCCTTTCATTGACAGCACTCATTTTCAAAGCTTCTTGTGCAGGTTCGAGCATAATGACAAAGTTGTTTCAATCTACAATGATCAAAGCATTTCGGAGGCAGTTAATATTTTATGGAAGAAAAAAGTCTGTGCCATTGCAGTAGTTAAACGACAAACGGAGAAACTCATTGGATGTGTCAGAGTCAGCGACATTCGTCGTCTTTTGGACGATGATCGCATCTTTACTGATAGAGAGTATGTATTTCTATCTTTATCAACATATTATAGGGTCAGGTTCAGGGCAAAGCCTCAAAAAAAATGAAAAACTGAGGAACACCGTCGTTCGTGTGGACGGTATGCACGTCTGCATACAAGTAATTTGTATCATGCATGAAGGTCCCCCTTAAAAGCTTACCGAATAAGCCAATTTTTATATCATTAAGCCACTATCAAACAGTCAGCTATAAAAGTCATGTATAGCTGACTGAATAAGCTGTGAGCCCCATTAAGCTCATTAAGCTGCTAACATACAGACCCTTAGTTGTTTTGCTAATGGGGGTCATTTAATTTGCATTTACAGATATACAAGTGTGGAGCAATTCATTCAGACAGACACGGATCCAGACCAGCATGAGATCGATCACGAGCTTGGGGATCTTATATCTGCAGGAACTCTTGCGCTACACTATAAGTTCGAACCCAGAATGGATAGGCCCGTTAAGAACAAGCAAACGGATAGCCTGAAACAAGCCATGAAGAATTTAAGAGAAATGAAAAGCAATTTTAGTTATATTGTAGATGAGTATGAAAGAATAAGAGGCATAATTACATTAAGGGACATACTTGTGGAGTTTGCTCCCCCTTGTATGGACTCAAGGATTGATGGTGGTGGTTTCTTTGATATGGCTTTGAAGGAATCTGGGTGCACCATTAGAGATGGAACCATGGTTCATCTTAAATGAAATTTATATGGAACCATGGTTCAGTCATGATGGATGAATCTTGATAGGTCACATAAGTTTTGCAAAAAGGGTATTATTGTCATCTTCTGGATGGAAGTTAATTGAACTTATTTGTCACATTTGTGATTGTATAACGAGCTACCGGAGGTCGAGCTTAATAGTTATCAACTCGAGTGGATCTCGAATACAACATTAAAACTCATTTTGAGTCGAGCGAGCCATTTGAGCATACTATTTTTTTTCAACCCAGTATAAGTGTTCATGAATCATGTAATATATATATATATATATATATATTATCGAACTCATATCATTAAACAAAGTTAAATGATTGCGAGTTCGAGCCCTTAAACGGGCATCATGCTTGAAGTCGATAATTTAAAAAATATTTGAGTTCGATCTTGAACCCTACTTTAAAAAAGTAGTTTTTTCGAGTAAAGCTTGAATAACCGACTACTTGACTCAACTCGTTTACACCCGTAGGCAAGTCGTTGGAAAATGCAACGTATTTCGGTCACTATAACGTATTTTTAAAATCTTTAATTTGATACTGTATGTGATATAGCGAAAATGTATAGGTCAAAATATGAAATATAAATTAGTAATTGAATAAAAATACGTTTTTCGGACCAGTAGTTAGTGTTGTGACTTTGATTATATTAGGGTGTGTTGGGTATTTACACAGAATATGACAAAATAAGGGGGTGCTAATTACACCCAAAATTACTAAATGCACCCAAAAAGTAAGGGTGTTGATTGCATTTAATTCCGAACCAATCATTATTTGATTTAAATATATAATATAAAAATATATATTATTTATTTGTTTTATATAATAATTATTTATTTATTTGTTTTATATAATATATATATATATATTATTTATTTGTTTTATATAATATATATATTATTTATTTATTTGTTTTATATAATATATATATATTATTTATTTGTTTTATATAATATATATATTAGAAATATAGAAATATATATATATATTATTATTCTTTTTGTTTATATATAGGGGTGTCAATTTTATACCGAGACAAACCAATCAATTTCCATACCAATCGTACCAATTTCGTAACGAAATGCATACCACATGTACCAAAAAGATAAATTTTGAAGTTAAAAGATCAGTTTCGTAATTTTTGACATACCTTAGGGACCAAAACTGTAATTTACTCTTTACTCTAATATCAATAAAAATGTGGTACAAATAGTAGGGAACGGGTATCCTTCTGCTAGTTTGACAAATCCTGGCTACAACACTGCTTTGAAATAGTTATTCGAGGATCCTCATTCTATTCGATACGGTTGTAATGAGCCAAATATTGAATTTTTTTGATTTATATATTTTAATATATATCATTTACACTACATAAAAAATATTTTTTATATTTAAAATATATAAATCAAAAATATTTAATATTTGACTCATTTCAAATTATTTTAGTTATTCGTGTTACAGTTATTCGTGTGCTGTTGCATGGGCTACCCTGTATACAGATTGAATACAGAAATACACTCGTCTTTTACGTGTTAATTATACTACAGATAATGTTATTTTAGAATAAGTAAAAATGTAATAAACATTATGTTATGCTTTATTTATATGTAAAATCTCAATGTTTATTTTTTATTTTTCTAATTATTTTAGTTTATGTATGTTGATATGATAAGGATGTAACATAAAAATGAAAGAAGAAGAGATAAAGTAAATTAAATAACTAATTATAATGGTATAAAATGTAATTTAAAAATAAAAAATAATTTTATTTTTAATTATCATGTTGAACGTTGGAGGTTTTAAAACTTTAAAACTTGTACACGATGTATTAAGATTTGTACTTCTTAAATATTCAAGAATAAACGTAAATAAAATTATTTTTAAAGGAGTATATTAGATAAATATAGATAAGAACGTAATTTCTAATATATATATATATATAACAAAATAATAATAATAATAATAATATATATATATTTAAATAAAAAGAATAACAATATATATACATAATATTTCTAATATATATATATAACAAAATAATAATAATATATATATATAACAAAATAATATATATATATATATATATATATATATATATATATATATATATTTAAATAAAAAGAATAACAATATATATATATACATATAAAACAAATAAATAATATATATCAAATAATATATATATATATATATTATTATATTATATATATATATATATATATATATTTAAATAAAAAATGTTATATTATATATATATTTAAATCAAAAATGATTGAGCACAGAATAAAAGGGTGTCAACTCACCTTTTTGGGTGCATTTAGCAAATCAATGAGTGCATTTAGCCTACCCAAAATAATTGTTTAGTGTTTGACAAGATATAAATGGACAAGACATAGTAGATAAAATGACTAATTGATCCCTAATGTGTATATCTATAAAGTTCATAAGTATCATATCACTTGGTTTTATAAACTTTTAAAACCATTAGCTTACATTAACATATATATATATATATATATATATATATATATATATATATATATATATATATATATTTGAACAGTTGGTTTCCAGCAAAGTATGCACAGAATTCCCATTACTCTTATACAAGCTTCAACAAGACATCATTGACATGGCATTCGGACCTCAAGAGAAAGCTTACAAAGGGGTTACAGTCGTGCAAAGGTTGCATCAAGGCGGATCAATCCCGACCAACATGTTCTTACTACAAATCGACTTAAAGAAAACCAACATGCCAGATGATCAAGTCCTTGGTTACTACCACAATGGAATGATAGACTACATAAACTTTAGCCTAAACCCAAAAACAGAAGTCGTTTTCTACGGATGTTTTGTTTTGGTCGTGTTTTAAGAATTCTAATTTACCTTGTCCACCACGCTTTCGAGCGAACTCTGATGTAGTGTTGTACCTGTTTGTTGGGAAGCTGTAAATTTGTTTACTTAATGTGACATAGTTCCGTGTAAGGGTGATAGCACCATTTAATCCGAATAAAAAATTTAATCCTAAAATAAAGTCGGAGGATTTGATATATTCGGGATTAATGTTAACCTGTGGTATTTCATATTTAATAGTGTAATTCCCTGAAAAATCTAAGAATTGTATTCCTGTTGGTTCTACATAATGGGTAACCGAGATAAGTCTACTTTCGATTGTTCTGGTGACTAATTTATAGGGCAACACTTTATGGTATTGTTTAGGGATTAATGTGTAAGATACTACGCTTTTGGTTGCTCCTGTATCTACTAATGCTGTTAGATCAACAAACTTGTTACTGTCTAACCATAATCTACATTGTACATGAATCATATTTGTGAATCCCATGGTTTGAATGTAAGTGTGTTCGGTTTCTTGAGACATTTTAGCGTCGTTAATTTCGACTTTTTGTTTGTTCTTTTCCAATATGTCTTCCAGGTGTTTTATTTTTTCTTCTAAATTTTTGATTTTTAAAGTATGTAATTCTGTTATTAATTCTAATTTTTCTATTTTTTCATGACATTTATTGTTGCTGGAGGTTGTACCAACTTCTTTTGTTTTTTGTAAGACAGCATGGATATGTTTTCTTATTTAGAAACCACATTAGGCCCAATATCTCTAGGGATTTGGCAAAGCAAAAAGGCCCAAGACCCAGATGGGATTAATAGGCTGAAAGCTCTAGGAGATAACCCATACAATTTTACATCACAAATAAGAACTCTTATTCTAGGAGTTGACCCAGCAAAAAATAATACCCATATACAAGATACAGCAATAAGAAACTTAGAACAATTAAGTATCGCAGATATGAAATACATAAATGAATTTACATTAGACTTCTCAAGGTTACTTTCACAAACAGGACAAGCAATGGATGATGAGTTATGCAACAAATATTTTATAAAATTACCAGGAGATCTGGGAAAAAATATACATGAAAAGACTTTTTTACAAATATTCGTTTATCGTCTTTACTTTTATGATTCCTTTTCAGTGGGTATAATAATTCAGTAGGGCATAAATTAGGTACGTGTCATTTCTAGCTTAGCTTTTTTCGCCTATATATTGTAGTTTCCACTTCATTTGTAAACACGCAGAAATTTATAAGAAATCGAGAACCTTTCTCATATGGCTGGCTAATCTCTTTATTTCCTATCTTCTTATGTATTTTCTCTAGTTCTTAGATTTAACAGACTTAGTCAGGCTCGTCGGTGGTAGTGATCCACAATATACGAGAACCCGCTAAGGTGAAAATCCAGGGATCATATTATGTTATGATATAAATATGAAGGTTATGATGAATTTCAGGGTTAAGATATTGTATCTTGTGAATTATTTCCAATTTCTCCCCATTCTGTTTTTGGCCTTTTATATTGATTTTGCATATAAGTATCCATAAAACTCTGTTCTTCTTTATAAAAATCAGATAACATAGTTTTTCCTTGTAAAATATTTTCTACTAACGGTAAGTTATAATATTCTTGTAATTTTTTATAGTAGAAGTTACAAAGAGTATAAATCATCCTATGATCTTACATTTAGAAAAAACAGGACTCATAGGAGAAGATATAAAAAATTCAAAGGTAAAACACATATGTAAATTCAAAATTAAAAATCCTGATATAACAATCCGGACGGCCAACATATCATATAGCCCTTTAGATAAAGAAGAATTTAAAAAACAAATACCAGAGATGTTGGAACAAAAACTAATCAAAAAATCGGAAAGTCCTCATAGATCCGCAGCTTTTATGGTAAGAAACCACGGAGAAATAAAAAGAGGAAAAGCTAGAATAGTCTATAATTACAAACGTCTTAATGACAATACCGAAGATGATGGATACAACATCCCTAACAAAGACAGTTTGCTAAATCTAATACAGAAAAAGAAAATATTTTCAAAATTCGACTTAAAGTCAGGAATTCCATAATCATATCGTCTGTTTCTTCTTGTATATTTAATTCTGTGAATTTTTTGTTAATTATTTGTTCTAATGTTTTATTCGTTTCCTCGATTTTAAATCCTGTGTTTACTTCTTCTTCTTCTAAATAATCTATTAGGCTGTAATCGAATTCTTCTTCTTCTCAAAACTTATCAAAATCTATTAGAGTTTCATCATCTTCGTTTTCTGTATCATATTTGGGTTCTGTGTCTGTATCATGTTCTATATTCATAAAATTATATTCTGTTTCATCGTCATCCTTATCGTTCGATGATTCTTTTTTATAATCTACAAATCTTAGACTTTGTGTTCCATCTTTACACTCCTTTTAGATCTTCATAGTATATCCCATACTAAAAAAAAAAAAAAAAAGGACCACCGCTGTCCATACCGTCTGGTGCTTCCGCTCTCATCACCTCTGTTTGCTACGCTGGTGCTTCCACCATCTCTGTAAGTATATCTTTATATGCCTCCTTACCTGTTGTCATAGTGGTTTAACGGAAACCCAAAAAATCCGCCATACCCCCCTTATTGGTATCAGAGCATGGTACGATTCGAAAGATAATCTTCATCTGTGTTGTTTTAAATCTTCATTTGTTATCTATCTAAAAATTTTATGGGATATATGAAAATATTATAAAAAGGAGTAAAGAATTAGAGTAATACTAAGAGATAGGATTTCACCCAACCATTGATTCAAACACCTCGTCTGCAACAATAAAACGCTTAGATAAGCTAACTGAAAATCTAGGATATATTAAAGAGCAAAATAATCAGATTATAAAAGAGCTAAAAGAAATTAAAAAATCAATCCCTACAAAACAAGAGATTCAACAGTTAAGTTATTTATTAGAAATAAATAAACCAAAACAGCTTGAAACAGAAAATAAAGGGTTAATAACCAAAATAGAGAAACAGTTAAATAAATTAGAAAAATCTTTAGAAATAGTTAAACAGATAGTAGAAGGTTAAACCTGGCGGTATTTACTAAAGAATACACAAAGGCCATTAAACAATCAGGGAAACATTTTGCACACATAGGATTAGTAATCATAGGAATAAAAGCTTTAGGCAGGAAAAACTTAGGAACAAAATTGTTAGCCTTATTATTAGATAAAACTAGAGAAAATACATAAGAAGATAGGAAATAAAGAGATTAGCCAGCCATATGAGAAAGGTTCTCGATTTCTTATAAATTTCTGCGTGTTTACAAATGAAGTGGAAACTACAATATATAGGCGAAAAAAGCTAAGCTAGAAATGACACGTACCTAATTTATGCCCTACTGAATTATTATACCCACTGAAAAGGAATCATAAAAGTAAAGACGATAAACGAATATTTGTAAAAAAGTCTTTAGTGGAGAAGGCATTGTCGGCCATCTTTCTACTTTTGAATTCTTGCTTTGTAGTCGACAGACTTTTTGGCTGTTTCTGTGACGTCATTGATGACGAGGTCTTCTAGAAAGGGTACTTTGGTAAATTCTAGAAATCCCTGTGTGTACTGTCGATTGACTGTGGCGAACCGGGTACAAATCAGAACAAAATAAAGAAGAAGTTACAGGTTTTACAAACTATCTAGGACAAAGTAAAGGTGATAAACAATTTACAAACATATTCAATTTTATAATTATATATATATATATATATATATATATATATATATATATATATATATATATGTATGTATGTATATAGGGGTGGCTTCAAATAAAAACCAAATTTCAGTTGTAAACGTGAGGACAAACCACAGCCCTTGATTAAAAAATCGGAGATCAGATCAATGAATAAAAAACACGGTGGCAATTTTGTAAATAACTTGAAAACTATGTCCATGGCTTAGTGAATTTTTAGCGCGCAGGGGTAAAATTGGAATCAACCCTCTTTTGTTGACTTTTTATTTTTTTTTTAATTAAAAAACTTTTACCCCCTTAAATTTTAAAATAAATTATCTCAAAAACTACTAACATTTTAATCAAACAAATTACATCAAAAAAACGAGAATTTCGTGCTCTTCGATATAACATCCATCATGATATAGTTTTTTTTTCGATTTAACCGTTTTTTAAGTGAAATCATGTATATATGTTATATTCAGATTGAATATAACACATATTCAGACTGAATATAACACATATTCAGTCTGAACATGTGTATTTAATGTAAGTAGTTTTATATTCAGACTGAATATAACACATATTCAGACTGAATATAACACATATTCAGTCTGAATATGTGTTAGATCATCGTCCCAAAATTAAAAAGAGCACGTACGAAAAAACAAAATCAAATCAATCCAAACAACCGAACCCTAAATTGACGAGTAAAAGAACGAGGAATTAAATAAAATCAAACCAAACTGAAGATGATGATCACAACAGCAACATATCAGTTTATGCTTGAAGATCTACCTTCAACACCAAATTTATTAATTGAAAAATCATAAATCGTAAATTTTAAAAACCAAAATTGAAAGCAATCAAGCAACTGAACCATTAAATAACCAGCAAAATCAGATGCAATGATAAAAGGTATCGAGAATCAAAAACTGAAGAAGATGAACACAACAGGAACATATCAGTTTATGCTTGAGGATCAACCTTCAAGAACAAATTGAAAAATTGAAAAATCATAAATCGTAAATTTTAAAAACGAAAAGTGAAATCAATAAAGCAGTTGAACCATTAATTAACCAGTAAAATCAGATCTAAGGATAAAAGGTATCGAGAATCAAAAACTGAATATGTGTTATATTCAGTCTGAATATGTGTTATATTCAGTCTGAATATGTGTTATATTCAGTCTGAATATGTGTTATATTCAGACTGAATATGTGTTATATTCAGACTGAATATGTGTTATATTCAGACTGAATATGTGTTATATTCAGTCTGATATGTGTTATATTCAGACTGAATAAAGGTAGATATTCAAAACGAATAAATGTTTAAATTTTGTACCTTTATTCAGTCTGAATAACTCTATATATTCAGACTGAATAAAGGTAAATATTCAAAACTGAATAAATGTACCTTTATTCACTCTGAATATAACACATATACACGATTTCACGTAAAACGGTTAAAACGAGAAAAAAACTATATCATGATGGATGTCATATCGAAGAGCACGAAATTCTCGTTTTTTTGATGTAATTTGTTTGATTAAAATGTTAATAATTTTTGAGATAATTTATTTTAAAATTTAAGGGGGTAAAAGTTTTTTAATTAAAAAAGAAAATAAAAAGTCAATAAAGGATGCGCTCATTCTAATTTGACGAAAATACCCCTAAAGCTGAATTTTAGGAATGGGTCAAATATGGCTGCGATCAATGGACGAGATTTGTCCTCATGTTTACAATTGAATTTGAGTTTTCATTTGAACTTTCCTCTATATGTATATATATATATAGATGGAGGTTCAAAGGAAAACCTCAAATAAATAGAAAACTAAAAAACACTTTATTAACCGTTGGATTAGATGATCTGATGGATGTGATTAGACGGGCGGTTACAACAATATTATCTAAATTAAAAAACCTCACCCCCTTGTTTTTTATTCGAAAAATACGAAAAATTAACAAAATTCGAATGAAATAAATTGCACCAAATAAACGATCATATTTTTCTCGTTAATTTGACATCCATATTGATATACTTTTTTCTCCGTATTTTTGTGGTTTTCTGGTTTTCCAGTTATTTAGGGTTTTCCCCTGAACCTGACCATATATATATATATATATATATAGAGAGAGAGAGAGAGAGAGGAGAATTAAACGAGAATGCTAACTATTTAAGAAAACACGAAAACAACCAAATCAAGTGTAAAATCGCATGTGATTTTACATTAACGATCAAAACAAGGCGTGGGCGACTTTGGCTGCATCTTCAGATCGTGGGGCAAAGTCACGTGAATCACATATGATTTTGTACAGGGACGGACCTGCAGGTGGGCACACGGTGTCACGTGCCACCGTATTAATTCTCCGGCGAAGGGTAAAAATTTTCGTTTTCGTGAATGTGCCACCGTATCGATTTAGGAGGTGTTGCCGTATTATTTTGGAAACTACAAGGCGTGCACCTAAACTGAAAAAAGACCCAAATCTTATACCCATTCAACCAAAAAAACTGAAAAAATCTCTCAAAATCGATAAAAAAAAACTTTAAGTTCCCCCGAAATCAAGCAAAAAACGTTAAAAATCTCTTGAAAGGCCGGAATATGGCTAAAAATACATCGGACGATATTGAACGTTGATAAAAAGATAAAAGGCACTTCGATAAAAACCGTATGAAAAAATATGGTGCCACCGTATTAAAATTTGTCTAGGTCCGTCCCTGATTTTGTACATGGTGTTTGTGTAAGAACACATGTGATTCGGCTATTTTTTATTTTCTTAAATATATATCTTTCTCGTTTGAACCCGATTCTTTCTATATATATACATTAATAAACGATATATGATATTTAAGTTATTATTAATTTTTTTTTGTCACAATAGTATCTATACTATATTATAAAGTATTTATGAAAAACTCTTAAAAACAACCCCTAAAGCTTCATGTACCGCTATTTAATGTTATTTACTTAAAATCTTTTAAAAACAACTAATGAAGCTTTATGTACCGCTTTTAATGCTAATTACTTGATTAATACTTATCTTTAACAACCTTCAAATTTTTAAATCTTGGACTCTTATTAATTAGTACTTATCTCTAACCACTTTCAAATCCTCAAATCATAAATCCCTTAAAAGACGTCATTTTTAAACAAATTTATAAAAAAACATGACCGTTTTCTAAAAACCACACATTAAATAAATTAGAACATTAAAATCGAGATATTTCGCGCTGCATTGTGCAAGTAGACTTCTAGTAATAGTATAATAGAGATTACAACAAAAACCATGGCATTTAGATGAATATTGATGGATTTAATGATTTTAATTACATTTTTGAAACTTATATCCACTTTTGGGGAAATATTATAATAAATGAAAGCTTATGCCCACTTTTGAAACTTATCCCCACTCGTATGTTTACCTCCTCCACCACCCGTAAACCCTAATAAACAGGCTTCCCCTAAACCCTAACTCCTCCTCCACCTCCTCCGACACAGCAGCAGCCGACGATGGGTGGAAAGGCCAAGGGAAAGCATCGTTTGGACAAGTTTTATCACTTAGCCAAAGAACATGGCTACCGTTCTCGTGCTGTTTGGAAACTCATTCAGCTCGATTCCAAATACACTTTCCTCCGCTCTTCTAACGCCGTCCTTGATCTCTGCGCCGCCCCCGGTGGGTGGATGCAAGCCGCCGTTGAACGTGTGCCTGTTGGAAGCCTTGTAATTGGTGTCGATCTTGACCCTATTCGCCCCATCCGCGGCGCTATAGCCATCCAGGAAGATATTACTACGCCCAAGTGTAGGGCTACTGTTAAGAGATTAATGTCTGAAAATGGAGTTAGGGCTTTTGATTTGGTGTTGCACGATGGGTCTCCTAATGTCGGTGGTGCGTGGGCGCAGGAGGCTACTAGTCAGAATTCCTTGGTTATTGATTCCATTAAGCTTGCATCGGAATTGTTGGCTCCCAAAGGGGCTTTTATTACCAAGGTATCCATCTATTTCTCTATTTACACATCTATAATTTGAATTTTTTTCGTAATTATTATTTTTCATATTTGTATCGTGTTTATGGATAGTTCATGCTTCGCCAAAATCATAATCAAACGTTTCATTCAATTGAAACAATCGTTCTTCTGATTGTGTTGTATGTGATGATTCTTATTTTGCAATGTAATGAAAAGCTGTTGTCTTAAAGAATCTTTTGACGATTTTAACTCTGCATTTTTGAAAACATCAAATCTTTATTTTGCTTCAGACACTTAATTTACATCTGACAATGTTAGATTGGTAATGTTTTGATTTATTGGTTTCTATAACTTCTTCAGGGTACCCTTTAATTCATTTCAGCTTTATAATGTTTAGTTATGTACTAGAATCTATGTAAGGCTCCTTTCTTTTTTACAAGTATGATACGAAAATTCAATACAACCCCACTAGCTGTGATGTAAGAACACCATATTCTTAGATTCTAACCACTTGATAATATCTGTAACAGGTTTTTAGGTCGCGAGACTACAATGCGGTTCTTTACTGTCTTAGACAGGTATTTGATCTTCTTTTGATTGTAATCTGTTCTGCTTAGTGCACCCTAAATGGACTATCTTTTTAACCTTGGAATTTGTTGGCAGTTATTTGAAAAGGTTGAGGTGGATAAACCAGCTGCTAGTCGTTCGACTTCTGCTGAAATTTATATCGTGTGTCTAAAATACAAGGCGCCTGCTAAGATAGATCCTCGTCTTTTTGATGTTAGGCATCTATTTCAGGGAGGGAAAGAAGCCCCAAAGGTATTATCATCTTAAGCTGTTTATCCAAGTTATGGATTTATTTTCTCTTCTGTTTGCCGCTTCAGCTTATGGCAATAAAAAACTAAAAAGATCCTTATTTTGTATGAACTTACCCATTTAGGTAATTGATGTACTTAGAGGAACAAAGCAGAAAAGACATCGTGATGGGTAAGCAATTCTTATATTCACTACTGGTTTTAGCTTTTGAATTGGAATTTTTTCACAGAATGTAATCCAGTTATAATTTAAGAGGATATTGGTTGCCATGTTATCGATTAGAGAGGGGTTTTGGTTTTTGGCTTGGTGTTAACTACTTTAATGTATCAGATATGAAGATGGTGATACGACTTTGAGGAAAACGTGCACAGCTACAGACTTTATTTGGTCAAGTGCTCCTCTTGATATTCTTGGTTCTGTTACATCTATAAACTTTACAGATGACACTTGTTTGTCTATAAAGGATCATGCATTGACTACGGAGGAGGTAATGGCCTACGATATTTTATGATTATTATGGTTTTATTTGTTATTTTTTCAGAAGTGGCGGTAACAATGTCAACTTCTTGTTTTGCTAGGTTAAAGCACTATGTGATGACTTGCGTGTTTTAGGGAAGCAAGACTTCAAGCATCTGTTGAAGTAAGGAACACCTTGCCATTTTCTCTCTTTTGGCCACATACATACATATATAAAATATACACTCCCTCCGTCCCAAAATAAGTGTCCACAATACAATTGGCACACAGTTTTAGATAAACTAATTATTACACCTTTTAATTTAAAGAATGACAATTTTACCCTTAATATTAAAAGAAACATTTTGTATTTTCTTTTTAAGTAAGGGTAATATTGGAAATGTACCAATTACTTTTTGAAACAAGACACTTAATTTGGGACATATATAAATAGCAAAGTGGACATTTAATTTGGGACGGAGGGAGTATATTGTTCGCTTTCCTCACACTTTGTAATTTTTTAAACTAGTCATTATTGTTTTAGATTGATTTTTATCTATAATAAGTTATGTTAGCAAACATAATTTTTATAATAATTTATATTGTAATCAACATAGTTAATTCAAATAATAACTTAACCTGTAAATATTAGAAATGTTAAATAAAATATTTTTGTGTAAATGATTTCAAGGTATATTTAAATGAAAAAATAAGTGCTACCCATTTATGAAACTGTTAAAGTTTCATGATTGTGGAATGGAGTTTGTAAAATGGGGAGTTTTGTATAATGCTGACGTGGCAGTTTTATGAAGCCATGAAGGGTTTCATGACTGTGGATGCTCTTATTTGAACTTTTAAATCAAATAGTTAAAGCAAATGAGTTTTGGCTGGCTTGATGGGTCAACATCCTCTTAGTTGAACTATATTTGTCATTGATGAGGACGAATCAGTCAATTGTGGACCGTATTTGCAATGCTCTATGACGTTAGCCACTTGTAAGAGGATGCCCTAAAACGGTTAATGTGGTCTAACAGTCTGATGACCAACTTACCCTTGCTACTCTCATTTGCTTATTTGTATCAATCAAAGGAAATTTGTGAACAACTGTAAGATATTACTTATCTAGTTTAAACTTATGTGACAATTGGTGGATAGAACTTTCTATTGCATGTCACCTGGAGTAAATCATTATCATACTTGATATTCAGATGGTGCTTTCTTTAATTTTTACACTGATAGCTTTTATATTTGTGTGATATATGCAGGTGGCGTATTCATATCAGAAAGGCCTTGTCTCCTGCGGAAAAGGAAGCTTCTAAACCTACGGATGTTGAACCCGAGAAAAAGGTTGATGAGGATGGGGATGAGGATGTACTGAATGAAATGGAAGAACTGACAAATGCTATGTTGCGGAAGAAAAAACAGGCGAAAAAGATTGTCGCAAAACGAAGAGCCAAGGTTTGATACAAATTGATTACACCCCATCTTAATTTTAGGGCTTATCATCTCGTTTCTTTATTGATTACTTCGAATCACATCAAAAGGTGATCTTTTAGAAACCGTTGCTGCCCATTTTACCATTTTTTTCACACTTCCATTTCACTGGATGATGCAGGATAAAGCAAGGAAAGCAACTGGGATGCAGAGTGATGTAATGGAGGATGGCTACACTGATTATGAGTTATTCTCTCTATCATCTATCAAGGTTGGATACTAGGATTCATATCATGTTTTCATATTACTGATGCATTTGAATTACATGTTCAATTTTGTGTTTTTTTTTCTTCTCATTTTGTTTGATTGTTGTTCAGGGGAAGAAAGATTTGGTAGCTGTTGATAACACCGAAGATGGTAATCCAAATAACGAAATAGTGGATAGTGACGATGAGGGAGGCCAAGTAGATTCACAAGATGAGTCGGCCAGTGATATGGACTCTGAGGAAGAGCGTCGAAGGTCAGTATATGAGTGGATCTCGATAATCTTTACACTTGGCTAGCTCGGATTAAAACCCGCATTTTTTTTCTTTCAGATATGATGATCAGATGGAACAGTTACTTGAAGACGCTTACGAGAAGTACATAGCCAAGCGAGAAGGAAGCACAAAGCAGAGAAAGCGGATGAAACAAAAGCACGCCGAGGATGGTGAACTTCTTGAGGTTTGGCTTTTTTTGCTCGAGCTTCTCATGTATATTTATATCTTGATTGCATTATGGCCACAGCTGTTCACGGACAGGATGGCCTGCTAGAAAAGTTTGGACAACCATGCTCAGAAAGATGGGCGGGCTTGGACTGGCTCGTTAAGATTAATGGGCAAAACAAAAAAGGTTCACACAGGCCTGCCAAGCTTGTATATGGTTTTATAATAATTTTTTTTATAATTAAATACAAATTATAACTAAAATTTCAGAGGGTCTTCGAGTTCCCAATTTCAGCGTTGGACTCTTGACCTCAAATCTCAAAATTTACTTCAAAGATAATTGTGTGTTTTGATTGGTTTTACATAGTTGAAGGACTTGATTCTTGACCTCAAATCTCAATATTTTTAAGTAAATTGTGTATTTGGAATGATTTTATTAGACTATGTTTTTTTAAAGTTAGAAGACTTGTTTGTTAGCCCAGTGAGCCGGTGGACAAGCCCAACCCGTGTATAGGGTAACTGGGTAAGGGCAAGCTATCAAGCCCACCAAAAAGGGTTTGATGTATTAGGCCCATTGGACAAAAAATAGGCTGGGCCCAAGCCCACAAATCTTTTGCTTTAGATATGTTTGTGCGAAAAGTTGACCTTTTCATATGTTTCTTGGTGTAGGGTGATGATGATGGTGATGATGCTGTTCATCCTGATGAAGACTCCGACAATGAACAGGCTGATCAAGAAACTAATCCTCTAATGATCCCACTTGATGATTACGAGCCTACGGAGGAGGAAATCGCTGCAAAATGGTTTAGCCAAGATGTCTTTGATGATGGCGATGAACAACAAAATTCAAAAATGGACGAGAGTGATGATGATGAAGACGAAATGCAAGTGGATAAAAAGCCCGATAACCAAATCATGGTTCCAAAGAAACCAACATCAAAAAACCTGCCCAAAAAACCTCAACCCGCTCCGGCCGCTGCCACCGAAGATTTCGAGATCGTCCCTGCCATAGCTACGGATTCGAGCGATGACTCATCGTCAGACGACTCAGATGACGATGACGTGGAGACTAAAGCGGAAATCTTGGCTTGTGCAAAGAAAATGCTGAGAAAGAAACAAAGGGAACAGATGCTGGATGATGCTTACAATAAATACATGTTTCATGATGATGAAGGATTGCCAAAGTGGTTTATAGATGAAGAAAAGAAACATATGCAGCCCATGAAGCCCGTAACGAAAGAAGAGATTAACGCGATGAAAGCCCAATTCAAGGAGATAAATGCGCGGCCCGCTAAGAAGGTGGCCCAAGCAAAGGCCCGAAAGAAGAGGGTTGCTATGAGAAAGATGGAGAAGGTTCGAAAGAAGGCAAACACCATTGCGGATCAAGCGGATATTAATGATCGATCAAAGATGAAGATGATTGATACGTTGTACAAGAAGGCGATCCCGGTGCGGCCGAAGAAAGAGTTGGTGGTGGCAAAGAAAGGGGTGCAAGTGAGGACTGGGAAAGGGAAAGTGTTGGTTGATAGGAGGATGAAGAAGGATGCTAGGAAACATGGGATGAATAAGGAAAAGAAAGAGAAAGGGAAAAAGAAGGGTGGTAAAGGTAAAACATCCGGCACGCCCAAGGGTAAAACGGGAAGAAAGTGAAGTTGCGGCAATGATGCACGAAAAAGCCTGGAATTCGAATCCTGACTCGAGAAAAAGATGGGTTTTGGTTCTTGAACCCAGGAGGATGAGTTTTGAATTGAAATTTTGGTATGCTGTTTTAAATGTAAAATAATTTTGACTGAAGGATATTACCATATACGCTTTTCTTTAATTTATTATGAACAATCAATGCAATGTTGGGATATACTGCTGTTTTTAATGTTAGTTATGGTTATGGTTATGTTTGATATGCAGGCTGGCTAGATTAGACATGGACAAGATAAATGGGCAAGTTTGTCGGGTGGTGTTTGCCTCGCTGATTAAAGATTGCAATAACGTATATTGGAAAGCCAAATTTGTTGATGGCTTGCCAAATCTTTTTGCTGAAAGAAACAAAGACGCTTAGAAAAAATGATATGATTATAGATTATGATTCTTATACATATGACATGCTTATAAATGTTTGCATCTCTTAAAGACTTTTTCTGTGTAATGAGTTAGTCCTTAAAAATCAAATTAAAACCCAATAGTCTATTGAAAAAAGATAGTTAGGATATTACACCTTTCCAGAAAAAAGAAGAAAATATTTTCACATGAAAATCATCAATATCAAAAAGATAGAAAATATTTTCACATGAAAATCATCAATATCAAAAAGATTTTTCTCGCCACTTTTCAAAAAGAATTTAGAAAAAGAAGAAAAAATATTGAAAAAGATTTAAAAAATAATGATAGAAAAGAGAAGGGCTACTTAAATAAGAAAACATAAAGGAGAAAAGACAACAACTTTTTAAAAGTAAACAGGGACACTTGTCGACCGTTCTTTTTGAATATGACAGAGACACATGTCGGCCATTTGATGTCGACCAATCCTTCAATTATTTGAAATGCCAACCATTTCTTCGACTATTTGATATTATTTCTAATGGAATCTTTTAGATCTTTACCCAAGGATTTGTTACTAAGTCTTAAAGCCACCATTTAACACCTTCATAGGGTTGACAAAGAAACCCAATAAAACGGCTCTACTGGCCTGGATAGGGTGGAAATCAACAATGAAGTTGGCACTCGACCAAAGACTTAGATCACAGAGTTATGAATTAGAAACTATATATCCATGCTAATCTGTAAATGTAAACATAACAAGTATGTTTTAACACAAAATCTTAATTTAGCCGATCATGGCTAAATTATTATCTAGAATGTTAACAATAAATACAGAAATTTAAAAAAAACAGAATACTTACAAGAGCTTTATGCTTTCCACAAGATTTTCTTTATTGCACACCAAGATTAATACATAAACTGGAAACTTTAGAGAGAAAAACTACCTAAGCTAAAAACCGCCTCTGCCGAAAAGAGAAGGGCTACTTAAATAAGAAAACATAAGGGAGAAAATACAACAACTTTTTAAAAGTAAACAGGGACACTTGTCAACCGTTCTTTCTGAATATGACAGAGATACATGTCGGCCATTTGATGTCGACCAATCCTTCAATTATTTGAAATGCCAACCATTTCTTCGACTATTTGATATTATCTCTAATGGAATCTTTTAGAGTTTCCAGCACATCATCTAGAGATAAACCAATTTGGTCATTATCAGGATCTTGAGCGTCCTGTGTATCAGATGTCATCGAAACGTCTGATCTTGAATCTGGAAATCCTATGTTCTTGTATAAGTCTTTTTCATTTTTGCAATATAGAGATTTATTATCTCTTCTTTTGAATGGGTTTCTGCATATTTCTGAGAAAGCTGCTGAAAATGACTGACTTCTTCCATGTCCACTTGTCTTTGATCATATTGTTGCTTATAAAGCTCAACTTTTTTGATGATGTTTGACACCATTTCATCACCATGAGGTTTTTTGGTTGTAGGATCTTCTCGGGATAATTTATCCCAATATTTAGTAAGACCTTGTCTCTTTAAACAAGGGGCCATAATATCAGTGTAGCCAAAAAATGGGTTTCCGTTTTCAAATCCAAGGAATGCCAAATTCTATGAAAAACCAACAAGTATTCTGGCCCTCAATAATATACTGAGATTTGTTGTTATGAACCTTTGGAGAATAAGACATCCACTGTTTTAAACAAAGATTTAAATCCTCAGGTTGGATTTCACTAGTGGTTCCAAATTTTTTCCACCAAGTGAAAAATCGGTTTGGAACTAGGGAATGAAAACAATTTTCACAAATATTAAGAAACCAAGTATGTTTCTTATTTTCATTCTCATATAAAAGAACGTGTTCAAAACTGGAAACATAGTCCCAATAATTGAATTTGAATTTGCATTTATGAAGGGGAGAAAACCATTCTTTTTCAGCTAATGGAAATATACCCCATTCTTCAAAAGATATAATCTTTTTTATAATAAATTTTGAAAATTTTTAAACTTCTGTCCTTGTTGAAGGAGAAAAATGAGTAATTTCTACAGAATTTGTAGAAATTAGGAATAATTATAAATAAAAAAGATTAAGTTAATATTTAAACGAGTTTTGATATTAGAACATTTTTATATAGTTTTCATATACATAAATACATGCATATATAATAGTAACCAAATTTGAAATGAAAAATGTTTGAAAAAACTCGTTTCGTACAAAAGAAAACTATGTTTATTCGGCTCAGATAATTCTTATGAATTGACAAAGGCGGCAACAGAGATTGTTGCAGAGATAATAGTGGACACGACAGCAGTAGAGATTGTTGCAGAGACAATAGTGGACACGATGGCGATCGAAAGAGGTGGTGGTGGACTGGTGGTTTAGGTAGAGAAAGTGGTGTCCCATATGGTGGTTATAGGTGGTGGTGAACACGGAGGTTGTGATTGTGGTGGAGACGAAGGTGGGTGGTAGTGGTGGCTAGTGGCCTACGGTGACTGTGGAGGATGTGAAGATGGTGTGACGGCTGACAGTGGTAGAGGAGGTGGTTGTGGCTGATGTGGTGGATGGTGGTAGTGGTAGCCAATAGCGGTGGTGGTGGTTATGGTTGAGGTGGATGTGGAGGTGGCCGATAGTGGTTGTAAAGGTGGTGGGTGGCTGGTGGTGATCAGCGGGGGCCGCTACTGCTGCTAAGTGGTAACCATTAAGGCTATGTTTGGCAAACTAGCTGATAAGCTAGCTTATGACTTATAAGCTAGCTGATGAAAAAGTCATGTTTGGCAAAAAGTAGCTTATAAGCATTTAAATGACCAAAAATGACATATTAAAAAAATAGTTAATAAATAATAATTAATATTAATGAGGGCATAATTGGAATATTCACAAAAAGCTACTAAAACGCTACTCTAAGTAGCGTTTCAAAAAGCTAGCTTATGGTCATCCAAACATGTACACAAAAAAAAAACTAGCTTTTTTTGCCAAACAATGCCTAAAACAAATAAGGTGGATGTGGAGGTGGCCGATAGTGGTTGTAAAGGTGGTGGGGTGGCCGACGGTGGTTAGCGGGGGCCGCTACTGCTGCTAACGGCAACGATGATGGGCGGTGGTAACCATTAAAACAAATACCATATTAGCGTTGTATCAAATAAGGGTAAAGTAGTAATAATTTTAGTTTGTCATGACAATTGTTCCACATATTTTGGAGGTAGAGGCAGTAGCTGTGGAAGACGTAGAGGTGGTGATGGTGGTGGTCTGGTGGAGGCGGCAGCAGGCAGTCGTGGTGGCCGATAGTGGTATATATGGAGGTGGAGGTGATAATAGTGGAAGAGGTAAAGGTGGTATTGGCAATTGTAGTGGTAACCGATGGTGGTGGAGGTGGTGATTATGAAGGTGGCGGAGGCAATGGGCGGTATTGACCGAATGACCGGTAAATCAAATACCATATTAGAGTTATATTAACAATAGATTAATGATTTTTTAGTTCTGTACTTCTGTCCAATCCTTGTTCCACAACAACAACAAAAAAAATAGAAAAAACGTTTTTATCCCACCCTGTACCATGTCGTACCAAACCTGAAATGAGATTTTGTCTTGTCCCATGTTGCGTCTAACGTAGGATAGTGAGTTTTATCCTATCTTGTCCCATGTACCGAACATGTTGTACCATAGCCTTCATTTACGTTAGAAAGACAACAAAGAAACCGATGTAATTGAAGGAGAAAACTTTGCCATCTGTCCGCCGACACATACTTCTAATTAAAGGTGCATTTGGTACTCAAACGAGATGAAAATGAAATAAAAAAAAAAGTATTTTTATCCCACTCTTGTCTCAGTCTAATGTCGCATCAAACATGGAACAAGTAATTTTTTTACTATGCTACCCTGCGTACCAAACACATCCTTAGTAAACAATACCCGAATGTCAGATTCAAGCTAAAGACCACTACGGGGCCATTTACTAAACACTCACCCGGTAAGTGCTTACCGGCTCACTTTACCTTATCGGATGTACATGACAAGTATTGAGAATCTTACTCGGCAAGAGCGATGACAAGGATCGGGAGTCTTACCCGGTAAGTGAGAGTGCCGGTAAACGCTTACCGGATAAAAGTGTTGCACACGATGCCGTTTTAATGGACTGAAATCTTACCCAGTAAGTTAGATGAAAGTGTTGACTATTATCGGTAAATGCTTACCGGATAAGTGTCGGGTAAACGGCCCCTAAGTTATCCCGAAAATGTTTTCAATGAACTATGTGGTGTTGGTGTCCAATTCCTTTGGTCGGCTCCTCACGTGCACTCTACTCTTTATTTTAAGTCAGTCACCTAGCAGGCCGTTGTATACCTAATTTGCCTCTCACGTGATACTCATATGAGTATATGACGGGACGGTATAGGCAACTCCGGTTAAAAAAAACTTTTTGCATAACATGGTTTTATAATTTATTACACACTTAAGTTAACACCCAATATAAGAAAATAAAAAGTGTTGTGAAGTTAAACATGATCACAATAGGGTGTCTAAATAACTACTTATGGTAGTGTACCTGATATGGGGATACAACACTGTCCCTTCCACCCCTCCACATGCCTCCACTTCAAAACATGTCTGAAACCCCTTCACAAATCCTGCATATGTGAAAACCATTTCCATCTTATCTGGATATGGAGTTTCTGCAAAATTACACAATTTTGTACAAAACCATGTTACAATTTTTATATTTCCAGAAAACATTTAAATATCCATTAAGATGGACATTACCTATGATCTTCTTGAGAAGATTCTCTTCGGACACGTGAATCTTCTCGAGCTGCTTCCCGATTTTGTGTTCCCATAACTCGACTAGTTCATTCATGGAGTAGACGTTCCCCGGTGGCCTTAGATACATCACCTTATTCAAAGTACGTGGATCGTCTATTGTAGTTATGGTGAATGCAGCAACATCTCTTTCCTTCATAAACACTCCTACAAATTTCAGACGTTTGGTCAATGGGTCAATGGTAACTGGGTTACTAGTAGAGCCTAACCTCCCTTGAGGTCAAGGGTTCAAGCCTCGCTAAACGTGAGGAATGTATGTGTGTGTGTGTGAGCTTTGTCATGTATAAAATATTATATACTTCAAAAAAGAAATTCAAAAGCTTGGTGTCATTCGTTTATACAAATTTTCTCTACTTGGTACGCCCTATCTCCAATTCTACTCATATCAAGTAAACATGACTCACAATGGTATATGAATTTCTTTTTCTTTTTTGGGTAACCATGGGTATCTGGCTGGCTTATGCACACCGACTAATCCCATTGGTGACATGTGACCAATCATGTAAAGCCACATCATCATTTTGGTGAGGAAAGACAATAAAAGGATGAAATAAATAAATTTATATTAAATAAAATAATGACATGTATTCATTTTTATTTGTATCTCTTTCAGAGCCCCTCTTTTTGCCAACCCAAGAAAGATAGCATCTCACAAGTAGCACTGCATGTGGTGTTTACTTTCCCCCATCCTATAAATTAATTATTAGTACCATAGTCACATAGTTTAGTATAAATAAATGGATGTTAGTCAAATATAAAAGATACCCCTTAATAACAACAAAATATCGTAATCTTCTGAGCCAAAATCGATGCCTATCAATATTTTCATATGTTGCCAATGGGTAATCTTGTATAGTTGTATTCAAGGCTCTTTATATAGAACCTATTTGGTCAAAGGTCCATTTTCTAATCAAATTTCAACTACAATCTTTCCTTTTTGGCTTTGTAACCAATAATGATTTCTCTCAAATTTCTTTATGTATAACCCATTTGGCACCCCAATTAAAACACTAAGATGCCATATATTTTGAGTTTAGAATCCATGTGGCATCCCTGAATTACAATGAAGATCCAACAAACATACCTTTGACATTTCCATCTCCAAATATGGTGACCTTATCCCTTGGAGGGGCCTTCAGCCCTGGCTGAACTAGAGAAGGAAGCAAGTAACTCATGAAAAAGTTGCAGGAGATGTAGGTGTATGGAATGCCCTCAGCTTCTACAAGCCGTCGAATTTCAGATTTCCTCGAATAAAACCCTTGATCCATGTCGGATATATGAGTTTTATCAGGATCAAATCCAAATTCTGAAGGAATAAATCTCTACAAAAATTCCATTTGTTTCAGTAAAAGATGACTATAAAATTGCTTACCTTATTCACCATTGCATACAAGGATAGAAAGCAAATGATTTGAGTAACCTTTTTGCATCCTTGCAAGTGAAAATTTTCATACGTTTTTAGACATAATGTAACCTCATTTTCAAACTAGCACAACAATGTTCAGATTTCTTGGGAGGAGAAATGCTTAAGCCAATAAGAATTGCAAATATTTTCTTTTCGAAAATGTCATACAAGAATTGCAACATTTCTTTCAAATTATAAACTTCTCCCATGGCAATAGTCAAAAATGTAGATCCATTCATTTCATTCACAGAGTTCAATTTAACTTGAAAGTAGACTAAAAAATGGCAGAAGTTATTAGAAAATTGGCCAATAATCAACCACAATTTTTTATTAGTTTGCATGTAAAGTCAAACATTGCATTTCGTGCAGGACACTTTGAACTTCAAAAATGGAAGAAGAAAAGAAAGTATAAGATGCAACATGACCTCAATACATCCAGCTTGCTTAATGGCGGAAATTAGAGGCTTCTGATCTAGGGCCTGTTTCGCATTTACAGCACATATCACAACGTTCACTTGCTTGAGTGCTTCAATAAGGCTCGCTTCATCATGCAACGAACCCTAGAATTCAAACTCCGACAGATTATTCTCATGAAAGTAATCATTGAACCATTAAACTATACACTATTGTTGGTAGTAAATCAGTAATGGTCAATTGCAAATTTTCAACTTCAGAATCAAGATAAATACGATATTGTTAATCGTTAACTGAATTGAACTGTCCACCACTTATCACGAATATCGTGCCAACATCGACATTAAAACTGCAAGAGTGACTATCGAAATTGGGATCGTGAATGGCGATGGCGAAAGAAAACTTACCTCGAGAATAATGGCGCCGGAATCGGTCAGAGTTTGAACCTTACGAGACTTTTGGGGGTCGGATAAGCTGGAGGATCTAACGAGGCAAAATGTAGGATGAATTGCTTCGAGGCTAGCTTTGGCGAGTTCAAATCCTAATCTACCTGTTACTCCTATTATCAATATACGAGAACTTTTGGTATTTGCCTCCATTGATCCTTCTATAGCTTCTGATGGTACCTGAAGTCGCCGGTAGTACCGTTCTGTAACCACCGCGTACGGCTGACGACGGCGAATCCAGGTGGAGAATGGTAGCTAGCGTCTAGGGATTGATAAAATAATCTATAAACACTACAAAAGTGGCTCCAAAACAAGCAAACACGAGTCATGCTTACCCATTGTTTTCTTTTAGAAAAATAAAAATAAAAATGTTACAAGAATTCTCAGAATCTAAGGCCGTTTACCTAATCAATTACCCGTGTTAGTGCTTACCGGTAAATTCAAGACTATCACTTAATTCCCGGGTAAGATTTTAGTCCACTAAAATGGCATCGTATGCAACAATTTAGCCGCTAAGCGCTTACCGTGGTAAGAGTCGTCGCACTCACTTACCGGGTAAGACTCTCGGTCCTAGCTTTCGACTCTCGATCCTTGCTTCCACTCTTACCGGGTAAGATTCTTGGTCCTTACCATATTCATCCGGTAAGCTAATGTGACGTGGTAAGCACTTACCCAGGTTAGCATTTTGTAAACGGCCCTAAGTTTTAAGAATATATTCTGCTTCTCTAAAATAAAAAAAATTGAAGTTTTATTCTTTAAATGTTCCAACGGCTTTTCTATATTGTTCTTTAAAATAGAAAAAACTAGAGAAAACTGCAAGTTTAAAGAATTCTCTAAAACTTGATAGATGGAGAGAGAAATTATTTTTTTATTCATTCACACCAATATGCATGGGCGGACCTATACTGTTGCATACGGTGCCACCGTATTACTTTGTTGATCCAAACCCTCAGTGATTTGTATTAGAGTTTCACTATCGCTGATAAATACCAAGTCTGTTTAGTATTGCTGATAGGAACTCATGCTCTTTAGATTACACATTTAGCGAACACTATTCATCAGTGAGCCCTGAGCCTGTTCAGTCTCACTGATGATCGCTGATACCTTATGTTGTTTACTTATGATCCCTGAAGACAAGATTCACGTCAACTATGTTCTACGCTGAAGTGAAAGATCAAGCCAAAGAACCAGCGACTAAGTCTACTAATGAACTGATGTGGATATCAGCGAAGCCAAGACTTGTCCACTCAATGTGAAGTTTCAAGTAGAATCATTCAGCGAACGCTGAACTTTATCATTCGCTGATAAAGAATCATTCAGCGAACACTGATCATGAAGCCTCCTCTACAAGTAACTTTTGTCTTATCCCCTTGCACGCCTTTTGTACTAGATGTCAAAACGGACATCCCTTTTGTCCAGAATCGTACAACCAACTCTGATTCTACGTTGTTCATCATGCGGCCACTAGGTTGTCTACTGAAGTCAAACCATGCAACCAACCAGAGGGTGCCACGTGTAAAGTTGTACTGACATGCATTAAATGCATGCAGTATATAAAGGAAACCCTACTTCAATTTTGAAGTGCTCGGCCATTTCCTTCTCTTGCTGAATCTGTGTGTTAGAATATTTATCTTAAGTATTCTTAATTCCTTCTCTCTTATTTCTAGTGCAAGAAATCTTAGTGATTCTCATAGTTTGTTTAGATTAGGTTTATTCCTTAATCTTGTTCCGCAACAAACTGTAAATTGTTTTATACATATCAATATACAATTTAGAAAGATAAAAATCGTGTGTTTGTATTCAACACCCCCCCCCCCTTTCTACAAACTTGTATAACCCCTTTGGGACCAACATACTTTTTCGTCGAAGGGTAAAAAAATTTAGGCTTGTGAAAGGTGCAATCGTATCAATTTGTTGTGTGCCACAATATATATTTTGAAACTACAATAAGGACACAAGTTTTTCCTTGATAGAGTTGGTTTGCAAGACTTTTCTTCCATTTCATAGTTCAAACCTCGGGTTCGAGTTCCGTTAGAGCCATTTTCCTAGTTTTTAGCTTTTAATTCCAGATTTATTATGTTTCTAAAAAATTTACAATAACAGGACTCGATCACGAGAACTCACATTTGAAAAGCAATGAACTAACCATGAGAACGATATTGATTTAATGAAAAATATCTCTATATCTGTTTTTTATAGTCAAATGGTGCCACCGTTTGAAAAAAAGTTATGTGTCCGCCCCTGCCAATATGGTTGGGTTATTATTATTTTTTAAATTTTCTTTTTTTTAAAATGTATTGGGATGATGACTTTTAGTCCTCTATTTTAAATAATCTGTTGAAAATACTCTTAATTTTATGAAAATGTTGTAGTTTAGTGATTATCATGGTTGGTACGTGGTATAGAACGAAATTGGACCGAACAAAATCTTGTTATCCCATGTTTGACAAGAAATTGGACTAAGATAGAACGAAGCTTGAGTGGGTTCCAAAATAGGTGAAAGTGTGGAACAAATATTTAAAAGTTTTGATAAAATTGATAAATTACTAAACTATAACATTTTGAGAATTCTAACTACTTTTATACCCATTGCCAATTGTGAAAAATATATAATCTTCAATTTATTGAATTAAATTTGTTACTCTATAGATGGTGTATAAATACATATTTCAGTATAAATATTGAAAACTTAACTTTTAATAAAGGGCAATTTGCATGAAAATGCAACGTAATTTAGTGTGATTCCTATTTTGGGTAACGTACTTTCAAGACCTCCATTTTGGTATCTAAGTTGTAAAATCTCAAACTTTAAGTACCCGAGTAACCGATTTAACCATATTTTACTCTTTTTTAAATCAATATTTTACTCGTTATGAAAATAATGACATGGTATAATTTTGCCTATTTGATATTTAAAAATAATTAAATAATGACACGACAATAAAAACCCGATCCTAATCAACATTTGTAGGTCATTAAGGGGCCGTTTATCTAATCACTTACCTGGGTAAGTGCTTACCGGTAAAATTCAACACCATCACTTACTTTCCGGGTAAGATTTTAGTCCACCAAAATAGCATCGTATGCAACAATTTAGCCGGTAAGCGCTAACCGTGGTAAGAGCCGTCGCACTCACTTACCGGGTAAGACTCTCGGTTCTTGCTTTCGACTCTCGGTCCTTTCTTCCGCTCTTACCAGGTAAGATTCTTTGTCCTTGCCATATTCATCCGGTAAGCTAATGTGACTTGGTAAGCACTTACCCGAGTAAGCGTTTTGTAAACGGCCCCTAAGTATATCATGTACTTAAAAGTTTTAGATTTTACAACTTAGGTACCAAAACGAAGGTTTTAAAAGTATGTTACCCAAAATAGGAATCAGACTAAAGTACGTTGCATTTTCATGCAATTTGCCCTTTAATAAACACCAATTTTGTAAACTAAATGCAAACATTTCGTAAAGATTAAACCAAAATTTTTGTTCCTATAGTTTGTTGTTACAAGTATTTTCGTCCGGGCATTTTTAATGGAAGTTCTTATAACAACCTCCTTTTTACTCTTTTTGTTGCCAAATGCCAACTCATCAAATTAGGAACTCCCTTAAATGTTCACAATGATAGTTCTTATAAGAACCTCATTTTTGTGGCCTGGTTGATTATTTTAACATCAATAATAATTAAATAAGTTATATTAATATGTATTAATAATTATAAAGTAAACAAAATAAAATAAAGAAAAATGTCACTACTCACAAACTTCATGGTAAGAACCAAGGTTCTTATAAAAGAGTTTGGGTTCTTATGAGAACTCTGCACAATGGTAGTTCTTACAAGTCACTACACTTTTTGCTTGTAAGAGCATCCACACACGTCTTGCAAGACCCCTTGCAAGACAACCCTCATCTTTCTAAATTAGAAAGGCCTTTCACAAAATAGATATATTAAACAAAAACATTTTTTAATTTAATTAATTTGTTTGTTTGTTTAAACATTAATTATTAATATTAACTCCAAGCCATTCGTTTAACTCCAAGCCATTCGTGGTCGTCTGGAGATTAATCGGTACGCATAAGCTGGCCCGGAAACCTACGATTACCCAAATAAAAAAAACTTTATTTTTTACATTTTACCTGTTACGATTAAAATATAACTCAAATTAACCCATTTTCCCATTTTACATTTAGAATTAAATTTATACCTTTAAATACAATCAAGTTTTGTCCAAGTTATTATAAATGAGCCAAATACTTGTAAAAGAATGAAAACAATCTTTATTTATACAAGTTATCATGGATAACATTAAATGAAAAAACTAAAACACTTGCATAAACGATACCAAACAAAACTAATTCAAACAAATCCAGTTTATCCAATTTGAAATAGGATCTCGTAGGTGAGAAGTACACATACATGAAGTGATCCCTTCGAATGAAATCGGTTTTCTAGTTTTTCTCATCTTCGTTGACACCAATGGGACGAGGCAAGTGTTTCTTGAAGTGGGTCGGTGTTGGTCTAAGCCAACTTCGACCCCCAATCATGCTCTTATTCAAAAAGGGTGCACTCTCCTCACGCGTTAGCTCACGTGACCATCCAACCCTCTTCGATCTATCCGCCCCTGGACCATAACACTTGTATTCACCATAGTACACCGTCCTATAAACAAGATTCACAAAAAAAAAGTCATGGGCCCAACAGTATCCATGTTACAGTAGAGCAAAAGATCTAAGGGTTCAACTTCAGGGGCGGATCCACCATGTAAAAGGTGGGGCCCATCCCCCATTAAAATTTCGTTTTTTCTTTTTTTCCTAGGTTAAAAACATTTTTTTAAAACTTCTTATCGTAGTTTCCCCCGGTAATTTTCCACATGTGCCCCCAAGAATCAAAAAAGTACATTGAAATTAACTAAAAAACCAAAAAAGTCTCGAAATTAACAAAAAACCCTGAAAAAGTCTCGAAATAGACAAAAAACCTTAAAATCCATCGAAATCAATCAAATTTTAAAAATCCCTCGAAACGGTAAAAATAGACTAAAAACACATCGGAGGACTTTACGGGCCCAATCTACCTTAAAGGTGCCCCCACTATGCAAAAATCCTGGATCCGCCACTGGCGTTCAAATCTCAGCAAAGTTGAAGAGTGGGTGTGAGTATTTAGCGTATGTAAATATTATATACTTCAAATAAATGATTCATCATTAAAGCATGATTGATCACATTGTTTTGATGATTAAACACGAAATGAAAAGATGGGATCAAGATAAAGTTGTCACCTTTCCTTGCTTGGATCATCCCAACCATGCCATCCCTCGGGTGATAGTGCATTTGACATGAAAGTGTGTGCAAATATGACACGAGAACATGAACCCCACGGCCTTCCAAGAACGGTGCCACCACCCACACCCGTTATCTTACAACCCACGAATATGAAACCTGTATTCTCAAATGGTGAATTCCGATGTTGGGCTGTTATTGTTCCAAAGGTTGTAGCTAGTGAATGTAGGTGGCAATTCTGCAACAAGTTTTTGAATGCATTATTAGAAAGGGACAAAGGTTGAATGACAATCAAAGTACAAAAGTACAACATTCCCAAATCCACGTTAGTATGCGATATATAACCCTCTCATTTTTTTCCCGATTAAGGCCATTTTAAAGGGAGATTTATGTTGTGTTCTCGAGTTTTGGAAAAAAAATAAAATTAAAAAAAGGGAAGGAAAAGAAAATAAATACTTTTTTATTGGTGTTCTTGAGATTGGAGAAAAAGAAAGGAAAGAGAACAAAGAAAATAAATTTTGAAAGAAAGGAATGGAAATATGTCACTTTAAGAAATATACCCTTGTTTATTTTATGGTAGTTAGTAATTGATTGATATATGTGTAATTTTATAACTATTTGTAATTTTTATAAATTCTTCTTTTCTTTCCTTTCTTTCCCCTTCCTCCCACATTTGAGAGGAAACTTTTGGGAGAAAAAACAACATTATTTTCCTCCCATTTCCTTTCCTTTTCGTCCTTAAAAAAACTCAATAACACAACATTTTTTCTTTCCCTCCTACTTTGGTACCCATTCCCTTCCTTTCCTTCATAAAAAAAAGACTCGAGAACACAACGTTAAAGTTCTACGTATCTTGACATAGTATCAGACCGGGTCTACCACCAACTAGGGACTCAACAAACTCATCTGCCTCGTTCTTGGGGACACCCACTAGCCTCCATTTTACAGGGAGGGGGTGCTTTTTGTGAGGTTTAAACCCTTGACCTCCAAGAAGACTAGGATTTACCAGTCCCAAATACAACTGTGAAGAGTATGAGCGAACCTTTTCTCACATTATAATAGCTCTTTTAAAGAAAAATCTAACAGGGTTCTACATATCCTAACAATCAGATATCATTCAAGCTAAAGCAATTCATAGCAGTCAATCAGGTTGTAGCGCAGTGGTTGATCGCCCTAGGTGATGTGGTGGAATATCCCATCTACTCAGGGTTCGATTCCAGGCGTCCTCAACATTGATAAGACATCTTTAAGTTTCAAAATTGTCAGGGATTAGTCCGGGCCGTGCCTGGGATACCCTTTCCAAACAAAAAAAAAAAAAAACAATTCATAGCAACATTCCCAAATTCATAGCTTTGTCACTAGGTTTATTGGATCATGTATAAGAGAACTTACTTCAAAAAGAGAAGCAGCATTTCCACAAATGAAATCAGTGGCTCCTTCAATATAACAATTGTAGTAATAGTGTCTACCAGAATCATCAAGCAAAGTGTCCTGATAAGAGAGAATTCGACATCCATAAAATGCAGATCTATCTCCTGATACCCTCAATGCAATAGCTTTTCCACTCATCCCAAATGTGTTCTACAAAAATGACCAAATTCAGTTACTAAATAGTCTTCAGAAATCACAATTCAATCAAATTGAAAACTAAGAATACAATAAACTATGAAAGCATACTTGAATTGTGAGATATCTTGCAACAAAATCGGAAGCCATTACAGATAATGTCGGAGAATTGAAAATGTCGCCACCATCGTTCCATGTTATGATGGTGTTGGAGGCCTCCGTACCACTCAGAGTTATGAAGGGTTTATCCGCAGGAACCACAATCTTCTCCCTGCTCAACCAGAAATCAGATCGAGTGGATTTAGTTTATAAGAGCATCTCCAACAGCTACGCTAAAATGAAAAAATTTAGGATTTTAGCATTTTTGTTGCTCCAACAACTATACTATCCTCTATGCTAAAATAGAGAAAAGATGAGAGATTGTAAAAATATCTAAATTTAGAGAATTCACTAAATAGATGGTTTTCCCCAAAACTAATCATTACCCAAAATGCAAACTTTTCTTCACCCAACTTTCCATATATTGAATATTTTAATAATATAATTAAATAAATTGAATATTTTAATAAGATAATTAATACTCCCTCCGTCCCAAAATAAGTTTCCACAATGAAAATTGCAGAGAGTTTTAGGAATATGTAATTATTACACTTTTTAATTAACTAAAGTACAATTTTACGCTTAATTATAGACGGATAAATTTTCTCCGTCACATAATTAAGGGTATAACGGGAAAGTAGACAATTACTTTTGAAGGTGGATACTTATTTTGGAATAAACTAAAATAGTACATTTATTTTTCGTTTTAGAGATTTTGATTTTTTTACAGTATTTTAGAAAACTTTACCATATAGCTGTTGGAGATGCTCTAACCAAATAAAATTTAATTGAAAATGAAGTTTGAGATGAAGAAGTAGAAATGAACCTGTATGTTCCTGGTTTGATCCAAATGTAAACAAGCTCGGAGTTATTAGAAGCAACCGCATCAATGGCGTCCTGTATCGTTTTATAATCACCTTGCCCTAATTGATCTACAACTATCAAAACTGCATCTGTAGTCGAAGAAGATATAACCGCCATTGATGACAACGAAGCAGAGCAAACACCAAGCAAAATCAATACAAAAACAAAAACTCGTAGAACAGGATAAACTATATAAGTGACGGCCATGTGAAATCAAACTCGATGTAGTAGTATTAATCAAGCAAAAACAGACCAAACCGACTCGTTTTCGCAAAATTGCAGGCTAATCAAAGGGGCAAAATACCAAAAAAAATGGAATTAACAAAGAATGTCAACGGAAATTTGAACCGATTTGGCGATTTCTTGCAGTTACAGCAGGGTTCCCCTAAAATTCAGAAGAAAAACGGAATAAATTACAATAAATGGCGGCTAGGGGAAGATTCTGGCACCCTAATTTTGGCAAATTGAATGAAGAATTAAATAGTAATTGGGTTGAAATCTAGAAGCAATCTGGAGCAAAAAAGATGAAGATTTGCGTGCGATGCATGTGGGGGGAGTGGGGGGAAAAGAACACGGAACGTGTAATGATTTTGAAAAATGCTTTGCTTATTGTTTTCCCGCATTCTTTCTGCTGTCCGCCTGCTTTCTCTCGTGAACCATGTTTCTTCCAAAAACAGTAAACCGCACCGGATCCAGATCCCAATTCAAACCATCCAAAAGAAGGATAGGCTTTGGGTTGCATTTTTATTCCAACAATTTCTTAAAAACTATCTCCAAAATAAATACCAAGATAACCCCGAAAATGATTAGTACATAAGAGAACCAATAGAAATATTTGAAAAAAAAGTATTTAGATAGAGAAATAATATTTTAATAGATGAACGAAATATTTTAATATTATAATCAATGTTTTTTCTCCAAACTGAATATAATTTTTTTAGGAGATTTTGACTTTTGGTTATCCATTTTGGAGAATTTTGGGTTTAGTATGACAATTAGGTGGCGTTTGGTTCGCAGAATGTTTTTGGATGTAATGAAATCTATCAAAGAAATTTGACTTTGAAGGAATTGGAATGAAATGTTGTCAGGTTTGACCACCTGTTTGGTTGACATAATTGGAATGAAATATGTCAAAAGAATTAGAATTTGTTTGTTTGGTTCACAAAATGTAGCTTTGGGATTGGAATAAATTTATTATAAATGACCAAAATACCCTTTTTGATAAGTTTTAATTTTTTAAAACAAAAAATTCTTTAATAAAATAATCATTAAATATATTTTTTCACTAAAAATACTTTAATAAAATAATTTTTAAATACTTTAATGCGCAAAAAAATATAATATACACAACCCAGATAAAATATATGTCAAACAAACAAAATTATATTTTGAAAAATAAAATATATTTCGAGAAAATAAAAGAAATGTATTAAATTATATTATATAAAATTAAATTAAAATTAAAATTAAAATATAAAAATCAAAATAAAATCAAAATAAAAAATAAAAAATAAAAACCTAAAGTATTAAATTAAATTATGTTATATTTAAGTTAAAGAGTATATTTGGAATTATGAAAATACAACATTCCATCAATTCCAATTCCATCAAAATCCTTCAAGATTGCTAAAGAATTTCAAATTCACTTATTTATGGAATCTGGTGGAATTGGACATTCCTTTCCGTCGAAAAGAATGAACCAAACGAAGGAATGGAATTCGGTCAATGAAATTCGACATTACAATTCCATCAGATTCCATCAGAATCCGTAAACCAAACGCCTCCTTAGGGTTTAGGGTTTAGACTGTCATCGGGACATGATTAAGTGGGAATTAAAATACGTGGAACAAAAATTAGGAAGATATAACAAATTGGGTATATTACTAAAAGGTGTTATTTATGTCAGAATTTCAAATCTTTTATTAAAAATGTAAAAAATAAATCTTAATATTGATGTATGTAAAAAATAAATTACTAGTAGGTATGGGTGCATACTAAATTATCCGTAATTAAAATGGGAAGACTAAAATGCAATTAATGTTATCCCCACATACATCGATATCATTATATCAAGATCTTTTTTTACATTTTTAATATGTAACATGACTTGATTTTGAACCACTTGTTTAAATCTTAATACCTTCTATAATTCTTAAATGTGCAAATAGAAACACTTGTTTAAACCTTAAAACCTTCTACAATTCTCACTTTTGACTTTCTAGTCTTGTTCACAGTAACACGCACATTATAGTTTTTTTTCTTTTAATTTCAGGAATTTTCTACACCATAATAATAATGACGCTCAAAACTCCGCTTTGTTGAACGTGTAAACCCTCCACAAAGTTGCAAAGACTTTCAGAGTGTTTGCCGAGTTATATTGTCGTTTTGATATTTCAAATACATAATTAGGTATTAAAACATGAGTCCGTAAATCATGATTTACATAACAAAATATTTATTTTTGTTGGGTTCAAAATTTGGTAAAAGCAAGCAATAATATATTAAATTTTAGAGTAAATTATATTTTTGGTTTATGTTGTTGTTATTATGGTTGTTATTATGTTTTACTTTTACTTCTTTTTGACTAACTTCGTTAAAAAAATTGTTATCTCATAAGGTTTTTAGTCTTTTTGTGACTTTCTCTCGTTTTACATATACATGTTAAAAAAAACATTTGCCCGCCTCTATAGCTAGGGGTTTTAATTAGCCCTTTTCTTTAACTTCCCCATTTTTCCGTTGCTTTTTTATACATATTAGAATCACCGTTAGCCCTCTTTCTTCATTCTAGGGTTCTTTTTTTAGATTGGTTTCGATTTGTAATGAGAACCAACGATGACGGCGTCGAGACCGTCAAATTTTTAATATGTTCTAACTGTACCAAATTACAATATAAATTGTAATAGTGGTAAGTCAGGTCGAATTTGTTAGACAACCTTAGGGGGGTAAAGGTTGTATTAGGATCTTTTCACTTTCAAAAATTTGTTTCTTTAATCACAACAGCAATTTAAATGCACAACAAGATATATAGTTGAGATAAGGGTAGAGAGAATGATACCAACACCGATGTTTAGAGTGGTTCACCAACTTGGCTAATCCACTTTCCGAGACACTTCTCGAGACACAGATCCACTATGAATGTTCTTTATGGTAGAACATAAACCTTGATACAAATACTTGAATCGATCTCTTGCTTCTGCTAGAGATGGGAATGGATCGCTCACTCTCAAAGTAAATACTTACAAGATGATAGATTTCTTAATGGTAATCACTCTTGTATAAGTATAACACTTGGATGATTTTGAGATTTTGAATGCTTGAGTTGTTTTGCTAATCAATTGTTGCCAGAAATTAGAGATTTCTTTCTTTTATAAACTCAAGACTTGTTTTAATTCAATATGCAAAGATTTTCATTTATACTGAAAAAGATTGGACAAGACCATATCCGGACGTCCGCATTAAGCCCATAAGCGGACGTCCGCTTTAAATGAACTCCGGATCTTTAGCCGTTTGAACTAAGATTTGTGTCAGAAAATAAATACACTGTGCGGAGGGACGGACCTAGACAAATTTTCATACGATGACACCATATTTTTTCATATGGTTTTTATCGAAGTGTCTTTCACATTTTTATCAACGTTCAATATCGTCTGATGTGTTTTTAGCCAAATTTCGGCGTTTTGAGAGATTTTTAACGTTTTTTGTTTAATTTCGGAGGATTTTTAAGTTTTTTTTATCAATTTTGAGAGTTTTTTCGATATTTTTTGTTGATTTCAAGAGATTTTTTCGGTTTTTTGGACAAATCAACAAATTGAACAAAATTGATAAATTCATAATAACAAAATAGAAATTGAGAATTCAGACGAATATAGAAATTGATAGTGAACAAATTGATAATGAACAAAATTGAACAGACAAATAGAAATTGAGAATTAAGAATTTCAGATTTGACACATTCATTCAGTCATTTGACTAATTGAGTTTTGCGAAATCAAAAAACAGAGAGAAGAGTGAGTTACCTACTGAGTTGATTCATTCAAATCGGACTGGATTTGGTGAGTGGAGCGAGTTGATTCATTCGATTTTGTGAGTGGCTGCTGAGTGAGATAGATCGATTTTGTGAGTGGCTGGAAATCGTTCATTCAGTGATTCAGGTCATAAAAAATGAGGGTAAAAAGTAAAAAGTAAAATCTAAATAAGGGACATGGACTATTCTTGCCCAGCTGGGCTGGAGAAATTGGGCTGGGAAAATTAAGCAAGATGTTTAGATGGGTTCATGGGTATCAGACATGAGACACGGAACACACACATAAGCAAAAATAAAAAATTTGTTGGAAAAAGCTAAAAATGCAAAAGGAGAGATTCGAACTCTGGACCAAACAAACCACACAAACAACAACAAAAGCGCTCTGCCAATGCGACAAAGCTAGTGTTTGAAAAACATCGCGTTAAATAATTTATATAGTAACTTTATATAAATCGATACAGTAGCACCTTTACGAAAATGGATTTTTTTACCCTTCGCCGGAGAACTAATACGGTGGCACGTGCCACCACGTGCCCTTCATCAGGTCCGTCCCTGACTGTGCGAACGTCCGGTTGAAGCATGTGGACGTTCGCTTGTTCTTTTTCCAGTTTGTAAAGATTGATTTGAAAGCTTGCATTGAATTCGTTTCACCAAACAATATTTTGAATGGTTCAATTTAAAACACCAGTTTCTTTTTAAGTATTTTTAGAAGAAAAGCATCCAGGTATTTTTACTGATCTGATTGAGTGTTTACCGTTAAAAAATTTATCCGAAGGATAATAAATAAGCTTATTGATATAATCTTCGGATGAGAGCTTCTTGATATAATCTTCAGATGAGATCTTCGTGTTCCACTACTTTGACCTGGAATACTTGAAAGATGCTTTTCCATTCTTCAGAGGCTTTATTTTGCACACTTAGATTAAATTGTTAGAAGCAAATAATGTTTGTCTATTTATTTGTTAATCATCAAAACAATGGGATTTATGATATTTAATCACTTGCACCAACAGAATCCACAGGGATTGGTCGTGAAAATTATTTTACTTCTACACATTAAGTAAAGGGGGGGGGGGGGGTTTGATTAAGTAAACTAAACATACGACTTATAAACAATGAAATAAAATCGAATATTAGTTTAACGTCGATTAAGATGATGGCACCTATCATTGATTCCAAAAACGTAAACATAAAGAACGAACCCAAGTTGATTATAGTCGTTAACAAGCTCTAACGACCTCTATTTTTCCTTAAATTTACACCGGTTAAAATAAGCTCTTGAACCGGATCTTAATCACAAATAAGAAATTAAATAAGCTCTTAAGTTCTTAGATGTGATTAGCTTAATCGGACTAGAAAAATACCAACTTATAACACCCAAAAATTTGGGGTAAATTTAAGTCGAAATTTTCATAAAGAGAACCATCAATTAAAGAACATTGATTCCCAAGAGTTTGCGAGTAAAGTGTTTACAACCACAAAAATAACGAGATACTTAAACAACAACCTATTAATCTAATCTTAAGAATGTTTAGATTAAAATCGGGTGTCGCTATCTCATTCACAAGAGCGCTCGGCTAATCTCTTTCATCCAAAAATGCTATTCATCTTCACCACTCTTCCCTCACCCCCGGGGAGTACCACCGCTAGGGAGACCTGTTAAACATAACATATAATAAAAGAAGTGTTAGCCTAATTCCTAGCAAGAAATAGCAAAATTTTCCAATAAGAATCGAATACATAATAATTGAAATGTCATGCCATCCGTTACCGATTTGCCATCCAACACATCATTGCATTCAATTATGACATCAACCCAAACCGGGTCTCTAGTCTTGTGACATCAATCCAAACCGGATCTCTAGTCGTATGACATCAATCCAAACCGGATCTCTAGTCGTGTGACATCAATCCAAATCGGATCTCTAGTCCCCTCAAATCCATCTAGTGGGTCTACCTCCAACATATCAATAATATGATCTTACAAGTTTAAAGACAATTTTAGTGTCATCACATGTAGATAGTCCCCAAATATATATATATATATATATAATAAACAACATATAAAAAGTTATTATCATATGAGCATCGTAATCATCATCAACTTCTATAATACCATGTGTACCAAAACTTTAGTTTTTGACCCAATCCACACTTTAAGTTATAAAGAGGGAGAGGTGTGTCCATGCTCAAGAGCACATCACTACACCACCAATCAACCTCCTTTCACCTCTTATAAATACCATCATCAAAGTCAAACCCCAAACTTTCCATAAATGGAAAGTTAGGTCATTTACCACAAGATCAAGTAAAGAACAAGTAAAGTAGATAAATATTCAAGAAAGTGTAGTTAGATAAACATTTATGAGTTTAGTGGGTCAAGAAAACTCACATTGCAAGGTTTGTAAAGTGAAAACCTAATTTCTTGGGAAACACTAGAAATGGTAGACTTTAATGTGGGAGACTTGACCACTTTAAGCTCTTACACCTAGGATCACCTTCCTTCTTGCATTAACCATGACTAAGTGGGTGGAGTGGTAGATTGAAACCCTAGGAACAATCAATGAGGAGGGAGAAGGGTGAGTTGAGATGAAAATCGCCCCCTCTTGAGAGAAAACGATCAGCTACCGGAAAATGAGAGAAAGATCCTTAAAATCCCCAAAAATCGCCCTAAGTAGTTGTTGCCCGTCCCCCCCTTCGCGACTTTTCCCCAGCGATTATGTCCTGGGCAATGTCGCGGGGCATTGTTGCAGACCTCAGCCCACCTTATGTTTGATGTCGAGATTTCGTCCCCCTTTCGCGATTGTGACCATGCGACTATGCCCCGAGCATAGTCGCCGACGTCCTCATGGTTGTTGTCTAAAATCAGATCTGACCCAAGTGATGCCTTTTCTCACCCTCCTAGATGTACAAGACCGAAAATCAGCTATATGCACGTAAAAATTCACGCATGGTCTTAGACGACCGATGTTCGTACGTTCGCAAGCACCAAAAGAATCGTTTCGGACCAAGATCATCTTACAAAGTGGTTTATGTTTTGAAGGCAACCAAACAATGTTCGTGAAAAATCATAACATAGGGGTGGGAACGTTTTCTTTTACTTACATGGAAATTTCGGGGTGTTACACAACTCAAAGCAATAAGCTCATAAGCTCGACTTACTATAACTTTGATTGAAAGATTTCAAGAGTTCGATTTGGAAACCTTATTTAGACCGAATGAAATCAATTGTTACTTTATCAAAATTTCATGACGATTACGTATCTAGGTTTTGACTAACAATCTTCCATAAGAGATTCAACTAATTGATCAAGTTAATTGAAAACTCAAATGAAATTGACACTGAAAATAGAAATCAAGCAAATAGATTTGTCCCAAATAATTACAATGGAATCTCAAAGTGCAACCATCAAAATCTAATCAAACTAGTGTTGGAATGAAAACTAGGGTTACAACTACAAATAGAAAATTACCAAAAGTTAACTGAAATTGATTGTTTGGGTAAACATTTATCAGTCTCGACCACGACCGAAAAAGGAAAAAACATTTCTTACATGATACATTTCATATAAGATAAATTCCTACACACTTGACAATTTTCCCATCGGACCTAAGTTCAAGTCCAGGGTTACCCACGACACTCGACCATGTCGTCGTCCAACTCATACGACCGTCACAGGGTATTTGACAAAACACGACTAGACTAACATACGACATGACTGTTATGTTTCCTCTGTTTAATGCAGGATAAAAGCTATTAATGCTCAACGGCTATAATCGACAAGATCATTACGAGCATTAAACCTCAGAATTCGTTACGACCGTTACTCGAATTTTAGGGAGATCATTTAAAGCTGCAAGGGCTATATAAACAAAGGCTCCAACCTCATTTGCGCACATCTGAACTCAGTATCATCTACGGCATAAGCAAATACATTCGAAGCAAAGGTTCTCTCTCGAGCAGACGACGCACGACACATTGTTTTTTCACACGACGCACTTGTTTACTTTACGAATTAACTTATTTCTGTTATTTGTATTGTAATCGTTTGTACTCTCGACGTTTGAAACACAAGGACATCTCCCCTGTTTGGCGACCATAGTACAGCGACGACCGCGGGTTTTTCCTCGTTGAGGTTTTTCCCGCGTCACCAAAATCCTTTCGCCTATTTTATTTTTGTCTTAGTCGCATAGTTTGTCAAACGATTTCTATTCTTTAGTTGTTAAGCTCCACAATCAACCTTAAGTTATCCTTTTGGACGATTTTAGACATTAACAGTTTGGCGCCCACCGTGGGGCCCCATCTAGAGAAAGTCTTCGACAAACGTGCGTCCGACTAACAGTTTCTTGGAGTTTTCTCTTTTTTCTCTTTCAGGAAAATGGAAGGTCATGGAAATCCAGAGCAAATCATCGCCCAGATGCATCGGGAGCTGGAAGCTGCGCGCAATCAAATCGACGCCCTTGCTGAGCAAAGTCGAAGGGCAGCTGAAGAAATCGCGCGATTGCGGAGTCAGAATCCGAATGGATCGTTCAGACAGCAGAATGGTCCAGGACCATTTGTCAACAATCCAGGTTCAGTACTGATAACGCCACTTTTTGGCGTTATTTTCGGTTCTCAAACCAATGAGATTGGCTTGTATTTAAGCAAAGAAGCGGATTTTTAATGGTTTATCTAGTGAAATGAACAGGTAATCCAAAAGACAACGTTCAGCGAGAAAAGAAGCTGAAAAGAGCCTAAAACGAGTCCAAAACGAAGCCAACGGAAGCCCGAGATCCAAGCCTAAGACCCGCGCCCGAACCAGGACCCGAACTGCAAACCAGAAACCGACCCACGCAACTTCAGAAAAGCGCGCGACCTTCTGCGCGACTTGCAAGTCGCGCCAGAAGTCGCGTATGTCCATGTTTCACGAATTTCAGCTTTATATTTCCAGGTTTAGGTCATGATTCCGCACGCAACTCACACACGACGAACGACAGCAGTCTCGGGGCGATTTCTGGAGACTTTTCGGAGCTTTCGGAGCCGCGATAGAGGACAAATCGAGGAGAAGTTCACAACGAGAGTCGGATTAGAGCCGGGAGAAGGGAGTACATCTACCACATTCACCACGATCACTTTTACCATGTTTTCGTTCATTGTTTCCTTTTCTTCTCCTATGTTTTTGTCCCCCAACATCATGAACTAATCTTTAGATGTTGGGGGTTGGATTGAATTATGTTTGAACATATGAACGGATGACGAATGACTTTTATCAGTTTTTCCTTTTTAATGAATGCATGTAATTTGATTCTTAATGCTTTTGAGAGTTTAGCTAGCTTTCAATTGTTTTGTTGCTTTCAGTTGAGTTCGAGAATTTGGTGATAGAGATATACCGAATACGCCTTAGTCCTAATTGAACCATTTAGGTTGAGATCGAGAGATTAAACCTATCCGTTCAAACTTGAATCTTGCGCTTAACGTGTTTTGAAATCCATGGGTTGAGATCGAAAGATAAAACTTGTCCTTTTCAAAATAAAACCCGATGTTGCTTGAAAGAGAACAACGGTGATTTTAGAGATTGGGTATTCATTAAGGGGATTAACTGGTAATTGTTTTAAGTCAGATATTCGTATGTGAAAACCTAAGGATTTCCAACCCTCAACTGTTTTCTCTATCGAATTTTCCTCAAGTTGTCTACTGTTCCGTTTGTGATTTTCTTATTGCAATTAATTAGTTTAATACCAACCATCTCTCAATTTCGACAGTTCAGTTAATAGTGATTATAGTAATTGTGATACTTAGTTCCTAGTTCCCCGTGATTCGATACTCGTACTTTCTAGTACTATTACTTGACTTCGACCCGTACACTTGCGGTGAGATTTAGGGGGGGTGATACCCGCCCTATCAAGTTTTTGGCGCCGTTGCCGGGGAACTAGTTGCAACTGATAGCACTACCAACTATAAGCACTATTAGATTGAACATTTTTTTATATTTACTTTGTTTCATCATTTCAATTTTTGGATTGCTAAATTTGTTTTCTTTCCGTTTCAGGTGCTAATTGGTTTATGCCAAGGAAACCTCGAGGGGAAGGAATCGAACCAATCGATCCGGAGATTGAAAGAACCGCCCGCCGTTTACGAAAAGAAACAAAAGCCAAAAAAGATATCAAGATCGAGATGGCCGACGAAGCACCTCCAGCGCAACGCCCTATGAAGTCATTTGCCAACCCGAACGTGGCAACCGCACGGATAGGCATCCAACCACCCGCTACTGCAGCAAACTACTTCGAGATTAAGCCGAGTACCATTGTCATGGTACAGCAGAATCAGTTCGGGGGAGCACCTACTGAAGATCCCCATGCCCACCTTCGCGCATTTGAACGGATTTGTAATAAGTTCATGATAAATGGGATGTAGGAAAATGCCATCAAGCTAAGACTGTTCAGCTTCTCACTCAAGGGTAGAGCTGAAATTTGGATAGAAGGTTTGCCAGCGGATCAGATCACTACATGGGCAGACCTGAAGGCCGCATTCCTCCAGAAATTCTTCCCACCGGGAAGAACCGCGCAGTTAATGGCCGAGATTACACACTTCGCGCAATGGGACCAAGAGACCCTATATGAGGCATGGGAGCGATACAAAGACATGTTGAAGAAGTGTCTGCATCACGGTTTGCACGGATGGGTCATCATCCAGACATTCTTTAGTGGACTCCACCCACAGTTCAAAAATGATATCACTGCCGCATCGGGTGGAGCACTAATGGATAAATCTTATGAAGAAGCATGCGAGATGATCGAGAACTTGGTCGAGCACAGTTTTACTACTCCACGATCAGCTGTTAGAAGAGTTGCAAGTGTTCAAGAATCGGATGAGCTGAAAGAAATAAAAGCTCAATTAGCTGCGATCTCGAACCATTTGAAGGGAGGTAGACCGGAAGAACCCGAGCAAGTCCAATTTTT
Organism: Saussurea involucrata; assembly: GCA_033807775.1. Classification (NCBI taxonomy): domain Eukaryota; kingdom Viridiplantae; phylum Streptophyta; class Magnoliopsida; order Asterales; family Asteraceae; genus Saussurea; species Saussurea involucrata. The sequence goes on from CM066314.1 coordinate 14,853,618, forward strand.
ACAAAACCGGAACAACCAACCGAGGAATGATCCGTTCTCCAATACTTATAATGAGGGGTGGAAGAAGCACCCAAACTTCTCTTGGAGTCAACCCGGTCAACAACAGCACGGTAATTCTTCTAACTTTGCTAATTATCCTAATGCTAACAATGTTTACCATCCTCCAGGGTTCAATCAAAGGAATTGCAATGAAGGACCATCCGGGGAGAAGAAGCCGGGGCTGGAAGAGATGTTGATGAAGTACAGGACCAAGATGGACAGCACGATTGGGGAGTTAGCAAACACGGTCAACACGGTCAAGGCGGCAACTGATCAGAACACCGCCTCCATCAAGATCCTCGGGAGACAAGTGGGGCAAATCTCCGAAGCCCTAAAAAACCGAGCCCCCGGCACATTCCCGAGCATGACTGAAAAGAAACCAAGGGAGGAGTGTAATGCCATCTATCTAAGAAGTGGCAAGGAGCTGAATGGAGATCGTACAAGAGAGCCGTCATCGAAGGAAATCGAGCCCGAAAGGCAAGATGTTGAGATTGTAGATGTGGATGAGCTGGAGGCCGAGAAATATATAGTGACTGAAGAGAGCAAGAAGAGTGAAGCGACGAAGCCAAATCAATCACCGGTCAAGCCGGTGGTACCGAGAGTGCCCTATCCGAGCAGACTTAAATCACATAAGGATGATGTTAATTTTTCTAAGTTTCTTGATATATTTAAAAAGCTGCATATTAACATTCCTTTCGCAGACACTTTGGCACAAATGCTCTCATATGCGAGATTTATGAAAGACATCTTATCCAAGAAGAGGAAGGTTGAGGATCAGGCCACAATTGCACTCACTGAGGAATGCAGTGCTATAATTCAGAACAAGCTTCCCCCAAAGCTTAAGGATTCAGGGAGTTTTTCGATCCCTATCCAAATTGGGAGTTTTAATTTTGATAAGGTATTATGCGATTTAGGAGCTAGTATTAACCTAATGCCTTTATCTGCTTTCAGGAAACTTGGCATCGGGGAAGTGAAGCCGACAAACATGACCCTTCAGCTCGCAGATAGGTCGATAGTGTATCCATATGGAGTCGTCGAGGACGTATTGATCAAAGTCGGCAAATTCTACTTCCCGGTGGACTTCGTGGTGTTAGACATCGATGAGGACATAAAGGTCCCACTGATTTTGGGAAGGTCTTTTCTGGCCACGAGCAGAGCTTTGATTGACATGGAAGAAGAGGAGATGACGCTAAGAGTTGGCGGCGAAAGGGTGACATTCAAGATGTTCGCGAGTAGAAGTGAAGAGGAGCCGGGCAAGCATAAAAAGCCGAAGGAGTAATCAGAAAGAAAGTCGTTCCACGACTTTAAATACAGCGCTGGGTGGGAGGCAACCCACCGAGGTTAGTTTTCTTTTTAATTTCCTGTTTTTGAGTGTGTTTTAGTACGAAAAACCTATAAGAATGAAAAAAATCGAAAAATCAAAAAAAATAGCTGAAACATGGACTTATGCGGCTTGTGCCGCGGCCTACAAGTCGCGTGCCAAACCGCGGGGCCTTCTGTTTGTTTTTCGAAACAGGGGGTTGCGCGGTCTTTCCCGCGGTTTCCATACCGCGGCGAAAGCCGCGCGGCTTCCTGTTTTCATGCAGTGTGTTATTTTTTTCCTGCTTTGTGTGTTTCCCTTCGTCTTGTATCTTGTTTGCTTTGTTTTGCTTTTCCCTTCTCCGATGCTTCTCAATCGTGATCTCTTCAACTCTTTGAAGATAATCTCCTCCGTCCGGGCAAACAGGTACGCTCTAAACTTTGTATGTAAGAGTGTGTATGATGTGGTGTTTCTTTATGAGTACACGAGATGCAACAAACCTAAGTTTCACTTAGGTTTGGGGTGCCTCATCTTTTACACATCTACACACTCACTTTTAACCCTGTGCAAACCTCGGTTTCACCGAGGTTTGGGGTTGGCTTTTGTTTGACAAACCTAGGCCACGGCCTAGGTTTGGGGTGGCCATAGTTTAATGAGAATAGCTCCTTGATGCTTGTACTTAATGTCATGTTCTGCCTGTCTGCTACCTGTAATAACCGCACAACGATACTTGTTCTTAGTATCGCCTACGCCGACACTTGCACATTAGGGACAATGTGTGGGTAAGGTTTGGGGTTGCCCAATCGGGCCCACGTTATGCACGTAGAGTTCCTGCACTTCTGAGTACCTAGATCACTTTAGCTAAAATTTTTGTTTTGAATGATCGAGACCAACCATTGTAGGAAGAATCTTGTGATGGTGACGTGACCATTAGGGAAGGACCGGGAAAGGACATGACTAGGGACATTAGTGGAGGCCACCCAATAGCGAGTTTTGAGCCTAAAAGACGTCTTTCATTTCGAGGGATTCATACACGAAAATCGTATACACATTTCGAGTTCCTTGTCGTGAATATAGAATGATCTCGCTATATTATTGCATTGAGTAGCAAAGACGACCATCGGGATATTGGGTAAGGGTATAGTAGACCAAATCGTGTGGACCTTAAGATGTGATTCCAGGCAATGTGTGTTTTGTTTTAACCTGTTTTTAGCTATCGTACCCTTTTCACCCATCTGTGTGTAACCATAGCCCCTTTGTAGCCATATACTCACCTTTTCATTTCAGACCCATCTTTAAATCCGAGCCAAGAGCCTTAGCCAACCCTATCCGAAAGTGTGTCAATCTGAGCGATAATGAACAACGAGAAGATAGAGCGGAAAAGAAGGAATACAGGCCAATTATGAAAATAAATAGAAAAGAGGGCCAATGCAGCCCCAATTTGAATAAAGAGGACCAATGAAGTCCCAAAAAAAAATTGATACAGATTTTAGATAGCTTCACAGCAGCTGAATAAGAGAGTCAAAGCGACTCCATTAGTGACAAAGAGGGCCAAATGATAGAGCATAAAGCTAGGAAGTTCAGAACTGCTAACGTTTGACACACCGAGGATCTTTGTTCCCTTTTACCCTTCACTTCTTAGCCATAACCTTAGCCCCGTTACAACCCTTGTAAAGACCTGTATGATCTTCTGGAAAATGTGATTAGGGTATACGACCACCTTTACTGATATTCCCTGTCTTGCTACTTGATTCCTTTCTGAGATCAATTTTTGGACATTTGTGCGTCTTTCATTAGAGTTGTCATGGAATATTTGAACATTCTTGTACATAACTTCCTATACATGACAACATGTGCGATAACCTAGGTTCGAGCGAAATGAGAGAATCCCGTGAGGTAGGGTCGAGGCAAAAAGTTTTCCCTAGTATGTCTGGACCTAGAACAACCTTAATGGAAACGGAGCAGTCACGAGTTCAACTTACAATGGAAGGTCATAGATCAAACGGAATAGGAATGAGGCGAGAGTGAGATAGGCATTCACGGGTATGAGAAATCACCAGTGCATTACGTGGTACCGATTGGGAGTCGTGCAGTTATTATCATTTCTCTGATATATGCTTTTATTCTATTTTGTCGCTAATTTGCTTGGGGACAAGCAACGCTCGGTTTGGGGTTGTTGATAACGCCACTTTTTGGCGTTATTTTCGGTTCTCAAACCAATGAGATTGGCTTGTATTTAAGCAAAGAAGCGGATTTTAATGGTTTATCTAGTGAAATGAACAGATAATCCAAAAGACAACGTTCAGCGAGAAAAGAAGCTGAAAAGAGCCTAAAACGAGTCCAAAACGAAGCCAACGGAAGCCCGAGATCCAAGCCCAAGACCCATTCCCGAACCAGGACCCGAACCGCGAACCAGAAACCGACCCACACAGCTTCAGAAAAGCGCGCGACCTTCTACGCGACTTGCAAGTCGCGCCAGAAGTCGCGTATGTCCCTGTTTCACGAATTTCAGCTTTATATTTCCAGGTTTAGGTCATGATTTCGCACGCAACTCACACACGACGAACGGCAGCAGTCTCGGGGCGATTTCTGGAGACTTCTCGGAGCTTTAGGAGCCGCGATAGAGGACAGATCGAGGAGAAGTTCACAACGAGAGTCGGATTAGAGCCGGGAGAAGGGAGTACATCTACCACATTCACCACGATCACTTTTACCATGTTTTCGTTCATTGTTTCCTTTTCTTCTCCTATGTTTTTGTCCCCCAACATCATGAACTAATCTTTAGATGTTGGGGGTTGGATTGAATTAGGTTTGAACATATGAACGGATGACGAATGACTTTTATCAGTTTTTCCTTTTTAATGAATGCATGTAATTTGATTCTTAATGCTTTTGAGAGTTTAGGTAGCTTTCAATTGTTTTGTTGCTTTCAGTTGAGTTCGAGAGAATTAACTGTTAGATAGAACTAGGAATTGCATGCCTAAGGCGAGAATTTGGTGATAGAGATATACCGAATACGCCTTAGTCCTAATTGAACCATTTAGGTTGAGATCGAGAGATTAAACCTATCCGTTCAAACTTGAATCTTGCGCTTAACGTGTTTTGAAATCCATGGGTTGAGATCGAAAGATAAAACTTGTCATTTTCAAAATAAAACCCGATGTTGCTTGAAAGAGAACAACGGTGATTTTAGAGATTGGGTATTCATTAAGGGGATTAATTGTTTTAAGTCAGATATTCGTATGTGAAAACCTAAGGATTTCCAACCCTCAATTGTTTTCTCTATCGAATTTTCCTCAAGTTGTCTACTGTTCCATTTGTGATTTTCTTATTGCAATTAATTAGTTTAATACCAACCATCTCTCAATTTCGACAGTTCAGTTAATAATGATTATAGTAATTGTGATACTTAGTTCCTAGTTCCCCGTGATTCGATACTCGTACTTTCTAGTACTATTACTTGACTTTGACCCGTACACTTGCGGTAAGATTTAGGGGGGTGTAACCCGACCTATCAAGTACCATTCGTCCAGAATCCGCAGCAGGGATCGTTCGTCCAGAATCCGCAGCATGGTCCGTTCGTCCATAATCTGCAGCAGGGATCGTTCGTCCACAATCCTCAATATGGGCCGATTCCTGCTCAGCATTTGAGACCACCACCCCTGCATAACGGGTTTCAGCCGTACTTCGTCCCTCTCAATGGGGACGCCAATGGATCGTCTTATGGAAATGACACAAATTCAGGAATCAACCCTCCAGCAGGTGTGGATCCCGTCGCTTAACAACTGAAGATGTTGGAAGACCAGAACGAGCGTGTCCTGTCCCTGCTCGCAAAATTGTCGGGGGCAGCCGTGCCCGTCGACGTCGAGCCTCGCACGGGATTTCAAGCTTCCCTTTTTATCGACGAGATTGCTCTGGTCGATGTCCCCAAGAAATATAGCATCCCGACCTTCACTCCTAAATACTCTGGTATCTCGGATCCCACAGAACACATCGTTTAGTACAAACAACTGATGTGGACTATATCGATCCCTTACCAATATCAGGAGGTCTGTATGTGCAAGAGTTTCGGAGCGACCTTCACGGGTGCCGCCCTCCAGTGGTTGATTAACCTCAGGCCCAAATCCATCGGGTCTTTCGCTGAGTTAGTCAACCAATTTTCCCAGCAGTTCACCAGCAGTCGCAAGATGGAAAAGCAAACCAGCGACTTATATTATGTCGTGCAAAAGGCCGGTGAATCTATCCGAAGCTATTTCAATAGATTTAATGCGGAAATGACCAGTGTCCGTAACTGCGACGTCAAGACCGCGATCGAAGCCTACAAACGCGGTCTGGACGACAGTTCGGGTCTATACACTGACCTAACAAAGTATCCTCCAGAAAATTTCAAAGATGTCCGAGCAAGAACCCTGTCTTATATGAGGGTGGAAGACGATGCTGCCTTTCGTCGAAAGCACTCTGACGACAAAAGGTCACTGAGTGTAAAAAAGGCACAGTTCAAGACGAAAGCGGTGTCCAAATCAGAGCCTGCACGACAGATCTCGAATGTCCGATTCGAGAAAAAGAAGACCGCGACCCCGACCAAATTTCCTCAGTATCCTAAGATATCCTCCTACGGATTCAAAGGAACTACTAAGGACTTGGTCGAGGCCCTGAAGACCGTCCATACGACCATCCGGTGGCCGAAGAAGACCGACAAAGATGACGACAAGAAAGATAAATCGAAGTGGTGTGACTTCCATGTCGATCATGGTCATATGACGGACGATTGCATAGCCCTCAAAAGGGAGCTAGCATATCACGTCCCAAAGGGCAATCTCAAGGATATCATCGACAACGTCGTTACCCCAGCTAACGATGTTCGACCGCCGACTCCCGACCACACAAAGGTCGTCAACTACATAACTGTTGGGTCCGACGTATGTGGTCTGACATATTCCGCATCCAAACGTCATGCCAGCCAAGCACTTGACGATCGACCTACCCCTCGTTCATCAAGACCCAAAGGAGATCTGGAGTTAGAAGCCATGAAGATTACATTCGACCAAGACGATCTCGGCGACTCGTATCAAACGCATCATGACGGGTTGATCATTCAACTCACGATTGGTAATTGCCTGACCCAACGAGTCTTGGTCAACGGAGGCAGTTCTGCGAACGTCATCTTCCTTGATACCATCAAAGCCATGGAAATCGATCGATTGGAAATTACCCGACGCTCTACAACCTTGGTAGGTTTCAATGGAGACGCGACGAGTACCTTTGGAGAAATTACCATGCCCGTCTACGCCCGAGGAATCAACAAGCCGACAAAGTTCAACGTCATCGATTGCTCGTCGGCCTATAACATCATCTTAGGTCGACCGTGGATCCATGACATGAAAGCCGTTCCCTCGACGTATCATCAGACCATGAAGTTCCCCACGCCGTGGGGAGTCCAGGGGATCAAAAGTGAGCCAAAGGTCGCCCGCGACTGCTACAAGACGACCCTAAAACCGCAGAAGCAGGCCATCTAGCAATTACAGGTCCAGGATGCTCCTGGTACAGCCGACGACTATCGCCTGGAGGAAGTCGTCCTGGACCAGAGCAAGCCTGACCAGATCGTATTTATAGGTTCATCCCTCGACCCCTGCCTTAAGGAAAAGCTATATATTTTTTTCGCAGGAACATGCCGACTGCTTTCCCTGGTCGCACGAAGACATGGTCGGCATAGACCCCGACGTTATTTCTCATAAGCTCAATGTCGACCCGTCATTCAAACCTGTCAAACAAAAGCAACGTAAATTAGCTCCTGAACGGAATAAGGTTATTAATGACGAGGTCGACAACCTCCTCAAGACAGGGAAGATTTGAGAAGTAAAGTATCCTGACTGGCTTGCAAATGTCGTGGTCGTGCAAAAGAAAAATGGCAAATGGAGGGTCTGTATCGACTTCACAGATCTCAACAAAGCTTGTCCAAAGGATCCTTTTCCATTGCCACATATCGACGCCATGGTCGATGCGACAGCAGGACATGAACTATTGACGTTCATGGATGCTTATTCTGGATACAATCAGATCCTCATGCACGTCGAGGACCAGGAAAAAACTGCATTCATGACAGATCGAGGTATTTATTGCTATAAAGTTATGCCATTTGGTTTAAAAAATGCAGGTTCTACCTACCAACGTCTGGTGAACAAGATGTTCAAAGATCATCTTGGCGACACGATGGAGGTGTATATCGACGACATGCTCGTCAAGTCGAAGCAAGCAGTCGACCATGTCGAGCATTTGAGGCAGTTGTTCGACATCCTTCGAAAGTATAGCATGAAGTTGAACCCGACGAAGTGCTCCTTTGGTGTCAGTGCCGGGAAATTCCTGGGCTATATGGACACTCGACGAGGAATCGAGGCCAATCCCGATTAGATCAAAGCCATTGTCGAGATCAAATCTCCAAGGAATTTTAAAGAAGTCCAAAGGCTCACTGGTCGGGTGGCAGCCCTGAATAAGTTTATCTCTCGATCATCGGATACATGTCATCTATTCTATAACGTCCTCCGGAAAAATAAAGGTTTCAACTGGACCGACGATCATGAGCAAGCACTGTAGAAATTGAAGGAGTACATGACGTCACCGCCTCTGCTATCAAAGCCTCACGATAATGAGGTCTTGCAGCTATATTTGGCTGTCAGTCCTAATGCAGTAAGTGTCGTCCCGACGCGAGAAGATGAAAAGCAACAACTGCCGATCTATTATGTAAGTAAATCCCTTTTGGACGCCGAAACCAGCTATTCCTCAATGGAAAAATTACTTTTGTCGCCAGTTACATCTGCAAGGAAATTGCGACATTATTTTGAATCGCATCCTATTACCGTCGTGACTAACTTTCCTCTTAAGTCTGTCTTGAGGAAACCTGAGTTGACAGGTCGATTGGCGAAATAGAGCATATATCTCAGTAGTTACGACATCGATTTCAAGCACACGACAATGATTAAATCGCAAGCATTGGCAGATTTCATCCCCAACTTCAGTCCTGAGCTGGAAAAAGAAGCAGAGCTCGAGGTGCTCACTGTGGTGACTCACGACGACGTCCCCTGGACTCTACATGTCGACGGGTCATCCAACATTAGGGGTTCAGGACTAGGCGTCGTCTTAAAGTCGCCACAAGGGGGCAAGATGGTGTATTCCGTACGATGCGACTTCAAAACCACCAACAATGAAGCTGAGTACGAAGCCCTGATCGTGGGAATGAATATGGCCCACGACTTGGGGGCAACCGCGCTACATGTCAAAAGCGATTCTCTCTTGGTCGTGAACCAGATGAATGGAGAATTTGCGGCCAAAGATTCAAAGATGACAGCGTATCTAAAGGTAGCAAAAGAAAAATCGGAAAATTTTAAACCATTTTCCATTGAACAGATTCCAAGGGACCAAAATACTCAAGCCGACGCATTAGCAAACCTTGGGTCTGCACTCAGCGAACCATTATTCGACAACATTCCTATGATCCACCTGGCGACATCGTCCATCGAAAGTGACGACGTCGTCCAGATTGAAGACCAAGAAGATGCTTGGTCGTGCGACATCAGAAATTTCCTTATGCACGACCAACTACCGGAAGGCAAGATGGAAGCTCGGAAGATCAGGTTCAAGGCATCCAGGTATGTCGTGATCGGAGATAGACTCTATCGACGATCATCGACATGCTTAAACCTGAGATGTGTTATCGGCAAAAGTCAAGTTCAAAAAATCCTTCAAGAAATGCATGATGGAGAGTGTGGCAACCACTCAAGAGGTCGCAATCTGGCCAATCGTATCTCTCGACAAGGCTATTTTTGGCCAACACTGCGACAAGACGCCGTCATGTATGTCCAGAATTGTGATCCTTGTCAACGACATTCAGGTACGTCCCACAAACCTTCTGAACCTTTGCATTCGACATTAATCCCATAGACCTTCATGAGATGGGGGATGGACATTGTCGGCAAGCTACCACCTGCCCCCGGGCAAAATGTATTTCTTCTCGTACTTACAGATTATTTTTCTAAGTGGGTAGAAACAGCTGCCTTTTCCCAAGTCCGGGACAAGGAAGTCATCTCTTTTATCCAGACTAACATCATATGCAGGTTTGGGATCCCATCCGAAATTGTCTGCGACAATGGATCCCTGTTCATAAGCAACAGAACTCGACAGGTCTGTGAAGACCGCAATATCAAGATGATGACCTCGACACCAAGGTATCCTCAGGTAAATGGACTTGCTGAGTCGAGTAATAAAACAATTATTGCTTCGATCAAGAAAAGGTTAAAAGCTGCCAAAGGAAAGTGGGTCGAAGAATTCCCTTCGGTCCTGTGGGCGAATCGCACGACGCCACGCACGTCCACAGGACAAACCCCTTTCTCTTTGGTCTATGGTTGTGAAGCAGTATTGCCGGTCGAGGTCCGGCTCCCGACCTCGAGGCATACTTTTGTCGACCATAACTTGGTTGATCTAAGTTATGACCTCGACGCCCTTGAAGAGCTTAGAGAATCAGCACTGATCAGAATGGTGTCGCAAAGGCAAGCGGTCGAACGACATTTCAACAAGAACGTCAAAGCTAAAGTCTTCCAAGAAGGCGACTACGTCCTCCGACGAGTGTTCCAAAGCACTCAAGAGCTCAATACGGGTAAACTTTCCACTAAGTGGGAAGGTCCTTATCGGATCTCAGAAGTCGTGGGCAAGGGTGCTTTTAAACTCCAAACCCTCGACAATCGAGATATCCCACACAGCTGGAATGCAACACATCTGAAAAGGTATTTTTTCTAAACCCTTTTTTCTCATACGATTTTTTATTCATAACGACGATTACTGACTTAAGCATCGGAGAGTCGTTGGTTAGCCAACGACCAACCTCTGACCTTGTTTTATCGCAGGATCGCACGACATAAGTTACTATGTCTATTACATGACTTAAGTACGTTTTCGCAGGATCGCACGACATAAGCAACCATATCTATCATACGACTTGATTGCACGATTGCATGAACGCACGACCCACATCTGTCGTACGACCTAAGTTTCTTTAACTTAGAAAAATTGGCATGTTTTGTACGAATGCTTTAGTCGCACATACCTATGTTTGCTTTACACGACTTAAAGGTCTAAAGACCTTACAAACTTATGTTCTAATCAGTGTATTACAATGGATGCCTATGTCGCAAGTCTTTATGTTCATTTTCATACGATGTATGTTTACTTGGTGATATAAAATGAATAAGACGAAGTAATGCACGAGTTCAAAAGAAAGATAGATTTCATTCATCAATGGTCGATTACATCAGAAGACTCGACCCCCAACGGTCGATCAATAAAAGACAAAAACTAAATGAAACATTTTCTAAGGTTGGGGAGGATCGTCAGCCGCATCCTTGCCAGAGGCTTCCCCCTTGAATCCCTCATCCATATCCTCATCCTCGACCTCCTTCTCGTCGTCCGAGTCGAGGTCCCTTTCAGATCCGACGCTCGACAGGTAGAAAGACAACTCTTCTGACGCTGAGGCAAGAGGATTCTTCCCCGACAAGTGATGTCGTATGATCGTCGCCCGAGCAGTCAGTCGAGCAAGGGCGAAGACATACTTCAGCTCGTCCCTCAGCTCCTTCACCTCTCCATCCAACTCCGACACCTTGGACTTAGAATCCTTGGCTTCTTTTTCACTCACAGCCAAGGACTCTTTGGTCCTGTCCAGCTCAGCCCTCGAGTCGGCTATCAGGGCCAGGGGCTGCTTGAGGCGTCCTCTCGTCTCATCCCTCTCACGTTTAACGGCCTCTAGGTCTTTCTGAACGTCGTTGAGTCGCACAACCAAGGCCTCGACACGCGTCAGGGCGACCTTCTCTTTCTCTAGTGTCGCCTTCTCTCTTTAGAGAGCTGCGGGCACCAAACCCCTTGCCTTCTCCATTTCGGAGTACAGAGCAAGGGATGACTGTAACGTCTGAAACACAAAGAAACAAGAGTTAGTAACACTCGACAAAAACTACAGAAAGCACAAAAAGACAAGTTTAAAAACTTACCATGAACGCAAGTCCAACGACGTGGGATCCCGTCTCCTCGACCGGGACTCCCTGAAAACGCTCCCTGAAAGAGGGGAGCTGATATTTCCCCAGATGGGGAAAGAGTTTCATCCCGTCCAGGACATTATCCACCATGAAGTCCGACGGCAACGTAAAGTTAACCGTTGTGACTTCAGCCTCTCCCGTCGCATGGCCCTTGCCCTTGTCGGCCGACGAAGGGGTCGACGTGGCAGATGGAGACACCGTCGTTTTTGCCGGAGGCATAGATCTGACCGGTGTCGCGTCGATCGCATCAGAAGACGTCATCATCTTCCCAGGAGATGCAACCGACACCTTCGTCTTCTCCGGAGTGACGACTCTCGACGAGTCACCCGCCTTTGAAGACGGTTCCCTCAGGACCGTCATCTTGGTCCGTTTCAAAACCCCCGACTCGGTGGTCGAGGTCCCCTTCCTCTTTTCCCTGCCCCTGCGGGCCAACTCAGCTTGGGTTGCCCTCTTGGCAGCCGCAGACTACGATTTCACAATGGCTTCTCCTAAAAAACAAGAGGGGAAACGTTAGACAATAAAATAATTGTACAACGAAACAATAAATTAAGAAAGAAGAGCGATGTACACTTACCAGTTGTTAATGCCAAAAATCGCACCAAAGTACGACTTAAGGTCGATGTGGACTTTAACAACTAAAGAAAATAATCTTTTGACAAAGCGTGCGACAAAGACGAAAATGTAAATGAGACAGAGAATTTGGTGACGCGGGAAAAACCTCAACGAGGAAAAAAATCCGCGGACGACTGTGGAAGTCGTCGCTGCACTATGGTCGCCAAACAGGGGCGATGTCCTTGTGTTTCGGGTGTCGATCGTATAGAGATTACAATACAGATGAGAGGAAGATTTCAAAATGTAAAGTAACAAGTGTTTTGAATGTAAAACAATGTGCGTCGTGTGTTTAAACTGTGTGTCGTGCGCTGATGTCGTGCGTCGAGAGCGATTCTTCTGAGAGCGATTTCTGTGCATTAAGTGTTCTTTCGAGTTCGAGTGTTTGTGTCTGTTGTTTGATGTGTCTTGAACTGAGGATTGAGCTTGGAATTTATAGTCTTCGGGCGCTTTAATTGGCTCATTAAATACTTCGATAGTTGTCGTAACGGACGTCGTCTTTAGTGCTGTTAATGGCTTTCGTCAGTTATAGTCGTTGTCCATCAATGACGTTGACTCCTGCAATAAACGCTAAACAAATGTAACAGTTGTATCACATGTTAGCTAGTCGAGGTCGCATGGTTCTATGCGACGATCGTGTGAAACGTACGGCATTGTGGTCGAGTGTCGTGAAGTAAATAACTTTTGATCTTAGCTTTAGTCGGGGGATAAAGTGCTATGATTTTTCCTTACCAGAAGTAACAGAAGTGGGTGTTTTACTTACCTTGGCCGTGGTCGAGACTGGTGAAATTTTGCCCAAAAACCAGTCAGCTCTACTTCTTCTCTCGACTCCTCTGCTCCTCCTTCCTCTTCTTCCGTCTCTTCCTCTCGATTCTCTCCCAAGAAGACCACGTCTTCGTCGTCTTCATCCACGAGATGTCGTGTAACGAACGATCGATCGTCGACACTGTACTCCAAAAATATGTCGATCTTGGCTTGAGAGTTGGCGTAGGGCTTCACGTCCTCGAATTTGATATCTGTCAAAAGAGAAAAGATGAGTAAAGAACAAGTCAACATGAAATAATACACGACATACGACGTAAAGCTTAAAAATCTCACCCGACATGTTCCAGCCGGCCCTAATCCAATCGCTCTCAGGGTCGAGTGTCGCTACCCGTACGAACGCGTATCTGGCCTTCCACTTACGGTCGTTGACTACAGTTTTCAGGACCAAGGTGTGGTCGCCCTTATACCTCGAAAAGAGGCTGTAGCGACGATACCCGTCCATCTTAACCTGGTAAGCCGTGAGAAGGTCGCGCATGTTCATGGGAGACTCCCAATCTTTGGTAACACGCTCGATCACTTGGATGACACGCCAGAATTGAGGCATTAATTGCCCCGGTGAGAGGTCGAACTCACACATGAATGACTTGGATAGAGTCGAATATGGCCACTGGAAACCTATCTTGAACGGATACTCGTATATCACGAAGTACCCGTCTGGACACATTTCTGGTCGAATCTGACCAGCCCTACTCAGTGAGATCCCCGCAGGGATTTGTGCTAACTTTCTAAGGGAGTCGAGATCATCCTGATCTCGAATGGAACTCGCAGGCTCTGTCGACATAGCTAATCCCGTAAGCCAAATTTTCAGGTCTAAAAAGGCGAGGATATCCCAGTTTTTCCTAGACTTTCTAGCTATCGATTTGCGACGCATAAAAAGGAGAAGGAGTCGTACCTTAAACGGGCGCTCTAATCCTCGAAAATACTAAATCGAATCGAGATTTTGCAGGTTTAGGAATGGATTCGCTGAAAGAAAGCAAGGATCGAAGCTCTAAAGGTTTCTGAAAGCGTAAACTGGAAAAGATCCGCTGAGGGTCTCTATTTATGTAAACGATCGTGTCAGATCGAGTCGCTCGATGATCGACACATGGCCACGCCTCTTCGAAAGCTCGACGGATCGTTGACAACTGGCACCCATAGCTGTCAAGCATGATCGCACGTCAGCATGACGTCACGATCTTATCCTCTTTTCAACTTTCGACACGTGTCACGACCCCAAACATCTTTCTGACAAAAAAAATTAAAATTCAAAAATTTGAAATTGCCTCTTCATTTTAAAATTTGGGGGCAAACTGTTTGGGTAAAAATTTATCAGTCTCGACTACGACCGAAAAAGGAAAAAACATTTCTTACATGATACATTTCATATAAGATAAAATTCCTACACACTTGACAATTTTACCATCGGACCTAAGTTCAAGTCGAGGGTTACCCACGACACTCGACTATGTCGTCGTCCAACTCATACGACCGTCGCAGGGTATTTGACAAAACACGACTAGACTAACATATGACATGACTGTTATGTTTTCTCTGTTTAATGCAGGATCAAAGCTATTAATGCTCAACGGCTATAACCGACAAGATCATTACGAACATTAAACCTCAGAATCCGTTACGACCGTTACTCGAATTTTAGGGAGATCATTTAAAGCTACAAGGGCTATATAAACGAAGGCTCCAACCTCATTTGCGCACATCTGAACTCAGTATCATCTACGGCATAAGCAAATACATTCGAAGCAAAAGTTCTCTCACGAGCAGACGACACACGACACATTGTTTTTTCACACGACGCACTTGTTTACTTTACGAATTAACTTATTTCTGTTATTTGTATTGTAATCGTTTGTACTCTCGACGTTTGAAACACAAGGACATCGCCCCTGTTTGGCGACCATAGTACAGCGACGACCATCACTGTCGTCCGCGGGTTTTTCCTCATTGAGGTTTTTCCCGCGTCACCAAAATACTTTCGTCTCTTTTATTTTTGTCTTAGTCGCATACTTTGTGGAACGATTCTATTCTTTAGTTGTTAAGGTCCACAATCAACCTTAAGTTATCCTTTTGGTCGATTTTAGGCATTAACAGTTTGGCGCCCACCGTGGGGCCCCATCTAGAGAAAGTCTTCGACAAACGTACGTCCGACTAACAGTTTCTTGGAGTTTTCTCTTTTTTCTCTTTCAGGAAAATGGAAGGTCATGGAAATCCAGAGTAAATCATCGCCCAGATGCATCGGGAGCTGGAAGCTGCGCGCAATCAAATCGACGCCCCTGCTGAGCAAAGTCGAAGGGCAGCTGAAGAAATTGCACGATTGCGAAGTCAGAATCCGAATGGATCGTTCGGACAGCAGAATGGTCCAGGACCATTTGTCAACAATCCAGGTTCAATACTGTTAATGCAAAAAATCGCACTAAACTGTCTTATGCCGAAAATTGTATAAAAATACGATTTAAGGTTTGGTTTCGGACCTTATCAACTAAAGATTGAACCATAGAAATAAACAAGAAAAATAACGAAGAAAATGTAGACAAAACAAGAGATTTTGGTGACACGGAAAACCCCAAAACAAGGGAAAAAACTGCGGTCAACTGTGTTAGAGTCGACAATGCACTATGGTCGCCAATCAGGGGCGATAATCCTTTTGTAACAGGTGATATGTGTACAATAAGTTACAATTATAGAAAAAGTAAATTTAATCGTGTGTAAAAGTCGTATGTCGAGTGTAAAACGTGCGAAATAAGTTGTTGTCGTGCGGTCTCGAACTGTCGTCGTGCGATACTTGCGTGTTCGAATGCCTTGCTGTATTGAGAGAAAAATGTAGAAATGAGTGTAAGTAGCTCTATATGTCGTCCTTTTGCTCGAAGGTGGAGCAACCTTTATATAGCTTCTGCTGGTCCTTAAATGTGCTTTGATGACTCGCTTCTGTAACCGCTGCCGGCATTAAATGCGCTTTGATGATTGGTTTTGTAACCAATGTCGGACCTTTAATGTCATTAAGAACTCGTCCGTTACTGACCGTTGTACCATAATTTCTTGTAGACCTGCATTAATGAACGAAGGAAACGGCTGTTGACCATTAATGGTTAGTGTAACCGTAAGACCGTCTTGAGTTCTGGACGTCGGTCTTATGGAGCATACGACCGTAGCCGGAATATAAGACCATGTATATGATTGTAAATGTCTTGTAAGACCTTATCTTATTATAAGAATGGTCTTATGAAAATGTCGTAAGACTAGGATGAAAATGTCACAAGACCAGGTCGTAAGACCGGGTCGTAAGTCTACTAGGTCGTAAGACCAAGATGATGATGTCGTAGGACTAGGTCGTAAGACCACCAGGTTGTAAGACCAGGATGTCAGGACGATGCTTTAGCAGGATCAGAGCGATATAAGACTGACGACAGGAGACTGTCGACGTAAGACCGACGAGTCGTAACTGGCGACATGTAACTGGCGACATAAGACTGGTGACGTAAGACTATTGACATAAGACTAGCGACATGTGACTGGCGATGGGTCGCTAACGATGTATGTCATACGACGTGCGACGTGTAACATGTGACACGTGACGTGCGATCATGAGATGTAAAGACACTATCTTAAATAACTATTGACACAAGATGTCTTTCAATAACCAACTATCGTGGTTATTAACGTATGTCGGGGACATGATAATAATGGGTATTATCCTTGGTCATTAGGGTAATCAATGTCCATGGGTCATATCGAGGGAATTTCCTAAGTCGGTCGAGGGTGTGATTTTTTACCCAAACAGTTAGCCCCTCGAGATTTGAATTTCAGAGCCATTTGAATTTCAGATCTCGTACCAATGTATTTCTATGGAGACGTGTCACTTTTGCTAGATGGATCATTTAGAAGAAAATCGACTTGGTCAGCTAGAATTATGAGACCGATCGATAGTGTACAAATGACACATCTGTTAAGAAAAATGTTTTCTAAGTAAGTTGTGACGATCGAAAGATGACCTTTAATGCGCAAGTTACTTGTGGTATTCATCCACTAATGTGAAACATGAAAAACTAACGACGATCGTAAGACGATCTTAAAACACAAGGAACTGATGGTGATCAATCAAAATGAGACGTATGGATCGGGAGTCAATCGTAAGACGATTGGGCCGGAATAAAGCTTGGCGGTGATCATAAGATGATCGAACCAAGATAAAATTTAAGAATCTTGTGATACAGTCGTTAAAGACTTATGTTCTGGCGTTCCGAGCCGATACGGTTGTTATAGACTTTTGATCTGGTGTTTAGAGCTGATATGGTCGTTAGAGACCTATGATCTGGCCTTCCGAGCCGATACGGTTGTTATAGACTTGTGATCAGGCGTTCCAAGCCGATACGGTCGTTAGAGACCTATGTTACGTTGTGTAAGTTTTGCTTTTGCGAGAATCGGTAAAAATTTTACCTTTCTATTAAACCTGAGTATTATTTCGACTCATACATGTCATGGACAGGTGTAATATCTGTTAATGCCAAAAATCGCACCAAAGGGACAACTTAAGGTCGATGTGGACTTAAACAACTAAAGAAAGAATCTTTCGACGAAACGTGCGACGAGGATAAAAATATAGAAACAAGGGATTTGATGACGCAGGAAAAACCTCAATCGAGGAAAAAACCTGCGAACGACAGGGGGTGTCGTCGCTGCACTATGGTCGCCAATCAGGGGCGATGTCCTTGGATATTGGTGTCGATCGTACAGTGATTACAATACAAATGAAGAAAATGCTTCGAAATGTAAAGTACAAGTGTTTGAACGTAAAATCAGGTGTTTGTCGTGTACGAAACAAAGCGTGAACTGCTGGTCGAGGGCTGTTGTCGTGCGTCGAGAGCGATACTTAGAATAATGGTTCTTCACTTCAGGTGTTCTTGAATATTGATTCGGTTGTTAATCGCTGGATATTTGATGTGTATCGGATGTTAACTGATGATCCTTGATGTGAAGACTTAGCTTGGTATTTATAGTCTTCGCGTCATTAATTAGCTCCATTAATGCTTTGATCAACGGCTACAACGGCTGGAAACGGTTGCCGGAGTGATTATCCATAATGTTCTTCGTCCGTTACGGCTACTTGCTGTTAATGGCTTTGACTCCTGCATTAAATACTTAACAAACGTAACAGTCAAGGTTAACGTTAGCTTTGGTCGAAGGTGCAGTGATCTTACGCGATGGTCGTACGGGACGGGCGATGCTATGGTCGAGCGTCATGGGGGACGTACGACTTACCTTTTACGGGAGACGACGGATGTTTTCTGGGTTCTTGTTGAGACCTTATCTTAATACAAGATATAGCTTAGGACATGCGTCTTACCTGTTTTGGTCGTGGTCGGGCGACGTGATTTTTTGCCCAAACAATATCAACTGTAAAGATTCATTAAGTACAAAAATGAACAAGAAGCCGTGCGACTTGGGCATCCATTGTAATACAACGGTTAGAACGTAAGTCATAAGACTTTCATATTTTTTGGATCGTATAAGCAAACATAAGTGCATGCGATCAAAGCATTCATTCATAACATGAAATTTTTCTAAGTTAAAGAACTTAGATTGTGGGGTCGCTAGACCTTACGATCATGTGATTTGATCATACGATGAACTTGAATCATGTGTTCCTGTAGTTATACAATCGAGTCGTCTAATAAAACTGATTGTTTATATCGTGCGATTTTACTGAAGTCGTATGATAGACTTAGTAACTTATGTCGTGTGATCTTGCGATAAAGCAATGTCAGAGGTTGGTCGTTGGCTAGCCAATGACCCTCCGATGCTTAAGTCAGTAATCGTGGTGATGAATAAAAAATCGTATGAAAAAAGGAAAAAGACTTAGAAGAAATACCTTTTCAGATGCGTTGCATTCCAGCTGCGTGGGATATCTCGACCGTCGAGGGTTTGGAGTCGATAGGCACTTTTACCCATGACTTCTAAGATACGACAATGACTTTCCCACTTGGTGAAAAGTTTACCTGCATTATGCTCTTGAGTGCTTTGGAACACTCGTCGGAGGACGTAGTCGCCTTCTTGAAAGACTTTTGCTTTGGCATTCTTATTGAAATGTCGGTCGACCGCTTGCTTTTGCGATGCCATTTTGATCAATGCTGATTCTCTAAGCTATTCAAGGGTGTCGAGGTCATAACTTAAACCAACGAAGTTATGGTCGACGGAAGTATGCCTCGAGGTTGGGAGTTGGACCTCGTCCGGCAAAACTGCTTCGCAACCATAGACCAAAGAGAAATGGATTTGTCCTGTGGACGTGCGGGGCGTCGTGCGATTTGCCCACAGGACCGAAGGGAGCTCTTCGACCCATTTTCCCTTTGCAGCTTTCAATCTTTATTTAATCGAGGCAATAATGGTCTTATCGCTCGACTCAGCACGTCCATTTGCCTAGGGATACCTGGGTGTCGAGGTCGTCAGCTTGATGTTGCGGTCTTCACAGAACTGTCGAGTCCTGTTGCTAATGAACTGGGATCCATTGTCGCAGACAATTTCGGATAGAATCCCAGACCTTTTGCCCGGGAGCAGATGGTAACTTGCCGACAATGTCCATTCCCCATCTCATGAAGGGCCATGGGATCAGTGTCGAGTGTAAAGGTTCAGAAGGTTTATGGGACGTGCCTGAATGTCGTTGACAAGGGTCACAGTTCTGGACATACCTGACGGTGCCTTGTCGCAATGTCGGCCAAAAGTAGCCTTGTCGAGAGATACGATTAATCAAACTACGACCTCCTGAGTGATTGCCACACTCCCCGTCGTGCATTTCTTGAAGGATCTTCTGAACTTGACTCTTGCTTGTGATTATACGGTTAATCTTGCGACTTGCCTTTATTGGCAATCATGAGATTAAAAAGTGCGAGTCGCACTTATTGGCGACTTTTGCGTTTTTACATGCGTCTTACCATGACTGGTGATTGTGAGATTCAATGTACAAGTCATACGTCATGACTAGCGATCATGAGATTTCAACATGCGAGTCGCTTTTATTGGCGACCGAGAATTTAACCTTTGTTTGCCATGACTAGCGATCATAAGATTAAAAAGGTGAGTCGTCTTTTATTGACGATTATAAATTGCAATTTGTGTTTTGTTAATGCCAAAAATCGCACCAAAGTACAACTTAAGGTCGATGTGGACTTTAACAACTAAAGAAAGGAATCATTCGACAAAAGCGTGCGACAAAGGCGAAAATATAAATGAGACAGAGATTTTGGTGACGCGGGAAAAACCTCAACGAGGAAAAAAACCCGCGGACGACTGTGGAAGTCGTCGCTGCACTATGGTCGCCAAACATGGGCGATGTCCTTGTGTTTCTGGTGTCGATCGTACAGAGATTACAATACAAATGAAGGAAAGACTTCGAAAATGTAAAGTAACAAGTGTTTTCTAATGTAAAACAGTGTGCATCGTGTGTAAAAGTGAAGTGTCGTGTGCTGATGTCGTGCGTCGAGAGCGATTCTTCTGTGAGCGATTTATGTGCTTCAAATGTTCTTCAGAGTTCGAGTGCTTGTGTCTGATGTTCTCTGTTGTATCTGTGTTCCGTCCTTTGAAATGATGATCCTCCTTGATATTTATAGTCTTCGGGCACTTTAATTGGATCATTAAGGACTTTGGTAACTGCCGTAACGGTCGATGTCTTTAATGCGGGATTAGATGTTCTTAACTGAATTCGTCGGTTATAGCCGTTGTCCATTAATGGTGTTGACTCCTGCATTAAACATTGAACAAACATAACAGTCGTATAGCGCGTTAGTCGGTCGAGGTCGCAAGGTTTTATGCGACGGTCGTGTGAACTAGGCGACGTCGAGGTCGAGTGTCGTGAGGTAAAAGACTTTCGATTTTATCTTTGATCGTGAGAGAAAGTGCTATGATTTTACCTTTGTTATAAGAAAAAGGAATAGGTGTTTTCCTTACCTTGGTCGTGGTCGAGACTGGTGAAATTTTGCCCAAACATGTTTTAAGTCGTAGAGACTTCGTTTCTCATGATATAAATCGTAAGACCTGCGATGTAAGTCCTAGAGACTTTTGTTTCTCACGATATAAATCGTAAGACCTGTATTTATATGATCTTGCGAGCCTGCGATGTAAAATCGGGGGTGGTCGTTGGTTTGACCAATGATCCTTTGATGCTTAAATCAACATTTATATGTTAGATCATAATAATTGAACGAGGAGAATATATTTAGAGTATATATAGAGTTGTTATACCATATTCCATCCAAGTGGGATGTCACAGTTACCGTAACTTGGAGTCGATAAGCGCCTTTTTCCAAGGACTTTTGAAATCAAAATATGGTATTTCCTATTTTGTGACGGGTGTTCCGAGCCCCTCGGATGATGCGATACATGCGGTACATTGACTGAGCATTTTTTGATCAGTGTCTTCCAACTCCGCTTGGATCTTCGTCGTGTGGTCAATACTTGAAGTCGACAAATAGAAAATGAAGATCTACATAAGAGGAAACGTTAGTAATACGATGTTTATTTCGAAGGAAATCCTTAGTTGGGCCCCACGGTGGGCGCCAAACTGTTAATGCCAAAAATCGCACTAAACTGTCTTATGCCGAAAATTGTATAAAAATACGATTTAAGGTTTGGTTTCGGACCTTATTAACTAAAGATTGAACCATAGAAATAAACAAGAAAAATAACGAAGAAAATGTAGACGAAATAAGAGATTTTGGTGACGCGGAAAACCCCAAAACGAGGGAAAAAACCGCGGTCGACTGTGTTAGAGTCGACAATGCACTATGGTCGCCAATCAGGGGCGATAATCCTTTTGTAACAGGTGATATGTGTACAATAAGTTACAATTATAGAAACAGTAAATTTAATCGTGTGTAAAAGTCGTGTGTCAAGTGTAAAACGTGCGAAATAAGTTGTTGTCGTGCGGTCTCGAACTGTCGTCGTGCGATACTTGCGTGTTCGAATGCCTTGCTGTATTGAGAGAAAAATGTAGAAATGAGTGTAAGTAGCTCTATATGTCCTCCTTTTGCTCGAAGGTGGAGCAACCTTTATATAGCTTCTTCTGGTCCTTAAATGTGCTTTGATGACTCGCTTCTGTAACCGCTGCCGGCATTAAATGCGCTTTGATGATTGGTTTTGTAACCACTGTCGGACCTTTAATGTCATTAAGAACTCGTCCGTTACTGACCGTTGTACCATAATTGCTTGTAGACCTGCATTAATGAACGAAGGAAACGGCTGTTGACCATTAATGGTTAGTGTAACCGTAAGACCATCTTGAGTTCTGGACGTCGGTCTTTTGGAGCATACGACCGTTGCCGAAATATAAGACCATGTATATGATTGTAAATGTCTTGTAAGACCTTATCATAATATAAGAATGGTCTTATGAAAATGTCGTAAGACTAGGATGAAAATGTCACAAGACCATGTCGTAAGACCAGGTCGTAAGTCTACTAGGTCGTAAGACCAAGATGATGATGTCGTAGGACTAGGTCGTAAGACCTCCAGGTTGTAAGACCATGATGTCAGGACGATGCTTTAGCAGGATCAGAGCGATATAAGACTGACGACAGGAGACTGTCGACGTAAGACCGACGAGTCGTAACTAGCGACATGTAACTGGCGACATAAGACTGGTGACGTAAGACTAGTGACATAAGACTAGCGACAGGTGACTGGCGACGGGTCGCTAACGATGTATGTCATACGACGTGCGACGTGTAACATGTGACACGTGACGTGCGATCATGAGATGTAAAGACACTATCTTAAATAACTATTGACACAAGATGTCTTTCAATAACCAACTATCGTGGTTATTAACGTATGTCGGGGACATGATAATAATGGGTATTATCCTTGGTCATTAGGGTAATCAATGTCCATGGGTCATATCGAGGGAATTTCCTAAGTCGGTCGAGGGTGTGATTTTTTACCCAAACAAGTACCATTCGTCAAGAATCCGCAGCAGGGATCGTTCGTCCAGAATCCGCAGCAGGGTCCGTTCGTCCAGAATCCGCAGCAGGGATCGTTCGTGTAAAGCCCGTATCCCGGTATGTAATTTCTTTTATTAATTCTTTTCGTTTAAGTTTGATTTAATGTGGTTTCCGTTAGCGGGGTTAGACGAATTGGACCTAATCGTTAAAATGTCGGAATTTTGGTTAATTGCGAGAAGGATGTAGTTGAGGGGCTAAAAGTGTTAAAGGGCCAGAACATTTCATAGTTTCGGCTCATGCAGGTTAGAACCAAAACCCATTTCATGTTTGTGTTTGTTGCCGTGACCAAGAAGAAAAGGAGAAGTAGGAAATAGATGAAAGCAAAAACCCTACGGCTATTTTCCCCTTCCCCTCTCGTTGCCGTCGACCGAAGAAAGAAAGAACCCGAGAGCACCACCTTTGCTGCTACTGTCGCCGCTGCCACTGCCGGAGCTGCTACCGCCGGCGAGAGGGAGATCGAGAGCGAGTGGGAAACGAGAAAGAGAAGGGGTTGTCGTTCTAGCTGTAGTTTCGTGGTCGACAAGAGGTACGTTTCTTCTCCTCGTTTCCGTCTTTTTACGTTGTCGCTACTACACCACAAACCACCGCCGCCGCCGCGGCTAGGGCTGCCGCCGGCAGGTGCCGTCGTGCACCTCCACAGCGGAGAGTGTGATGGCGGGTTGCGGCTGTGGTCTTGTTGTCTTGGTGTGTGTGCGACCCTTGAATCGTTAGACGAATCCTCGTTGTAGCATCGTCGTTTTCGCCTATCAACCGACCACCACCGACCACCGCGGCCGGAGGTGGCAGTGGGTGGTACCTATGGCAACCTTGTTACGCAACACCCTAAGCCAAAACTGGAATCACAGATCTGAATGCTTAAGTCGTGGCTTAATGGGTTAAGATTTTAAGATAATCTATGTTTGTCATTTTATGTGAAATTGGCAGTTTCTGTCACTGTTTTTGGGAAAGCCATAACTTTTTATAGGAACGTCGTATTGGGGTGAAACCAGTGCCAAAATCTCCCATTCGGAGTCTAGTAAGTTTCTTATGTTTTGCGGAAAAACTAGTTCGGACCATAGCTAGTGTCAAACCGCAGTTTTGTACTGAAAGGTACTGTTTTTCGCTGTGCAGCAGGTTGGTTTTGTAAAATCCATAGTAAATTGTAGAAAAATCGTTAGAGCGCGTGCGATATGTCCCTAGAACCCTAAGACATGGGACTTTGTGTTTATGTAAAAATATTTCTGGTTTAAGCAGTTTATAAGGGGTTAAACAGGTCCCGAACAGACCTGCGAGTTGAGAGTAAAAACTAGAAAAATGTGTTTTTAAAGTTAGTAGTCGTGGCTTTGGTTTGGGGCGTCACTTTGACAATTGTTAATGCTTATTTAGGTGGAAAAAGGTGAACTGGTGTTGGCCGGTTCGTGTTGCGGTTGAGGTCATAAGCTTTGCGTTTGAGGTGAGTTCTCTCACTATATAGGATGGGAATTATATTTGTGTTGCTATAGTTCGAGTGTGTTGATTATGATTGTTTGTTGATATTATTGTGGTGTGGAATATATATATTTGTGTGTATATATTGAACTGTGATTGATGTACTTCTTGATGGATGTTCCAAGAGGTATATGCGTTTGTATAATGAGTTGTGATTATATCTTCTTGAGGGTTGTTCCAAGAAGTATAAGGCCACTTCTTGATGGTTGTTCCAAGGAGTAGGTGTATTGGTATAATGTGTTGTGATTGTGTCTTCTTGATGGTGGTTCCAAGGAGCATAAGGATTATTATTAATCGTGTTATATTTTCTTGATGGATGTTCCAAGAAATTTATGTGCTGGTATGTTTAAGGGTGATACTGATATGATTGCGATCCTATGTAAGGATTGAATTCACTAAGCTTCGTGCTTACCCCTTCCCAATGTCTTATGTTTTCAGGTGCGAGTAGCAGTCGGGCATGACGGTACACACGGGCGCAAGGCGAAGATTGTTTAAATTGATTTTTAGTAAATGGGGATTTAATTATATAACTTTCCGTTGCTTAAACTTTGTTGACGGTTTTAAATAACGACGTTTATTCTTATTGTAATGGGATTTGTTAACTTTTGGTTTGATTATAATGAAATGCATTACTTTTAAAAATTTTAAATTCCTTGTAACTTTTGGGACGTTACGGTTCGTCCACAATCCTCAATATGGGCCGATCCCTCCTCAGCATTTGAGACCACCACCCCTGCATAACGGGTTTCAGCCGTACTTCGTCCCTCTCAATGGGGACGCCAATGGATCGTCTTATGGAAATGGCACAAATTCAGGAATCAACCCTCCAGAAGGTGTGTATCCCGTCGCTCAACGACGGAAGATGTTGGAAGACCAGAACGAGCGTGTCCTGTCAATGCTCGCAAAATTGCTGGGGGCAGCCGTGCCCGTCGACGTCGAGCCTCGCACGGGATTTCAAGCTTCCCCTTTCATCGACGAGATTGCTCTCGTTTGGGCTCCTCTCTTGTTTCTGCACCTCACAACTGTGTTTGGAGGCCCGCCGCGGGGGGGGGGGGGGTTCCTGTTTTGGCTTCAGTAAATTGCTACCTATAAAAAAATTACAAGATGGTCATCGTGGTTTGTATAAATGTCAGAATTTGGCCACTCATCTAATAGCCGTCATAAAAAAGTCCGTTAAATGAGAGACAATTTCATCATTTCATCATTTTATCGATTTTTTAATCTTTTACCATATCAAATACCACACCGACCAAAACCATTAAATTTATTTTAATTAGGTAAAAGACAACTAATTGATAAAAGAACAAAAATATTTTCATTTAATAGCAATTTAAATGAGAGACCAAAGTTTCACATTTTTTAAATCATAATAACCATTTTATAATTTAAAAACTATAAAAATTAAAAAATGTTATCTTTTACAACCCACAAAGACCAAATTTGACTATTTGTAGTTTACTCAAATGGACTTGTATAATTGATTATGGGGAGGCTAAATGCACCCTAAAAGTGCTAAATGCACCCAAAAAAGGAGGTGTTGAATGCATATTTTTCTGCACCAATCACTTTTGATTTAAATATAATATATATATATATATATATTATTTGATATATATATATATATTATTTATTTGTTTTATATGTATATATATAGGGATGGGTTCAAATGAAAACTCAAATTCAATTGTAAACATGAGGACAAGTCACAACCATTGATCAAGATTTAGAAAACTAATCAATGGCTAAAACTTAATTAAACCAATTGAAAAGTGATTAGGGGCAAATCTGGAAATTTGAATCAACGCCTACCATGTTTGACTTTTTATTTTCTTTTTTAATTAAAAAACTTTTACCCCCTTAAAGTTTAAAATAATTTATCTTAAAAATTACTAATATTTTAATCAAACAAATTACATCAAAAAACGAGAATTTCGTGCTCTTCGATATGACATCCATCTCGATATAGTTTTTTCTTCATTTTAACTGTTTTTACGTGATATGTTATGTATGTGTTATATTCACTCTGAATATAACTAAAATTCAGTTTATGAGTATTTTATATTCAGTTTGAATATATAGTTTTATTCAGACTGAATAAAATATAAAAATTCAGTATGAATATATTCAGACTGAATAATAAGGAATTAAAAAGTCATATTGATTATTATTGCTAAAACGTTATTAAGATGTTTGGGAGCAGTGATATCCATACCGAATATGTATCTTTATTCAGTTTGAATAAAAGGTACAATATTCAGTATTAATATCAATTCAACTTCTTAATATATTCCTATTATTCATACTGAATAATAGGGAATTAAAAAGTCATATTGATTATTATTGCTAAAACGTTGTTAAGATGTTTGGAAGCAGTGATATCCATACTGAATGTGTACCTTTATTCAGTTTGAATAAAAGTGAATATCCATACCGAATATGTACTATATATTCAGTTTGAATAAAAGTGAATATCCATACCGAATATGTATTATAAAGGTACATATTCGGTATGAATATCACTGCTCCCAAACATCTTAACAACGTTTTAGCGATAATAATCAATATGACTTTTTAATTCCCTATTATTCAGTCTGAATATATCCATACTGAATTTTTACATTTTATTCAGTCTGAATAAAACTATATATTCAAACTGAATATTAGTTATATTCAGAGTGAATATAACACATACATAGCATTTCACGTAAAAACAGTTAAAATGAAGAAAAAACTGAAAATATCCAAACTGAATATAAAATACTCAGTCTGAATATATCCATACTGAATTTTTACATTTTATTCAGTCTGAATAAAACTATATATTCAAACTGAATATAAAATACTCATAAACTGAATATTAGTTATATTCAGAGTGAATATAACACATACATAACATTTCACGTAAAAACAGTTAAAATGAAGAAAAAACTATATCGAGATGGATGTCATATCGAAGAGCACGAAATTCTCGTTTTTTTTTTATGTAATTTGTTTGATTAAAATGTTAGTAATTTTTCAGTTAATTTATTTTAAACTTTAAGGGGGGTAAAAAATTTAATTAAAAAAGAAAATAAAAAGTCAAACATGGTAGACGTGAGTTTTAATTATCTTCCATTTTTACCCCTAATCACCTTAATTAATAATTTTTATTAAAAACTCTATTTAATATGAGTCATTGGATCAATATAGATGGAAGGACCAAAATTCGTCCTCATGTTTACAATTGAATTTGAGTTTTCATTTGAACTTTCCTCTATATATATATATATATTATTTTTTTTGTTATATATATATATATATATTAGAAATATATAGTTATTCTTTTTTTATATATTATATTTTTTGAATAATTATATAATTAGAAAAATAAAAAATAAACATTGAGATTTTACATATAAATAAAGCATAACATAATGTTTATTACATTTTTACTTATTCTAAAATAACATTATCTGTAGTACAATTAACACGTAAAAGACGATTGTACTTCTGTATTCGATCTGTATACGGGGTAGCCCATGCAGCAGCACACAGATAACTGTAACGGAAGAAATGTGATGTAATGGTAGGAAACGGGTATCCTTCTGCTAAAACTAGTTTCACATAATGGTTACCATTGACATACCCAATTGTATAAACAACATGTTGATACCACGACGGCGGAGTAGATCTAAGCGGTAAGTACGTCGAACAGCCTGCCATTGACATAACGTGTAATATCACATTATATTTGCAAGCAATCAAGACAGGTATTTCAGGCATTGACATCCAGTGGTCATATGGTGCACCTTGATCTGATCGAAAGAAGTTTAAAGTGTTATAAGTTGTATTCCAATGTTCACTTCCAAACATGTCGAGGTATTCTGTCTTGTATGCATCTAACTCTTCCATCAATTGAAACCGAATTGTGGGCCATGCATCTTCATGAAGACCGAGCCAAACAGCTATTGCTCGGAATCCACAATTTTCATCTCCTATCACATCATGTACATGTGTGATGTAACGGTGAAACATTTCTGGAAATTGATTAACGGATGGATGTACATTATAATTCTTTCCCACAAAAGAACTATGTCTTGCTGGATCCTGGTAGCTCATTTTATCCAAGTCAACAAATGTTGATGCGTTCGAATAACTACGTCTAAGGGGTCCTTGAGTCGTAAAAGACGGTTCACCATGAGCTGTAAAAGACGGTTCAACATGAGCTGTAAAAGACAGGTCAACATGAGGTTTTCTGGGAAGTTTATCCTTTAACGAGGGACGTCCACGAGTAGTCTTGTTAACAGCAGGTTCTCGAACCCATGTTTTTGATGCATTCGATATCTCTTTTATCTTCCTCAGAAAACTAAACTTACCAGATCTCGATTGTTTTTTAAATCACTCGAGGTTTTTAGGGAGAGAAAAGAAGAAGAGGAAGCAGGAGAGAAAAGAAGAAGAAGAGAAAGCAGATTTTAGAAATCACTCCTCACAGGGTGGTGTTAAATCTACCCCATAGGAACCCCTACCCATCGACACTTACACCCTCACCCTACGAAAGCCTATCTCACTCACATCATTTCCTTTTTTATATTTAATTATTATATAATTTACATTTTATACCCTTAGACTTATTTAATTATTTACTTTATACCTTTTAGTTTTCTATATTTCATTTTACATTTTTATCATATTAACACATATAATCGTTTATTAACTAAAATACGTTAAAAAAATACGTTTTAATTTTAACAAGTTACATCATTATAATCGTCTCTTCGATACGTTCGAAATGAGCCAAATATTGATTTTTTTGATTTATATATTTTAAATATAAAAAATATTTTTTATGTAGTGTATATGATATATATTAAAATATATAAATAAAAAAAATTCAATATTAGGCTCATTTCGACCGTATCGAAGAGACGATTATAATGGTGTAACTTGTTAAAATTAAAACGTATTTTTTAACGTATTTTAGTTAATAAACGATTATATGTGTTAAATGTAAAATTCAAATTATGAAAGTAAAAGGTATAAAGTAAAGTAAATAAATAAGTATAGGGATTGAAAGTGTAAATATCAAATTATTATCACAATTTTGTCGAAAAAGGCTAGGGTCTATAAAGCAGGTAAATTATTATGAAAAAAGTCACGTAAATTATTATGGAAAAAGTCACGGGCTATGTACCTTATTATAAAAAATATATATAATTTATAAAAAGAATATAAATATATATATAAAACAAAAAAAATAGCTATATATATATATATATATATATATATTTAAACAAAAAGAATAACAATATATATATATACATATAAAACAAATAAATAATATATATATATATATATATATCAAATAATATATATATATATATATATTTAAATAAAAAATGATATATATTTATTTGTTTTATATGTATATATATATATATTGTTATTCTTTTTGTTTAAATATATATATATATATATATATATATATATTTAAATAAAAAATGATTAGTGCGGAAAAATATGCATTCAATGTGTAAAATTTAGCAATGTATACGTCGACGTCATGTACACCTTCCAAGAGAACGGTGGCTTAATTTAAAAGTTATATTCTCCTAACCAAATTCTAAATCTAATTTAATATTATATTTATATTATATTATATTCGATTTGATTGATTATTTCTGTTATTAAATTATCATTTGGGAATATATTTCATGTGATCAATTGTTTTTTTAAGGGTGTCTTAGGTTTTGTCTAGATTTTAAACGTATTTTGGAGAGTCCGAGAGACCGAGACCATGGCAATCTTTGAAAAAATATTAGAGGATTTAAATAGAAATAATAACAAGTATTTATATTAATTTCATTTTAGGCAAAATATTTTTTTATACAAATAATAATATATTTTAAATTGATCTATTAATAATGACTATTTATATTTTTTATTGTATTATTACAATTTAATAGTCAAAACAATTCCAACAATTTACAAACACACGATTTTTATCTTTAATAGTCAAAAAAAGATTAGGGGGGGGGGGGGTTATATAGTTTGTTTTGACTATTTTGTACTTACAATTTTCACTAAGTGTTTCTTAGAGTCATTATCAAATCACTGAGGGTTTGGATCAACAATCTCCCCCTATTTGATGATGACATAGCAATAAAAAAAATTGCTAAGTAATAAAACATAAGGATAAAAAGGACTCATAAAATATTTGTCTCATTTACTGTTTTCAGGGATCTTTTTAGGTACTGATGGAGTAAAGTACATTCACTGAAATTTTTCATTGAACTTCGTATAGATTATAGAGGGAAGTGGAAAAATTACAAGTACAGTGAATAATATGTTGGTGCAAGTGTACCACATCTCTATATATTTATATATATTTATTTTGATGATACAAGAAAACCCCCATATATGTCAAAAATGAAAAATGTGAATTATGGGAGGAAACCGTATGCTCGTATGTATAATAGTAATTTTTCTAGACCTAAAAATAATGCGAATATAAATGCTTCATTTTATGTGTATGATAAATACAATCGCAAAATTAGAATGGTTAGAAAATGGATTCCGAAAGGAATGTTTAATGTTGACAATCCCGGTGGGATGCGTTTGTGGTTTTAAACATTTTTGTGGATTGTATGTTGTCATGTTTTATTTTATGTCGACAACATATTTTAATTTTTTTATTTGCAGTTTATGTTTTATACTAACTGTTAAAAGGACCCATAAGAAAAGGGTACCACAAAAAATTTTCTTTGCCTTTTGTAGGTGTTTCCTGACGAGGATATAATACGTGTTTCCTGACGAGGATATAATACGTGTTTCCTGACAAGGATATAATACGTGTTTCCTGACGAGGATATAATACGTGGTTCCTGACGAGGATATAATACGTGTTCCCTGACGAGGACATAATACGTGGTATTTTTTTGCTCACATAAAATTAACCGAAAAATCGAAGCCTTAAGATCCTTTTTTTTGGTGCAAGTGTTTCTTTTTGGTTATTTTGTTTTATGTCTATTATATGCTTTTTTATGCATATTTTATTGTCCCTCAAATTTTATAATTTGTTATTAATTTGAGGGGGAGCTTTTTATCTTTTAACCATGAGATTATGCTCTCTCAAATATATGCATATTTTGAGGGGGAGCATCTCTCGAGGGGAAGCATACCGTCTTTCTTGACCCTTTTTGTTTCGACAAACGGGGGAGAGAAACCGCATATGCTCATGCTTAGCGGTTGTGTTTGTCATCATCAAAAAGGGGGAGATTGTTGGTGCAAGTGTACCACATCTCTATATATTTATATATATTTATTTTGATGATTACAAACACACCGTATTATTGTTTATCTAACAATCCAATCCAAGTGTACAGTTCTTGAAGAACACGAAGATTTTATCTGAAGAGTTCAAGACGGAAGATTTACGTTGTCATTAGTGTTTATAATTTATAATGATAAACACCCTAAAATAATATACCACTTGGATATTTCTAAAAACCAAATAAATGATTTTAATTAATTATGGTTTATTGAGAAAGATTGGTTGCGTCCTGGAAGCTGCCTATTCTGACGCAGGTATACCGCGAAGAATGCCCGGTATACCGCGGGTACATACTGGGCGGTATACCGCGATGTATAGCCGGTATACCGCGGCGGCTTGATGTTACCTCTGATTGATTGGAAGTACTTTTGTCTGGGCGGTATACCGCGATGTATAGCCGGTATACCGCGGGTACCAGTTTCCGTTTGTTTTTGCAGGGTTGACCTTTCTCTTCTGACACGTACTTTATTACTGCACGGTATACCGCGTGCTTTTGGCGGTATACCGCGGATGCATGTATCCGTTGGAAGAGCTGCTATATAATGCATGCGATGGTGGAGAAGAAATACAAGACAAGAGAACAACCAACAACCATCTATTCTCCCAACTAATATTCCATACTACATATTATCACTACATATTTATTTTATAAAACGTTTTTATAAAATATCCAAGTGATAAATATTATACAAGAGTGATTACCATTGTGAGTTATACTCCTCTTGTAAGTGTTTGAATAACGGGTGTGTGATCCTGTATATCTCAATAAGCTAAAGCTTGAGAGCCTATTGCTTTCCTTTGTATTTGGTTTGTATTCTACCGTAAAGAATACTTTTATTGGATCGTGTCGGGAAGTGTCTCGGCTAGTGATTTACCAAGTTGTGGTAAATCACTAAATCTCCGTGTCAAGTATCTCTATCCCTTATCTCTTTATATTTCCGCTGTGCATTTAATTATATCTGTTTATATAATTATTGTATATTCATTACTCTGCTTTATTTACTGTATTTATACTATCCTGTATTTATACGTATCTGTTGTGTTTTCATATACTCTGTTGTATTTACATTATTAAGATATTTTTATAAAAGGATTTTTTGAAAGTAAAATTATTTAAATACAACCTCCCCCCCCCTAGGTTGTCTAACAATTGGTATCAGAGCAGGGCTTTCAAATTTTTCTGCTTAATTTTCTTTTATTCTTTTAAATGGCTCAACAAACTAATTTTGTGTTTTCAAAACCCCCTTTGATAGATATTGAAAAGTTTGGCATTTGGGCCGAGCTATTTGAATGTCACGTGCGTGGCAAAAATCAAAAGATTTGGGATATTATAGAAAAAGGGAATTTTAAACCCACCATTGTGAAAGATGATGTTTTTATTGATAAACCTATAGATGAATGGACTACTTCTGATGAAACTCATTCTTGTTTAAACTTTGAAGCTAAGAATATATTATATGCTGCTTTAACAACTGATGAAATTGAAAGAGTATATACATATAAAACTGCAAATCAAATATGGGAAAGTTTAAATAATACTCATCGTGGAAACACGGAAGTTAAATCTAGTAAAGTGAATATTTTAGTTCACGATTATGAACTGTTCGAAATGAAACAAGATGAGTCGATTGACTCAATGTTTAAAAGATTTAACCTTATTGTGACTACGTTGAAAGGTTTGGATCGCACTTATCCTAACGAGGACTATATAAGGAAAATCCTACGAGCCCTTCCTTCGGAGTGGATGCAAAAGATAACATCTTTAGAAGACTCCCGTGACCTTTCCATAATGAAGATAGATGACTTGATCGGCAATCTTAAAGTGCACGAAATTGCACTAATAAGAAATCAAGTTCGGGATCGAGTCAAAAAGAAATCCATTGCTCTCAAAGCCGTTGCCCCTAAAGATGAGGAAGAAGAAGAGGAGGAAGAAGCAAGTTCCTCAAATGACGAATCCGAAAGTCTTGACGATTTAATCGAGATGGTAAGAAAACTCTCTAAACTTTTATCTAACAAAAAGTTTGCCAATATTGATAGGTTTCAAGGAAATGGAGACTACCATCGTGGTGGTAAAAATCAAAGTCGCAACGTCCATAACAAATATGACGAATCTAGTGACGATGAAAAAGCCAATAAAAAGAAAGGCTTTTGCTATGTGTGTGGTGATAAAAATCACTATGCAAATGTGTGTCCAAAACGTGCTAAACAAATCAACACACCAAAAACATTCGTCGGAGCCGCGTGGAGCGCAAACAAAGATGAAGACAAGAATATTTGTCTCATGGCCGACCGTGATGATGAGGTATCTACATCATGTTTTCATGACAATAATTATGATAGTAATAATTATTATGATAGTGATAATGAAAATAACCTTGAATTATTATATGAATCATTCAATGACATGGCCGCTCTTGCAAATAAATATAAAGATGAAATCACTAAATTAAAAGAAACCGTATCTGCATATAAAAAGGAAATAGATGACGGTAAACAAAAATCTACTTATGATTTAGATGTTATCACTAAGTTAGAAAATAAATTAAGTAAAAAAGATGTTTGCAAATCTTGTGATATTTTAAAAAATGAAATTGCATGCTTAAAAGAAAAACCAATTGAGAAAAATGATTGTAAATCTTGTGTTATTTTAAATGATAAAATTGCATGTTTAAATAAAAATACATATGAAAGTGTTGCATGTATAAAATGTGATTTGCTTGAAAATGAAAATATTTATTTAAAAGCTAACTGCGATTTATATGAAAAAGATAATCTATTAGCTAAAGCTTTTCAAAATAGCAATGATAAAATGCTTAAAATGCTAAATATGTCGAATCGCATTAATTGTCGAAAAGGCATTGGTTCTGATACATGTGTTGATAAATGCTCGTGTAAACCCATTAAAAGATTTTTTGCATCTCCTAAAGTTGATACAAGAAAACCCCCATATATGTCAAAAATGAAAAATGTGAATTATGGGAGGAAACCGTATGCTCGTATGTATAATAGTAATTTTTCTAGACCTAAAAATAATGCGAATATAAATGCTTCATTTTATGTGTATGATAAATACAATCGCAAAATTAGAATGGTTAGAAAATGGATTCCGAAAGGAATGTTTAATGTTGACAATCCCGGTGGGATGCGTTTGTGGTTTTAAACATTTTTGTGGATTGTATGTTGTCATGTTTTATTTTATGTCGACAACATATTTTAATTT
The DNA here is from genome assembly GCA_033807775.1 of Saussurea involucrata. Taxonomy (NCBI): domain Eukaryota; kingdom Viridiplantae; phylum Streptophyta; class Magnoliopsida; order Asterales; family Asteraceae; genus Saussurea; species Saussurea involucrata. The sequence continues at coordinate 14,888,443 of CM066314.1, forward strand.
TTTTATTTGCAGTTTATGTTTTATACTAACTGTTAAAAGGACCCATAAGAAAAGGGTACCACAAAAAATTTTCTTTGCCTTTTGTAGGTGTTTCCTGACGAGGATATAATACGTGTTTCCTGACGAGGATATAATACGTGTTTCCTGACAAGGATATAATACGTGTTTCCTGACGAGGATATAATACGTGGTTCCTGACGAGGATATAATACGTGTTCCCTGACGAGGACATAATACGTGGTATTTTTTTGCTCACATAAAATTAACCGAAAAATCGAAGCCTTAAGATCCTTTTTTTTGGTGCAAGTGTTTCTTTTTGGTTATTTTGTTTTATGTCTATTATATGCTTTTTTATGCATATTTTATTGTCCCTCAAATTTTATAATTTGTTATTAATTTGAGGGGGAGCTTTTTATCTTTTAACCATGAGATTATGCTCTCTCAAATATATGCATATTTTGAGGGGGAGCATCTCTCGAGGGGAAGCATACCGTCTTTCTTGACCCTTTTTGTTTCGACAAACGGGGGAGAGAAACCGCATATGCTCATGCTTAGCGGTTGTGTTTGTCATCATCAAAAAGGGGGAGATTGTTGGTGCAAGTGTACCACATCTCTATATATTTATATATATTTATTTTGATGATTACAAACACACCGTATTATTGTTTATCTAACAATCCAATCCAAGTGTACAGTTCTTGAAGAACACGAAGATTTTATCTGAAGAGTTCAAGACGGAAGATTTACGTTGTCATTAGTGTTTATAATTTATAATGATAAACACCCTAAAATAATATACCACTTGGATATTTCTAAAAACCAAATAAATGATTTTAATTAATTATGGTTTATTGAGAAAGATTGGTTGCGTCCTGGAAGCTGCCTATTCTGACGCAGGTATACCGCGAAGAATGCCCGGTATACCGCGGGTACATACTGGGCGGTATACCGCGATGTATAGCCGGTATACCGCGGCGGCTTGATGTTACCTCTGATTGATTGGAAGTACTTTTGTCTGGGCGGTATACCGCGATGTATAGCCGGTATACCGCGGGTACCAGTTTCCGTTTGTTTTTGCAGGGTTGACCTTTCTCTTCTGACACGTACTTTATTACTGCACGGTATACCGCGTGCTTTTGGCGGTATACCGCGGATGCATGTATCCGTTGGAAGAGCTGCTATATAATGCATGCGATGGTGGAGAAGAAATACAAGACAAGAGAACAACCAACAGCCATCTATTCTCCCAACTAATATTCCATACTACATATTATCACTACATATTTATTTTATAAAACGTTTTTATAAAATATCCAAGTGATAAATATTATACAAGAGTGATTACCATTGTGAGTTATACTCCTCTTGTAAGTGTTTGAATAACGGGTGTGTGATCCTGTATATCTCAATAAGCTAAAGCTTGAGAGCCTATTGCTTTCCTTTGTATTTGGTTTGTATTCTACCGTAAAGAATACTTTTATTGGATCGTGTCGGGAAGTGTCTCGGCTAGTGATTTACCAAGTTGTGGTAAATCACTAAATCTCCGTGTCAAGTATCTCTATCCCTTATCTCTTTATATTTCCGCTGTGCATTTAATTATATCTGTTTATATAATTATTGTATATTCATTACTCTGCTTTATTTACTGTATTTATACTATCCTGTATTTATACGTATCTGTTGTGTTTTCATATACTCTGTTGTATTTACATTATTAAGATATTTTTATAAAAGGATTTTTTGAAAGTAAAATTATTTAAATACAACCTCCCCCCCCCCCCCCCCAGGTTGTCTAACAATTGGTATCAGAGCAGGGCTTTCAAATTTTTCTGCTTAATTTTCTTTTATTCTTTTAAATGGCTCAACAAACTAATTTTGTGTTTTCAAAACCCCCTTTGATAGATATTGAAAAGTTTGGCATTTGGGCCGAGCTATTTGAATGTCACGTGCGTGGCAAAAATCAAAAGATTTGGGATATTATAGAAAAAGGGAATTTTAAACCCACCATTGTGAAAGATGATGTTTTTATTGATAAACCTATAGATGAATGGACTACTTCTGATGAAACTCATTCTTGTTTAAACTTTGAAGCTAAGAATATATTATATGCTGCTTTAACAACTGATGAAATTGAAAGAGTATATACATATAAAACTGCAAATCAAATATGGGAAAGTTTAAATAATACTCATCGTGGAAACACGGAAGTTAAATCTAGTAAAGTGAATATTTTAGTTCACGATTATGAACTGTTCGAAATGAAACAAGATGAGTCGATTGACTCAATGTTTAAAAGATTTAACCTTATTGTGACTACGTTGAAAGGTTTGGATCGCACTTATCCTAACGAGGACTATATAAGGAAAATCCTACGAGCCCTTCCTTCGGAGTGGATGCAAAAGATAACATCTTTAGAAGACTCCCGTGACCTTTCCATAATGAAGATAGATGACTTGATCGGCAATCTTAAAGTGCACGAAATTGCACTAAAAAGAAATCAAGTTCGGGATCGAGTCAAAAAGAAATCCATTGCTCTCAAAGCCGTTGCCCCTAAAGATGAGGAAGAAGAAGAGGAGGAAGAAGCAAGTTCCTCAAATGACGAATCCGAAAGTCTTGACGATTTAATCGAGATGGTAAGAAAACTCTCTAAACTTTTATCTAACAAAAAGTTTGCCAATATTGATAGGTTTCAAGGAAATGGAGACTACCATCGTGGTGGTAAAAATCAAAGTCGCAACGTCCATAACAAATATGACGAATCTAGTGACGATGAAAAAGCCAATAAAAAGAAAGGCTTTTGCTATGTGTGTGGTGATAAAAATCACTATGCAAATGTGTGTCCAAAACGTGCTAAACAAATCAACACACCAAAAACATTCGTCGGAGCCGCGTGGAGCGCAAACAAAGATGAAGACAAGAATATTTGTCTCATGGCCGACCGTGATGATGAGGTATCTACATCATGTTTTCATGACAATAATTATGATAGTAATAATTATTATGATAGTGATAATGAAAATAACCTTGAATTATTATATGAATCATTCAATGACATGGCCGCTCTTGCAAATAAATATAAAGATGAAATCACTAAATTAAAAGAAACCGTATCTGCATATAAAAAGGAAATAGATGACGGTAAACAAAAATCTACTTATGATTTAGATGTTATCACTAAGTTAGAAAATAAATTAAGTAAAAAAGATGTTTGCAAATCTTGTGATATTTTAAAAAATGAAATTGCATGCTTAAAAGAAAAACCAATTGAGAAAAATGATTGTAAATCTTGTGTTATTTTAAATGATAAAATTGCATGTTTAAATAAAAATACATATGAAAGTGTTGCATGTATAAAATGTGATTTGCTTGAAAATGAAAATATTTATTTAAAAGCTAACTGCGATTTATATGAAAAAGATAATCTATTAGCTAAAGCTTTTCAAAATAGCAATGATAAAATGCTTAAAATGCTAAATATGTCGAATCGCATTAATTGTCGAAAAGGCATTGGTTCTGATACATGTGTTGATAAATGCTCGTGTAAACCCATTAAAAGATTTTTTGCATCTCCTAAAGTTGATACAAGAAAACCCCCATATATGTCAAAAATGAAAAATGTGAATTATGGGAGGAAACCGTATGCTCGTATGTATAATAGTAATTTTTCTAGACCTAAAAATAATGCGAATATAAATGCTTCATTTTATGTGTATGATAAATACAATCGCAAAATTAGAATGGTTAGAAAATGGATTCCGAAAGGAATGTTTAATGTTGACAATCCCGGTGGGATGCGTTTGTGGTTTTAAACATTTTTGTGGATTGTATGTTGTCATGTTTTATTTTATGTCGACAACATATTTTAATTTTTTTATTTGCAGTTTATGTTTTATACTAACTGTTAAAAGGACCCATAAGAAAAGGGTACCACAAAAAATTTTCTTTGCCTTTTGTAGGTGTTTCCTGACGAGGATATAATACGTGTTTCCTGACGAGGATATAATACGTGTTTCCTGACAAGGATATAATACGTGTTTCCTGACGAGGATATAATACGTGGTTCCTGACGAGGATATAATACGTGTTCCCTGACGAGGACATAATACGTGGTATTTTTTTGCTCACATAAAATTAACCGAAAAATCGAAGCCTTAAGATCCTTTTTTTTGGTGCAAGTGTTTCTTTTTGGTTATTTTGTTTTATGTCTATTATATGCTTTTTTATGCATATTTTATTGTCCCTCAAATTTTATAATTTGTTATTAATTTGAGGGGGAGCTTTTTATCTTTTAACCATGAGATTATGCTCTCTCAAATATATGCATATTTTGAGGGGGAGCATCTCTCGAGGGGAAGCATACCGTCTTTCTTGACCCTTTTTGTTTCGACAAACGGGGGAGAGAAACCGCATATGCTCATGCTTAGCGGTTGTGTTTGTCATCATCAAAAAGGGGGAGATTGTTGGTGCAAGTGTACCACATCTCTATATATTTATATATATTTATTTTGATGATTACAAACACACCGTATTATTGTTTATCTAACAATCCAATCCAAGTGTACAGTTCTTGAAGAACACGAAGATTTTATCTGAAGAGTTCAAGACGGAAGATTTACGTTGTCATTAGTGTTTATAATTTATAATGATAAACACCCTAAAATAATATACCACTTGGATATTTCTAAAAACCAAATAAATGATTTTAATTAATTATGGTTTATTGAGAAAGATTGGTTGCGTCCTGGAAGCTGCCTATTCTGACGCAGGTATACCGCGAAGAATGCCCGGTATACCGCGGGTACATACTGGGCGGTATACCGCGATGTATAGCCGGTATACCGCGGCGGCTTGATGTTACCTCTGATTGATTGGAAGTACTTTTGTCTGGGCGGTATACCGCGATGTATAGCCGGTATACCGCGGGTACCAGTTTCCGTTTGTTTTTGCAGGGTTGACCTTTCTCTTCTGACACGTACTTTATTACTGCACGGTATACCGCGTGCTTTTGGCGGTATACCGCGGATGCATGTATCCGTTGGAAGAGCTGCTATATAATGCATGCGATGGTGGAGAAGAAATACAAGACAAGAGAACAACCAACAACCATCTATTCTCCCAACTAATATTCCATACTACATATTATCACTACATATTTATTTTATAAAACGTTTTTATAAAATATCCAAGTGATAAATATTATACAAGAGTGATTACCATTGTGAGTTATACTCCTCTTGTAAGTGTTTGAATAACGGGTGTGTGATCCTGTATATCTCAATAAGCTAAAGCTTGAGAGCCTATTGCTTTCCTTTGTATTTGGTTTGTATTCTACCGTAAAGAATACTTTTATTGGATCGTGTCGGGAAGTGTCTCGGCTAGTGATTTACCAAGTTGTGGTAAATCACTAAATCTCCGTGTCAAGTATCTCTATCCCTTATCTCTTTATATTTCCGCTGTGCATTTAATTATATCTGTTTATATAATTATTGTATATTCATTACTCTGCTTTATTTACTGTATTTATACTATCCTGTATTTATACGTATCTGTTGTGTTTTCATATACTCTGTTGTATTTACATTATTAAGATATTTTTATAAAAGGATTTTTTGAAAGTAAAATTATTTAAATACAACCTCCCCCCCCCCCCCTAGGTTGTCTAACATAATAATTACAAGTACAAAAAGTTACAAGCTGATAAAGATAGAAGAATTACAAAATATGATCTTACCAGCTACTCAGGTTCTTTCTTGACGAGTTCATCAAGAGTATCAGTCTTTGGAATCATCCAATCAGGGACTGTGACTCCCTGTTCCCGTCTTTTCTTAGCTCTGCGGTAGATGTGGGGTTTTAGGAGTGATCCAAGTAGACTGCGTCTGTATTCACACTAGTAGAGTAAATCTCTGAGTTGTTCGATTGGAGTTTTGTATAACTCAGAGATGCGTTGAAAGCATTCGCGACCAGTGAAGTCATAGAAGAAAATGCCATAAGGATCGCTGATAACCTTACCAGGGACGAAATCTTCAGCGGGAGGTAGAGATATGTCGAGTCCGGAGAGGTCAGGGTTGGGGCCAAGAACTGCTTCACGAGAGAAATCAATCCCTGTCTCGTTTCTTATTGTCGGGCCTGGAGAGGAAAGAGTCTTCTTCTTCCTTGGAGCAACTCGTTTCTTCTAAATTGGAGGAGGGGGAATATCAACCGCTGAGGTTACCAAGTCGATTAGCCTGTTTATGGCTTTTTCAACATCGGTCTTGAAGGTAGAGCGGGATCGTTGAATTGCGATTCTCATTTCCAACCATTCAGGGAAACCGAATTTATCCAGGTCTGACATGTAGCAAGTTCTGAAGTAGCCGTTTTCTCTGACTACTTGGATATGAACAATTGGTACCTTTTTAGCAAATTTTGTAGCATATCTCCCTTTTATGTTTACAGCGCTTATCCTTGATCCATGACTTCTGTAGTGGCACATCTTCTTGCACCAGTCCAGTGTGGTGTCACTGACTTTGGTCTTTTCCTGGTTGATCTTCTGTGCGTCCTTTATCAGCTTTCTTTGAACAACAACAGGGAACTTTTTTAGGGCTGGATCATTAACTGAACGCTGAGCAAGTTCTAAGGCATATTATTTATCTTTTTCTTCATCCTTCTTTCGTTCAACCAGGAGTTTCTCAGCTCTGAGGGATTCAACGATTTCCCTTTTTGATAGGATGTTGAGATGAGAGGGAACGATGCGCCGATCCTCAAGATTTTGAATCATGGCTGCTCTCTTTTTCAGTTCTTCTTCACTTGGCTTTTGAGGAACCAAGGAAGGTCTTTTCTTGTGCGAGAGCAGTTCTTCTTCAGGTTCACCAGTCTCAACGAAGTCTAAGATCGGGATTATTTCATCAGCACTCGGGGCTGGGGTTATTGTTGATGTAGGAGGAGCTTCAGCTTGACCCTCAAGCAGGGGAGAGGACTAGCTGAAACAAAACGATCACAGAGGTAAGATCATTTGGGAGAAGAGATAGAGAAAGAATGGGTTAAGTGTTTAGAGGTTTGAGTGAAAGTAGAACTGAGGTTGAGAAAGGATAGAGGAGGGATGCAGTGTAAGGGAAGAATAAGTAAGTTACCTGACAAAATGGCTTGCTGAAGAGAATAGACAAGTTGTCTTCTTTTGCAAGGCCTTTGTTTTTGCTTTTATCAGCTTCAGACGCTGCAGGTTTGGTTTTGGTGGTCCCCTCCCCTGATTCTTTGATAACAACCCCTTTAAGAGCTGGGGTCTTTTTGGTCTTGGGCTGGAAGACGAAGCCATCGAGATCATCATCATCATCATCATTGGGTGATGATGGTTCGTCATCCTTAAGATCCAGATCTTCATCGTCTTCTTCTTCCTCAGACTCAGCATTGTCGTCGGATTCAACATGCACTGGAGATTCAGCATGTTCTTCGATATTCTCCCCCTCATAATTTGCGTGTAGGGGCAATTCGGTTTCCTCAGGGTTTTCAACTCCCTAAGGTTGGTCAGCATTTTCCTCCCCCTCAGAGTCATGGGGAAGGTCTTCTTGAGTCTTCTGCCCCTCTTCCACATGATGGATGAGGGAGGTAACAGCAGCAGCAGAGGTTGTAGCAGCATCAATGGTCTTAAGTTCCATGTCTTCGTGGCCAGGGATCCCAAGCTGTGTTTCCACTTCTACCATTCTGGCTTCCAGGCCAGAAATAGCAGGAGTGCTTTGGACGATAAAATCCACTGCCATCTCCACCTTTTCCCGGTCATCCTGAGAAAAGTGAGATAGAGGCACAGTGGGAGCGTTGAGTCGATCCAGAAGTTGCTGCAGCAGATCGTTGGAGGAACCAACCTTATGATCGAGAGTGTCCATGTCAGTCTTCAAGGAACTCATCTCTCCGTGAAGGTTTGTAACCACTGTCTTCAGCGATGTGACTTCGCTGGACAGGGTGTTGAAATTGTTGGAGAGGTCGGTGTTGGTGTTGTTGAGAGCGCTGAGTGTGGAGGAGTTAGTTGATAGAGCTTCAACAACAGACGACAAACTGCCTTCTACGTTTGATAGTGCAGCATTGGAGGCTTTATCAGCAACAACCTCAACCAACTTCTTTAAGGTCTCCCCAGCGTTTGTAACCGCTGTGGAGTTCGAGGAGATGGTGGTGGTGAGAGTTTCCACCTTATCAGCAATCTCCTTGAGGGAGTGGCTGATGGTGCCTAAATTAGGACCTGTAACAGAGAAAAACTTATGAACAAAGAAAAGCTCAAAAGTTGGGGGTTCAGAGAGAGGAGTGTTGTGTATACCTGGGGGCGGGTTGGAGAAGGTGTGGAAATCACGATGTCCAGTAAAATTCTCCATATCGTCTTCCATGTTTGGTTGACGCTGAGAGCCACCAGGTCCTTGATTTTGATCCATCATATGCTGAAGATCAGCAGCCGATGTGTCACTCAGGTGAATGACGCCTGAGGTTGAGAGTGGGGGAATTACGAAGTTTGGAGTGACCAAAGAAGATGAGGGAGGAACAAAGGTTGAGAAGAGGGTGTGGGTAGCAGATTCAGCGTTGGATCCGCTGAGAAAAATTTCTTCAGTACTTGGAGGCACTGAGAGTGGGGGGTCCTGATCCATGAAAATTTCAGCGAATGGATTCACTGAAATGGGTATGGAAGTGGATGGCTCAGCGGATGTGGCGGAGTGTACCACAAAACTTTCCAGCGTCGTCGTTAGAGGGACCGACGTGGAGTCTTCAGCCTGGGAAGGCTTGGGTTGCTCCTTTGAGGTCTTCTTGGACTTATGGATGCCAAGTGGGGATTCAGATTGTTTTCTCTTTCGAGATGGAGAGGTTGGTGCGGCCTGGGTACCAGCGGTTGGGACGACCGCTGCCGTTGAGGTAATCGCAGAAATAGAAGAAGTAAAGGGACGAAGAAGAGGTAAGAGAGTAGAGAGACGTACCTCGTTGGCGAGTGGTTTGTAGTCCAGTACCTTAGGGCCAACTTGAGAAAGTCTCAGGTCCCCATTTTTAGGATACTCTTCTTTCAGCCCATGCAAGAATAGGGCGCTGATAAATCGCGGGTATGGAACGTTCGCTGGCCGAGTAGGGGATTCGACGCGTTCCATCAGGTCTTCAAAGATTGGAAGAGCCCAGTCCACGTGCAGGCCTTTCATCAATGCGTACCCCATGGCAGATTGGGTCTTCGAGGCCTGATCAGTGGACCCGACTTTTGCTGTCATGCAGCTGATGAGATGAGCAAAGATGAAGTTCATCTTGCTGGGCATCTTGCTTTTCAGCACAATGGTTATCTTCTTCTCAGGAAGGTCACCTCTCCTTGTGTTCCGTTTATACTTCATCGTATCCAAGAATGCGATGATTTCAGCTTTTCCTTCGTTGGAGTTGGGGTTAGGGAAAGGGACGAACTTGTTGTCCTTTGAGCTTGAAGGAAGGTTCAGGGCATGTCTGATAACTGCAGGGGTGATCTTTGCTTCGCCGAATTCAGTCTCGAAGGCGATGGCATCGATCTTCTTCTTTGGGTTTTTGGTAGAGGGGACTTGGATACGATGAGCCGTGTACCAAAACTGAGCTAATAGGTTTTTATGAGCAGGGGGCTTGATAGTCATAGTTGTCGCCAGAGGACAGGTTTTGATAAAGTTCACTGCATCATTCAGATGAGTGACCATTTTCTTTGGAGGGAATTCCAGTAGAGCATAGGGATTGTTACCATGGAACGTAATCTGGTCCATTGAGAGTTTCATCATTGGGGCCTTGGTAATTTCAGCTTTGTCAGAAGTGGTAGAGGATGCAACATTTGTGCTATCAGTGGTTTCCATTTCTGTTTAGAACACATAAAGATGAAGAAAATGAAGAAGATTTCTTAAAGTGGAAAAGTTTCCAAAATAAGGGTTTTTTTAGGGTTTTTCAGTTTCCATTTGGAGAAATAAATGGTAAACCAAGGTTTCTAGTTTTCAAAAGAGTTACAAAAACTAGTGAAAAAACATGTTGTACCAGTTTCCTTTTGTGGAAAGGATTATGGAAAACATATGAAATGTTTCAAGTTTAAGATTTTGAATATAAACTCGAAGAACAACCTGTAAACAGATTGTGGGCATAAAACCATGAATAAAATGATTTTATTTTGAGAAAATTCTTTTGTTTGATCTGTTAATAACAATAATAAGATCGATAACAAGTTTATTAGATTGAAAATAAAAAGAAATGTTAACCTGTTTCGTGATGTAGAAGATGATAAATAGGTTCTTGAGAAAATAATCCGAATGCAACAGTGAGTTCTTGTTTTCGAGAGTAAGTTCGCGTAAAAGGTAAAAATATAAACTCAAAGGGTTTATATAGTGAGAGTAGAGAGAGAAAAACTAAGAGCGGGAAAAGTTTTTCATGATGGCACGTGACACGTCCCTTAAATCTTATTGGACAAGAAAACGAAACGGGCGAGTGTGTCAGACGAAAAGGCGTGCCATGGTTTATCTGTTGTGATGACATCACAAACATCCTTTCATATTTTAAGGTGTCTCTGAGGGTTTTGAAAAGCTCAGGGACATTTTAAAAAGAAGCACTGATTAGAAATATCAGTGAGATTTAAGAATTTCAAAAGAATCACTGAAAGGAAGAGATATTTAGCGATGTAATTTGTTTTGAAATCTTGCATGTTGAGGCGAACATCAGCGATTTAGAGAGAGAACATACCTTGATATCAATTTGTTTAGAGATTTGATGATTAATAGGGATATATCAGTTCATATTATCATTGATCTAATGTGAACCACTGAAGATTTTATTCTTCCAGGTTCAGCATTCTAAGCTCGCTGATGAGAAAGTTGAATCTTGTCTCATCAAGAGGTTTGGTGAACATATCAGCTAACTGAAAATCAGTTGGGATAAAATGAAGTTCTATATCACCATTCATCACATGATCTCTGATAAAATGATACCTGATCTCGATGTGTTTGGTCTTTGAGTGTAGCACTGGATTATTTGCTATGGCGATGGCACTAGTGTTGTCGCAATAGATTGGAATTTTGGAGAGCCGAAGGTCATAATCTAATAGTTGATTTTTTATCCATAACATATGAGAACAACAACTTCCAGCGGCTACGTACTCAGCTTCAGCGGTTGAGGTGGACACTGAATTTTGCTTTTTACTTGTCCAACTCACCAACTTTCCATCCTGGAGCTGACAGCCACCTGTGGTGCTTTTCCTATCCAATTTGCAACCTGCAAAATCACTATCTGAATAGGTGATTAGATCAAACCCTGAGTCTTTGGGATACCAAAAACCTAGGTTAGGAGTACCCTTAAGGTATCGAAAAATACGCTTTACAGCGATCAAATGAGATTCCTTAGGTTCAGATTGATATCGTGCACACATAAGTTGCATACATAATATCAGGACGACTAGTTGTAAGATACAGAAGAGAGCCGATCATCCCACGGTACGCTGTGACATTAACAGGTTTCCCTGAAGGATCTTTGTTAAGTGTCAGCGGATGTGCCATTGGGGTTTTCATAGCTGAGCTTTGAGTTACCTTGGTGAATGAAAGTCCCTTTTTCATATCTTTAACTTACTTACCTTGGTGAATGAAAGTCCCTTTTTCATTTTGCTTGATTTGAAGACCAAGGAAATATGTCAGTTCACCCATCATACTCATTTTATATTCAGCTTTCATTCTTTCAGCGAAACGAGTACATAAATTAGAGTTAGTAGAACCAAATATAATATCATCGACATATATTTGAACAAGAATGATATGACCTTTTACTTTCCTGAAAAATAGAGTTTTATCGATTTTACTACGCTCAAATTTTTCAATATGGAGATAAGTAGAGAGAGTGACATACCATGCACGAGTAGCTTGCTTTAAGCCATAGAGTGCCTTATCCAGTTTATATACATAACCTGGATGCTTAGGCTCAGTGAATCCTGGAGGTTGTTCAACATAGACTTCTTCATTTAGCCTTCCGTTGAGAAATGTTGATTTAACATCCATCTGAAATACTTTGAAGTCTCTGTGAACAGCGTAAGCCAAGAATAGACGAATAGCTTCGAGTCTTGCTACTGGGGCAAATGTTTCGTCACAGTCTATGCCTTCCTCTTGTCTGTATCCCTAAGCAACAAGACGAGCCTTGTTGCGGGTTACAGTTCCATGTTCATCCAACTTGTTTCGATAGACCCATTTAGTGCCTATCACTGACTTGTCAGATGGTCTTGGAACGAGTTTCCAAACTGTGTTTCTTTCAAATTCTGTCAGCTCTTCTTGCATAGCGCTGACCCAGTTTGGATCTCTGAGGGCATCATCTGTTTTCTTTGGTTCAATCAAAGAAATAAAGTTAACAAATAAATAAATGTTACCTGCACTTCGTCGAGTCTGAATACCGGCATTTGGATCACCAAAAATCTGATCAATGGGGTGATTTATAGTCCATCGCTGAGCCGAAGCATGATTCGCTGACTCGATTTGAACTTCTGGAGAAGCTGAAGAAGAAGCTTCAACAACTTCAGGCAAAAGAGGAAGAGGTTCAGATGTCATTTCATTTACTGATTGCTGAGAAGTAGATGGTATATCTGAGGTAGATGGTTCAGAAGCAGGCATAGTGGTGAGAGGAACAACTGAAACCCATGAAGATTCAGCTTCACTTGTGTGCATGCTTGAGATGATAGTAGGATCATCATCAGCGGTAGGAGAATTAACTTGAGGAATAGGAGCAGCTTCTGAATCACCAAGATGAGAAAACATCCATTGATTCAGTTCTTCAGTATCAACAGAAGGTCTTGAGTTCGCTGAACGGGGTTCGTCAAAAGTGACGTGGATTTTTTCTTCTACAGTTTGTCTTCTACGATTGAAGACTCTGACGGCTTTGGAGACTGAAGAGTATCCAAGAAATATTCTATCATCAACCTTGGGATCAAACTTTCCTAGGGCATCCCTGTTGTTCAGTATAAAACATTGACATCCAAAGATGTGAAGAAAGCTAATTGAAGGCTTTCTCCCATGGAAAAGTTCGTAGGCTGTCTTCTTGAATCTTTTGACAATGAGCGACCTGTTTTGAGTAAAACAAGCAGTGTTGACAGCTTCTGCCCAGAATTGAGTAGGTAGATGAGAATCGCTGAGTATTGAACGTGCAGCTTCGATGATCGTTCGATTTCTTCTTTCAGCGACTCCATTTTGTTGCGGTGTTCTCACTGAAGAAAAGTTGTGAGAAATACCCTTGCTTTCAAAGAAGTTTTCAAGGGAAATGTTTTTGAATTCAGTTCCATGATCACTCCTTATTGAGCGAACGGTCATATTATTCAGGACTTCCATTTTCCTGACGAAAGTGATGAGTTCTTCATGGGTGTCACTCTTAGAACGGAGAAACATAACCCAGGTATAGCGAGAGACTTCATCAACAATGACCAGTGTATATTTCTTTCCAGCGATGGATTGAACATTGACAGGGCCAAATAAATCCATGTGGAGAAGTTGAAGTGGAGATGACACTGAGAAAACTTGCTTTGACTTGAAGCTAGCTTTGGTTTGTTTCCCTTTTTCACACGCTGAACATAGAGATTCCTTAGCGTATGAATGTTGAGGAAGACCAGTGACTAACTCTTTTGAAGAAAGAGTATTCAGTGTCTTGAAGTTGAGATGAGAGAGCCTCTTATGCCATAGCCAGTTGACATCAGATGAGGCTTTTGAGAAGAAACATGAGTTCTCAGTGGTTGTCGAGTCCATGTTTATAACATAAACATTTTTCCAAACGATATCCGCTGAGAGCAATCTTCTCCTTTTTGTCAGTGACAAAGCAGGATTCCTTAGTGAAACATACTTTGTAATCCTTGCCACATAGTTGACTGATGCTCAGAAGATTGTGCTTCAGTCCTTCAACATATGCGACTCTTCTGAAGGTAGTTGTACCGTTAGAGAGTACACCGAACCCTCGGGTATAGCCTTTTCCATTTCCACCAAAAGTCACAGAGGGACCAAATACCCTTCAGCGAGCAGGTTCTTTTTGCCAGTCATATGTCTAGAGCATTCGTTATCGAGATACTAGATACCCTTCAGGACCTGCAAACAAAGGAAGATTAGTTTGACTTGGGCACCCATTTCACTATGGGTCCACATTTGTCAGTGGTGGTAAAGGAAGTGGAAGGTTCAGCAATCTTCGCAGCATTTGAAGATTCAGCTTCAGGACTAGTCTTCACTTTAGTTAATTTCTTAACTTCAGTGGTTGTTTTCACCTTAACCTGATTTGCACCAGGATTTGTCTTCTTTGCCTTGGGGGCAGTGATCTTCACCTTAGCTAACTTTTCAGCTTTGGTGGTTGTAGGGCACTTACTGGCAATATGATCGGTAAGTCTACAGTGATAACATTTCATATAGCTAAAAGTAGCTTTAGGACCATTTGCATGCTTAGCCGAAATTTTTAAATGAGGAGGACCAGCACCAAGAATACCTTTGGCATTGGAAATTGGAGGAACTATCAGTTCTTCGGATTTCTTACCAATTACATCCACTCTGATTCTAGGAGTAGATCGCTGAACGAATTCAGGGATCTTGTTCTTAGAAGTAGAGGGATGATTCACTGATGGCTTAGAAACATTCAGCTTAGGTACAAAGGTACCCTTCTGAGGTTTTTGATTAAAAACTTTTTCTTTACCTTTACCTTTACCTTTAGAGATTAAGGTAGGTTTTTCCTCAGGAATGGGAGTATTTGAATAAGAACACTAAGAAGAAGAAGTGTCAGGGATTGAGGATACGAACATTCCAAACTTGAGCATGGAACGATCAGTGGTTGGTTCTATAGTATCAACTTTATAACCAAGACCACTTTTATCACTCAGGGGAATCTGAGCACGAATTATCTCAGTGATCGTTGTTGAGGATTTACACCATCCTTCAACAATATCTTTTTCATCTTTTAATGCAGCGATAGCTTCTTCTCGCTCAATACTTATGATTTGATTTATACATACCTGATCTTTCAAATTTTCTTCAATTTTAGAAAGCTTTTCAATTTGCAAATGACAATTTTTAAGCTGTTTAGCGAGATCAATATTTAGTTTTTCATCTTTGGTCTTGCCATTCATGGCATCATATAAATCAATAGTCAAAAGATCGACGGTTCGTCGTCTATCAGCGTCATTATCAGCTGAAGTAGAAGTATCAGTGGAAAGATTTGATACTTGAGAGGTGGATGTAGAAGTAGAGGGAATTTCAGCTGTTTCTTCCTCTTCTTCTAATTTGGCCATGAGGCAGAGATTGGCCTCATCATCATCTTTAGAGTCAAATGATTCTTCATCAGAAAGAGCCCAGTCATGATCTTCAGCGATCATGCCTTTGCCTTTCTTCTTAAAGCTTTTCAGCTTTGCATATTTTTCTTTCAACTTCTTGTATTTGTCATCTCTAGCCCTGGGGTTAGAGGATTTCTTGTAGGAAGAAGATGAGGGTTTGAAGACTTTCTTTGACCTACACTCACTAGCAAAGTGACCTATCTTTTCACAGTTATAGCAAGTGGCAGTTGCCTTATCTACAGGGGTTGAAGATTTTGGCTTATCAGTGAGGGAGAGAGTTTTATTTCTTCTGATGTTACTCTTTCTGGCGAATCTCCTGAATATATTAGTCAGGAGTGCCAGTGACTCATCAATTTTTGAAGGATCAGCTTCTGATGATTCATCAGAGTTAGTTCCAACTCAGTGATAGTAACAGTGGAGCGCTGAGTGGGCATTAACTCTGAAAGTAAAGCAACATGTGTGCTTTTGGAATCTTTTATAAGATTCTTCTTAAGATGACACGACTGCTCATGATTGAGCATAGTGCAAATAAGGTAGAAAGGGTCATTAATTTCAGATCCTTTGAGAGCTTAAGACACATTGAATAACTGTCCCAGCTTTCAGTAAGACATTCCAGAAACTTTGTCAGGATCTCAAAGTTAAAATATTCCTTACCAACAGTTTTTAAGTCAATGATTAAACAGTTAAACCGCTGATGTACTTCAGAAAGAGTTTCATTCTTACCACAGATGAAACTTTCGTACTGTCTTACTAGGTTGATCTTTCTCGAATCCTGGACTTCAGAAGTACCTTCATGTTGAACACATATAGTGTCCCACATGGCTTTAGAACTCTTCAGGTTCATGACGGAGTGGTAGAGTTCATCAAGAAGAGCCATAGAGAGGATGGATCTGGCCTTAGTATCAATGGCCACCTTCTTCTTGTCCTCATCAGTCCAATGAGTGACTTCCCTGGGGATGATTCTTTCAGGAATATCAGCTCTAGTAGCAGTAGCAGAAACAGTAGGGTCAATCATGAAAGGAACATATGGTCCATTTTCGATATAGTGAGGTATAGTTAGTGAGGGGAAGTTTTTCGGCATTGTGCGTTTTGAGATACTATACAATCAATCGAAGGGGTGGATCAAATACAATCAAAAGGGTAAAAATCAAAAGGGTATCCATTGAGCAAAGACGGGTTGTAATTGGATAGCGGTATCTGAAAACATATCTTGAGGACGCCCTGAAGCGCTCATGGTATCATTATGAATAGTATCCACAAAGCGGACAATATCGTGTACGGTGGACTGGGGATGTTACAGATGGTATCAGAGCCAGGAACCGGACTGGTGTGCCAGCGAGAACGCTGGGCTCCCAAGGGGGGGGGGGGGGGGTGGATTGTAAGGTCCCACATTGGTTGGGGAGGAGAACTAAGGTTGTCTTATAAGAGGGACTTGATACCTCCCCTATCAGACATGTTTTAAAACCGTGAGTCCAGGTGTGTGGACAAAGCGTACAATATCTGGTACGGTTGGCCTGAGATGTTACAAATGCTCTTGAGTTGGTTATTGGATTACAAATAGAGAAGAATAGCGGATATTTTATAAAAGCCTAATCCTCCCTTAGGAAGAGCGTGAAATTCTTTTTCCTTTCCGCAGGGACCAAAAGATTGGATCTAGCAATCTACACCTTCTAGGAAGAGCATCATCCTATTTTTCCAGAGATTGAAGTTATCTTTGGAGAATCTAGGGGGTTTTGCAAGAGAACTATTATCGATATAGTTTGTGTTTGTAGGGTTAGCCATTTTGAAAAATAGCAAGGAAGAGAAAAAAGATTAGTATAAGCAAGATCTTGTTTATTAGGTTAAACAAACTGCTCTGATACCACTTGTTGGTCCCAAAGGGGTTATACAAGTTTGTTGAAGGGAGGGTTGAATACAAACACACGATTTTTATCTTTCTAAATTGTTTATTGATATGTATCAAACAATTTACAGTTTGTTGTGGAACAAGATTAAGGAATAAACCTAATCTAAACAAACTATGAGAATCACTAAGAGTTCTTGCACTAGAAATAGAGATTAAGAAAATCTAGAATACTAAGGAGAGTATTCTATCACACAGCAAGTTTAGAGAGAGGAAAGGTTCGAGCACTTCACAAATGAAGTAGGGTTTCCTTTATATACCGCATGCATTTAATGCATGTTAATATACCTTTACACGTGGCAGCCTCTGGTTGGTTGCATGGTTTGACTTCAGTAGACAACCTAGTGGCCACATGATGAATAGTGTAAGATCAGAGTTGGTTGTACGATTCTGGACAAAAGGGGTGTCCGTTCTGACACAATCGTATGGGGGCGTGCAAGGGGATAAGACAAAAGTTGCTTGTAGAGGAGGCTTCATGATCAGCGTTCGCTGAATGATTATTTATCAGCGAATGATAAAGTTCAGCGTTCGCTGAAGTCTTCTACTTGAAACTTCACGTTGAGTGGACAAGTCTTGGTTTCACTGATATCCGCATCAGTTCATTAGTAGACTTAGTCGCTGGTTCTTTGGCTTGATCTTCGACTTCAGCGTAGAACATAGTTGACGTGAATCTTGTCTTCAGGGATCATAAGTAAACAACATAAGGTATCAGTGATCATCAGTGAAGCTAAACAGGCTCAGGCCTCACTGATGAACAGTGTTCGCTGAATGTATAATTTAAAGAACATGAGTTTCCTATCAGTGGTACTAAACAGACATTATTTATCTTTGATAGTGAAACTCTAATACATATTGTCTACTTACAATTTTCACTAAGTGTTTCTCATAGTCATTATCAAATCACTGAGGGTTTGGATCAACAGGAAGCGATAGCAAAAGGTTTATTTAAAGGAGTTAACATCGTAAAAGATGAGGTTGAGGTATCTCATCTACAATATGCCGATGACATCATGTTTTTATGGTCTACGTTCTTTTGTGTTCGTCGCCTTCTTTCCATTTGTAGCTTTTGTTTTTTCATGGTTATGCTTTTTGGGTGGTTTTCTCGTTTGTGCTCCTCTCCTGTTTCTGCACCTCACAACTGTGTTTGGAGTCCCGCCGCCCGGGGAGGGGGGGGGGTCTTGTTTTTGCTTCAGTAAATTGCTACCTATAAAAAATTACAAGATGGTCATCGTGGTTTGTATAAATGTCAGAATTTGGCCACTCATCTAATAGCCGTTATAAAAAAAACCGTTAAATGAGAGACAATTTCATCATTTCATCATTTCATCATTTTATCGATTTTTTAATTTTTTACCATATCATATACCACACCGACCAAAACCATTAAATTTATTTTAATTAGGTAAAAGACAACTAATTGATAAAAGAACAAAAATATTTTCATTTAATAGCAATTTAAATGAGAGACCAAAGTTTCACATTTTTTTAAATCATAATAACCATTTTATAATTTAAAAACTATAAAAATTAAAAAATGTTATCTTTCACAACCCACAAAGACCAAATTTGACTATTTGTAGTTTACTCAAATGGACTTGTATAATTGATTATATTGTATAACGTCGACGTCATGTACACCTTCCAAGAGAACGGTGGCTTAATTTAAAAGTTATATTCTCCTAACCAAATTCTAAATCTAAATCTAATTTAATATTATATTTATATTATATTATATTCGATTTGATTGATTATTTCTGTTATTAAATTATCATTTAGGAATATATTTCATGTGATCAATTATTGTTTCGAGTAATATATTTATTATTGGCTTAGGATTTTCGGTCTTAATCCTTTTTATGTTATTTATTTTATTTTTTATAGATCATATAAAAATAAATTTATAAAGCGGAAAACAAAGTGATTAAAACAAACGTATGATATTGGTCGGAAAAAAACAAACAAACGTATGGATATCATTAAGTAAAATTCGTGTAAACATTTTTATATCAAAATTATAAGAATCATTATTTTTTATTACAAAGTTTTGTATTATTTATATTTTTATACAAAGCTTTATCTATTTAAAAGAATAAAAAAATTATTTATAAATATCTCGGTCTGAAATATTTATAAAAAAGGCAAATTTTTTGTAAAAGAATTAATAAAGTTCAGAAGATTTTAAACGTTTTTTGGAGAGCCCGAGAGACCGATACCATGGCAATCTTTGTAAAAATATTAGAGGATTTAAATAGAAATAATAACAAGTATTTGTATTAATTTTGAGGATTTTTTCAAGTTTTTTGATCGATTTTGAATGATATTTGAAACTTTTTAGTTGTTTTCGGGGACTTTTTAATTTCGTTGTTTTCGGATGAGTTTTTTTTAGGTTTTTTGATTTTTTATTTTTTTAGGAAGGGTGTCTTAGGCTATGCCTAAACTAATCCCGTGACAAATTATGAATGCAATACATTAGTCCTGATTAAACCTCAGTGACCACAATTGTTGTGTACGCCTGGATTAGAACCCTGTGCAGATGGAATATTCTACCACATCCCTCAGGGCCTTAACCAGTACGCCACAACTCTTGTGGTTAGGGTTTTTGATTTTTTGTGGTTGATTTCAGGATTCTTTTAGCTTTTTTTTAAAGATTTTTTTTTGCTTTTGATTAATATTTTTATATTTTTTAATATTTTAGAGTACCACTCAAAATTTAACGGAGTTTTATTTTTTTTCTGTAAAATCTGACTGTAACCGGACCCTCTTATATATAATGGGTATTTTTTTTCCATAGGTCTACCCCTGGTCAAAATTGGATGAAATGTTGGTGTTAAAACAGAGGAAAATTAAAAAAATGTTATTTTATACAAAATAAAATAATTAAAATAATAACTAACATAAATAAGTTGTAACTAGTTAGACCATCTCCAAGAAGGTTACTAAATCTGACACTAAACACTAAATTTAGTGTAAATAACACTATTCACATATCCAATAAGGTCTCTATTTTTCACACTAAGGCTATGTTTGGCAAACTAGCTGATAAGCTAGTTTATAACTTATAAGCTAGCTGGTAGCTGATAAGCTAGCTGTTGACTGATAAGCTAGCTGATGAAAAAATCACGTTTGGCAAAAAGTAGCTTATAAGCATTTAAATGACCAAAAATGACATATTAAAAAAATAGTTAATAAATAATAATTGATATTAATGAGAGCATAATTGGAATATTCACAATAAGCCACTAAAACGCTACTTCAAGTAGCGTTTCAAAAAGCTAGTTTATGGTCATCCAAACATGTACCAAAAAATAAGCTAGCTTTTTTTTTCCAAACAATGGCTAAATTTAGTGTAATGAATAGTATTACACTAAATTTGGTGTAACACTATTCATTTACACTACTTTTTACACTATTTTTTAATTTTGATGTAAAATATAGTGTTACCCATTGAAAAAGAATTACTATTAACATTAAAATTTACACTATTTTTAATTTTAATGTAAAATATAATGTGACCCATCCGAGATGCATTACTGGATTTAATTCAATATTAAAATACCCTGGTTCTTTTTTTATTTAAATAAGGGAAAAAAAGAAAAACGTTGGTCGATTGGCACGTTGGTGGCGGCTCCATTTTCATATAAAACAAGTCACCCACCCAACACGCTTTCTCTTCTCAGATCCAACCAACACAATGAGTATGCGAATGCAAACTTTGAACGAAGAAGAAGAGTACGACTGGACTCGGAGCGATCCCGCCAATCGCCGGCCGGCGCGTGATATCGTCATCGCCGTCGATCATGGCCCTAAATCCAAACACGCCTTCGATTGGGCACTCCAACACTTCTGCCGCGTCGGCGACACCATTTACCTCGTCCACGCCGTGTCTAGTAAGCTCCGTTTTTGCTTCTTCTTTCTCCATGCTTGATACTTTGTAAAGTTCAATATATCAACAACTGTAGCTACTGTGAATCGTAGCAATTTGTGTTTTGTTTTTGATTTTTCTTCGTGTTGATACTATTTGTTGTGATTAGGTTTGAAGAATAGTGTCGTTCATGAGGCATCGGTGATGCTGATGGATAAACTCTCTAGGGCTGCTTTGCAGATTGCTATGGTGAGTAATTTTACCAGTATACTTGTACTTGCTTATGCTTAAGATAATTTTGCTTGTGGATTTACATGTTCTTAGGTGAATGAATTTGACACATCTACCCTGTTCTAATTTGATTTGACCTTCCTAATAGCGTGTGTTTAGAACCATGAGTCTTGATGTATTCAAACTTATGCATTAATTATACAGAGTTTTGTATGTATTTATTAGTATTTTACTAGTTGACTAGAAGAGTAACTGCTAGGAAAAAAAATAAAAGAAGCAAGACCGTAGGATAATGTTTTTCCTGAGTGAAACGAGGAAGCATACAAGTATATTTATATGAAAAAGTAATGCTTATTGCCAAAGTAATTTAAAATTGTGTTAAGATTTGTATGAATCTCGGACTTTAGCATTTCACATATTGGCTTTTGATGTCAATCGTATGTCACTCATTTTTGAAAGGAAGTAGTAATGTTTTCACTAATTCAGATTATATGTTTCTGAGCCATGATGCACCAGCTACTGAATACTTTCATAAAATAGTTTAGTGCCTGTGACCCAAACTGTTCCTACTTCCTAGGTAATAAATATATAAACATACAAGATAACTCAAATACGATGAAACTGTTATCTAGGTTTTTAAAAGTATATGTTAACAATTTATAGTCAATCTTTCCTCTAGCTGGATTTTCAAGTCCCTGTGACCAGCAAGGCAGCTGGGGTTCTTTACTCTCAAACCTTAGATTCCAAAAGTGTTTGCTTGGAATTAAAGCATCTCCTTTCATTTTCAATCAATGGGCTGGGTTTAATAAAGTATGTAAAAGTTACCATATAAATATTTTGTTTTGCAAAAACTACAATACAAACATATATATATATATATATATATATATATATATATTTGTATATATATGTGTGTGTGTGTATGTGTATACACATAATTATGTTCCCTCAATTAGTGTGCTTGGCTTATGGTGGCTTCGCCCTTGAAATCATCTTCATGCACTTTGGCTGCATGATCAGGGAAGTGCTCCGTACATGCCTTGTTTGTTTCTAGTGTTTGTATGGTTCATGAGTTGCACCTTTTTATCATTCAAAACTTTTCTCATCAGATTGGCCTTTTGAGTATCTCCAATTGGTTAGTGAAGAGAACAAAAACATTGAGTAGTTGTCCATCATTGCGTAACGGGTTTGTTGTTGAGCTATTAGCATATAAACAAAAATAAATCATGTGTTAGTGTCTATAATGATGATGGTTACCAAACCACTCTTTTGATTTCTACAGTGGAAAGATGTTGGCTTATACTTTGGTGCGATTTTAGAAGTCTGGCCAAATTCAGTGCTTCAAGATTATGCAATTTACCATATCAACAATGCAACTTTGAATATAATTTGTACGCACATAGATAATGCTCTTTAATTAACTTGTCGCCATTGTAACTGTGGGTGGAATTAGGAAGGTAGGAATAGAGAATAGCTATTCATTAACCTTGAGATCTAGGAATATGCCATATTCAAAGCTTTTAGTTTTAACTGCAAACTAAATAATTTTGGTTGTCTCAAAATTCTATTTACTCAAGCTAGAGCATACTTTACTTTTTTGTTCATGAGACCATGTCACATTGCAAGCTTGATCTGGTAGTTACTGCTTTGAGTTTACTCTGGATCCTTGATTTGTGGAATACTCTGTAGTCACACTAACCAAGAGGATTTATTCAAAGACCGAGTGAGCATTTTCTAATACTAATAAAATTCATACCCTCTAGGTTCTGATCCATGGCGGGATATATGATTTCCGACCAGAGTATGCACTACCATAATATAGTTTTTTCAGGGGATGCATTACAAATTTACAATAACTATTTTTCTACACTATAAAACACTACAGATTTTTTCCAAGGTATGCACTTTTATATGCTAGATCTGCCCATGCTCAGATGTTAATTTGGTATTTATCTCTGCTTCTTTGTTTAGTTTTAAATTTATGTTGTAGCATTGGCTTAAGAAAATAGGTGGATTTTTTTTTTTGTTGAGGACATATGGTAGCATAAATAGGAGTGCCACAGAAGAAAATGATTCAATTTGGGATATAGTACCTTGGCGACGATTTTCTTGATCAAAATTTTATGTTCAGATTAGCAGTAACACTCTAAATCATAGTCAATAGCTGATTTGGACATAGTTGAGATACATTCACATAATAATGGAATCTGTCTTTTAGTATATAACACAATCTTATAATTAGTTCTCATATAGTCATATATACATCATAATTACTATAGTTTGGTTAACAAGTCCGTGTTTTGATAATTAAGGACTATATTAATAAGGGAAATGGGCACTTCCTTCTAAACTATTTCTAAAATCAATCATGATACCATATACTACTTGGTATAAAAACCCCAAGACATAAGAGCCTGTTTTCTCCTTCTACAACAACTTGTTAGTCTGCACCATAGCTGCTGAAAGTGCAGAGCTACTAGTACAATTTGTGGCATATTTTGCGTCATGTTTCTGTGCTTTAAAGTGGTTAAGGTTTGAGATATCCAAGTTTCTATTTTCACTTGTTAGTCCGTGCTATGAACAGGAAATGTTTTCCTCAATGTTACTTTTGTCTCCCACTTGTCATTTTAGCGATGCTGAAACTTGACCTCATATTTGTCAACAACAAAGAGTGATTTGTATTCATTAAATTCTCATGCTCTTAAACTGAGGTTTATTGCTAATGGAGAACTTAGGCTGTGACTTGTTTGATAATGTACATTAGTTTACTTTTTGGAATAAGACAAGCCCGTGCTTGCTAAATAAATGCTATGTGAATATTATATAAAACCAAATTGGTAAAAGTTAGTGAATTCCCTAACCAAGAAACTAGTTCAAACTTCAATGGTAAGAATTAAATCCATTATATGTTGTCAATTTCCTGATTTTGTAAAAACTTATCCGAGAACAGGTGAAAATAGTGACTCGAATAGTGGAAGGAGATGCAGGCAAGGCAATTTGCAAGGAAGCAGAAAAAGTGAAGCCTGCAGCTGTTGTCATGGGTACAAGAGGCCGGAGCTTAATGCAAAGGTAATCTTTCTCCTTTTCTCTCCCTTTGTCATATATATATATATATACATGAAACTACATAAAAAGCACAAATATATGAAACAATTTCATCAAGAAAAGAATTATATGAAACAATTTTATCAAATTAAACAACTTCATGAATCAATTTCATTAACTTAACCAATGAAATTGATGGTTTGCAAAATTAAAGTGGTTTGCATTTGATCTCTCCCCTATATATATATATATATATATATATATTCACGTTGTGTTGCTTAGTCTCACTCTCCCTTGTTTCACGCACCACCTATCCAGTGTATTACAGGGAAGTGTAAGCGAGTATTGCTTCCACAACTGCAAAGCAGCACCTGTTGTAATTGTTCCTGGCATAGGTATAAAATCTGAGTTATTTATTTTTCTCCCTATGAATTGTTGTAGACAATGGGTTCTAAATGGATTTATTTAATATGAGACAGTAGAAGCTGGGGAAGAATCAATGGGTTCCTTTGACAAGAGATAAATGCATGCCTTTATTATGTCTGGATTTTAGGGGTTGTGAAGTGGTACTAACTAGCAGTTCTCAGACCAGGAAGCAGCAGTGGTAAGCCAGTTGCCTTTTCGATGGTGATTGGTTGCTCAAATTGATAGCTTTACTTCTTCATTTATGTATTATAATATATGTTGTATATACTTTTCTTTCTCTATATCTTCTTCACTAGGTAAACCTTGTTATTTTCCATGATTTGCTGTAATTTACCTCTTAATTACCCTGCTACTCAACATTACAAATAGATTTTGGTATTCTTTTTCAAAAATAATTTCAGTTTTATAGTGATATAAAAAAGATTAACAATTATCCACTAGACAATTAATAATAATATATATTATGAAACAAATATACGTTAATCAATATCTTAAATCCTACTCTTAGATGAAAACAATCATGTGCCTTAAGGTGAAAGTTATCACTATTATCACAACATGTGACTTCTCATTTAGTTATGCTATACATAGGGTCAGGTTCAGGGAAAAACCTCAAAAAACTGAACAACACCCTGGTAGCCCTTCATCTAGACGGTATGTAGTTTGTAACATGCACACGTGCATAAAAACCAAAAAAACAACATAATTTATATGTATGCACAAGTGCATACCGTTCATATGAAGGACCATCAAAGTGTTCTTCAGTTTTTCTTTTTTGATGTTTTCCCCTGAACCTCCTCCCCGCTCTCTCTCTATATATATACATATATATATATATATATGTATATATATATAGTTGGGTTCAAACTATAACATACTAATCAAATAAGAGAACACAAGAATGGTGAAATCACATATGATTTTAAACTAATGTAATCAAATAAGAGAACACAAGAATCGTCAAATCACATATAATTTTAAACTAAACTTGCGTGTAAAATCACATGTGATTGTAGCAAGGGCTAAGTTGCCCACAAACCCTTGTGTTGACCATGTTCCTTAATCACATGTGATTTCAATACAAAATCATATATAAATATAATTTGGTCATTCTCATATTCTGTTATTTTGATCATGTTCTTATTTAATCCTTTCATTCTTTCTCTCTATATATTCATGAATAGATGAATGATATTGTATCATAGGTGAGGAGTTGTGGTTGATGAAACTAATAATGTCACGTGATATAAATAATGTTGTAAAATGTTAATGTTGGTGTCGCCAATGTATGTTTGTTAATTGTTACTCTTTATTTGTTGAATATTATTAAATTTTTATGTGATTTGATTTGATTTTAAATAAATACGTGTTGGCATGAAATTAAGTCAAACTTAAGTCACGAATTAGGAATTAATATAAATCAATGAGGGGGATTATAAATTAAGATTACAAGTTATTATTGTATATGCATAAATTCCGAAATCTCTACAAAATGATAAATTACATAGGAATATGAAATATGTCATTTTTTAAGTTGAAATATTTTAATTAAAACTAACTTTTTATTAAACAAAAATAAATAAAAATTGAGTATTTTATTCTATTTAATTTTAATTTAATAATTAAACCGATGTATTCAAGTTTATAATTTATTATTGCACATGTATAAAACTTTATATTTGAACTCCATCAAATCAACTCAATTGACAAATCAATTATAAACACGTTTAAATACAAGATGAAGGTATGAAATTTTAGCAAAACCGTTCAAAAGAAATTTTAGCAAAACCGAGTTGCGTGAGCACAAGATTTTGGAGCTGCATTCGTGTCCGCAGGTCGCGCTCGCACACAAGTTCGACGATTTTAGCCTACGAAATCGTCAATCGGCACCCCCCTGCGCGCGGGTAGGTGTTGGAGTAAAACCATGCAAGGAGCTTGTCAACTCCTCTCACTTCTTTGCTTATAAACCAATGAAAGTTTAATCCTTCTTCCTATGTGGGACACCTTCCCACACCCAACTTGGTTTTTGCTAATTTCATGGTTTTTACTCAACTTTGAGCATCGATATCTCATTCACACATACTCCGTTT
The DNA here is from genome assembly GCA_033807775.1 of Saussurea involucrata. NCBI lineage: Eukaryota > Viridiplantae > Streptophyta > Magnoliopsida > Asterales > Asteraceae > Saussurea > Saussurea involucrata. Next base: position 14,915,253 of record CM066314.1, read on the forward strand.
TGGACGCATTATATATCGTTTCGAAGCTCTCATATAGGAGAACATAAACCCGCTAAGAGTTAATTATATATACCACATATATATATATATATATATATATATATATATATATTTAAATTTGTCGTAAGTTTAGTAAAAAACCATATATATGAGCAATTATAAACTAATATTTAAGGTGTTATGATTACACTCGTTTTGGACTTCTTTTTCCCACTAATCTATTACTCCACCACCCACTTAAGTTAGATTTTACTTTTATATTTAAACCAAAAAGTCCGAGCCCACTTTTAATCCTAGATTCTTTTAAGGGTGTTGCTATAGAGACATCTATCTATAAATTATAGACCTAAATATAAATATGATATACTAATTTAATTTACATCTTATTAAATGCATACCTATATCATTAATAATCATTAGCTACTAAACTTTTTACAATTATTTTTTTATTTTACCTTTTTACCTTTATTATTATAATATTTTTTATTAGTATTATTTTAAGTTTGACTTTGCTTTACCAAAATACCTTAAATCTTCCTCGGTTTACAAAAATGCCACAACTATCCGCGATTGAGCCCGCGATCGCGGGCTAGGGCGTACGTGGCACCCCATTTTGGCCAAAGTGTCCCGCGGAGCCCCTCAACTATGGCCGCGGTGACACCTTTGGTCCCTCCCCGCGGTGGAAGCCCGCGATGGGCCCGCGATAGGCACAAAATTTACACTTTCAGCCCCTGTACTTGAACGAATCTTGCATGCTTTTACTGTTTTTTTCCACAATTATTGTACTTTGAAGACCAATTTGTGGTTAAAATTCACTGGTTTGTTTGAGATTTCATCCATAAATATGAGTGATATGCAATCCATAATTCACACTCATTTCTTGCTCTTTCTTGATTTCTCTCTTGCTTTTTTTGTTTAAGTTGTTTTCTCTCTTGATTTCTCTCATTTCATCCACAAATGGCATCATCGTCAAGCCCGAAGTCTACTCCTGAAAAAATGCCTCCTAAAATCGAGATCGCCATAGCAAAAAAGCAAAAGGAGATAGAGGAACTGACACAAGAGTGGAATCAAATGATGGACAGGAAGGCAGTCCACTTGAGGAGGATCGAAGAGGAAGATAAGGAGATCAAGAGGATGAAAGGGGATATAAAAGCTAGGGAGGCTCGTATTCGTCGAGAACAAGAAGCAATTCACCACATTCTGCAAGACTTCGCAATTCTTCAAGCGAAGGTAAACGATAAGCAAGCTTGGATTGATGAAACTAAAGCAATTTTTGAGTAGGTGGTGGTTGTTCTAGTTGTTTTGTATTTGTTTTTTGTTGTTTTGTATTTTTTTACTAGGTGGTTGTTGTTTTGTATTTTTTTTTTGTTGTTTTGTACTTTGTTGCTAATGAATAAAGGTTTTTAATTTGTCTGAAATTTGTCTGAAATTTGTCTGAAAAGTGGTTCATGTGAAAAATACAACTCATAAATGTTATACAAGATTATTTCATAGCAAACATATACTAGTAAATACAGTACAAATTTATCCAAATTTGAGGCTACGGCTAGACGATGGTTTGGTTTTTGACAACCCGGGTCTACTTCTTACATACTGTAACATCCTAAAAACATAATCATGCAATACCATAAAAATAAGCCTTCGAATTACATAATAATCCTGTCTTTACACCATCCATAAATCATACTAAACAAAATTTGACAGCTGAAGTCTCTATTCCACAGCCGAAAGCTCTATCTAAAGGTAATAAGCAAAATCAGGAGTCGCTCTAATCTCCAAACCATCTCGCATCATGTAATACCCCGGGTAAGTTCGTTAGTTAAATCCTAGTTCCGTTAAATTTAGTTAACTTTAAAGTTTCTATTTAGGGAAAGTTTGGATAAGTTTATAAATTAAGGGTGTTTGGGTTATTATTGAGAAGTTCAAGGACCAAAGTGGTAAATTAAGTTTGATATTATTATCTTAGAAATCAGATATTATTTCAAAGATCAGAAAATATCAGCTGAAGGTGTATGTGTGTGTTTTGGGAAGAAAAGAAGAAAAAGAAGGGTTCTTGTGGTTAAGACTTCATTTGGTGTATTTGGAAGAGAAATTGAGGTATGTTGCTTTACATTTTATGTCTATAATTGCTAGTAAGTAGTTCCTATCGGAGTAGAAACATCCCAAACACTTCTGTTAATGATTCAGTCGATTTCTGGGTGAAAATGGGATAAACAGTCAGAGGTGTCCGGATAATATGAAGGTATCCGGGTAGTTTCTTAGGTGGTGTCCGGATAGTTTATTGATAGTGTCCGGATGATTTGTTTGAGGGTTTCCGGATGATTTAGAGTCCGGATGGCATCCAGATTCCTTGTGTTGTCCGGATAAATCGTGTTGTCCGGATTAGTCTTGCTGTCCGGATTACTGAGGTTGTCCGGAAAAGTCATGTTGTCCGGGTTGTTTGGGTTGTCCGGATACTTTAGCTGTTTTGGTCACTTTTGAGGATTTGAGTTATCTAGAGTCCTTGGTCTTCTAGTATGTTTTATGTGATCAGTTAGTAAGGGGATATTTGTATTTAATCTATTTGCAGACTCTGTGGATTGGGATTGATAGACTGAATCTTTGGAAAAGGATTGGAAGAGTTGTAATAAGCATTCAGGTGAGTTTTACTTTAAAAGTATTTTCAACTGGAATACATACGTATGGTTTGGGAATGTGATAATTAGTGATTAATGTGCTTATATGTATGGTGTACGTGATTGATAATATATTGAGATATATGTTGTGTTTATATTGCACGAAACGAGTATAGGTGAGCCGAATTATTGTTCGGCGGGGCTGTATGGAAATACAGCGGGGCTGCATGAAATGGCAGTGGAGCTGTAGGTAATTGCAGCGGGGCTGTATGTAATTACAGTGGAGTCGACTGTATTGTACAGTGACGATGATTAGTTGGCTTGCTACCGACTAATGTGGCCAGGGGAAAGAAGATGAGATGAGGAGAGATACACGGTGCACGAGTCCTAATGTGGTATTTATATACGTGTGGTATATGCGTGCTTATACGAAAGGTTTTATGTAAACTATTTTGATACAAAGTATTATGTGAAAAGAGTTTTATATTGATTTTGGAAAAGACCGGGATTAACTCACTAGACCCGTTTGGTCTAACCCTCATTTTGTTTTCAAAAATATGTTTTCCAGGTTAAGGATCGGCAGGAGAGGATGAAGTGTAGGAAGCTTTTGATGGATGTTGATTAGGAGGCTTTTATATATATTTTGTAATTTATGAGACCGAAGGGACCGTACTTGGTTTGTTATGTAACTTTTGTTGTAAATCAATGATATGTATTCATGTTATGTTATTTGTTGTATGTTTGGGAAACCGGGTCGTTACAAATGGTATCAGAGCCCTAGTTTAAGAGATTTAGGTATTTGGATTTATACCTAGACTTAAACTGCATGTGAAGTAGGATGTCCTTATTATTTTAGAACCTTGGGATGTTAAGTATAAAAAGGTAGAAGGAACATCATGTAAGGTATGTTCAAGTTACACCTGGCCAGTGTAAGCGTGAACTTACAAGTACATGTTGAACCGGAATATCTTGTTATATGGGGTATGTGCTTACGTGTATGTTAACCTTGTTTAAATCTACAGAATGGCAAGCGGAACACGAAATTCGAATCGAGGAGGAGGAAGAAATCCGAATAGAACTAATCCGCCAATAAGAACTGGGGGCAGAGTCGGAGGTAGAACTGGGGGTAGGACTGGAGGCCGAACTGGAGGCAGAACTCAGCAACAAGATACAGAGTTCGTTACGAGAGGTGATTTAATGGCAGAGATGGGAAGGCTACAAGCCAGTATTCAGGCAATGTTTGATCAGAATCGTCACGGTGAAGCTGAAACACCGGATCCTGAAACGGAAGCTGAAATGCCAATTACACCAACTGTTGTACAGGTGCCAAGGAGGTGCGACTACAAAATGTTCTTAAGCTGTAGACCTCCGACCTACTCTGGAGACAGGGATCCCGTGAATGCGATGAAATGGTTGAAGGAGATAGAAGCTATCTTTAAGACGAGCAAGTGCGCCGAAGAAGATAAAGTATTATATGGAGCAGCAATGTTAAAGGGGGATGCATTATACTGGTGGGAAGCTCATATTCATTCTGAAGGATCTGATATATACTCCACTTTCTCTTGGAAGGAATTCGTTATAGCATTTAAGAAACAGTTTTGTTCCCAAGCCGCAGTTAAACAATTGGAAGGAGAGTTTATGAATTTGAGGCAAGGAAATTTATCAGTTAGGGACTATACTGCCCGTTTTCTGGAAAAGTCACGTTTCGCAGAATACTATGTGGCCACAGAGGCAATGAAGACAGAAAGGTTTATTTTCGGGTTAAATTCGGAAGTCAGAAAGTTAGTGACTGCAGCAGGACCTGATAACTTCTCAGCCGCAGTAAATGCCGCGGAAAATGTAGAACGAGATATTAAGAGAGATGCAAATGATAAGAGTGCTGGGAAAAGAAAATCGGAAGAGATGACACATGATTCAACGGAATACGAAATTCAGAGGTTCGATAGTCGCCTACCTTTTAGACCAAATGAAAAACTATGTCCAAAATGCAACCGCGTACATCAAGGAAATTGTTATGTTGATCCTAGAAGTTGTTACAAGTGTGGAAGGGCTGGACACGTCGCTAAGAATTGTCGGGCAAATCGATTTTGTTTCGTTTGCAATTCCCCTGATCATATTCAGTCAGACTGTCCACAAAGGAAAATACAACAGGGTAGTACGACGGGGAAACCAATAAGTATCAGGACGGGAGAGATACAAGGGTCTGAGGAACCGAAAGCAAAGGGACGAGTATTCCAAATGACAACGCAAGATGAGGAGGAAATTCCGGATGAGGTTACAGGTATATTGTTATAAATTCTATATGTGCTAAGGTGTTATCTGACTTCGGTGCGAAGTGGTTCTTGGTATTTCTGTGCTTATATTGCTGATCTGTGTAAGAGACATAGGTGGGTGCGGGGTGGCTATTCATTTAGTTTCTATGGTTTTGATTGAGTTCGAAGTAGTAGTGATAAGTATTCTTACCTTTTCACTTAACCGAATTCCGGGACGGAATTCTTTTGAGGGGGAGATGATGTAATACCCCGGGTAAGTTCGTTAGTTAAATCCTAGTTCCGTTAAATTTAGTTAACTTTAAAGTTTCTATTTAGGGAAAGTTTGGATAAGTTTATAAATTAAGGGTGTTTGGGTTATTATTGAGAAGTTCAAGGACCAAAGTGGTAAATTAAGTTTGATATTATTATCTTAGAAATCAGATATTATTTCAAAGATCAGAAAATATCAGCTGAAGGTGTATGTGTGTGTTTTGGGAAGAAAAGAAGAAAAAGAAGGGTTCTTGTGGTTAAGACTTCATTTGGTGTATTTGGAAGAGAAATTGAGGTATGTTGATTTACATTTTATGTCTATAATTGCTAGTAAGTAGTTCCTATCGGAGTAGAAACATCCCAAACACTTCTGTTAATGATTCAGTCGATTTCTGGGTGAAAATGGGATAAACAGTCAGAGGTGTCCGGATAATATGAAGGTATCCGGGTAGTTTCTTAGGTGGTGTCCGGATAGTTTATTGATAGTGTCCGGATGATTTGTTTGAGGGTTTCCGGATGATTTAGAGTCCGGATGGCATCCGGATTCCTTGTGTTGTCCGGGTAAATCGTGTTGTCCGGATTAGTCTTGCTGTCCGGATTACTGAGGTTGTCCGGAAAAGTCATGTTGTCCGGGTTGTTTGGGTTGTCCGGATACTTTAGCTGTTTTGGTCACTTTTGAGGATTTGAGTTATCTAGAGTCCTTGGTCTTCTAGTATGTTTTATGTTTTCAGTTAGTAAGGGGATATTTGTATTTAATCTATTTGCAGACTCTGTGGATTGGGATTGATAGACTGAATCTTTGGAAAAGGATTGGAAGAGTTGTAATAAGCATTCAGGTGAGTTTTACTTTAAAAGTATTTTCAACTGGAATACATACGTATGGTTTGGGAATGTGATAATTAGTGATTAATGTGCTTATATGTATGGTGTACGTGATTGATAATATATTGAGATATATGTTGTGTTTATATTGCACGAAACGAGTATAGGTGAGCCGAATTATTGTTCGGCGGGGCTGTATGGAAATACAGCGGGGCTGCATGAAATGGCAGTGGAGCTGTAGGTAATTGCAGCGGGGCTGTATGTAATTACAGTGGAGTCGACTGTATTGTACAGTGACGATGATTAGTTGGCTTGCTACCGACTAATGTGGCCAGGGGAAAGAAGATGAGATGAGGAGAGATACACGGTGCACGAGTCCTAATGTGGTATTTATATACGTGTGGTATATGCGTGCTTATACGGAAGGTTTTATGTAAACTATTTTGATACAAAGTATTATGTGAAAAGAGTTTTATATTGATTTTGGAAAAGACCGGGATTAACTCACTAGACCCGTTTGGTCTAACCCTCATTTTGTTTTCAAAAATATGTTTTCCAGGTTAAGGATCGGCAGGAGAGGATGAAGTGTAGGAAGCTTTTGATGGATGTTGATTAGGAGGCTTTTATATATATTTTGTAATTTATGAGACCGAAGGGACCGTACTTGGTTTGTTATGTAACTTTTGTTGTAAATCAATGATATGTATTCATGTTATGTTATTTGTTGTATGTTTGGGAAACCGGGTCGTTACACATCATCTCCTAGTTCTTGCTAGAAGAACCTTTAACATGTTTACCTGAAAATGGTTTAGTTTTGAAAGCGAGGGTTAGACCAAAAGGTCTAGTGAATTCCCTCCAAGAACAACAAGAACACAGTATAAAATCGTTTATAAAAGCATCATCGAAAACCTTAACATAACATCAGGCATGGTACTACACTGTATATAGGATCACATAAACATTCCGCGATCGGGGCCCAATGGGCTACCCTCTCGCCCTCAACCGGAGCCTACGCAAACTCCCCTTCCCGGAGCTTACGCAGACCCCCCTTTTCTACTCGAAATAGGAGGAAACGAATTCCAACCTACCAGTCTGTCGTAAACATCCAAGGGATCATCAGACCCGAGGATCTATCTCTGATCCTACAGTGTAGACCGACTCCACATAGCACGTCATTCATTTCATAAAACATGCACCTTTAAAACCTTAATAAATCGTTATTCACAGTTCATCAAGTACAATACATTTTCTCAAGTAAAATAGGTATTTCATGGAAAACATGCGTAACGGTTATAACATTTTATGCTCATAAATGAAACCATAATCAGTCAAAAGTCATTTAACACTTTAAGTCGTAAAAAGGGTTTAGAGAACTCACCTGATAAGCGAATCTTCTCCTTAGCCTCTTGTCTCGCTACGCTAATACACCTAATAATTAATTCATAGAATAATTAGATGCACTACACTTTCATTCTAAATTCCTCTCCTTATTCGATTCTATCCATTACTACTAGGCCCGTAATACGGTTTAGTTCTTAAATTAATCTGGCCCAAAGTCTCTGAGTCCCAATAGTGAACTAGTTCATGTGGCCGCCCAACTACCTTCTCGGCCCAACCGCAGGAGAGTCCCGGTAGTCCACGACTCCCGGTATCACCCGACTCCCGGTACGACGACTCCCGGTACGGGCGACTCCCGGTACAGGCGAACCAGTGGCAAAGTCTTCGCTCGCCAATTCGATTTCTTTCATACCATAAGATTTGTGAAGGTTAATAGCCATAACATTTTCATCCCAAACTGTTACAAACGGGATTCTTAGCCTAATTCATTCCTTCAATTAGCAATCCCAATACTCATTTTAAAAGAAATCCTCCAGGGTGTTCTTAGAACTCATACAGTTACTAAAACCATGAAATACAAATTGAACCTATCTTATCTAATACTATGAGTGCATAAGGTAACAACGATGGATGAATTTCCTTACCAGGTTAATGGCTCTTTACAACAATCAACACTGCAACTCCTTCCTCGTCGTTCTCTTTTTCTTTCCAGCCGCCAAAACAATGAGGAGAATGATCAGTGTGTCAACCCTAGGGAATTGGCCCCTTTTTATATTTCCCACAGATTGCAACTAACCCTTTTCTCTAAACTTTCATTTCTCCCAGTTTGACCACTTAACTTACACATAACCGAAATAGGGTTGTTACAACACTCCCCCTTAAAAGAATTCCGTCCCCGGAATTCCTCATTGGAAGAGCTGCGGGTACCTCGCCCTCATCTCCGATTCTAACTCCCAAGAAGCCTCCGAGCCTTTATGATGCCTCCACTGTACTTTAACCAGCTTAGTCTCCTTGTTCCGTGACTTCCTCACTTTAACATCCGTGATCGCTTCGGGCTCTTCTACGAAGTTCAACTTTTCATCCACCTTAATGTCGTTTAACGGCACCGCTTTAGTCACGTCGGCTAAACATTTCCTCAGATTTGACACATGAAACGCGTTGTGAATGCCTTGCAACTCTTCCGGTAGATCCAGTCTATACGCCACCTCCCCAATTCGTTCGGTAATTTCAAACGGTCCGATGTAACATGGGCTTAATTTCCCACGTTTTCCAAACCGTACAACTCCTTTCCACGGGGAGACCTTTAACAACACAAAATCTCCAACCTGAAATTCTATATCCTTTCTTCTCTTTTCCGCATAACTCTTCTGTCGGTCGCGGGCGACCTTCAGTCTTTCACGCACTTGGACTATCTTGTCTGAAGTCAGTTGCACTAACTCTGGTCCGGCTAACTGCCTTTCCCCGACTTCATTCCAACACAACGGTGTTCGACACTTTCTACCGTAAAGTGCCTCAAACGGCGCTGCATTGATACTCGAGTGATAGCTATTATTATAGGCAAACTCGATCAGCGGTAAGTGCTTTTCCCATGAGCCTTGGAAATCCAAAGCACACGCTCTTAACATATCTTCTAACGTCTGGATCGTTCGCTCACTCTGACCTTCGGTCTGAGGATGATAAGCGGTACTCATCTTGATCTGCGAACCCATTTCTCTTTGAAGGCTCTTCCAAAACGTAGAGGTAAATCTGCTATCGCGGTCTGATACAATTGACGAGGGTACCCCATGGCGGGTTACGATCTCGTCGATGTACAACTTTGCTAACTGCTCCAAGGAGTAAGACTCGCGTATAGGTAGAAAGTGTGCCGACTTCGTTAGTCGATCCACGATCACCCAAATAGCGTCATAGCCCTTTGGAGTTATGGGCAAGTGGGTCACGAAGTCCATCGTGATCTGGTCCCACTTCCACATCGGTATCTCTAACGACTGGAGCTTCCTGTACGGTCTTTGATGTTCAATCTTTACACGCGAACACGTCATACAAGTCTCTACAAGACGAGCTATATCCTTTTTCATTCCAGGCCACCAATAGTCGCGACGTAGGTCTCCGTACATCTTGTTAGTCCCGGGGTGAACCGTGTACTTCGATTTGTGAGCTTCCTCTAGTATTAGCTTTCGGAGCTCTCCGAGTTTCGGAACCCAGATCCTCCCACTAAGACACCTCACCCCTTGACTATCTTCCATTAGCAAGGACACTTGTCCTACCATTCTCTCCTTCTTGAGATTTTCAGCTTCGAGCGCTTCAGCCTGACATTTCTTTATTTCTACCAAAAGATTGGGTGTGACCTCGGCCCTCATGGCCACAATCCTGGGGATTTCACTTCGTTCCTTACGGCTCAAAGCGTCCGCCACCACGTTTGCCTTCCCTGGATGATATTCAATCTTACAGTCGTAGTCAGTCAGCAATTCGATCCACCTCCTTTGACGCATATTCAATTCTTTTTGGTCAAAGAGATGACATAAGCTTTTGTGGTCCGTGAAGACCTGGCACTTCGTCCCATACAAGTAATGACGCCAAATCTTCAGAGCGAATACCACTGCCGCTAGTTCTAAATCGTGAGTGGGGTATCGAACCTCGTGATCCTTTAATTACCGCGAGGCATACGCGATCACCTTCCCCCGTTGCATGAGTACGCAGCCCAAGTCGAGCTTCGATGCGTCACTGAAAACCACGAAATCGTCGGAGCCGTCCGGTAATGACAAAACCGGAGCACTACTTAGCATGTCCTTCAACTTCTGAAATGCTTCTTCTTGATTCTCTAACCAGACGAACTTGACATTCTTCTTCGTCAAAGAGGTCAGTGGCGTGGCAATACGCGAAAAGTCTTTGATGAACTACCGATAGTACCCCGCCAGTCCGAGAAAACTTCGAACTTCTGACGGATTCTTAGGATGCTCCCAGTCTCGGATGGCTTCAATCTTAGCCGGATCGACCATGATCCCCTTCTCAGACACCACGTGCCCGAGGAACTGCACTTCCCTCAACCAAAACTCGCACTTGGAAAACTTCACATACAACTTCTCTCGCTTTAATAGCTCGAGGATTGTACGAAGGTGGCTTTCGTGCTCCCCTTCCGATCTTAAAAATATCATAATGTCATCTATGAACACTATCACGAACTGATCCAAATAAGGTTGGCATACCCTATTCATTAAGTCCATGAATGCTGCCGGGGCGTTGGTTAACCCGAACGACATCACTAGGAATTCGTAGTGTCCATACCTGGTCCGAAATGCCGTCTTCGGCACATCCTCCTCCCTTACCTTGAGTTGATGATACCCTGACCTCAGATCAATCTTGGAGAAGTAACTGGCTCCCTGTAACTGATCGAACAGGTCGTCGATTCTCGGAATCGGGTACTTGTTCTTGATCGTGACCTTGTTGAGTTCTCGGTAGTCTATGCACATTCGCATAGTACCGTCCTTCTTCTTCACGAAGAGCACAGGTGCTCCCCACGGAGATGTACTCGGTCTAACGAACCCCTTGTCTAATAATTCCTGCAATTGAGTCATCATTTCCTTCATTTCGGATGGCGCCAATCTATACGGTGCACGGGCAATTGGTGCAGATCCCGGCACTAGATCAATTCTGAACTCGATCTGGCGATCTAGCGGTAAACTTGTCAGATCATCCGGAAATACTTCCGGGAACTCATTTACTATACGCACATCACCCAACCCACGCTTCTCTTTCTTGGCGTCCAACACGTACGCCAAGAACCCTTGACACCCCTTCCTCAAACACTTAGTAGCCCTGATCACCGAGATAAGGCTAGTTCTCCTATCACGGCGATTCCCATAGATCACTACGGAATCCCCATCAGGTAACCGAATCCTGACCAGTTTCTTGTTACAAACGATAGTCGCTTCGTTCGCTGCTAACCAGTCCATTCCCAACACTATGTCGAACTCTCCCATTGCCATGGGATATAATTTCATTGACACCAACCTCCCTTCTATATCTATGACACAATCCTCCACCACCTCCTTAACGTATACCCATCTATCATTGGCGGTTTCCACCTCTAGTGCTCTCTCCAAACGCCTAGGCCTCACCCTCAAACATTTCATAAAAGTATGCGATACAAAGGAGCGATTTGTTCCGGAATCAAATAACACCTTGGCACATAGAGAGTTCACTAGAAACGTACCTGCCACCACATTTGGAACTTCCTCAGCCTCTTCCGCAGTCATGCGGAATGCACGTCCCTTCGGACGCACCGGTTCTGCTCCCTTGTCATTTCCTCTTCCACCCTGACGTTCACCAAACGGAAAAGATCCCCCTTTCTTCAGCTGGGGACAATCATTACGCATGTGGCCAGCAGCCCCACATTGGTAACAAGTTTTTCCCACCCCGGGCAATCCCTTGACAAATGACCGGGCAAGCCGCACCGGTAGCATGAGTTTGAACCTGCCATGCATTCCCCCCGGTGCACCTTGTTACACTTCGAACACTTTTGCCCAGTGACATCCTTGCTAGCACGGTTGCCTGGTCGGAACATTTTCCCTCTTCTTGGGTCATTACCCGGACCATCCCATTTGCGCTTCTCCCCACCCTTCTCAGTCGTTTGCCGGTTCTTTTCTTTCTCAATCAGCTCGGCCGTATTGATGGCCGCCTAAAAAGTAGTGGGGTTTCTAGTCAGAAGCAATTCCCGAATACTGCTCTTCAACCCATGGATGAATCGTTCTACCCGACGCTCTTCCGTCGGCACATACAAATCAGCAAAGCGAGACTTCTCAATAAACTTGGTAGTATACTGTCGCACTGTCATACCTCCCTGATCCAACCCCAAGAATTCTTCTTCCAATCTTTTTACTACCGCGAGCGGGCAGAACTGAGCCTTGAACCTGTCTACAAACGCTTCCCACAACATTCCCTTAGCCATTGCCGAACCCTTTCCCCCAGTCTCAGCTTCCCACCAGTAAACTGCATCAGATTTCAACATGGACAAAGCAAACATTACTCTGTCCCCATCAGCACACTTGCATGTATCGAAGACCAGTTCCATTTCCTTCACCCATTTCATTGCCAAGATAGGGTCATACTCGCCCTTAAAAGTAGGGGGCTTGCATGAGGCAAAGGCCTTGAAATTGCACCCCTTAGCTGCTAACTCATTCATCACTTGAGGGTTTGAATTCAAATGACTCCCAGCACCGGTCACCAGTGGACTAGACAGTTCCACGCTTTCTCGGTTCTCACTTGCTTCTTTGCTTCCCGAAGCCGACTCATTCTGCTTAGTGAGGAGAGCCTGCAAGGTCTCTTGAATCTTACCCAATTCAGCAGCTAGGTTCTCTCGAGTGACAAAAGTAGATCCGCGACCTCGACCCCGTCCCCTCGGCTGAGTTACCCTCCTTGCGGAAGCTGAACTCTCCTGAAGAGAGTCTTCTTGATGAACAGGGGCTTCCACACTCTTCGTTCTTCTAGTCGCACGAGTCGTTCTCAGGTTCGGGTTTCCTCCATCCCCGGCCACTTGGGTGGCGGCCCTACGGGGTGTTCTTCCCCGACCTCTTCCACGACCCCTACCTCTTCCCCTTCCACGTATAACAGTTGCCCTCTCCGGTTCCACCGGTTCATTCTCTAATACCTCTTCATCTTGGTTCCTTGGCACAGCAGGTGCCGACCTACTCCTCAAAGTCCTCCCAGCCATTGCACTCAAGCTGAAAGAAAGCAATAATTAACCTTTACTAGATATGACACAACAATTTTGCTATGTAAGGTAAGTTTAAGCACGCACGTGTACCTGTAAGTTCGTAATTACACTGGCCAGGTGTAGTTCCAAACTTACCTTACACGTTTGTCCTTGGCACCTTATTTCCTAGCGCATTTATAGTGATCGTTCCTAGAGGCAATCCTATGTCTCGGCTGTGTTTCTCATCTTACAGTTTAAGTTTAGGCCCTATTGGTCACCTAAATCCCTTAAACTAGGGCTCTCATACCATTTGTAACATCCCAAAAACATAATCATGCAATACCATAAAAATAAGCCTTCGAATTACATAATAATCCTGTCTTTACACCATCCATAAATCATACTAAACAAAATTTGACAGCGGAAGTCTCTATTCCACAGCCGAGAGCTCTATCTAAAGGTAATAAGCAAAATCAGGAGTCGCTCTAATCTCCAAACCATCTCGCATCATCTCCTAGTTCTTGCTAGAAGAACCTTTAACATGCTTACCTGAAAATGGTTTAGTTTTGAAAGCGAGGGTTAGACCAAAAGGTCTAGTGAGTTCCCTCCAAGAACAACAAGAACACAGTATAAAATCGTTTATAAAAGCATCATCGAAAACCTTAACATAACATCAGGCATGGTACTACACTGTATATAGGATCACATAAACATTCCGCGATCGGGGCCCAATGGGCTACCCTCTCGCCCTCAACCTGAGCCTACGCAAACTCCCCTTCCCGGAGCTTACGCAGACCCCCCCTTTTCTACTCGAAATAGGAGGAAACGAATTCCAACCTACCAGTCTGTCGTAAACATCCAAGGGATCATCAGACCCGAGGATCTATCTCTGATCCTACAGTGTAGACCGACTCCACATAGCACGTCATTCATTTCATAAAACATGCACCTTTAAAACCTTAATAAATCGTTATTCACAGTTCATCAAGTACAATACATTTTCTCAAGTAAAATAGGTATTTCATGGAAAACATGCGTAACGGTTATAACATTTCATGCTCATAAATGAAACCATAATCAGTCAAAAACCATTTAACACTTTAAGTCGTAAAAAGGGTTTAGGGAACTCACCTGATAAGCGAATCTTCTCCTTAGCCTCTTGTCTCGCTACGCTAATACACCTAATAATTAATTCATAGAATAATTAGATGCACTACACTTTCATTCTAAATTCCTCTCCTTATTCGATTCTATCCATTACTACTAGGCCCGCAATATGGTTTAGTTCTTAAATTAATCTGGCCCAAAGTCTCTGAGTCCCAATAGTGAACTAGTTCATGTGGCGGCCCAACCGCAGGAGAGTCCCGGTAGTCCACGACTCCCGGTATCACCCGACTCCCGGTACGGCGACTCCCGGTACAGGCGACTCCCGGTACGGGCGACTCCCAGTACGGGCGACTCCCGGTACAGGCGAACCAGTGGCAAAGTCTTCGCTCGCCAATTCGATTTCTTTCATACCATAAGATTTGTGAAGGTTAATAGCCATAACATTTTCATCCCAAACTGTTACAAACGGGATTCTTAGCCTAATTCATTCCTTCGATTAGCAATCCCAATACTCATTTTAAAAGAAATCCTTCAGGGTGTTCTTAGAACTCATATAGTTACTAAAACCATGAAATACAAATTGAACCTATCTTATCTAATACTATGAGTGCATAAGGTAACAACGATGGATGAATTTCCTTACCAGGTTAATGGCTCTTTACAACAATCAACACTGCAACTCCTTCCTCGTCGTTCTCTTTTTCTTTCCAGCCGCCAAAACAATGAGGAGAATGATCAGTGTGTCAACCCTAGGGAATTGGCCCCTTTTTATATTTCCCACAGATTGCAACTAACCCCTTTCTCTAAACTTTCATTTCTCCCAGTTTGACCACTTAACTTACACATAACCGAAATAGGGTTGTTACACATACTCTAGCGAGACGAGTCTCAAAGTGTTAAGCTCCACTTTCTCGATGTACACTTCAATCACAGTATGGCCGTCAACATACTGGCGTATGTTGGCTACATCTTCGTCGGTACTCAATTCTACCAGTCCAGTCAAGAAGTCTGCATTCGGCCTCTTAAAATACAACATATTATATTTTGGTTCTTCATATTCCAGCTCTTTCATGATCTGTTGAAGCAGTTGCATAGAAAGATCCTCTACATCTAACATGTCAACATAAATTTCTAGACCATGAAAATAATGTCTTTTAGGTGGTTCCGTAAAGTAACCACCATGGTGGACTTTCATGGTGAACAACTGTGGATATTTATCTGTTGATGAAATTAATTAATATAGTTAGTTCGTAGAAACAAGCAAAAAACTCAATGAAACATAAACACTAACCATATAACTCTTTGCCAGTGTCTGAAAGCGATTCAGATAAACGCCTATCAACGCTATCATATGATATAGTTCTATATAACCATTACTATTCTCTCCATTTAGACTACTACCATTATGATCATCGTCCCAATCAAGGGAAATCAAGTATAAAGCTATACAATGTCCCCACTTAAACAGCCGAGTACACAAGCAACTCATTTGCTTTTTGATGTAATATTTACTTTAAAAGACTTCTGTAGTGAAATTGAGGATAAATGGCTTGTATTTAAGCATGTGTATCTCTAGATTATTTTTGAAATCCACAGATTACACACTGAAGAGAGTGGTAATCTAATATGTGATCCATATTGGTTGTGCTTAAAGGGTAAGATATTCCTTTTGCTTATATATAATAATATATATGATAATATCATTTACATACAATACTTATCGTCCCAATCAAGGGAAATCAACGTTTAGATCAACAGTATCATATGATATAGTTCCATGTGGTTCAAGCTCTGACGGACCTGCGGTGTTACTTAGTTGACTGCTTGTGCGTCTACTCCTTGGCACGGTTGAAGGGGCGGGATTTGGACACTCTCCACGAGTATGTCCTACGCATTGGCACCGAGTACATCTTCGATGTATCGAACCTTCACCACGTGATGGACGTCGGTCGTTCTTTCTTGGTCTCCCGGCTCTGTTCTTATTGATTAAAGGTGGATAGCATGGCGGAAGCGGGTCGGGTGGAGACACCCATGCTTCAGGGGGTCCAGCTGGGTTTATTACCTCCACGTATGTTCTCCGGTAATATTCGGACCTGAAGAAAGGTACAGCCAAGTCGGTGCAATCTCTACGACCCATATATCTTGCCGCAACGATGGCATGGCCGCACGGTAACCCAGATTTTTCCCATTCGCGACATGAACAAGTGTGGTCGGTCATATGCACAATCGCGTGAAGATGGTCATCCTGAACCTCGTACCTCCCATACCCGATTTCTCTTACCGCCCATGTCGCCGCGCGACGCGCCATGTTCTGTACTATCTCCTCCGCCGTTGATGTGAGTGCATTTTGCATCTCAGCTCCTTTTCGGCGTCGAAGTTGGTACCACTCTTGTTGAAAGGCCCGAAAGTAGTCCATAAGATTAACAATCGGACATCTACGCGTAAAACGGGAGAGTGCATTCACCGACTCTGCACTATTGGAGGTCAGAATGTCATACCGTTGTCCAGGAAAATGGGCCGCGGACCACCTCTCCGGTCCAGCTTCGTCCATGACTTTGGCTGCTTCCTTGGCACTAAATTGTAGCAGATTCATGTACCGGTTAAACTCATGATCCGTATATGCTATGCATGCCGCCCAGTAGACATCCTTGTGGGTGGTAATACGTTTGTCCCTGGTTTTGGCGTTCATCTCCAAATGTCGACAACATATGGCGTGAGGGGCGTTTGGGTACATGGCAGAGATTGCAGCGCTTATGGAAGGAGCCCTGTCGGACATAAACACCAACCCTTGTGGGTCTCCGATAGCTTGTCTCAACATGGACAGAAACCAAGTCCACTCGTCCCCGGTTTCGGACTTGCCTACGCCGAAAGCTACTGGAACGATGGAGTTATCCCCGTCCATGGCAACTGCCAGGAACATCATACCCAAGTAACGGCCCTTTAACCTTTCACTGCGATTATAAGGTGTAGGTTCGTAGGTTTGTGTCTGGGTATTCTGGCCTGGAAGAATATGGGGCATATCAAAAAAGTCATTTATCTGACTACATGATTTTCTACTAGGGGTATATTCTTCGTGATCATCACTATCGGTATCTGATCTGTCTATATCAGCATTACCCGTTTTGAAAACGTAGGTTTCGTCATCAGCAACTCCAGCACAACGTCCTTCTTGTGGTTGTGGTTGTTGTTGTTGCGTCTCCGGAACATAATCAGGAATACAGTCGTTAAGACCATATGCATGATCTAAATGAACTGTTGGGCCGTGGGACACCTGAGAATCAGGCTGCTCTATTTGGAGGTCTTCGTCATCAGCGTCGTTGTCACCGTCGTCGTCACCTTCGTCATTGTCTTCGTCGGATTCGGCGACATACACAAAAAGTAATGGCGGCCTTTGTGAATCTGCTGCAAAGTGCAGAAAACCAGAGATATCCCCATCGTTGGATAAATCCACAAATGACCCATCAGCATTTTAAACGCTAACTTGCAGACAGCAGAAGGGTCGATTCCACATTTTTGCATGGCGTATGCAACAAACTTCTGATAAGTATAGTTTACTGAGACTTTTACACCATGCTTAGATTTATAAGCAAAATTCCACTCATTGTTATCTTGCACCCATTCACCATCGAAACAGAAATGTAGCTTAGCTTTTGCAACAGATGAACTCATTTTTTCAGTAGTATCTCAAAAACAAAATATTGAAGAAAGAAAGCAAGAAATAAGTATGGAATCGGTGTGTGGATTATGGATTGCATTTTGCATCTATTTATGGATGAAACAACCAACATTGATGACAACCAATCTCTCATTTCATCCACAAATTGGTATTCCAAAAACCCTGATTCAACATTGATGAAAACATGTCAGTGAATTTTAACCACAAATTGGTCTTCAAAGTACAATAATTGTGAAAAAAACAGTAAAAGCATGAAAGATTCGTTCAAGTACAGGGGCTGAAAGTATAAATTTTGTGCCTATCGCGGGCCCATCGCGGGCTTCCACCGCGGGGAGGGACCAAAGGTGTCACCGCGGCCATAGTTGAGGGGCTCTGCGGGACACTTTGGCCAAAATGGGGTGCCACGTACGCCCTAGCCCGCGATCGCAGGCTCCATCGCAGACAGTTGTGACATTTTGGTAAACCGGGGGAGATTTAGGGTATTTTGGTAAAGCAAAGTCAAACTTGGGGTATTTTAATTAATTTCCCTATTATATAATTACTTTGATCCGTTTATATGATTTGAATATTTTTATTATTATTTGTTTTATTTTTAATTGTATTATAATAACTAAAAATTATATTATCAAGCTAATATTAATATACTATTTTATATATGTTTATTGTGATTTTAATATTTTATAATAACTGTTATCTATAGTTTTATATTTATATATTTTAAATATTTATATAAACATATCTATTTATTAATTAGTTTTGAAAACCTTAAATCCTAGGAGGTCAAAATGTTTTTTAATTTTTAAGCATACTATCGATTTTCTCAATCTCTCAATTGATTAAATTCATCCTCAAAATCAATTAAATTTAAAAACTCCCAAACCCGACCGACCGACATCAACCGAAACCCGAAGCAATCCGAAATCCGAAACCTAAACATCAATCTGAAACCTGACCAATCCGAAACTGAAGTTCGGGTTTTGATTTCCATTTTCGAAATCCGATGGGGTTTTGAGTTTGCCAACCCGTTTGCCCGACCCACCCGAAACACACCCCTAATAATTTATAGATGTCGGTTTTAGATACACATCATAAAACAATACCCCATGTTATCACACTAATGTTATAAGATATTTAGATTAATTAAAACGTTATAAATTATTTATTATAATCTGAAATTTAAATAATTAATATAAAGTACTTTACTAAAATTTATGAAAATAATAATAAAATATTATAAATAATATTATATTATTTTAATAATAATAGTAATAATAATAATGTTTTATTAATAGATAAAATATATAAAAATAATAAATAATTATGACTAGAAAATAAATAAAAAGAGAAAAATAAAAAGTAATTAAGTAATGATGATTAATAAATAACAAAAGTAAAACAAAAAATAAATAACTAATAATTAAATATAGATATGTGTCTAAATAGTGATTATATAGGTGTCTTAATAGAATCACCCTCCTTTTAATAGCGTGTGAAATACGTTTTTTTAATTATTATTAGTACCTTTGTCTAGGAATAAATGTCCTAGAAAAGTAAAAATATATAATCATTACATTTTTAATTAGGGAAAAATACAAAAAAATCCGATGGATTTTACTCTTTGGAATGATTAAGTAATTGGACAATTTTTTGGAACAAATAAACCATTGAACTTTTCGAAACTTGTTAAATACATCCTTATGATCTATACATTCTTACATTTATAAAATGATTAGCCATTCCAAAACTTACAAACACACACTTATATACATACATACATACATATATATATATATATATATATATATAGAGAGAGAGAGAGAGAGGAAAGTTCATCTAAAAACTCAAATTCAGTTGTAAACGTGAGGACAAATATCGTCCATTGATCGCAGCCATATTTAAGCCATTCCTAAAATTCAGCTTTAGGGGTATTTTCGTCAAGATTAGAATCAGCGCCTCCTTTGTTGACTTTTTATTTTCTTTTTTAATTAAAAAACTTTTACCCCCTTAAATTTTAAAATAAATTATCTCAAAAATTACTAACATTTTAATCAAACAAATTACATCAAAAAACGAGAATTTCGTGCTCTTCGATATGACATCCATCATGATATAGTTTTTTTTTCGTTTTAACCGTTTTTTACGTGAAATCGTGTATATGTGTTATATTCAGAGTGAATAATACAACATTCGGGATGAATTATATCTACATTTATTCGGACTGAGTATATAGAATTATTCAGACTGAATATATGGAATTATTCAGACTGAATAAAGGTAGATATTAAAAAAGAATAAAACTTATTCATGTCTTGATATAGTTTTTTTTTCGTTTTAACCGATTTTTACGTGAAATCGTGTACATGTGTTATATTCAGAATGAATAATATAACATTCTGGATGAATAATATCTACATTTATTCAGACTGAATATATAGAATTATTCAGACTGAATAAAGGTAGATATGAAAAAGAACAAAATTTAAACATTTATTCGTTTTGAATATCTATCTTTATTCAGTCTGAATATATAGAATTATTCAGACTGAATAAAGGTAGATATGAAAAAGAACAAAACTTAAACATTTATTCGTTTTGAATATCTATCTTTATTCAGTCTGAATATATAGAATTATTCAGACTGAATAAAGGTAGATATTCAAACGAATATAATTATTCAGACTGAATAAAGGTAAATTATTCAGACTGAATAATTCCATATATTCAGTCTGAATAATTCTATATACTCAGTCCGAATAAATGTAGATATTATTCATCCCGAATGTTGTATTATTCACTCTGAATATAACACATATACACGATTTCACGTAAAACGGTTAAAACGAAAAAAACTATATCATGATGGATGTCATATCGAAGAGCACGAAATTCTCGTTTTTTGATGTAATTTGTTTGATTAAAATGTTAGTAATTTTTTAGACAATTTATTTTAAAATTTAAGGGGGTAAAAGTTTTTTAATTAAAAAAGAAAAATAAAAAGTCAACAAAGGAGACGCTGATTCTAATCTGACGAAAATAATTACCTTTATTCAGTCTGAATAATTATCTTTTATTAAGACTGAATAATTTTTTTCCAATTTTACCCCTGCACGCTAAATATTCATTAAGCCATGGACAGAGTTTTCAACTTATTTACAAAATTGCCACCGCGTATTTTTGCCACTGATCTCTTCACCGGATTATTAATCAACGGTTGTGGTTTGTCCTTACGTTTACAATTGAATTTGAGTTTTTATTTGAACCCACCCCTATATATATATATACATATATATATATATATATATAGAGGCGGGTTCAAACGAGGAGCGTACCAATTTAAGAGAACGTGAGGAGCAATTGATAGTTATGAATCACATGTGATTGGCAGTTGTGGATCACTGTTGATCCTAACCCTCAGTGATTTGATAATGACCCTATCTCAAATACTTAGTGAAAATTGTAAGTAAACAATATGTATCAGAGTTTCACTATCGCTGATAAGTACTAAGATCTTACAGTACTGCTGATAGGAACTCTCGCACTTTTAGATTAAACATTCAGCGAACACTGTTCACCATATCGCTGAGTCTGTTCAGTCCTTATGGTGATCGCTGATAAGTTAGTTGTTTACTTATGATCCCTGAAGACAAGATTCACGTCAACAAAGGTTCTACGCTGAAGTCGAAGATCAAGCTCAAGAACCAGCGACAAGTCTCCTAATGAACTGATGCGGATCAGCGAAGACTCAGATTTGTCCACTCAACGTGAAGTATCAAGTACAAGACTTCAGCTATCGCTGAACTTTATCATCTGCTGAATAGTAAATGATAATCGCTGAATCAACGAAAGCTGATCATGAAGTCCTCCGTACAAAGTACTTTTGTCTTAACCTCCCTTGCACGCCACCGTACGAAATGTCAGAAAAGAACCTCCGAAAATCTGAAATCGTACAACCACTCTGATACTACACTGTTCATTCATGCGGCTACTAAGGTTGTCATCAAAGGTCAATGACATGCAACCAATCCGCTAATGACACGTGTAAAGTATATACTGGATTGCATTAAATGCATGCAGTATATAAAGAGATGAACTCACTTCATTTGAAGTAACTTGCTAACTCTGGACAAGTTCAAATCTCTCAAGATAGGATTTTATTAGTAATCTCCTTATCTTTCTTAGTGCAAGAAAACCTTAGTGTTCCAACTTGTTTAGATTTAGGTTTATCCTTAATCTTGTTTCCGCAACAAGCTGTAAATTGTTAATGATTTATCAATAAACAATTTAGAAAAGTAAAATAGTGTGTTTGTATTCAACCCCCCCCCCCCCCTTCTACAAACTTGTTTAAGCCTTTCGGGACCAACAAGTGGTATCAGAGCAGATTTGTTTAATCTCATAAACAAGATCTAATCTAAGATATTTTCTCTTCCTTGCTATTATCTGAAAATGGCCAACTCAAACACAAACACTCACTATATCGACAATGGTTCTCTTGCAAAACCCCCTAGATTTTCCAGAGACAACTTCAACTTATGGAAAAATAGGATGACACTCTTCTTAGAAGGTGTAGACCCTACTATACCTTACTATCTTGAAAATGGTCCACACATCCCTGTAACGATTGATCCTGCCGTTCCAGCCACTGCAACTAGAGCTGCTATTCCAGAAAGGCTGATTCCAAAGGAAATCCATCATTGGACCGATGAAGACAAGAAGAAAGTGGCTATAGATACAAAAGCCAGATCCATACTATCCATGGCCCTTCCTGACGAAGTCTACCATTCCGTCATGAACCTGAAATCCTCGAAGGCCATGTGGGACACAATATGTGTTCAGTATGAAGGAACGTCTGAAGTCCAGGATTCAAGAAAGATCAACCTGGTAAGACAATACGAAAGTTTCATCTCTGGTAAGAATGAAACTCTCTCTGAAGTACATCAACGTTTTAACTGCTTAATTATAGATCTTAAAACGGTTGGTAAGGAATATTCTAACTTTGAAGTTCTGACAAAGTTTTTAGAATGTTTACCTGAAAGCTGGGACAATTATTCCATGTGTCTCAAGCTGTCAAAAGATCTAAGATCAATGACACTCGCTACCTTATATGGCACATTGCTGAATCATGAGCAATCTATCCATCTTAAGAAGAATCTTGTAAAAGATTCCAAAAGCACCCCTGTTGCTTTAATCTCAGAGGAACCTTCTACTCAGCGACCCGTGGTCACTATCACTGAGTTAGAAAGTAACTCTGAAAGATCATCAGATTCTGATTCTTCAGATGATGAATCCTTGGCTCTCCTAACTAAAAAGTTCAGGAGATTCGCCAAGAAGAAAATGTTTAGAAAGAACAAAACTCTTTCTATAGCTGACAAGCCTAAGTCATCAGCTTTTGTTGATAAGGCTACTGCTACTTGTTTTAACTGCGAAAAGACAGGTCATTTCGCTAACGAGTGCAGGTCAAAGAAAATCATGAGACCTTCAGCCTTTACAAAGAAATCCTTTGTTCCAAGGAATAAAGACGACAAATACTTAAAGCTGAAGGAGAAGTATGCAAAGCTGAAAATCTTTAAGAAGAAGGGAAAAGGCCTAATGGCTGACTATGATTGGGCTGCTTCTGATGAAGAAGCCTCATCATCTGATTCTGAAGATGATGAAGCAAATCAATGTCTCATGGCCAAGATTGAAGAAGAGGAAGAAAGTTCAGACATTCCCTCCACTTCAACATCTGCCATTCAGGTATCACCTTCCTTCTTTACCAATATTGTAAATATTGATGAAGCTGATAGTCTCCGTAAAATCGAACTACTGACTAGAAGCTTATACGAAGCCATGAACGGCAAAGCTGTGGTTGAAAACCAAAATCTTGATCTCGCTGAAAAGCTTAAAAATTGCCACCTTCAAATAGAAAAGCTTTCTAAATTTGAAGAAAATTTTAAAGATCAAGTCCATTTAAATCAGCTAGTCAAAATTGAACGAGCGGAAGCTATCGCTGCATTAAAAGCTGAACAAGCTACTGTTGAAGGATGGTGTAATTCTTCAACAAAGATCACTGAGATAATTAAGGCTCAGATTCCTCTGAGTGATAAACGTGGTTTGGGTTATAAATATGATACTCCAATACCAACCACTGAACGTTCAATGCTTAAATTTGGAACGTTCGTATCCTCAGTAGCTGACACTTCTTCATCTCAGTACTCCTCGTCGATTACACCAATCCCTGAGGAAACTCCTACCTCCTCAAAAGGTAAGGAGAAAATGGTTTATTCAAAACCTACCTCTGTCTCTAAAGATAAAGGTAAAGGAATTGTAATTTATCAAAATCCTTAGAAGGGTACTTTAGTACCTAAGCTGAATGCTTCCAAAGCCTTAGTGATTCATTCATCTGGTTCTAGAAATCAGACCTCTGGATCAGTTCAGCGACCTACTCCTAGACTCAGAGTAGATGTCCTTGGTAAGAAATCTGAAGAACTGAATGTTCGTCCTATTTCAAAAACCAATAGTGTACTTGGTGCTGGCACTTCTAATTCCAAATTAAAAGCTCAGCACACAAGTGGTCCTAGAACTAATTTTAGTTATAGGAAATGTTATCACTGTGGACTTACCGATCATATTGCAAGTAAGTGTCCCACAGCCACCAAAGCTGATAAGATAGCTAAGGTGAAGATAGCACCAAAGAAGACCAAACCAGTTGCAAGTCAGGTCAAGGTGACTCATACCGCTGAGGTCAAGAAATTGACCAAAGTGAAGAAAGACAAAGCTGAATCTTCAAATGCTGCGAAGACTGCTGAACCCATTCCAACCACTTCCACTGACAAACGCGTATACATGGTGAAGTGGGTACCCAAGCAAAACTAATCTTCCTTTGTATTGCAGGTTAAGAAGGGTATCTGGTATCTCGATAGCGGATGCTCTAGACACATGACTGGAAAGAAAAGCCTGCTCGCTGAATACAAGGAAGAGAAGGGTCCCTCTGTAACTTTCGGTGGAAATGGAAAAGGACACACCCGAGGGTATGGTGTACTTTCAAATGGTACAACATCCTTCAGAAGAGTCGCATATGTTGAAGGGCTGAAGCATAATCTTCTGAGCATCAGTCAGCTTTGCGACATGGATAACAAAGTGATTTTCACCAAGGAATCCTGCTTTGTCTCTGACAAAAAGGAGAAGATAGCTCTCAGCGGTTATCGTTTGGAAAATGTTTACGCTATAAACATGGACTCAACAACCACTGAGAACTCCTGTTTCTTCTCAAAGGCATCTTCTGATGTCAACTGGCTATGGCACAAGAGACTCTCACATCTCAACTTCAAGACACTGAATACTCTTTCATCCAAAGAGTTAGTCACTGGTCTACCTCAACATTCATACGCCAAAGAATCCTTATGTTCAGCGTGTGAAAAAGGGAAGCAGACCAAGGCAAGCTTTAAGTCCAAGCAAGTTTCCTCAGTGTCATCTCCTCTTCAACTACTCCATATGGATTTGTTTGGCCCCGTTAACAAACAATCCATCGATGGAAAGAAATATACGCTGGTCATAGTTGATGAATTCTCTCGTTATACATGGGTAATGTTTCTCCGTTCTAAGAGTGACACCCCTGAAGAACTCATCACCTTTGTTCGGAAGATGGAAACTCTGAACAATATGACTGTTCGCTCAATAAGGAGTGATCATGGAACTGAATTCAAAAACAGTTCTCTTGATTCCTTCCTTGAGAGCAAGGGTATTTCTCATAACTTTTCGTCAGTGAGAACACCACAACAAAACGGAGTCGCTGAAAGAAGAAATAGAACAATTATTGAAGCTGCACGTTCAATGCTCAGCGATTCTCACCTGCCTACTCAGTTTTGGGCAGAAGCTGTCAACACGGCTTGTTTTACGCAAAACAGGTCGCTGATAGTCAAAAGATTCAAAAAGACAGCCTATGAACTTTTTCATGGGAGAAAGCCTTCAATCAGCTTTCTTCACATCTTTGGTTGTCAGTGTTTCATACTGAACAACAGAGATGCCCTTGGAAAGTTTGATCCTAAGGCTGATGATGGAATCTTTCTTGGATACTCCTCAGTTTCCAAAGCCTTCAGAGTCTTCAACCGAAGAAGACAAACTGTAGAAGAAACTATTCACGTCACGTTTGACGAATCCCGTTCAGCGAACTCTAAACCGAACGCTGATACAGAAGAACTGAATCAATGGATGTTTTCTCATCTTGGTGATTCAGAAGATGTTCCCACTACTCATACTCATACAACTGAAAATGATGGTCCTACTATCATTCCCAATATGCAGAATAGTGAAGCTGAAACATCTTGGGTCTCAGCTGTTCCTATAAATACTATACCCGCAGTTGATCCAAATGTCTCAGAAATTCCATCTATTTCTCAGCAATCAGTGAATGAAGTGACAAATGCAAGCATTCCTCTCTTAGCTGATTATCCAGAAGTAGCTGAAGCCTCATCTTCAGTTTCTCCAGTTCAGACTGAGTCAGCGACGCATGCTCCGGCTCAGCGATGGACTGTAAATCACCCAATCGATCAAATTCTTGGTGATCCCAACGCTGGTATTCAGACTCGTAGAAGTGCAGGTAATATTTGTTTATTTGTTAACTTTATTTCTCTAACTGAACCAAAGAAAATAGATGATGCCCTCAGAGATCCAAACTGGGTCAGCGCTATGCAAGAAGAGCTGACTGAATTCGAAAGAAACAAAGTTTGGAAACTTGTTCGGAGACCAACTGACAAAACAGTGATAGGCACTAAGTGGGTCTATCGAAACAAGTTGGACGAACATGGTACTGTAACTCGCAACAAAGCTCGTCTTGTTGCTCAGGGATACAGACAAGAGGAAGGTATAGATTATGACGAAACCTTTGCTCCTGTAGCAAGACTTGAATCTATTCGTCTTTTCTTAGCATATGCTGTACACAAAAACTTCACTGTACATCAAATGGATGTTAAGTCAGCGTTTCTAAATGGAAAGCTGAATGAAGAAGTTTATGTGGAACAACCTCCAGGATTCTCAGATCCTAAGCGTCCAGGTTATGTTTATAAGCTGGATAAGGCACTTTATGGCTTGAAGCAAGCTCCTCGTGCATGGTATGACACTCTTTCTACGTATCTCCACCTTGAAAAATTTGAGAGAGGTAAGATTGACAAAACTTTGTTTTTTAGAAAAATAAAAGGTCATATCATTTTAGTTCAAATATATGTTGATGACATTATATTTGGTTCTACTAACCCTGAGCTTTGTACTCGTTTCGCTGATAGAATGAAAGATGAGTATAAAATGAGTATGATGGGTGAACTAACATATTTCCTTGGTCTTCAGATTAAGCAAACTGAAAAAGGAACTTTTATAAATCAGGGAAAGTATGTTAAAGATATGCTGAAAAAATTCGACTTAACTGAAAGTTCAGCTATGAAAACCCCTACGGCACCACCGCTGATACTTGATAAGGACACAAAGGGTGTTCCTGTCAATGTCACGCTGTACCGTGGGATGATCGGCTCACTACTGTATCTTACAGCTAGCCGACCCGATATTATGTTTGCAACATGTCTGTGCGCACGATATCAAGCTGAACCTAAGATATCTCATATGAAAGCTGTAAAGCGAATCTTTCGATATCTTAAGGGTACAGCGAATCTAGGTCTTTGGTATCCCAAAGATTCAGGATTCGATCTAACCGCCTATTCAGACAGTGATTTTGCAGGTTGCAAAATGGATAGGAAAAGCACCACAGGAGGATGTCAGCTCCTGGGTGGAAAGCTGGTAAGTTGGACAAGTAAGAAGCAAAACTCGGTGTCCACTTCCACAGCTGAAGCTGAGTATGTAGCCGCTGGAAGCTGCTGTTCTCAAGTCTTGTGGATGAGAAATCAACTACTAGACTATGATCTTCAGCTCTCCAAAATTCCAATCTATTGCGACAGCACTAGTGCCATCGCTATAGCAAACAATCCAGTGCTACACTCAAAGACAAAACACATAGAAATCAGATATCATTTTATCAGAGATCATGTGATGAATGGTGATATAGAACTTCATTTTATCCCAACTGATTATCAGTTAGCTGATTTGTTTACCAAACCTCTTGATGAGACAAGATTCAACTTTCTCATCAGCGAGCTTGGAATGCTGAACTTTGAAGGATAAATCTTCAGCGGTTCACATTTAATCAGCGATACGTTTATACATTCTTGTATAGGCTCTGGATAAAATAAACTAGTACAATCCATTTCATCATCTTCTCTCTGAATAAATTGGGTTAAACTGATATCAAGGTATGTTTTCTCTGACAAAACGCATGAAAATGCAAGATTTCAAATTCTTTCATCGCTGAATAATATTTTGAAATTTCTTAAAACCCTCACTGATATTTCTATTCAGTGCTTCATATTTTCCAAAGAGTCCCTGAGTTTTTCTTTCAAAACCTCAGAGACAACGAAAGAATGTGAAAGAACAGTTGTGACGTCATTGCAACGGATAACACCAGGCACGTTTCTTTTTCTGACACACGTTTGCACGTTTCGTTGTCTATCCAATCAAATGCAAACACGTGTCCGTGTCATGATGAAAAACTTTCCCGCTCAAGTTTTTTTCTCTCTACTCTCTTCCTATATAAACTCTCTCAAAGTTTATATTTGTCTTTTATGCGAATCAATCTTTCTCCGCAAGAAAAGAACACTGTTGCATTTTGTGCTCTCGATCTTCAAGAACTGTTCATCATCTTCTTCATCAAACTCAAGGTCAATATGTTCTTATCTTTTATCAATGCAAATAACTTGTTTTCGATCTTATCATTGTTTTACACAAGATCAAACAAAAGAACTCAAAAATAAATAAAATCATTTTCTTTCATGGTTTTATAAACACAACCATTTCATGGTTGTTCTTCAAGTTTTAAATCTAAAATCTTAAACTTGTTCTTCTTTCGTATCCATTTTTTTAAAAAAACTGGAATACAAGGCTTATAGGTGTTATATTCGTTTTTTTTTTAAAAAAAAACAAGAAAAACCCTAATCTTCATTAAGACTTTTTTGTCTGAATGAAATGGACAAAATTCGAAAAATCTTAATGGAAATTCTCTTTCCACATTAAGATATTTCTTATTTGTTAACATCTTTGGTTGAACTGATAATACAGTGAAATGGCAACTTCAAAGCTGAATGTTACCGCTGAGTCCATCTCCAGTGATTCTGAGGAACTGGAAATCACCAAAGCTCCTCAGGTTAAGTTTGAGCTGGATCAACTAGACTGGACAAAGGCAAACAACCTTTCAGCGCTTCTCGAGTTTCCTCCTCGGAAGCAGGTATCCCATCTAGACGACGCTGTGATTTTTTTGAAGAATAGCCCCATATACACAGCACTGACAATTACACCTCCTACCAGTCAGCGTCTATTATCCCAATTCTGGTACTCTGCCAGACACACCAACCTACCCTCAGCCAAAGATCCATCTAAAACCATCGACTGCATACTCAGCGATACTGAGTATGGCACCATCAAGATAACCCCCGCAATAATCCGCAAAGCTCTAAAATTCCCTAACGCTACCTCAGAAAATCCTTTCATTCCATTTCCTGACCACAAGAAGCACGCTGACAGGGAAGAAATCATTGCTTTCCTTGATGCGATGGGTTACATCTGGGAGACTGGAAGAGACAAGCTACCCGAGAAGAAGCTGACGCTGATAAAGAAATCCAAGATGCCCAGCGAGATGAACTTCATCTTCGCTCACCTGATCAGCTGCATGACAGCGAAATCCGGATCTTCTGATCAAGCCGCTCAACCTCAGCAGGCCATGGGTTACGCACTGCTGAAAGGTCTCAACATTGACTGGGCCTCCATCATCTATGAAGACCTCATTCAACGTGTTGATTCTGCCGCTGACCGACCAGCATGGGTTCCTTACCCGCGATTCATCAGCGCCATCTTTCAATATGGCCTGAAGGACAGCTATCCTGAAGAGGGTGATCTGAAACTCTCTCAGATTGGCCCTAAAGTTCTCGACTTCAAGCCTGTCGCCAACGAGGTACGTCTCTCTACTCTTCTCACTCTTCTTAATTCTCCGCTTTCTGTGGCTCCTTCAGCGACAATACCCATCGCTGATACCCCGGCCACAAAATCCATTCCTTCTAAGAAAAGGAAACAATCTCTTACCCCTCTTGATTCCAAAAGGATCAAGAAAACCAAGGAGCAACCCCAGCAGTTGCATGCTGAAGACTCCTCAGCTCATTCTGAAGAGCTGAAGGAAAGTCCCGTGGTACGCTCTGCCACACCAATTCAAGCCATCCCTTCTAAACCTACTTCAGCGTCCCTAAACGCTGAGGTTAGAACCTTGGAATCTACCCAACCTTCGTCAGTCTCTCAAAAGACTGATGAAGTACTTCTCAGCGAATCCAACGCTGAACTTGAACCCCAACCCCAATTCTTATCCTTCGCTCCTCCCTCTACTTCTTTGGACACTCCTCCAGTCAAAACTGGAGATGCCATCATTCAAGAAGCCGTTGAAGCTTCTCAGCGAATGACGAAGAAAGGACCTGCAGAGATCTCCATTCCTCACGGAACTTTTGAGGGAGATATGGAACACTATGGAGGGACTCGAAACTTTGATGAGTTCGTCAACGCTCCTGCAGGTACAGATCCCACCTTAAACACTGTAACTAAACCTGAAACTTCTGAGCTTTCCTTTGTTCACAAGTACTTATATGTTACAGGTCCTTTTTTGGGAGACATCAACCAGTCTCTGAAGTCTATGGAGATGAAACTTACGGATCTCACCACCGGTCTATCAAATAACTCTACAGCTGTAACAAACGCTGGAGAGAATCTGACGAAACTGACTACTGTGGTGGAAAAGAAGGCCTCCTCTGATGACATCAAAGACCTTGATAAAACTCTCGCCGACTTTGCCAAAGTGCTCTCCGACATCTACACTGACTACACCAACCTCAAATCATCAGTTTCCACCATTTCCAGCGAAGTTACAACGCTGAAGAAATCGGTTGGTACACTCGAAGGTGATATGTCAGTGGTCAAGACCGACTTGGGCTCAGTGAAGACCGACCTTGGTTCTGTCAAGACAATGATCGAGACGCTGGTGAACAAGGCAAATAATCCAGCTCCTGCTCCGGCCCCTGCACCTGTTTTGGACTCATTCACCGCAGAGGATCGCCAAGAGCTGAAGAAAATCACGCCTGCTATTTCTGGCCTAGAAGACAGAATAGCTAAGCTTGAAGGTTGTGTGAAAATCTCTGGCCCAGAAGACAGAGACAACACCAATGCTGAATCTACCCATTCCTCCCCCGCCCATCATGAGAAAGAGGGGGAGAAGAGCGCTGAACAGGAGAAGAGCGCTGAAGACCTTTCCCATGATGAATCTATCAGGGGAGAGGGTAATGAAGATCGGATTACTGGACCTCAGGGAGATGAAAACCCTGAGGGAACCGAGAACCTCGCCTCTATATCTGAGGGGGAGCAACTCGATGAAGATGCTGAGGAATCTGAAGCAGAAGAAGACGAAGACTTCGACATCCCTGAAGCTGAACCATCCTCCTCTCCAAGGAACGATGATGATGATGATGAAGATGACGATGATTTCTTTGTTGTCAAACCTGCTCCTCGAACCAAAGCTCTTAAAGGTATTTCAATAAAAGAACCTTCAGGGGAGAAGACAAAGACAAAGCACTCAGCCTCTGGCGCTGAGAAAAGCAAAGACAAAGGCATCGCTGAAGATGATAATCTGGCGATCCTACTTGCAAAGCCGATTTGTAAGGTACACTAAACTTATTTTTCCTTCCCTGATCATCTCTGAAAAATCAGTTATCCATTCCACAAACACCATACACATCCACATTTTTTTTCTATCTTTTCTACCCAAGTTCTTCTACCCAGTTCTTATTTGTAAGATCGCTGCGTTTCAGCTAGTCCTCTCCCCTGTTTGAGGATATCGCTGAAAGATCTGTTGCGACTTCACCAATAATTCCAGCTACCGCTGAAGACATAATCCCAGTCTTAGATTTAATCTCTGAGACTGATGAACCAGAAGAACAACCTCTCTCGCACAGAAACAGACTTTCCTCAGTTGCTCAAAGGCTGAGTGAAGAAGATCAAAAGAGGAGAGAAGAAATGATAAAGCGATTCGAGGATCAGCGAATCATCCTAAGGCGCGATCAACTACCTTCAGTTCCTCCTAAGTTCAGAATTTCAAAAGCTGAATACCAAGATCATCTCAGAGCTGAACGCCTCATCGCTGAACGCCTCATCGCTGAAAGGAAGGAAGCTGAAGATAAAGACAGAGAATACGCCATCAAGCTCACTCAAGAATCTGTCAAAGACCCCAAGCTGAAGCGTATTCCCATTCAAATCCAACGAAAGCTTTGGGAACAAGCCCAGAAGATCGTGGAAAAGAAAGCTGAAGTTTCTCAGACCACCCTGATCTGGTGTAAAGAGAAAATCCACTTCAGATATCGTCCAGCGAAGATCAACAAGGTATTCATCTCTGGAAGAACCTCCATCGGAGTACCTATTGTTGACATCAAACTGTTCAAAGAAGATGACTCATCTGAAACCTTTCGTGCTGACACTGTAAAAAGGTATGGTCTCTCTGAATGGCTGGAGATGAGGTTAGCTATCCAACCGTCAAAATCTAAGTACAAGGATCATTTCGAAAAGCTGATAAACAGACAGATCGATTTGATATCTTCTTGTGTGGATATTCCTCTTGTTCCTGATCTAAAGCCGAAAAGAAAAAAGGACTCTCCAAGGAAGAAACGTCAAGATTCAAACTCAGGTCCTGTCATACGAAATGAAACTGGAATTGGTTTCTCTCGCGCTGAAGTACTTGGTCCTGATCCTGATCTATCTGCCCTTGATGTCTCTTTGCCACCATGTGAACTTTTCGTCCCTGGTAAAGTCATCAGTAATCCTTATGGAATATTCTTTCTTGACTACGACGGACGTAAATGCTTTCAACGGATCGCTGAGCTTCCAATCACTCCAATCGAACAGCTCAAAGATCTCATCTACTGGTGCGACTTCAGAAAAGACATTCAGGCACGACACCTAAAACCCTTGATTTTTGAAGCTGCTCTGAAGCTAAAGAATAAAGGAGAAAAGGTTCCTGAATGGATGATTCCAACTGAAAAGACAACCCTTGATGAACTTCTCATTAAGGAAGAACCCTTTGAAGGCTGACAACAATCACCATTTTCTCTATTGTATCAGTCATCCTTCAGTACTTGTAATTTATTTCGCTTGTACTTGTAATCTTTCTTATTCATATTGTAACCTGATTCAAAGATTTAAAGAAAGATTTCAGCGAATGTACTTTACTCCATCAGTACTGAAAAGATCCCAGAAAACAGTAAAAGGGACAAATATTTTATGAGTTCTTTTTATCCTTATGTTTTCATTAAATAGCAATTTTCTCTGTTGCTATGTCATAATCAAATAGGGGGAGATTGTTGATCCTAACCCTCAGTGATTTGATAATGACCCTATCTCAAATACTTAGTGAAAATTGTAAGTAAACAATATGTATCAGAGTTTCACTATCGCTGATAAGTACTAAGATCTTACAGTACTGCTGATAGGAACTCTCGCACTTTTAGATTAAACATTCAGCGAACACTGTTCACCATATCGCTGAGTCTGTTCAGTCCTTATGGTGATCGCTGATAAGTTAGTTGTTTACTTATGATCCCTGAAGACAAGATTCACGTCAACAAAGGTTCTACGCTGAAGTCGAAGATCAAGCTCAAGAACCAGCGACAAGTCTCCTAATGAACTGATGCGGATCAGCGAAGACTCAGATTTGTCCACTCAACGTGAAGTATCAAGTACAAGACTTCAGCTATCGCTGAACTTTATCATCTGCTGAATAGTAAATGATAATCGCTGAATCAACGAAAGCTGATCATGAAGTCCTCCGTACAAAGTACTTTTGTCTTAACCTCCCTTGCACGCCACCGTACGAAATGTCAGAAAAGAACCTCCGAAAATCTGAAATCGTACAACCACTCTGATACTACACTGTTCATTCATGCGGCTACTAAGGTTGTCATCAAAGGTCAATGACATGCAACCAATCCGCTAATGACACGTGTAAAGTATATACTGGATTGCATTAAATGCATGCAGTATATAAAGAGATGAACTCACTTCATTTGAAGTAACTTGCTAACTCTGGACAAGTTCAAATCTCTCAAGATAGGATTTTATTAGTAATCTCCTTATCTTTCTTAGTGCAAGAAAACCTTAGTGTTCCAACTTGTTTAGATTTAGGTTTATCCTTAATCTTGTTTCCGCAACAAGCTGTAAATTGTTAATGATTTATCAATAAACAATTTAGAAAAGTAAAATAGTGTGTTTGTATTCAACCCCCCCCTTCTACAAACTTGTTTAAGCCTTTCGGGACCAACAATCACATGTGATTCACAACTGATCTGGATGAGAATCGACAGTTATGGATCACATGTGATTGGCAGTTGTGGATCATTAATGATCCGCGACTTGCACGCGTCGCGAACCAAGTCGCGTTACTTTTGCGCGAAAATTCGATTATGTCCGATTTTTTAGCGTTGTAAATCATATGTGATCAGAAGCATGGGAGTGCTCCTCACGTTCTCTTAAATTGGTACGCTCCTCGTTTGAACCTTCCTCTCTCTCTCTCTCTCTATATATATATATATATATATATATAAACTAGTTGTGTACTCATACGATGGAACACGATTTTAAGTATTTTGAAGCAATTGTCGTTCCTATTTTTGAATTAGAATGAAGGAATTTTCAAGGATCTATGGTTTTTCTTTCAATCTCTATAACAACCATGTACCAACCCTTTTCATAATCTTTTGATTTAGACTCTAATCCACTATATCGTGAGCATCAAAATAGAAGCACTCGCATTTCTTTTCTCCTATAAACTTAGAGCCACATCAAATGCCTAAACCCAAGACACCAACAACAGGGATCAAAGCAACATCAAGATCCATTAAGCTAATCTTTTAGATACAACAACATGAATTGTAATGGCTAAAAACCATTGGACCAAAAATTAAACCTGAATGTACCATATATTCTCAGGTCGTTTATCAAAGGCTTAAAAGTGCTTATCGGTAAAATTTAAAACCATCACGTACTTATCGGGTAAAATTTTAGCCCACCAACTCGGTTTTGTATGCAACAACTCACCCGATAAACGCTAACTGTGGTAAGAGTCGTCTCCCTCACTTACCGGGTAAGATTTTTGGTATAAATTCTCATAGATCGATCAAGGGAACAAAACCGCAAAAAAATCGTCGGCCAAGTCAATTCTCATAGATCGATATAGGGACGAAAACCACAGGGCCAGATCTGCATTACAGTGTCAATTGAGAACCATGAATTCTTAACAATTTTGCCTCTATTAATAGAAATCTGGTGGCTTTTGAACATCCAAGATCAGTTTTTATCAAATAAGAACCATAAATTCTCCCAAACCCTTAACTCAATCATTTTAGAACTTCTTCTCCTTTAACAATCTGTTAGTCCCAGACGACTAATAAGAACAAGAACAGGTATTGTAGAAGGGGGGTTGAATACAATACACAAATTTTTCACTTTAATTAATTCTTTTATTGAAAATATTCAAATCAAGAATTACACATAGAACAATTTGATTGTTGCGGAAAGAACATATAAAATCTATTCTAACAATCTTCACAAAGTAATACTGAAAACTAAAACAACTTTTAAAACACAAAGTTTGAAAGCTATAAAGTTCAAGGAGAGAAAGAAGCAGAGAGTCTTGAGCACAGAGTAATCTTTAAGTCATTCAAGAGTTATTCTGCATGGAGAAGTCTTCATCTTTATATAGTGCCATGAGCATGTGATGCATGAGACACTTGTCACTTTGTCATTTGAAGGATAGGTTTGGCTCTCAAAAGTTGATGTGTCTTTTCCTATAATGCTACAAAGGTTTGATGGTGACAATATCTAAGAATGGGAAAAAGGACAAATGAACCTTTTTCTTCCATACCCAGACATTTCTTCTTTGATGATAAAACCTTTTAGCATGGACACAAGGGGATGATCCTCCTATATGAGGATCCCACCGACTTATCATGGACAAGGTAGGTGAAAGTCTTCTTAGGAAGGATGTCATGAGAGAATCTCCAATTTTGAGGATACCACCGACTTGTCATGGACAAGGTAGGTGAAAGTCTTCTTAGGAATGATGTCACGAGAGAATCCTCCAATTTTGAGGATCCCACCAGTCTTCTTAGGAATGATGTCATGAGAGAATCCTCCAATTTTGAGGATCCCACCGATTTTCATGGGGACAATCGGTGGGATAGCCAAACTTACCTCTTATGATGAAGATCTTCTTGGCAAGGAGATAAGGGAGGAAATCTCCTGTTTGAGGATCACACCTATTTTCATGGAGATAATCGGTGAGACAACTTAGTTTGGGTTGAGAAGTCCATCTTCAATCCATATTGGTAGATTTCCTTCTTCTTGATTTCGGCTGATCTTTGACTTCACCGAACTTTGACAGTATGACTAAGCCATTACAAAAAACCATATAAAATTTCTCTAAGTATGGAAAATGTTTTTCAAAGTATGTAAGGAGATCATGAGGTCATCTTCAAATCTTTGATGACCCAACAATCTCCCCCTATTTGATGATGACATCCATACGTAGAAAAACATGAGTAAGACAATGAATAATACATGTTGACCCTGTTTTACTCTTTTGGGTTCTTTTTTACACAGTCCTTTTTTGTATGTGTGTGTATATGATATTTACAATGAATGAAATGAATGAAAGAATAAAGAATAAACGATATGAATGAAATAGAATGTACTTCCATCATAGAAGAGACTGATCTGCCCGATCCCAAAATGGTGACAATCTTTGAGGGAGGTTTGAGTTTGAGTGAATTAGCCTCAGGATGCCTTTGCCCATATCTTGCATCTTCTTTCTTTCTCATAGCATCTTCAGCTTCCTTATCGACAATCATCACTCTTCTTCCTTTGTTTTGGTTGTGCTCCCCCCTTTAGTTGCATTTGCTAGACAGATCTTCCCCCCTTAGTTGGTTCGCCGGTTCCCATATGTTTGACCAAAAATTGAGTTGGATGTTGACTATGAGTACTGAGGGTTGGTGTTGATCGAGTTAGACGCTGATACTGCTCCCCCTCAGATGGTTTCTCCCCCTCAGCGTCCGACGGAGAAGAAACACCAAGAAACATAGGAAACTTTGGCCTTTTTTAATGCCACCGAAATTTCAAGGATTCCCACCGATGTTGAAGAAATTTTTGGAAGAAAATCGATAGGAATTTCGGTAGGATTCCCACCGATTTTGAGGGGTACCCACCGAAATTTCGGTGGGAATGTCGGTGATTTTTTTTAGGAAAACCCATCGATTTTGAGGGGTACCCACCGAAATTTCGGTAGGAATGTCGGCGGGGGAATGTCGGTGGAAAGAAAAGTTTTTTTTTAAGTTGGTTGATAGATGTTGTAAGAGAGAGGATGAAGAATTGGGTGGTAAGATGGATGGTAAGATGATAAAGAAATGAGGTCGGGGTGATATATGTGGTGGGATGGATGAGAAAAGGTGGGGTGAAAGGTATGGTGGAATGGATGAGAAAAGGTGGGGTGAGAGGTATGGTGGGAAATAGAGTGTAGGTAATAAAGGAGAGTGATATCGGTAGAGAGGAGGTTGTCACTTGTGAGTGTGCCAATTGGAAGGATTTCAATAAAAGAGGAGATCCAGAAGTTCACCATTTGACACTTCAGATTTCTTGATGAACTTGATGATTTCTTCAATTGTATCACCTTTATATTGGTCCACATAGATTCATCTATTTAGCTCAGAACCTGCAATCACAAAGAATTTATTTCCTAGGTACCCATTTGGTGGTGGGTCCTTTTGGGTTAGAACATGAAGAAAAATAATTGGTATCACTCAGGTCAAATCTTTCTTTTGGACAGTCTTTGGCAAAATGAGAAATATCACCACAGATATAACATTTTCTATAAAGAAAGTTATTTTTAGAATCTTGACATTTTTCCTTACTTTTGCCCTTTTTGGTTATCTTCAAAGATTTTGATGAGGTGACAAAGAATTGGGGTGCAGGACCTAAGATTCCTTTTTCAGAATTTTGGAGGAAAGAAATCTTATTTTTTGAATTGGAAATATTGATGTTCACAGACCGGGGAACAAAATCGGTGGAGGAAGTCACACAAATATTTTTGGAAAAATTTGGAGGATTTCTTTTTAAGAAAGAATCGGCACCCAGAGACTTGCCTTTTTCAGAGTTATAAAATATTTTGTTTGAGTTGGAAGAGGAGGATGCATCATCTAAAGTCAAGAATTTTTGAAGGTCATGGATATGTTTGGAAGAGTCATTGGAATCTTGAGCCTTTTCCTTTGAAAAGGAAATGGGATCTTTTGCCTTTAAAAACATTCCAAATTTTAAAGCTTCAGAAGAATCGGTAGAATTCATGGACACAGACCCAATAGAATTAGAATTGGAAGTTTCACAAAAAGTAGGTGAAGCACATGAGGTGGGAGCATGAGATTTTGAAGATTGATCAGTTTCCATTTTTCCAAAGCCTAAACCAGTTTTGTCATTACAAGAAATCTGATCTTGAAAAATCTTTTCCAGATTTTTGGAAGAACTGGTCCATTTTCTCATGATTTCTTGCTCCTTTTGAAAACGTTTAAATATTTTGTTTTTCTCCTTGGCAAGAATAAAGTTGATGGATTTTAGATCTTCAAGCTCAGCCTTAACTTTGTCAAAGTTTTCCAGTTGAGAGTGACATAATAAAAGTTGAGAGGAAAGATATTTTATTTGAGCATTTGCCTTTTTCTTAGCAGTTTTAGCATCAAAAAGATCAATGGTTAAAGAATCAAAAGCTTCAATCTTTTCAGCATCAGAAAGAGATAGAAATGGATGTACCTGTGATGAGGAGGGGAGGCACTTAGCTGATACAAGAGCAGTTGAAGGAGTGTGATCTTCTGAATCATCCTTGTCATTTATCTTGGTCATGAAGCACACATTTGAAGTGTCATTCTCACTTTCAGATGTGGGTTCATCTGCCAAATCATGAGTTTTAGCTGGCAGACCCTTTGCTTTTCTGACAAGTCTTTCATGTCTTTCCTTTTCTCTCTTGTATTTTTCTTTGTATCTTTCTGCCCGGTCAGAATTTGTAGAAGAGGAGAGATTGGAGAAATCATATTTGGATCTTCCCGAGTTTGAGGAAAATCGGCCTGAGGAAGCAGTTCTGGGTCTTTCAAGGTGTTTACTTCTGCACTCAGAAGCAAAATGACCCTTTCTACCACAGTTGAAACATTCCTCATTAGATTTGTCCAAAGAAGAGTGTTTGGAGATAGAAGAGAAGGATTTTCTACTAAACTTAGATTTTTCAGAAGAGAGGTGAGATTTGGATTTAGAATACCCATTCAACATGGTCAATCCATCTGATAGTTTGTCAATTGAGGTTTCCTCACATTCATCCTCAACATCACTAAGATATGCATCCGAATGGTCATTGGGATCTTCTTGACTATCATGGTCAGAGTCAGATGGGTAGGTGATTCTTGGAATACACTTAGTTCTTTTGGAAGAGTCACTTAGGAGAGCTAGGGGATAGCTCTTTATATCTTTGATGAAAGACTTCCTTTGCAGTTTAGTCTGCTCATAGTTGAAGAGAGTTCCATAAAGGACATTGAGAGACATATGATCAAGATCCTTGGTTGTCTTTATACAAGTACAGATGTTTTCCCAAAAATTAGGAAGACAGTCCATAAACTTGCACAGGACTTCCTCATTGTCATACACTCTACCTAACAGCTTTAAGTCATTAAGAAGACTGTTAAAGCGGTTATAGTAGTTGGAGAGAGATTCTCCTTTCTCATAAGAAAGGAGTTCATATTTTCTAGCAAGAGCAATCTTTCTGCTCTTTTTAACTCCATTTGTACCTTCGTACAAAACACACAGAGTAGACCACATCTCTTTGGGAGTAGAGAGATTTACCAGAGAGTAGTACACTTCATCAGGAAAAGAGTGAGCAATGATAGTTCTGACTTTAGAATCAAGAGACACAAGACGTTTTTCTTCATCAGTATATTTCTTGGGATTCTTAGGAATGTAACGACCATTAGCATCAGATTTTTCTTCATCAGAGGAATCATCAGAATCATCTTTGTCAACAACTTTCTTACCAGATTTCTTGGTTTCATAGCAAGACCAGACTCTAGGGACCATGGGTCCCTCACTGAGAATGGTTGGATATCTACTATCCACTCCTTATACGAAAAGAATCATCCGGCTTTTCCACAAAGAAAAGTTGTTGGGGTTAAACTTGGGAGGTTTGGCTATAGAGCCGTTTTTAGAAAAAATGTTTTGAGAGAAAGCTTCATTTTTGGAAGAAGAAGCATGCAGCCATTGCAGATCAAGTGTATTGGAATTAAACTTTCTGCTCTGATACCACTTGTTAGTCCCAGATGGCTAATAAGAACAAGAACAGGTATTGTAGAAGGGGGGTTGAATACAATATACAAAATTTTCACTTTAATTAATTCTTTTATTGAAAATATTCAAATCAAGAATTACACATAGAACACATAGAACAATTTGATTGTTGCGGAAATAACAGATAAAATCTATTCTAACAATCTTCACAAAGTAATACTAAAAACTAAAACAACTTTTAAAACACAAAGTTTGAAAGCTATAAAGTTCAAGGAGAGAAAGGAGCAGAGAGTCTTGAGCACAGAGTAATCTTCAAGTCATTCAAGAGTTATTCTGCATGGAGAAGTCTTCATCTTTATATAGTGCCATGAGCATGTGATGCATGGGATACTTGTCACTTTGTCATTTGAAGGATAGATTTGGCTCTCAAAAGTTGATGTGTCTTTTCCTATAATGCTACAAAGGTTTGATGGTGACAATATCTAAGAATGGGAAAAAGGACAAATGAACCTTTTTCTTCCATACCCAGACATTCCTTCTTTGATGATAAAACCTTTTAGCATGGACACAAGGGAGGATCCTCCTATATGAGGATCCCACCGACTTGTCATGAACAAGGTAGGTGAAAGTCTTCTTAAGAAGGATGTCATGAGAGAATCTCCAATTTTGAGGATCCCACCGACTTGTCATGGACAAGGTAGGTGGAATTCTTCTTAGGAATGATGTCATGAGAGAATCCTCCAATTTTGAGGATCCCACCGATTTTCATGGGGACAATCGGTGGGATAGCCAAACTTACCTCTTCTTGGTAAGGAGATAAGGGAGGAAATCTCCTGTTTGAGGATCTCACCGATTTTCATGGAGATAATTGGTGAGACAGCTTAGTTTGGGTTGAGAAGTCCATCTTCAATCCGCATTGGTAGATTTCCTTCTTCTTGATTTCGGCTGATCTTTGACTTCACCGAACTTTGACAGTATGACTAAGCCATTACAAAGAACCATCTAAAATTTCTCTAAGTATGGAAAATGTTTTTCAAAGTATGTAAGGAGATCATGAGGTCATCTTCAAATCTTTGATGACCCAACACAATCTTCCATTTTTTGGTGGTGTACGGTGGTCTAGTGGTGTAGGGCGGTGGCGAAGAAGACAGATGGTAGTGGTAGTGGCGACGAAGACAAAGGGTAGTGGCAGTGGCGATGGCGACCGATGGTGTACGGCGTTCTGGTGTGAGGCAACGCTGCAGTCTGCAAGGGTGGGACTGATGGGTCGATTGCTTTGAGAAGAAGCTGTGGAACGATTCAATGTTTAGGTTTTTTTTAAATTGATACTTTTACCTGCTATATAGGCTGTAGGTTATAATTTAAAGTCAATAAGGATTTATTTGATATTTTTATAATTGTTTAAGGATTTATTTAACAGGTTTGGAAAGTCCAATGGTTTATTTGTTCCAAAAAATTGTCCAAAGACTTGATCGTTCCAAAAAGTAAAGTCCATTGGGTTTTTTTGTACTTTTCCCTTTTAATTAACAAAAAGACAACTTTACTCTTAATTATAGATAAATAAATTCTATCCACCTCATAACTAAAAGTAAAATAAGAAAGTAAACATTTTCTTTTGAAAATAAACTACAAACTTGGTCCCTTTGCACCTCTACAAGATGACCATCATGATTTAAAAAATTGTCCAGATTTGGTCCCTCTCTCTCTCTACCGGCAGTTAAAAAAATTCATTAAATTCAAGGCATTTTCGTCATTCTATCCACTTTTTGTCTTTTATTACAATAAAAAGCATATGGTCCAAAATCTTAAAATCGATTTTGATTTGGTAAAAGACAAAAAATCGATGAAATGACAAAAACGCTTGAATTTAATGGAATGTTTAATGACTTTTAAACCGATGGACCAAATCCGAACGTTTTTGCAAATTATGACACCATCTTGTAATTTTAAAACTACAGATATGCTTACTTTGTTACAAACTAAATAATCTATACTATATTAAAAAACATTTATGAAAAATTCTTAAAAACAATCCATAAAGCCTTATGTACTACTATTTAATGTTGATTACTTAAAATTTCTTAAAAACAACTAACGAAGCTTTATGTACCACTCTTAATGTTAATTACTTAATTAGTCTTTATCTCTAACTCCCTACAAATTCTCAAAGCATTTGCTAATAAGTCATTTTTCTCATGCGATTTGCATTTAGCATTTAAACATGCAATTTTATTTTCAAGAGACTCGCATTTTGTACATGCAACACTTTCCTTTTTATTTTCACTTAAGCATGCAATTTTATCATTTAAAATAACACAAGATTTACAAACATCTTTTTCACTTAATTTATTTTCTAATTTAGTGATAACATCTAAATCATAAGCAGATTTTTGTTTACCGTCATCTATTTCCTTTTTATATACAGATACGGTTTCTTTTAAATTAGAAATTTCATCTTTATATTTATTTGCGAGAGCGGCCATAGCATGAAATGATTTATATAATTCGTCAAGATTATTTTCATCGTCACTATAGTAATTATCACTATAATTATTATCATAATTATTTTTAGAAGAATATGATGAAGATACCTCATTATCATGGTCGGCCATGAAACAAAAATTTTTGGCTTCATCTATGCTTGCGCTCAACGCGCCTCCAACTAAAGCTTTTGGTGTGTTGATTTGTTTTGCTCGATTCGGACACATACTTGCATAGTGATCCTTGTCACCACACACATAGCAAAAGCCTTTCTTTTTATTGGCTTTTTCATCGTCGCTAGATTCGTCATAATTGTCTTCACTTTTGTGGACGTTGCGACTTTGGTTTTTACCACCACGACGGTAGTCTTCATTTTCTTGAAACCTATCAATATTGGCAAACTTTTTGTTAGATAAAAGTTTAGAAAGTTTTCTTACCATCTTGACTAAATCGTCAAGATTTTCGGGTTCATCATCGGATGAACTTGCATCTTCCTCCTCTTCCTTTTCTTTTGAGGCAACGACCTTGAGAGCGATGGATTTCTTTTTGACTTGCTCCCGGACTTGATTTCTTTTTAGTGCGATTTCGTGCACTTTAAGATTGCCGATGAGATCATCGAGTTTCATCGTTGCGAGATCTCGGGAGTCTTCCAAGGATGTGATTTTTGCCATCCACTCCGAAGGAAGTGCTCGAAGAATTTTCCTTACATAGTCTTCGTTTGGATAAGTGCGACCTAATCCCTTCAAAGTAGTCATGATGAGGTTAAAACGTTTAAACATTGAGTCGATTGACTCATCTTTTGACATTTCAAATAATTCATAATCATGAACTAAAATGTTTATTTTAGAACTTTTAACTTGAGTATTTCCACGATGAGTGTCACTCAAGCTTTGCCAGATTTGATTAGCAGTTTTACAGGTATATACTCTTTCTATTTCATCGGAAGTTAAAGCAGCATATAATATATTTTTAGCCTCAAAATTTAAACAAAAAAGAGATTCTTCAGCGGGAGTCCAGTCTTTAACAGGTTTATCAACAATAACATTATTTTTTATAATAGTAGGATTAAAATTCCCATTTTCTATAATATCCCAAATTTTTTGACTTTTGCCACGAACGTGACATTCAAATAGCTCGGCCCAAATGCCAAACTTTTCAGTATCTATCAAAGGAGTTTTAGAGAACACAAAATTAGTTTGTTGAGCCATTTTAAAAAAAGAAATGACTTAAAAAAAATTTAAACAGAAAATTTTGAAAGCCCCGCTCTGATACCAAATGTTAGACAACCTAGGGGGGGTAAGGTTGTATTTTAAATCTTTTACTTTCAAAAATTCTTTTTACAAATAAATACAGAATAAATAAAGCAGAGTATAAATAAATAAGTATACAACAATTATATAAACAGATATAATTTAAATGCACAGAGATTATATAAATAAATATAAATGCAAAGCAGTTTATATAAATAAATATAATAAAGCACAGCGGAATAAATAAAGAGATAAGGGATAGAGATACTTG
This sequence comes from Saussurea involucrata, assembly GCA_033807775.1. Classification (NCBI taxonomy): domain Eukaryota; kingdom Viridiplantae; phylum Streptophyta; class Magnoliopsida; order Asterales; family Asteraceae; genus Saussurea; species Saussurea involucrata. Next base: position 14,959,479 of record CM066314.1, read on the forward strand.
ACACAGAGATTTACTGATTTACCACCAACTGTGATAAACCAGCAGCCGAGACACTTCTCGACACGATCCAATAAATGTATTCTTTACGGTAGAAATACAAACCAAGTACAAAGGTATTGTAATAGTTTCTCAAGCCTCTGCTATGAGATAAACAGGATCACACACCCGTTATTCAAAAACTTACAAGAGGAGTATAACTCACAATGGGTAATCACTCTTGTATAATATCTCACACTTGGATATTTTATAAAAAATATTTTATAAAATATATATATATAAATAGATGAGAGAGCTGAGAGGTGGTTGCTGATTGTTGTTTCTGTTGTTGTATTCTGAGTTCTGATGTCTCTTCTCCAGCATGCAACATTATATAGCATGAAGACTTCCAACGGTCACATGACCTGGCGGTATACCGCCTTGCACACCGCGGTATACCGCGGTCAGAAAGTACACTGGTACACAACGGCTACATGCAAAGTTGACTTCTGGAAAAACGTACCCGCGGTATACCGGATGTACCGCCGCGGTATACCGCCGTCAGGAAAAACACTTTCAGCCAATAGGAATTGCACACGGACTGCCGCGGTATACCGGCTGGACACCCGCGGTATACCGGCAAAAGTGTACCCGCGGTATACCGAGTATTCTCCACGGTATACCGCCGTCAGGAAAAGTCAGCTTCCAGGACAGCACCCAAATCTTGCTGGATCTTCTCAAAACCTTATTAAAATTAATTGTTGGGTTTTTAGAAATATCCAAGTGGTATATTATTTTAGGGTGTTTATCATTATTAGTTATAAACAATAATGACGACGAAAACACTTCCGTCTTGAACCCTTCAGATTAAATCTTCGTGTTCTTCAACAACTGCACACTTGGATAAAATTGTTAGACAAACAATAATGCGGTGTGTTTGTAATCATCAAAATAAATATATATAAATATATAGAGATGTGGTACACTTGCACCAACAATCTCCCCCTTTTTGATGATGACAAACACAACCGCTAAGCAAGAGCATATGCGGTTTCTCTCCCCCGTTTGTCGAAGCAAAAAGGGTCAAGAAAGACGGTATGCTTCCCCTCGAGAGATGCTCCCCCTCAAAATATGCATATAATTGAGGTAGCATACACTCATGGGTAAAAGAGCTAAAACGCTCCCCCTCAAATTAATAACGATATCAATTTGATTTTATAAAATTTGAGGGAAAAAAAATAAAATGCAAAAAGCAATAGAGACAAAGATATACAAACCAATACGAAACACTTGCACCAAAACGGATCTTAAGGCTTCAATATTCGGTTAATTTTATGTGATTAAAAAAAAATCACCACGTATTATGACCTCGTCAGGTAACCACGTATTATAACCTCGGCAGGTAACCACGTATTATAACCTCGGCAGGTAACCACGTATTATAACCTCGGCAGGTAACCACGTATTATAACCTCGGCAGGTAACACCTACAAAAGGCAAAGAAAATATTTCGTGGTACCCTTTTCTTATGGGTCCTTTTAACAGTTAGTATACAACATAAACTGCAAAAAAATATGTTGTCGACATAAAACAAAATACGACAACATATAAAACCATAAAAATGGTTTAAAACCACAAACGCATCCCACCGGGATTGTCAACATTAAACATTCCTTTCGGAATCCATTTTCTAACCATTTTTATTTTACGATCGTATTTATCATAGACGTAAAATGAAGCATTTATATTCGCATTAGGTCTAGAAAAATTGCTATTATACATGCGAGCATACGGTTTCCTCCCATAATTCACATTTTTCATTTTTGACATATATGGGGGTTTTTGCGTTTTATTTTTAACAACAAATTTAGGTTTTTCAAAAACCTTTTTAATTGGCATACAATCACATTTTTCAATACACGTATTTGAACCAATGCCTTTTCGGCAATTTATACGATTTGATATATTTAGCATTTTAAGCACTTTATCATTGCTACTATTAAAAGCATTTGCTAATAAGTCATTTTTCTCATGCGATTTGCATTTAGCATTTAAACATGCAATTTTATTTTCAAGAGACTCGCATTTTGTACATGCAACACTTTCCTTTTTATTTTCACTTAAGCATGCAATTTTATCATTTAAAATAACACAAGATTTACAAACATCTTTTTCACTTAATTTATTTTCTAATTTAGTGATAACATCTAAATCATAAGCAGATTTTTGTTTACCGTCATCTATTTCCTTTTTATATACAGATACGGTTTCTTTTAAATTAGAAATTTCATCTTTATATTTATTTGCGAGAGCGGCCATAGCATGAAATGATTTATATAATTCGTCAAGATTATTTTCATCGTCACTATAGTAATTATCACTATAATTATTATCATAATTATTTTTAGAAGAATATGATGAAGATACCTCATTATCATGGTCGGCCATGAAACAAAAATTTTTGGCTTCATCTATGCTTGCGCTCAACGCGCCTCCAACTAAAGCTTTTGGTGTGTTGATTTGTTTTGCTCGATTCGGACACATACTTGCATAGTGATCCTTGTCACCACACACATAGCAAAAGCCTTTCTTTTTATTGGCTTTTTCATCGTCGCTAGATTCGTCATAATTGTCTTCACTTTTGTGGACGTTGCGACTTTGGTTTTTACCACCACGACGGTAGTCTTCATTTTCTTGAAACCTATCAATATTGGCAAACTTTTTGTTAGATAAAAGTTTAGAAAGTTTTCTTACCATCTTGACTAAATCGTCAAGATTTTCGGGTTCATCATCGGATGAACTTGCATCTTCCTCCTCTTCCTTTTCTTTTGAGGCAACGACCTTGAGAGCGATGGATTTCTTTTTGACTTGCTCCCGGACTTGATTTCTTTTTAGTGCGATTTCGTGCACTTTAAGATTGCCGATGAGATCATCGAGTTTCATCGTTGCGAGATCTCGGGAGTCTTCCAAGGATGTGATTTTTGCCATCCACTCCGAAGGAAGTGCTCGAAGAATTTTCCTTACATAGTCTTCGTTTGGATAAGTGCGACCTAATCCCTTCAAAGTAGTCATGATGAGGTTAAAACGTTTAAACATTGAGTCGATTGACTCATCTTTTGACATTTCAAATAATTCATAATCATGAACTAAAATGTTTATTTTAGAACTTTTAACTTGAGTATTTCCACGATGAGTGTCACTCAAGCTTTGCCAGATTTGATTAGCAGTTTTACAGGTATATACTCTTTCTATTTCATCGGAAGTTAAAGCAGCATATAATATATTTTTAGCCTCAAAATTTAAACAAAAAAGAGATTCTTCAGCGGGAGTCCAGTCTTTAACAGGTTTATCAACAATAACATTATTTTTTATAATAGTAGGATTAAAATTCCCATTTTCTATAATATCCCAAATTTTTTGACTTTTGCCACGAACGTGACATTCAAATAGCTCGGCCCAAATGCCAAACTTTTCAGTATCTATCAAAGGAGTTTTAGAGAACACAAAATTAGTTTGTTGAGCCATTTTAAAAAAAGAAATGACTTAAAAAAAATTTAAACAGAAAATTTTGAAAGCCCCGCTCTGATACCAAATGTTAGACAACCTAGGGGGGGTAAGGTTGTATTTTAAATCTTTTACTTTCAAAAATTCTTTTTACAAATAAATACAGAATAAATAAAGCAGAGTATAAATAAATAAGTATACAACAATTATATAAACAGATATAATTTAAATGCACAGAGATTATATAAATAAATATAAATGCAAAGCAGTTTATATAAATAAATATAATAAAGCACAGCGGAATAAATAAAGAGATAAGGGATAGAGATACTTGACACAGAGATTTACTGATTTACCACCAACTGTGATAAACCAGCAGCCGAGACACTTCTCGACACGATCCAATAAATGTATTCTTTACGGTAGAAATACAAACCAAGTACAAAGGTATTGTAATAGTTTCTCAAGCCTCTGCTATGAGATAAACAGGATCACACACCCGTTATTCAAAAACTTACAAGAGGAGTATAACTCACAATGGGTAATCACTCTTGTATAATATCTCACACTTGGATATTTTATAAAAAATATTTTATAAAATATATATATATAAATAGATGAGAGAGCTGAGAGGTGGTTGCTGATTGTTGTTTCTGTTGTTGTATTCTGAGTTCTGATGTCTCTTCTCCAGCATGCAACATTATATAGCATGAAGACTTCCAACGGTCACATGACCTGGCGGTATACCGCCTTGCACACCGCGGTATACCGCGGTCAGAAAGTACACTGGTACACAACGGCTACATGCAAAGTTGACTTCTGGAAAAACGTACCCGCGGTATACCGGATGTACCGCCGCGGTATACCGCCGTCAGGAAAAACACTTTCAGCCAATAGGAATTGCACACGGACTGCCGCGGTATACCGGCTGGACACCCGCGGTATACCGGCAAAAGTGTACCCGCGGTATACCGAGTATTCTCCACGGTATACCGCCGTCAGGAAAAGTCAGCTTCCAGGACAGCACCCAAATCTTGCTGGATCTTCTCAAAACCTTATTAAAATTAATTGTTGGGTTTTTAGAAATATCCAAGTGGTATATTATTTTAGGGTGTTTATCATTATTAGTTATAAACAATAATGACGACGAAAACACTTCCGTCTTGAACCCTTCAGATTAAATCTTCGTGTTCTTCAACAACTGCACACTTGGATAAAATTGTTAGACAAACAATAATGCGGTGTGTTTGTAATCATCAAAATAAATATATATAAATATATAGAGATGTGGTACACTTGCACCAACACCCTAAAAACATCATTCTTTAATTCTCATTAGTTACCTAATTAATCCTTATCTCTTAACCCCCTTTAAATCCTCAAATAATGAACCCCTAAAAAACGTCATACTTTGTATAAATTTATAAAAAATATTATAATTTTTTCAAAACTACACAAAACCGTTTTATAAAATTAAACGACAATGATAAAAAGTAAAACAAAACATTAAAATCAAGATATATCACGTTGCATTGCACGAGTACCCTTCTAATAATATTAAAATTTATTTTGTGACAAGAATAATTTTTAATTTAATTTTTCAAACTCAAAATTAAATTAGACCGTGAAAAAGAAGTGGGTTTAAACCTAAATCAATGTATTCGATTTCTGAGTCGGTCCAAAATTAATTACAAAATTCCAACGGTCAAATGGAAATCCGCAAAATCGATTCCAGCAACGGGCAAACGGAAATCCCAAAATTAATGCGTGAAATCCGACATCCTTCATTCCTTCCTACCATAATCTATATATATATTCATTGATACTTGGAATTCCAACCTGAAAAACCCTTTGATCGCCGGTGACCTCCACCCATATGCGGTCATGGCGTCCTTCTCGTCTCATTTCTCTCTACTATACTACGAGTACAGTACAAGCTGCAATTGGCGGTCAAATCTCGGTTGTAAGTATTGTTTCATCTTGTTCTAATTGTACAATTAACAGTAGAAATTGGTGTGTTATTTATTTCGTTTTTTTTCTTTCTTGGTAGCCATGGCGTTTGGTTCAATTAGTTCAGAGAGGGTTAAGTTTTAGGTCTTTAGGCCTTTAAGAGATTGATTGATCTCTTCAATTAGGAGACATCAGTATCACAGGTCCACGAGTTCTTCTGTCGATTTCCACCCCCACACAGGTATGTTTACGAGTTCTCCTGTCGATTTACCCATGGATTTTTGAATCTGTGAATTGTGATTTTTTGCTTATTCTGTGATTTTTTCTTCATATTTGCTTAATGTAATTTCTGCCATGAATTTTTCTTCATGGCCAAATCTGTGATCTTTGCTTACGGCCAAATCGATCATTTGATAGAAATCTCAAATTTTTTCTGCCAAATGTGATATTTTGCTTTCCAAATCTTGGTTTCCATCTGTGTATGTATGTGTATTTATCAACTCATGACCTTGTGATTTTGGTCCAACTCATGTATGTATGTGTATTTTGAACCTGTGATTTTTTGGTAAAAAAAAAATACTAAACAACTCATGAGAGGTAAATTGGTCATTTAAACTCATTATGGGTAAATTAGGGGTAAACAACTCATTACTGCACCCTAACAGTAGTAGAAGCGTGAATCGAATATTGATGAGGGATGATTGGTGATATGGAGGAGTATAACTATATAAGTACAAGCTCTTATTTGTGAACACGCTCTGAGTCTTTTTTGTTGCAGGTGGCTATATTTCTCAACCAGAGAAATCGCCATGCACTGATTGGTAGAGCTATTGATGATCACAATATGAAACGGGTTCTTGAATTTTTGAAGAATGACCTGGTAAATATTGCACTAAATTCACCGTTAACTCAAGGACTGAACTATGACTAGGTTACACTTAATGACTTATCTACTACTTCCCTCTTGCAGTTTGTAGATTCTGTATATGATTGCAAAAGCGAGGTAATTGGGCCTGGTTTCTTTAGATTTAAATCCAAAATAGGTGATGAATCTTGATCCTTTGCTTTCTTTTATTTTTGTTTAGACATAAAGCAGAAATAGGTGATGACTCTCTTAATCTTTTTGCTGCAGATTTCAATGGGGTGATATTAGTGCAGAACTATCTTAGTAGGACAGCACCTGAAGAATGGGCTAGGAAGGTAAGAGGCTCGTATCTCCTACTCTTATTCTTGCATATGAGTTTGAATAAAGAATTAAGATTATGGTATGTAGTTACAGTTAAGATTATGTGCATCAATTGAGTTAGTGAATAAGAAATTATGATTCTATTCATGAATGATTATAGGTGAAGAGGTGTTACGGCTCTAGGGAGTGAAGTTGCTAGGCTCGAGAAGGAAATACAGGAAATTAAAACCCTTTCTTATGGACAAATATGGAATATTGAAGTATGAACTAGAGCGGTTATTGTGTTAAAAGAGATTTATGATAATTGAAAGAATATGGAATTGGGTGATCATGGTGTGGATGATCAAGATGATGCCTATGTATGCTATGAGACACTTATGCAAGAATAGATGGATAACAGGATGAAAATCAAGGAGTACAGGGGTTAATTCGTAAATAGGTGCGGAGAATCAAAGGATGTTAATGGCATGGTAGGGAAATCTAAAGGAGACATGTATGTGTATATGTATTTGATCAAATGGGATACATAATAGTTCAAAAGTATAGGAAGCTAACTCAAATAGGCCTGTTCAAGGTCATAGAATTCATAATCGAAGGAACAATGTGATGATATCAAATGAGCGATGATCACCTAGCAAATAAGATGGATGTATATAAATATATAAACATACAAGATAACTCAAATATGATGAAGCTGTTATCTAGGTTTTCAAAAGTATATGTCAACAATTCATAATCAGTCTTTCCTCTAGCTGGATTTTCAAGTCCCTATGACCAGCAAGGCAGCTGGGGTTCTTTACTCTCAAACCTTAGATTCCAAAAGTGTTTGGTTGGAATTAAAGCATCTCCTTTCATTTTCAATCAAGAGGCTGGGTTTAATAAATTATTTAAAAGTTACCATATAAATAATTTGTTTTGCAAAAACTACAATGCATACACATGTATATATATATATATATATATCTCTGTGTGTGTGTGTATGTGTATTTAAATAATTTTGTACCCTCAGTTAGTGTGCTTGGATTATAGTGACTTCGCCCTTGATATCATCTTTAAGCACTTTGGCTGCATGATCAGGGAAGTGCTCTGCACATGCCTTGTTCGTTCCTCGTAAACATATGGTTCATGAGTTGCACCTTTTTATCATTCAAAACGTTTCTCATCAGATTGGTCTTTTGAGGATCTCTAATTGGTTAGTGAAGAGAACAAAAACATTGAGTAGAAAGACATTATGGAAAACAATCTCCGGAAAAACCTCCTTGAATACCTAAGAAGGGTTTTAGCCTGACATTTTTAGGAAAGACACAAACCCTAATGGTATCAGAGCTTGTGTCTTTCCTAAAAATGTCAGGCTAAAACCCTTCTTAGGTATTCAAGGAGGTTTTTCCGGAGATTGTTTTCCATAATGTCTTTCTAAGCTCGAAAAAAAAAAAGTGTTTTTCTGATACAACAAAAGTCAAAAGTACCGTCTGTGGCCAGAGATTGCCTGTTTAAGGGAAACGTGAGTTCTTGAAGATTGACACTTTTTATGCTTTTATTTTCGTGATCTATGAATGAACGTTTCGAGCTTAGCTTAAAAGATTTTTGCGAAAATCCTCCCAGAAACCACCTTGAGTACCTAGACCTTTCTGAAAATCAAAAACCTACTTCACTAGATCTACACCACAACCTTATCGTTATCTTTTACAGACTTTCTTTATCAGCCTATAGTAATTTAAAAAACCTTAAGTTAATCCAAAGTAACCAAATCCTTTTGCAAGAAAGATTTGAGTATCTTGAGTCTACGCTCAAATACTCACAAAAAGAACAGAATAAAAACTTTCAGCAAATTGCATCTGAACTCTCTGAGAGCAAACCTTTATCAAAGAGCGAAGTTCGAGACCTCCTTTTACAGCAATCGAAGACCGTCGAAAGAGAAGCCTTAAGACTTCCACCTGAATTGGTTCGAAAGATCCAGACGATCGAAGAGCAGGTTCAACAGCTCGAACTCCTAGTCAAAGAAGTCAAAGATTTCTTGACTACATGAGCAAACTTGAACGTGCTAAAGAAACCACAGCCTATATTGAAAGCCAGGAAGCCACAGAAGAACTTGAAGCCGCCCTAGGTTTTGCCAAACCTTCCTCACACGCCGCAGGAAGTACAAGGGCAAACATTGCCTTAATAAAGCAAAACAACACCTTGCTTTATTTAGTCATACAACAAGGACGATTCCTTGCAGATCTTGCCGCATCAGTAGCTAACATCAACAGACAGCTAGCTACTATCGGAAAGAACGAAGCTGCACCACACGATCTTGAAAGATCCATTGGTGAATTGAACAAGCGTATCGATACTTTTCAAATAACAGGAACAGATCCTGTTAAAATAAAAGTAGGACCAATATACGCACACACAGATCCCAACGCCATCTTCAAAGCGCAATACGCCAAAGAAAAGAAGACAACATGAGTACCACTCGATCAGAGGTACTGGAACGCTCTCAGACAGGGCTTCCAACGCAAGAAGATCAGATTCGTGGGTACCGCCAGAACTCCAGACGACTGTTTAACATGCAAAGAAGGTGGAACAACATTCGAGGAAGACGGTATAACACCACACTGGAATCCACTATAGACCCAGAACACCAGCTACAAGAATCCGGACAAAGGCGTGCACAAATGGCCCCGGCAGAGATACTATATTCAAATAACAGCCAGACTACACATCACAGGGTGTATGAGCATTATTCAGAACAACGAATATCGTGTGGAGAAGGAGAGCAGATTGATTTACCTTTGTGCAACAACCAAAGCTACAGTCAGTTACAAACTTCCAGACTCCAGCATATTCATTTGGGCCTCATCATGATTCGTGTCCAGACACTACATAGGACAGGTGCAGGAACAAACGCTTTACTGGTCTTACAAGACACTCGTTGGAATGATTCCACACGAATAATCAGCACAATGGAGGCAGACCTATCACAGGGTACACAGTTGGTATACATGGTACCAAACATGATGCTAAGCGTAGAAGATTTTCACAATCACATCCGTGTTTCCATACAAACACATGGATACGAAGCATGGCAAGGCGGCGAAAGCAATCTGTTAATCACCCTTTCCATGATTGGCCGCATGAGCAACACCAGCTTTGTAACATTCAATTATAATGTTAACAATGTTGTTGAACACCTTGCAACACAAGGAGTCGCTGCAATACCTGGCACATGGAGGAACATTGCAGAGTTAGAAGGAATGAGTTGGAGGTTACAGCCAACAGCCAACACAGTAACCTATACACCCACACAAGTACAGCTGGCAAATCGTCTTGATCGATCGGTCAGTGTCCGTTTCGACCGATATCATGTTAGAGCACCACCAAGAGCATCTAATGTTGATATCAACGATAGAGAAATCCTTGGACACAACGAAGAAGAGCGAACAGAATTTGCATTAACAACCACGAATAATGACACACATCATCATTTTGGGTTCTGCAATTGCTCTAGCTGCTTGGAAGAAGCACACGCGCTTGAATACGAGGATGATGCTAATATCTCCCAGAGTTTCAGCACGAGGAGAAAACAGAGAAAATCATTTTACCCCAACAGTAATTGGGATACCCTTGGCGAGCCATCAGGAGGATATGATTTTCTCGTCCGATATGACATCGGTCCAATTACTACACCGATCGAGGAAATCTTGGCAACAGGATGGGGCACTGATACAGATGAAGTCATGGCAACCAGTTGGGCTACAGGAAACCCCAACTCCGACACCGACGACGACAACTCCCCCGCACCACAGCAAGGTGAGACCAGGAATGATGAGCATGAAGAAGATGATCTTCCTTATCCGAAGATCAGCCGGAAATACGAAGCCACCATCAAGGAATTTCTGAAAAGGCATCACAAGAAGAAGGAGCAAGCATTCATGGCTAACGATGCCGAGTCTAGCGGAGGAATATACAATACCCCAGCTGAATCATATATGTCACCACCTGTTTACCCACCATCACAAGCCCATAGTTACCAAACGAAGTGGGATTTTCAAGGAAGAGTTCAGAACGCGAAGATGCGAGGAGGATTTGGAGAATATCATAATCAGCAGTGGCAATTACCACCAATATATGAGCAAGGTGTCCTACTCATATTACCCCCAGACCCAGGTCTATGGCCAGATGTGATCTCCAGATGGGAATCTGCCACAATTAACAAACTCAACAGTGTCCAATGGCCTGACAACAAAACCAAGCTAGGATATGTCGAAAACATGCTTGGAGGACAAGAAAAGCTCATGTGGCAGCAATGGAGGACCGTTTTCCCAGATTCGTATGCCGGCCTTGAAAACATTGCAGATGATCCGCAGAACATCACATCACAGATACGACAGATCATCATGATGGAAGACCCTTACAGGGGATCAACTGTAGAACAAGATCTTGCACAAAGAGATCTGGACAGATTATCATGCACAGAAACAAAAGATCTGTGGAAGTTCTTGCAAGAATTCAAAGTCCTTGCAATCAAATCCGGAAGGTTGTATTTCCCCTCAACAACTGATAGTTTCTTCTCCAAACTCCCACCAGTCTTATCAAAAAAGATTGAAGAAGCCTTTAAGTCCCGCCATCCTGGAGTCTCAGCAGGGGTCCTACCGGCCATACACTTCACATACAACTATATATCTGATTTATGTAAGGAGGCCAACTTGTACAAGGCAGTAAGAGACCTATCCTTCTGTTCTGCAATACCACTTCCAGGACAATATCAACAGAGCCGGAAGAAATACGGCATGAGAAAGGCTAGAACGTACAAAGGCAAGCCGCACGGATCCCACGTCAAAATGTTCAAAAACAAATACAAGGATGACAGGGGCAAAGTAAAGAAGTGCAAATGCTTTAAATGCGGGAAGGAAGGACATTTTGCACGCGATTGCAGGAGCTCGAGAGGAGACTTTGTTCGAATGGCAATGTTCGAAAATCTAGACTTAGACCCAGATTGGGATATTGTCTCGGCAGACTTTGATGATCAAAGCAGTGTTTACAGTATCTCAGAAGGAGAAATAGATGTAGTTGACAGCATACACACTGCCATTCATTCAGAATCCATTCACATGGCTATTAGCAGCAGAGATTCTCACAACAGTGATGAAAGTAATGACGAAGCAGTATATATGTACAATTCTAACCCGCCAATGGTTGACTTTATTCATAACTATCACCCAGGCGAAACATCAGAGGTTAGAAATGCAGTTACAATGGCAGGATCATGGCTTCCAACCAAAGAACTGTCAGCTGAGGCCAAGGCATGCATCCACGAATGGCTAGAAAATTCTGTCACTAGCTATACGATATGCTACTTCTGCGGGATACTAACGAAAGACACATCCAGACTACATTGCCCGAAGTGCAAACTCACTGCTTGTGCCCTTTGCACACAGAATCATCTCAAACGGCCTTTTGTGAGTCAGACAAAAAGAAAGGATGGTCAAGGAAAAGCAACCACTACCGCTGAAGCATTGCAGCCCGAAACCAAATTCATATACGAGCTCTATAAGACGAAGGATGCTGAAGTCACAATGTTACTCAAAGACTCAGCAAAAGAGCATTATGAATTCCAGTTAGAAAAACAACAGCTGATTAAAGAAGGACAGCTCATGCTTCAAGAGATTGAGAAACGAGAAGAAAGGATCAAACAGCTGGAAGAAACCCTCAAGCAGTATGAGGCAAGATGGGCCGAACCACAAGGAGGAAAGGTGGTTATGGATAAAGAACTGGTGTGCAACTCCTCTACACCCGGGAATCCCCCTAAGGTGAGAAAAATTAGGAATTCCCTCTACAACTTTATAGTTGAGATTGACATCCCTGATTGCCCGTTCTTTAAAGCCCGTGCCATACTCGATACCGGCGCCACTTCTTGCTTCATTAACGACAAAATTGTTCCAGCAAAGGCAATGGAAGCCATCACAGGAATCGTTAATGTTTACGGCCTTAACTCAAAGCAGCCAGCAAAGAACAAATTAAAACCAGGATACCTGTCAATTGCTGGAAACAAATTCAGAATACCCCTTGTATATGCCCTCGAAATGACGCTAGACGATGGCATTGAGATGTTGGTAGGAGCAAATTTCATAAGGTCAATGCAAGGCGGAGTTCGAATAGAAGGAAGTGAGATAGCCTTTTATAAAAAGGTCACCAAGATTCAATCGGTTGAGCAAATTGAGATCATTCAGAAGGTCATCCAAGAAATGGAAATGAATGAACAAGAATTTTATGATATAACTGAATCAGTTTATTATAACATTCCTGTTAACATTAATTTCCAACAGAAGTTCTCATCATTACTTGAAAGACTGAAGCAACAGGGGTTCATTGGAGAAGAACCGCTCAAGCACTGGAAAAGGAACGGGGAGCTGTGTCGCCTAGAGATAATCAACCCAGACGTCACCATAGAAGACAAACCCCTGAAACACGTTACACCGGCCATGGAAGAGTCCTTTAAAAAACATGTTGACACTCTACTCAAACTAGGCGTCATCAGACCAAGCAGCAGCCGACATAGGACTATGGCCATGATAGTCCAATCAGGGATCAGTGTCGATCCTGAAACCGGGAGAGAGACTCGTGGAAAGGAAAGAATGGTCTTTAATTATAGGTCTCTCAACGACAACACCTACAAAGATCAATACTCCTTACCAGGGATCAACACAATTATACAAAAGATCAGCAATGCAAAGATTTTCTCAAAGTTTGATCTAAAGTCGGGTTTCCATCAAGTCGCAATGGCAGAAGAATCCATACCGTGGACAGCTTTCATCATTCCTGGAGGACTCTATGAATGGCTTGTCATGCCCTTTGGCCTAAAGAATGCACCAGCCGTTTTTCAGAGGAAAATGGACAAAGTCTTTAAGGGAATGGAAAAGTTTGTAGCAGTATACATAGACGATATTTTAGTCTTCTCAAAGAATGAGCAGGAGCATGAGAAGCACCTCTCACTTGTACTCCAGAAATGTGAAGAACAGGGGTTGATACTTTCACCAACAAAAATGAAAGTGGCTGCCCCAAGAATTGATTTCCTGGGAGTAGTGATTGGGGAAGGATTAGACTTCAACCCCATATCATCAAAAGGATCACCGACTTCGATGAAGAAAATCTTAAGACAAAGAAGGGTTTAAGATCCTTCTTGGGAATCCTCAACTATGCCCGAACACATATTCCCAACCTGGGAATACTACTCCGTCCACTGTACGAAAAAACAAACGCCCATGGAGACAAAAGGATGAAAGAATCAGACATCTCTTTAATCCACCAGATCAAAGAACAAGTGCAGCAACTACCTAATCTTCAGATTCCACCAGAAGATGCCCACATTATCATTGAGACCGATGGCTGCATTGACGGCTGGGGAGCAATCGTAAAATGGAAGACCTCTGCCGTCGAATCAAGGGCAAATGAACAGGTCTGCGCGTATGCAAGCGGGAAGTTTGCTACTCCGCAATCAACAATCGAAGCAGAGATTCAAGCATGCATAAATGCTCTGGAAAAACTGAAGATATACTATTTGGACAAGAAAGAGATCACCCTCGGAACTGATTGTCAAGCTATAATCAGTTTTAACAACAAATCCAATAGTAACAAAGCTTCGAGAGTCAGATGGATCAAATTTGCTGACGCTTTAACAGGAACCGGAGTAAAAATTAATCTGGAACATATAGACGGCAAGAACAATGTTCTCGCAGACTCATTATCCAGATTAGTCCATCTTTGTTTTGCAGAATGCGCAGAGGAGATGGAGCAAATCAACCAAATAACCCTGGAAGCAGCAGAAGAAGCCATCAACCAGACACAGGACAGTACCCACCACCAAGAGGAAATCCCACTACACCATGGTTCGTCAACCAGGAAGGTAGAGACATGCTTAAAGGATTTATTGAAGATCCAGAAAACATGCTACCAGATTTTAGCAGAGGAACCCAGGTCCAGTACCATGGAGGAGAATACAAACGCCTTATTACACAAGCTTATGAATCCCGAACCACTGAACAAAGCAGAGATTCTCTCCTACGCATCGCAAGAAGCTTTGAAAAGGCCGCTGGAAGAAGAGCTGTGGAAGCCCTACAAGAGTTTGAAGGGATCCTCCAATTCAAAGCCCAAGTCCAACTTGGCCTCTCAGAAGATAACATCGTATTCATCAACGGAGATCCAGTCATACGAAATGCAGGGCAATGGAACGAGTTCAAAGCCCAATGTGAAACGGCCCAAAGAATCCGACTACAAGCCCAACAACTACGAGAACAATGTGGACATCACGAATCACCAGTTAGATAACTCCATGGCCCAACAGCCTGAAAGCCCACCATATCACCCAAAGCCTGTTACAATGTACCGAAGGGGTCTGTATTGGCATTATGTTAATACGGATAGTGACTCAGATGACTCCATGAGTATCCCAGGCGAAGAAGACCCCACCAACGATTCTCTTGTCGAGACGCCCAAAGAAAACGCCACAAATCCACATCAGGCACAGCTAGACGAATGGATGGATGACCCTATGGCCATCCTAAAAGATTCGTACTAATAGTGCCAACTCTGTCATCACTCTCTGTAAATTATGTGTGTTTTGTCGTATAAGTAGCATTATTGCTACTTTATTTCCAATAATGCGCTGAGTGCGCTTGTAAGATATGTTTGTTTATTTCGCACTGTTTAAGTGCGCTTGTAAGATATGTTTGTTTATTTCGCACTGATTGGGAGCCTGTTCCCTTTCCGTGCCTATATAAGAATACTTAGAGAACCTGAGAAAAACACCTCTCAGAACATCTCTCTCTATATTGTGAAATATATGCAAGTTTGCTGAAATTCTTATCTCCTTCTTGTAAGTTCTTTATATATTTTATGAAATGCTTTTCTTGCTTTGATCTTCTTTAGTTAAATCACGGCACAAACCCTAATGGTATCATGGCCATTGGACTATCATGGCCTAGGCGTCATCAGACCAAGCAGCAGCCGACATAGGACTATGGCCATGATAGTCCAATGGCCATGATACCATTAGGGTTTGTGCCGTGATTTAACTAAAGAAGATCAAAGCAAGAAAAGCATTTCATAAAATATAAAAAGAACTTACAAGAAGGAGATAAGAATTTCAGCAAACTTGCATATATTTCACAATATAGAGAGAGATGTTCTGAGAGGTGTTTTTCTCAGGTTCTCTAAGTATTCTTATATAGGCACGGAAAGGGAACAGGCTCCCAATCAGTGCGAAATAAACAAACATATCTTACAAGCGCACTTAAACAGTGCGAAATAAACAAACATATCTTACAAGCGCACTCAGCGCATTATTGGAAATAAAGTAGCAATAATGCTACTTATACGACAAAACACACATAATTTACAGAGAGTGATGACAGAGTTGGCACTATTAGTACGAATCTTTTAGGATGGCCATGGGGTCATCCATCCATTCGTCTAGCTGTGCCTGATGTGGATTTGTGGCGTTTTCTTTGGGCGTCTCGACAAGAGAATCGTTGGTGGGGTCTTCTTCGCCTGGGATACTCATGGAGTCATCTGAGTCACTATCCGTATTAACATAATGCCAATACAGACCCCTTCGGTACATTGTAACAGGCTTTGGGTGATATGGTGGGCTTTCAGGCTGTTGGGCCATGGAGTTATCTAACTGGTGATTCGTGATGTCCACATTGTTCTCGTAGTTGTTGGGCTTGTAGTCGGATTCTTTGGGCCGTTTCACATTGGGCTTTGAACTCGTTCCATTGCCCTGCATTTCGTATGACTGGATCTCCGTTGATGAATACGATGTTATCTTCTGAGAGGCCAAGTTGGACTTGGGCTTTGAATTGGAGGATCCCTTCAAACTCTTGTAGGGCTTCCACAGCTCTTCTTCCAGCGGCCTTTTCAAAGCTTCTTGCGATGCGTAGGAGAGAATCTCTGCTTTGTTCAGTGGTTCGGGATTCATAAGCTTGTGTAATAAGGCGTTTGTATTCTCCTCCATGGTACTGGACCTGGGTTCCTCTGCTAAAATCTGGTAGCATGTTTTCTGGATCTTCAATAAATCCTTTAAGCATGTCTCTACCTTCCTGGTTGACGAACCATGGTGTAGTGGGATTTCCTCTTGGTGGTGGGTACTGTCCTGTGTCTGGTTGATGGCTTCTTCTGCTGCTTCCAGGGTTATTTGGTTGATTTGCTCCATCTCCTCTGCGCATTCTGCAAAACAAAGATGGACTAATCTGGATAATGAGTCTGCGAGAACATTGTTCTTGCCGTCTATATGTTCCAGATTAATTTTTACTCCGGTTCCTGTTAAAGCGTCAGCAAATTTGATCCATCTGACTCTCGAAGCTTTGTTACTATTGGATTTGTTGTTAAAACTGATTATAGCTTGACAATCAGTTCCGAGGGTGATCTCTTTCTTGTCCAAATAGTATATCTTCAGTTTTTCCAGAGCATTTATGCATGCTTGAATCTCTGCTTCGATTGTTGATTGCGGAGTAGCAAACTTCCCGCTTGCATACGCGCAGACCTGTTCATTTGCCCTTGATTCGACGGCAGAGGTCTTCCATTTTACGATTGCTCCCCAGCCGTCAATGCAGCCATCGGTCTCAATGATAATGTGGGCATCTTCTGGTGGAATCTGAAGATTAGGTAGTTGCTGCACTTGTTCTTTGATCTGGTGGATTAAAGAGATGTCTGATTCTTTCATCCTTTTGTCTCCATGGGCGTTTGTTTT
This sequence comes from Saussurea involucrata, assembly GCA_033807775.1. Lineage (NCBI taxonomy): Eukaryota > Viridiplantae > Streptophyta > Magnoliopsida > Asterales > Asteraceae > Saussurea > Saussurea involucrata. The sequence goes on from CM066314.1 coordinate 14,976,824, forward strand.
TTCGTACAGTGGACGGAGTAGTATTCCCAGGTTGGGAATATGTGTTCGGGCATAGTTGAGGATTCCCAAGAAGGATCTTAAACCCTTCTTTGTCTTAAGATTTTCTTCATCGAAGTCGGTGATCCTTTTGATGATATGGGGTTGAAGTCTAATCCGTCCTTCCCCAATCACTACTCCCAGGAAATCAATTCTTGGGGCAGCCACTTTCATTTTTGTTGGTGAAAGTATCAACCCCTGTTCTTCACATTTCTGGAGTACAAGTGAGAGGTGCTTCTCATGCTCCTGCTCATTCTTTGAGAAGACTAAAATATCGTCTATGTATACTGCTACAAACTTTTCCATTCCCTTAAAGACTTTGTCCATTTTCCTCTGAAAAACGGCTGGTGCATTCTTTAGGCCAAAGGGCATGACAAGCCATTCATAGAGTCCTCCAGGAATGATGAAAGCTGTCCACGGTATGGATTCTTCTGCCATTGCGACTTGATGGAAACCCGACTTTAGATCAAACTTTGAGAAAATCTTTGCATTGCTGATCTTTTGTATAATTGTGTTGATCCCTGGTAAGGAGTATTGATCTTTGTAGGTGTTGTCGTTGAGAGACCTATAATTAAAGACCATTCTTTCCTTTCCACGAGTCTCTCTCCCGGTTTCAGGATCGACACTGATCCCTGATTGGACTATCATGGCCATAGTCCTATGTCGGCTGCTGCTTGGTCTGATGACGCCTAGTTTGAGTAGAGTGTCAACATGTTTTTTAAAGGACTCTTCCATGGCCGGTGTAACGTGTTTCAGGGGTTTGTCTTCTATGGTGACGTCTGGGTTGATTATCTCTAGGCGACACAGCTCCCCGTTCCTTTTCCAGTGCTTGAGCGGTTCTTCTCCAATGAACCCCTGTTGCTTCAGTCTTTCTAGTAATGATGAGAACTTCTGTTGGAAATTAATGTTAACAGGAATGTTATAATAAACTGATTCAGTTATATCATAAAATTCTTGTTCATTCATTTCCATTTCTTGGATGACCTTCTGAATGATCTCAATTTGCTCAACCGATTGAATCTTGGTGACCTTTTTATAAAAGGCTATCTCACTTCCTTCTATTCGAACTCCGCCTTGCATTGACCTTATGAAATTTGCTCCTACCAACATCTCAATGCCATCGTCTAGCGTCATTTCGAGGGCATATACAAGGGGTATTCTGAATTTGTTTCCAGCAATTGACAGGTATCCTGGTTTTAATTTGTTCTTTGCTGGCTGCTTTGAGTTAAGGCCGTAAATATTAACGATTCCTGTGATGGCTTCCATTGCCTTTGCTGGAACAATTTTGTCGTTAATGAAGCAAGAAGTGGCGCCGGTATCGAGTATGGCACGGGCTTTAAAGAACGGGCAATCAGGGATGTCAATCTCAACTATAAAGTTGTAGAGGGAATTCCTAATTTTTCTCACCTTAGGGGGATTCCCGGGTGTAGAGGAGTTGCACACCAGTTCTTTATCCATAACCACCTTTCCTCCTTGTGGTTCGGCCCATCTTGCCTCATACTGCTTGAGGGTTTCTTCCAGCTGTTTGATCCTTTCTTCTCGTTTCTCAATCTCTTGAAGCATGAGCTGTCCTTCTTTAATCAGCTGTTGTTTTTCTAACTGGAATTCATAATGCTCTTTTGCTGAGTCTTTGAGTAACATTGTGACTTCAGCATCCTTCGTCTTATAGAGCTCGTATATGAATTTGGTTTCGGGCTGCAATGCTTCAGCGGTAGTGGTTGCTTTTCCTTGACCATCCTTTCTTTTTGTCTGACTCACAAAAGGCCGTTTGAGATGATTCTGTGTGCAAAGGGCACAAGCAGTGAGTTTGCACTTCGGGCAATGTAGTCTGGATGTGTCTTTCGTTAGTATCCCGCAGAAGTAGCATATCGTATAGCTAGTGACAGAATTTTCTAGCCATTCGTGGATGCATGCCTTGGCCTCAGCTGACAGTTCTTTGGTTGGAAGCCATGATCCTGCCATTGTAACTGCATTTCTAACCTCTGATGTTTCGCCTGGGTGATAGTTATGAATAAAGTCAACCATTGGCGGGTTAGAATTGTACATATATACTGCTTCGTCATTACTTTCATCACTGTTGTGAGAATCTCTGCTGCTAATAGCCATGTGAATGGATTCTGAATGAATGGCAGTGTGTATGCTGTCAACTACATCTATTTCTCCTTCTGAGATACTGTAAACACTGCTTTGATCATCAAAGTCTGCCGAGACAATATCCCAATCTGGGTCTAAGTCTAGATTTTCGAACATTGCCATTCGAACAAAGTCTCCTCTCGAGCTCCTGCAATCGCGTGCAAAATGTCCTTCCTTCCCGCATTTAAAGCATTTGCACTTCTTTACTTTGCCCCTGTCATCCTTGTATTTGTTTTTGAACATTTTGACGTGGGATCCGTGCGGCTTGCCTTTGTACGTTCTAGCCTTTCTCATGCCGTATTTCTTCCGGCTCTGTTGATATTGTCCTGGAAGTGGTATTGCAGAACAGAAGGATAGGTCTCTTACTGCCTTGTACAAGTTGGCCTCCTTACATAAATCAGATATATAGTTGTATGTGAAGTGTATGGCCGGTAGGACCCCTGCTGAGACTCCAGGATGGCGGGACTTAAAGGCTTCTTCAATCTTTTTTGATAAGACTGGTGGGAGTTTGGAGAAGAAACTATCAGTTGTTGAGGGGAAATACAACCTTCCGGATTTGATTGCAAGGACTTTGAATTCTTGCAAGAACTTCCACAGATCTTTTGTTTCTGTGCATGATAATCTGTCCAGATCTCTTTGTGCAAGATCTTGTTCTACAGTTGATCCCCTGTAAGGGTCTTCCATCATGATGATCTGTCGTATCTGTGATGTGATGTTCTGCGGATCATCTGCAATGTTTTCAAGGCCGGCATACGAATCTGGGAAAACGGTCCTCCATTGCTGCCACATGAGCTTTTCTTGTCCTCCAAGCATGTTTTCGACATATCCTAGCTTGGTTTTGTTGTCAGGCCATTGGACACTGTTGAGTTTGTTAATTGTGGCAGATTCCCATCTGGAGATCACATCTGGCCATAGACCTGGGTCTGGGGGTAATATGAGTAGGACACCTTGCTCATATATTGGTGGTAATTGCCACTGCTGATTATGATATTCTCCAAATCCTCCTCGCATCTTCGCGTTCTGAACTCTTCCTTGAAAATCCCACTTCGTTTGGTAACTATGGGCTTGTGATGGTGGGTAAACAGGTGGTGACATATATGATTCAGCTGGGGTATTGTATATTCCTCCGCTAGACTCGGCATCGTTAGCCATGAATGCTTGCTCCTTCTTCTTGTGATGCCTTTTCAGAAATTCCTTGATGGTGGCTTCGTATTTCCGGCTGATCTTCGGATAAGGAAGATCATCTTCTTCATGCTCATCATTCCTGGTCTCACCTTGCTGTGGTGCGGGGGAGTTGTCGTCGTCGGTGTCGGAGTTGGGGTTTCCTGTAGCCCAACTGGTTGCCATGACTTCATCTGTATCAGTGCCCCATCCTGTTGCCAAGATTTCCTCGATCGGTGTAGTAATTGGACCGATGTCATATCGGACGAGAAAATCATATCCTCCTGATGGCTCGCCAAGGGTATCCCAATTACTGTTGGGGTAAAATGATTTTCTCTGTTTTCTCCTCGTGCTGAAACTCTGGGAGATATTAGCATCATCCTCGTATTCAAGCGCGTGTGCTTCTTCCAAGCAGCTAGAGCAATTGCAGAACCCAAAATGATGATGTGTGTCATTATTCGTGGTTGTTAATGCAAATTCTGTTCGCTCTTCTTCGTTGTGTCCAAGGATTTCTCTATCGTTGATATCAACATTAGATGCTCTTGGTGGTGCTCTAACATGATATCGGTCGAAACGGACACTGACCGATCGATCAAGACGATTTGCCAGCTGTACTTGTGTGGGTGTATAGGTTACTGTGTTGGCTGTTGGCTGTAACCTCCAACTCATTCCTTCTAACTCTGCAATGTTCCTCCATGTGCCAGGTATTGCAGCGACTCCTTGTGTTGCAAGGTGTTCAACAACATTGTTAACATTATAATTGAATGTTACAAAGCTGGTGTTGCTCATGCGGCCAATCATGGAAAGGGTGATTAACAGATTGCTTTCGCCGCCTTGCCATGCTTCGTATCCATGTGTTTGTATGGAAACACGGATGTGATTGTGAAAATCTTCTACGCTTAGCATCATGTTTGGTACCATGTATACCAACTGTGTACCCTGTGATAGGTCTGCCTCCATTGTGCTGATTATTCGTGTGGAATCATTCCAACGAGTGTCTTGTAAGACCAGTAAAGCGTTTGTTCCTGCACCTGTCCTATGTAGTGTCTGGACACGAATCATGATGAGGCCCAAATGAATATGCTGGAGTCTGGAAGTTTGTAACTGACTGTAGCTTTGGTTGTTGCACAAAGGTAAATCAATCTGCTCTCCTTCTCCACACGATATTCGTTGTTCTGAATAATGCTCATACACCCTGTGATGTGTAGTCTGGCTGTTATTTGAATATAGTATCTCTGCCGGGGCCATTTGTGCACGCCTTTGTCCGGATTCTTGTAGCTGGTGTTCTGGGTCTATAGTGGATTCCAGTGTGGTGTTATACCGTCTTCCTCGAATGTTGTTCCACCTTCTTTGCATGTTAAACAGTCGTCTGGAGTTCTGGCGGTACCCACGAATCTGATCTTCTTGCGTTGGAAGCCCTGTCTGAGAGCGTTCCAGTACCTCTGATCGAGTGGTACTCATGTTGTCTTCTTTTCTTTGGCGTATTGCGCTTTGAAGATGGCGTTGGGATCTGTGTGTGCGTATATTGGTCCTACTTTTATTTTAACAGGATCTGTTCCTGTTATTTGAAAAGTATCGATACGCTTGTTCAATTCACCAATGGATCTTTCAAGATCGTGTGGTGCAGCTTCGTTCTTTCCGATAGTAGCTAGCTGTCTGTTGATGTTAGCTACTGATGCGGCAAGATCTGCAAGGAATCGTCCTTGTTGTATGACTAAATAAAGCAAGGTGTTGTTTTGCTTTATTAAGGCAATGTTTGCCCTTGTACTTCCTGCGGCGTGTGAGGAAGGTTTGGCAAAACCTAGGGCGGCTTCAAGTTCTTCTGTGGCTTCCTGGCTTTCAATATAGGCTGTGGTTTCTTTAGCACGTTCAAGTTTGCTCATGTAGTCAAGAAATCTTTGACTTCTTTGACTAGGAGTTCGAGCTGTTGAACCTGCTCTTCGATCGTCTGGATCTTTCGAACCAATTCAGGTGGAAGTCTTAAGGCTTCTCTTTCGACGGTCTTCGATTGCTGTAAAAGAAGGTCTCGAACTTCGCTCTTTGATAAAGGTTTGCTCTCAGAGAGTTCAGATGCAATTTGCTGAAAGTTTTTATTCTGTTCTTTTTGTGAGTATTTGAGCGTAGACTCAAGATACTCAAATCTTTCTTGCAAAAGGATTTGGTTACTTTGGATTAACTTAAGGTTTTTTAAATTACTATAGGCTGATAAAGAAAGTCTGTAAAAGATAACGATAAGGTTGTGGTGTAGATCTAGTGAAGTAGGTTTTTGATTTTCAGAAAGGTCTAGGTACTCAAGGTGGTTTCTGGGAGGATTTTCGCAAAAATCTTTTAAGCTAAGCTCGAAACGTTCATTCATAGATCACGAAAATAAAAGCATAAAAAGTGTCAATCTTCAAGAACTCACGTTTCCCTTAAACAGGCAATCTCTGGCCACAGACGGTACTTTTGACTTTTGTTGTATCAGAAAAACACTTTTTTTTTTTTTTTTTTTCGAGCTTAGAAAGACATTATGGAAAACAATCTCCGGAAAAACCTCCTTGAATACCTAAGAAGGGTTTTAGCCTGACATTTTTAGGAAAGACACAAGCTCTGATACCTATGGGCAATGAATTGTTTATGTTATGGTTAAAATATTGTTGGCATAAGTAACCTTTTTAACTTGAGTATCGAATAGGAAATTCCGTCATCAAATCATGTCTTTTTGCTCTAAATTGTTATTGGGTCGTAGAATTAAAATGCAATGTGGGATTAGGTATGCTAAGTGCAATGATACCATGTCGCCTGTATATGTCTATCATATGGCTGATTTGTTGGGTGGAGAAAAAGATACCGGCATGCAGATTTTTGTATAGTAACAATGCTTGGTGTAGGTAGTATTTCTATTTGCTAGAACCTAGATGAGCAACTAGGTTTAATCTCCTTTTTTTACTGTAGGTAATATTTCTATTTGCTGGACCCTAGAAATCAAGGTTAGTTCCTGGTGTGTCTGTGAAGATTTTGATAACATGGTATAGCACCATGTCGCCTGTATATGTTTACTGCTATTTTCTGTTAATTCATTACATTTATATAAGGAATCTTGCGTAACGGGTTTGTCGTTGAGCTATTAGCACATTAACAAAAATAAAATCATGTGTTACTGTCTATAATGACGATGGTTACCAAACAACTCTTTTGATTTCTACAATGAAAGAATGCTGGCTTATACTTTGGTGCGATTTTAGAAGTCTGGCCAAATTCAGTGCTTCAAGATTATGTAATTTACCATATCAAACAATGCAATTTTGAATATAATTTTTACGCACATACATAATGCTCTTTAATTAACTTGTTGCCTTTCTAACTGTGGATGGAATTAGGAATAGAGAATTAACCTTGAGATCTAGGAATGTGCCATATTCCAAGCTTTTAGTTTTCATTGCAAACTAAATAATTTTGGTTGTTGCAAAATTCTATTTACTCAAGCTAGAGCATACTTTACCGTTTTGTTCACGAGACCATGCCACAGCAGCTATAATTGCATGCTTGATCTAGTAGTTCCTGCTTTGAGTTTACCCTGGATGCTTGATGTGTGGAATACTCTGTAGTCACACTAACCAAGAGGATTTATTCAAAGACCGAGTGAGCATTTTCTAATACTAATAAAGTTCATACCCTCTAGATTCTGATCCATGGCGGAATATACGATTTCCGACCAGAGTATGCACTACCATAACATATATTTTTTTAGGGGATGCATTATAATAACTATTTTTTATTTTTTTTACATTATAAAACACTACACTTTTTCTCCAAGGTATGCACTTTTATATGCTAGATCCGCCCATGCTCGGATCATAATTAAGTATTTATCTCTGCTTCAATGCTTCTCCGTTTAGTTTAAAATTTATGTTGTAGCATTGGCTTAAGAAAATAGGTGGATTGTTTGTTTGTTGTGGACATGTGGTGAAAATTTTCAGCGTAATTAGGAGTACCACAGAATAAAATGATTCAATGTGGGATATGGTATCCTGGTGACAATTTTCTTGATCACACTTTTATGTCCGATTAGAGGCAACACTCTAAATCATAGTCAATAGCTGATATGGACATAGTTGAGATACATTTACATAATAACGGACTCTGTCTTCTAGTATATAACACAATCTTATGATTAGTTCTCATATATACATCATAATTACTATAGTTTGGTTAACAAGTTTGTGTTTTGATACTTAAGGACTATATTAATAAGGGAAATGGGCACTTCCTTTCTAAACTATTCTAAAATCAATCATGATACCATATACGACTTGGTATAAGAACCCAAAACATGAGAGCTTGTTTTCTCCTATTTTTACTTGTTAGATCACAAGGATTTAGGTAAGTTGATCGAGGATTCAAGTTTACGGATGCCGACTTTTGAGGTGGAAAATAAATGATTTGCATGAAATTGTCACGTAGTATCGTCTACTCAATTTTATGAAGTAGGCGACAATTGGCTCATGGTTAAGCCAAGTTATTGAAGGATTAGGAAATGAGAAGGATTAATATATGGAGAGTAAAAGGTGTGCGAGGCATGCACTATAAGGAAATGGTAATAAGGAGTATGTGAAACAAACGAATTATAAATTGGTAATACAAGAATTGTGCATAAGAGAATTATATTTTATGAAGATAGGATTTAGTCATTATATAAGCCAGGATTGTATTATGTTAACGATCAAGCATCATTTTCTTTGTTCAATATCCAATTAAGTATTCATGATAAGAGAGAAATGAATGTTGAACTCTATGGGCAATGAATTGTTTATGTTATGGTTAAAATATTGTTGGCATAAGTAACCTTTTTAACTTGAGTATCGAATAGGAAATTCCGTCATCAAATCATGTCTTTTTGCTCTAAATTGTTATTGGGTCGTAGAATTAAAATGCAATGTGGGATTAGGTATGCTAAGTGCAATGATCAAAGGAAATTAAAACATGGTTCATTGTTGTAAGAACAATAATATTTTTTTTTGGAAAAAGGGGACAGAACCCCTAGGCAAACCTTTATTCAAGACCCCCATCTGGTGGTTGAAGTCAAAACCCCCATCTGATGGTCATGATGTAAAAGTAAGAGAGATAAGTTAGATAACTGAAGTTATTCTCTTTAGAGATATAGAATGAAAAGAATCTATAATAAGATGATCATGATGATGTGAATGTATATGCATTAAGAAAAGCATGCAAGAATAGACAGTTTTAAGAATATTAAACTTGGAGTACTCGTGGAGTGAATTAATTAGGTAACGGGTAATCGTAATGTTTAAGGCGTGATGTAGATTCAAAGGAGACATAGAATGTGCATATGCATTTGATTCAAGTGGGGACTGAAACTAACTATATATATAACAAGAGTACTCGAGGATTATGAATATGAGCCAGATGTTGAAGGTTGTAAAATCATAATCTATATTAAATGATCAATATTAACCCGTCCAAGATTAAAGTTATTGAAAGATGCAATCTTGATGAAATATAAGGACAAAAATGATGTGATGAGGAGTATTTGTTGGATGTTAAAACTTCTTATTCTTTGAGATACGAATGACTTAAGAGATTGTTTTGCTTCATGCTAATATACTAATGATGAAGAATACTAGAAATATCCTCAATTATGAGACGAAGGGCATTTGTAATACTGAGTGCTTATGAGAGAGAGAGGGAGGGAGGGAGGGAGAGAGAGAGAGATTAATGGAAGTTGAAGCTATAACAATGAAGATAAATTTTGTGCACAATAAAGTAACATGTGACCCATTAGGGTGTTAAAATCTTTTTATGGTGAAAGGATGATAATATTCGTAGCAATAGGATTATTTAGTGGGAGTATATCATAAATGATTAATAATATGGTGGCTCGAAGTTAAAGCGAGTCGATTAGTTTTTTATATCGGTGGCTGAACTATAGAATATGAATAATCGTTAATTGGATTTGATGACTATCGTTGATCTAGTGAATGGAATAATTAGCGGAAAATTGACATGTTTACATGGAGATTAAGATCTTAGAAGTATAAGGATTGCATGAGTGAAATAAGAGATCCTAAATTCGCTAGTATGAAGAAATCTCGAGTGTGTTAGAATCGGGGGTATTTCTTAGGATGATGGGTATCAAATCAAATTGAAGTAATAGGTATAAATGAGGTAGGTTGAAATTATCAAGGATTCAAAGTTCAGGAGCACTAGGGTGTCATGTGAGAAGGCTAAGAAACTAAATGATTCTTCTCTCATTGAAAAATATTGCTTGAAAAGATGAAAACCTCTCCATTAGTAAGGGTACTTAGGATGTAAGTTTGATGAAATAAACGGTTAATTACCTAAAAATATGGCACTCCCACATAATAAGGTATTTGGATCTAAGCTAAAATTGAATGACGATTGCGAGTCTTATCTAATAATTACTTGAAGAAACCAAACTCTGTCCATAGGCGATGACACAATCATAACTTTAGAGAAAAGCAAGTGCAATAACTTGAGAGATTGAAGGTAATGGCAGGATTTGGATGAGATTTTAGGTCAAATGATCAAATGATGTGTGAATTTATGGGGGATTTTTATTCTGCTTGAAACATAAAATATAAGATAAAGGCCTAGAGAAGGACACTAGCCTATAACTATGAATAAGACGTGATCAGATTATGGTCCCAAACTATAAATGCGGATCACTATTTGAAGGTGATGATAGTTAATGATCAAGTAACCGTCTCAAGGTCATTTTTTGAAGTAGGCCACAACCTTTGATTCTAAATGTAAAAGGTCAATAGTGATATTTGGTGAGAATCCACTTGTGTCAATTAAGGATGCTTATGTTGAAACAAGGAATATTGATTAAGCAATAACTTGGGGATTATTCATGATAAACTTTTGGAGTATGAAATGATTATGATGTGTATGCATTAAGATAATATGCAAAAATCAAATTATATGCGAATGAAAAACTAAGGGTACAACAAGTGACATGAAAGTAAATAAGGGACACGAAATAAGAAGACATCTTAGGTGTTCCTTGCACATAAGAAAAGTATATTATCCGCGGATATAAGAGACTTGGATCTAAGCTTAAATTGTAGGGTGACTAGGAGGAGTCTTTAACTAATATACGATTTGGAGGTTTCACTACAACAATTAATGTTCACGAGGACAATCTCATGGTTTAAGAGAAAAACAAGTACGATAACTGACTTTGAAGGAAATGGCAGGATTGTATAGTATCGTTTGTTATGTGGGCCATAGAAATATGAGATCAAATGTTTTGAGGAAATTATTCTATAAATTCGAGGTTTGAAAGAGGAATGATTGGGAAATTTTGATCAAATCAATTTCTGGAGACTACATAAACCATGAGCAGAAGAATGTAGGTCTAACTACATATACACATGATTAGATTACGGTACAAATATAAGTATGAAATAGAGCAGTTACGGTGTTAAAGAGATTTATAATAATTAAAAGAATATGGAATTGAGTGATCATGGTGTGGACGATCAACGTGATGTCTATGTATGCGTTAACATAATCATGCAAGAATAGATGGATAACAAGGATGAAAATCAAGGAGTATAATGTGAATTAATAAATGGGTGGGGGAATCAGAGGATGTTAATGGCATGTAGGGAAATTTAAAGGAGAGTAGGAGACGTGTATGTGTATGTGTACGTGTATATGTATTTGATCAAGTGGGATACCTAATAGTTCAAAAGTATAGGAAGCTAACTTAAATAGGTCGAATGTTCAAGGTCGTAATGATTCATTAGTATATAGCAAATAAAATGGATGTATATAAACCCATTCAAGTAATTAACAAGTCTAGGATCACAAGGATTTGGGTAAGTTGAGATTACCGAGGATTCAAGTTTATGGATGCCGACTTTTGAGGTGGAAAATAAATGATTTGCAAGCAATTGTCACGTAGTATCGACAATTCTATGAAGTAGGCCACGCATGGCTTATGGTTAAGCCAAATTATTGAAGGATTAGGAAATGAAAAGGATATGGAGAATAGTGGGTGTGAGAGGCATGCACTATAAGGAAATGGTAATAAGGAGTATGTGAAATGAAATGTATTATAAATTGGTAATACAGGAATTGTGCATCAGAGAAATATATTTTTTAATGATAGGATTGATTCATGGTATAAGCCAGGATTGAATTATGTTAAGATCAAGTATCATTTTTGGGTTATACTTTGATCAATACCCAATTATGTTAAAAGTCATTGGTGAGGTTTGTTCAATATCCAATTAAGGATGCATCTGTTGCATAAAAGATTACTCAACAATTATTCGGGAAGTATTCATGATAGAGAGAAATGAATGTTGAACACTATGGACTAGGATCTGTTTATGTTATGGTGATATTAATATATATATATATATATTGGCATAAGTAACCTTTTTAACTTTAGTATCGAAAAGGAAAATCCCTAGGGTAGTCAAGTCATCAAATCATGTCTCTTTGATCTAAATTGAAATTGGGTTGTAGAATTAAAATGAAGCGTAGGATTAGGTATGTGAAGTGCAGTGATCAAAGAAAATTAAAACAGGGTTTATTGTTGTAAGCACAATAATATTGGATGATTAATGGTGGTTGAAGTCAAAACCCCCCATCTGATGGTCAAGATGTGGGCAACTAAAATATGACCAAGAGAGATAAGTTAGCTAACCGAAGTTATTCTCATTAAAAGATATAGAATGAAAAGAATCTGGAATAAGATGATCATGATGACCACGAAGAAAAGCATGCAAGAATAAACAATTTTAAGGATATTAAACTTGGAGTACTGGTTAAATCAGAATATTTAAGGCATGATGTAGATAACATAGAAATGTGATGCATTGATCAAGTGGGGATTGAAGCTAACTATATAACAAGAGTACTTGAGGATTATGAATATGAGTCAGATGTTCAAGGTCGTAAAACCATATTCTATATTGTTATGCTGATTATAGCAAATGGTCGATATTAACCTGTCCGAGACAAAAGTTATTGGACGATACAATCTTGATGAAATATAAGGACAAAAGTGATATGATGATGAGGAGTATGTGTTGGATGTTAAACTTATTATTTCTTTGAGATGCAAATGATTTAAGAGGTTGTTTTGCTTCATGCTACTATACTAATGATAAAGAATACTAGAAATATCCTCAATTATGAGACAAAAGGGCGTTTGTATTACCGAATGTTTTTAAGAGAGAGAGAGAGAGAGAGAGAGAGATTAATGGGAGTTGAAACTATAAACAATGAAGTTTAATTTTGTGCACAATAAAGTAACATGGGAACCCTTAAGGATTAGTATGAACCCAATGGGAGTATGAACTAAGGGTGTTAAAATCCATAATGGGATTAGGCATGTGAAGTGCAGTGATCAACGAAAATTAAAACAGGGTTATTTGTTTTAAGCACAATAATATTGGATGATTAAGTGGGGGTTGAAGTCAAAACCCCAATCTGTTGGTCAAGATGTAGATAAGTAAAATATGACCAAGAGAGATAAGTTATCTAACCGAAGTATATGCATTAAGAATCCGGAATAAGATGATCGTGTAAGGATATTAAACTTGAGTATTGGTGAAATGAATTAAATAGGTGATGTGTAATCAGAATGTTGATGGTATGATGTAGGTTCAAAAGAGACGTAGAAATGTGCATATGCATTTGACCAAGTGAGGACTGAAGCTAACTATATAACAAGAGTACTTGAGGTCGTAAAATTATATTCTATATTATTATGCTGATGATAGCAAATGATCATGATAGCAAATGATCAATATTAACCTGTCCGAGATAAAAGTTATTGAACGATGCAATCTTGATGAAATATAAGGACAAAAATGATGTGATGAGGAGTATTTGTTGGATGTTAAAACTTATTATTCTTTGAGATGCAGATAATTTAAGAGATTGTTTTGCTTCATGGTATGATACTAATGATGAAGAATACTAGATCCTCAATTATGAGGCAAAGGGTGTTTGTATTACATAGTGCTTGTAAGAGAGAGAGAGAGAGAGAGAGATTAATGGGAGTTGAAGCTATAAACTGTGAAGATAAAGTAACACGAGAACCATTAAGGATTGATATGAACCAAGGGTGTTAAAATCCTTGGGTTATGTTGAAACGGTGATAAGATTCGAAGCAATAGAGATCAAGTAGGATTCTTTAGTGGGAGTATGTCATAAATGATTAATAATATGGTGGCTCGAAGTTTAAGAGAGCAAATGAAGTTTTCAACGATAGTCCACTATAAACACAATCATATAGGGAAATCTCTGGGTTTGATGAGAAAAGCAAGTGCAAGAACTTGAGAGATTGAAGGTAATGGTAGAATTTGGATGAGATTTTCAGGTCAAATGATTTTGTGAATTTATGGGGGATTTTTGTTCTGCTTGAAACATAAAAATATAAAGATAAAGGCCTAGAGAAGGACACTAGCCTATAATTTCGAGGTTTACAAAAATGGATGATTGGGAATTTATGATCAAATCAATCTCCATAGTTTATTACGTGTAGAAGAATGTGAGGATAACTATGAATAAGACGTGATCGGATTATGGTCCCAACTATAAATGAGGAGATAATTACTTGAACCACATAATGTTTATAAAAGAAAAACTTAATGGAACCAAGTAGGTAGCTTATGTAAATAAAAGCAATTTATACATAATTATTCTTTGATAGGATCACTATTTGGAGGTGATGATGGTTAATAATGATTGTTAGTGCTATATTATGATTGTACCAAGTAGAGGGACCAAATGTGTCAATGTTTCATACTTGTATTGGGTATATAATGTTAGCTATCTTTCATAATCAGGGTTAGGTCATTTCATCACACATAGTAGCCACACACACACACACTAGTTCTTTCATTGCATTCATCTTTGTGAACTACTTGATCATTATTGAATATATAGATGGCTTCCTTTGTTGTTAATATAGTTTGATTACTTGTTCTGGGATCACAATTGGTATCAGAGCTTGTATATCACATTGTTCAGATTAGGTTTTTGGCAAAGTTGAGTGCTCTTCAAGTTTTTCATCTTTTTGATTGATTTTAGCAATTAGAGTTCTTCTAGTGGATTAGAATCGATCAAGGGTTGTTAGTAGATAATACCTGCGTGTTTTATTCCGCAAAATCACTAGGTTTGTAGCTCAGTTTGTGCATTTACTCATTTTTCGGAGTTTTGTACTTTTGTATTTCTGCACTCTGTTTTGCATCGAAAAACCACTTTCTGTTGGTTTTTGGACAAAACACGAAGCATTAAAGTTGCCCAGAATAGTGTCACGAACCTGCGTACCAAATTTCAGCCAAATCCGATTAGTTTTGAAGATTCGACTCAAGAACACCTTGAATCTTCATAACTATCGCAACCCTCGAAGATTCATACATATCGCAATAGTCACTTACGACAAGGGTTTTTATCGCAATCTTCTCCGTTTGAACAGTAACTTATCGCAACCTCCTGTTGCGATAAGGTTAAATTTTACCTTTGCGACAAGATTTGTTATTGCGACAAGATTTCTTATTGCGACAAGACTTTGGTTGCGACAACAGTGTGTTGCGATATCCTTTTGTTGCGACAAGTTTGGGCTGCGACAAGTGTGGGTTTCGACAAGACAGAGTGAACAAAAGTTTGTGTAATCGTTATTTCCTAATCAGATCAGTAGGATATTAAAAGATCAACGGCAAGTAATCTAAACATGACTGCCAGAGATATTTTGACCATAGGTTCAAAAGATAAACCGCCAGTTCTTTTCCAAAGACTTTAAAATATGGAAAGACAAATTTCTTGACTACGTGGAACGACAAGAAAACGGTGCTCTAATTCATGATTCCTTAATGAACGAGATACAACCTGATGTTTTTCGAACAGAGCCAGATGAAACTGTTATAAAACTTAATCCCAAAGATTACACTGGTAATGAACTGATAAGACACAAAGCAGATAAAGCTGCTAGGTCATTGGTTATGCAAGCCTTAACCAATAACATATATCAGAAGGTTGACAGTTTGAGTGAAACCGGGAAAGGGATGTTTGATGAGCTGATCAAGTTGTATCAAGGTTCAGAAGTGGAAACTCAAATGAGAGTTTCAAACGTCATCAACAAATATGAGAATTTCAGGCAGAAGGATAGTGAGACTCTAGACGATGCATATGATCGTTTCACAACCATCTTAAATGAACTCAGCAGATACAAGATCACGAAAAACATCATCGAGACTAATGTGAAATTCTTGAGCGTGCTTCAGCCCGAATGGAAGAAGTATGCTCATAGAATGAAACAGAATTCCAAGTTGGATTCTCTTCCGCTACAGCAGATGTTTGAAACATTAAAGCAAGATGAGGATGATGCTGATCTGAAAAAGAAGTTGATGAAAAAGGAGAAGAAGGGTATGAAGGAAAAGAAGACAATGGTGTCTGAGAAGAGAGGAGAGGAGGATGAGTTTGAGAGTGAACCGATAGCTTTGATGTCAAGAAAGTATGCTGAAAAGGGCAAGAGTATTCAGCAAGAAGATTATGGGATAGACCAGGATGATTTGGATGAGGCGGAAAGCGTGAAACAGACAATGATGCTTCTATCAAGGTCCTTCCAGAGGAAATTTGTAAAAACTCCTGGATCAAACGATCAACGTTACTCATCCGGTTCTAAAAACTTTGAGCACAAGAATCGGTATGAGTCAAAGAAACCGTTTGATGACCAAAAGGAAGAAGGTAAAAGGTCAGAGGTGAAGAAGTTTGGTGAAAGAAAGGATGAAGAGCAAAAATGCTATAACTGTGGTAAGTCCGGCCATTTCTCCAAAGAGTGCTGGAAACCGAAAGTAAGGGATTCCGACTACTACAAGAAGAAGGCGTTGTTGGCAGAGCAAAAGGAGTCTGGAATAGCACTGCTGGTGGAAGAAGAGTTCTGGTTGGACCAAACAGACGATGAAGGAGAGGAGGAGACGGCTGCTTTAGCAAAGATGTGCTTGATGAGCAAGGACGGTGAGGATTCAGAGGCTGATGCGGCGCCTGAGACAAATGAGGTAGATTCCTGCACCATTAATCACTTTGCTAATCAGTTTAAAGTCCTCACATTAAAACAAGATGAATTAACTGAGAAACTCAATAATGCGCATAAGATAATAGAATCTCAAAGAAAGGTAATTATTGACCATAACAAGTTAATGTTGAAGAAGGAACGAGTTGAGATCGAAAAATCTCGAACTTATTTCCGGAACAGAATGGATGATATGGAAGAAAAAGTAAGAATTTCTGAAAATAGGAAGGGTGAGCTTGAAAAATTGTTGCAATCTTATAAAGATATCAACAACGAATTGACTGAAAAGGCAAGTGATCTAGAAGCAAAGCTATACAAACTTGGTCAATCTGAACAAACCATTTTCTTAAACACACCAAAGAATTTCAGATATTACAATTCGAAATGGGGATTGGGATACAACAATCCTCATTACTTGGAAAATGCATTGAAAAAGGCACCATGTCTTTACAAGTTTGAATGGCTTGACCTTCCGTCCTTGAAACCTAAATACAGAATCAACTGGCTTAATGAGGAAGAACAAGGGGTTGAGGAAGAGATTAAAAGAAAAACGACTGTGAAAATGCAACTTCCTTTTGTCTACGAAAATGAAAATAGGAAGGCACTGATTTGGAATTGGAAACAAACCTTGTCTAATGATTATTTTCAAAGCTATGTTGTTGAGCAACCAAAGGATACCGTATCGAAACCCGTTTTTGAAGGAAAAACATATTATCCTCCTTTGGTACTCGAACAAAAGCTTGTCAATATTGAGTTGAATATTAAAAGAAAAATTGAGGAAATCAGAAATGATGATTAACTTGCTTTTGATATTGAAAAGGAAGTTATGTTAACTGTTTTGATAAATAGCAAAAGTGATAAGTCTGAAAGGGTTGTTTCTGAACTGTCAACAAAAAGCTTTGAAGAAAAGAAATATCTTGAACTTAGATGCGTGAATCTTTCAAAACAAGTCTCTGATTTTCAGAAAATGTTATTTCTTGAAAAAGAACAAATAGAGAAAGAAAGAGAGAAATTTAAGTTCGAAAGAAAATCTCTTGAATCTGAAAGTGTTATATTTTCAAAGAAAATATCTGATTTAGAAAACATTTTGATCAAAGAGAGAAAAGATTTTGAGACTAATAGAGAGTACTTTCAAAATGAAATCTCAAGACTCATGGGAAAGTTGTCAACTTTATCCACTGAAGCTATGACAGAGTTGGTGACCAAACCTTCCTCTGATTCATATGCTTCCTCATGCAAAGCCTTCATGGGCAATACTCGTTTCAAAAGCATGACTGTGGATGACTTTGAGGATTTTGAACAATTTGATCTAGAGAATCAACCTGCTAATGAAAACTCTTGTGATATCTTCCACACCTCTTCTTCCGATGACAATAAGGTTGATTGTGTTATTGACATTCCTTGTGATGGGAAGGGTAAGAATGCAAAAGATAATGTTGTACAAATCAACTTTAATGCTAAACTTCCGGATCACTCTGAATTTTTGATCAAGGAAGAGGAACCCAAGAAGAATTTCTTCAAAGGGGAATCTTCTAAAACCGTTGAGAAAAAGAAGAAAAATAAGCGCAAATCTAAATCTTCTCAAGCTCAAAATTCCTACGCTTACGATTCTTATTTTGATGGCATTTCAGATCGTTATTTAAGAAACAACTCGCGGTTAGAGTGGAGAATAAAGGAGTCCACACAAGATGTGGCCCAGAGAAAACCATCTACTGTCGCTTTTCATTCCAAGAAAAACACTTCTGTTTATATTGTTAGTAATCGTGTTGCTTCCAACAAACAACAACTTGCTATTCCTTGCAAGATTTCTTCAATGCAACAACTGATTAATGTAGCACATGCTCAAATTTGTTGTTCTTCATGTGGTGTAGATGATTTTATCTGCAAGTCTGATTATTCTTCATGGTTTGGTTATAATTTCTATGGTTCAAATTGCTTTTACACAAATAGATATTATAACCACAATGCTTCAAAGAAACATGCTAACCCAAAACCTGTTAATTCTTCTAACCCGAAAGGACCCAATTGGCAATGGGTACCTAAAACTGTTTAAATTCCATTTTGCAGCTCCGTCATGTGTGGTATTTGGATTCCGGTTGCTCAAAACACATGACAGGTAGAAAGGAGCTGTTGAGCAACTTTGTGGAAAAAGATGGAGGGAGAGTTAAATTTGGGAATGATCAGTACTCTCCAATCTTGGGTTATGGAGATATAGTAACTGACAACGTCAGGATCACCAAAGTTAATTATGTTGAAGGCTTAGGACATAACCTGTTTAGCATAGGTCAATTTTGTGACAAAGATCTAGAAGTCCATTTCAAGAAGACTCGGTGTGCAGTTCTCACCGACGAAGGAAATGGACTTCTAGTTGGTTCAAGGAAGTCAAATATTTACACTATTGACCTATCAAAGCTTAAGCCAAAGAATGACGTGTGTCTGATGTCTAAGGCATCATTTGAGAAAAGTTGGTTATGGCATAGACGACTATCTCACCTCAACTTTCGTTACATACAAAAGCTGACGTTGGGTGATTTAGTTATAGGTCTACCGGTTCTGCAGTTTGAGAAAGACAACTTATGTACTGCTTGTGAGAAGGGGAAGATGAAGCGAGCTCCTCACCCGCCAAAACCTGAGCCGAGCACAAAGAAAGCATTGAAAATCCTTCATATGGATCTCTGTGGTCCGATGAAGACTCAGAGCATCAGTGCCAAACAATACGTGTTAGTCGTTGTGGATGATTATTCGAGATATACTTGGGTCAAGTTTCTACGATCAAAAGATGAAACCCCTGACTTGATCATCTCGTTAATCAAACAGCTTCAAGTGAATCGTCAACAAACAGTTCAGACTGTCAGATCAGATAATGGGACAGAGTTCAAAAACAGGACTCTTGATGATTTTTTTAAGTCATTAGGAATATCTCATCAATATTCTGCGGCTAGAACACCTCAGCAGAACGGAGTCGTTGAAAGACAAAACCGCACACTTGTTGAAGCCGCCAGAACGATGCTGTCTTATGCTGATCTACCTCTGTTTCTGTGGGCTGAAGCTGTATCGACGGCATGCTATACACAAAACCGTTCAATCATCCATCAACGGTTTCGTAAAACTCCATATGAACTGATTAACAATAGAAAACCTGTAATACACTACTTTCGTGTTTTTGAATGCAGGTGTGTTGTGCTGAACGATAAGGATAACTTGAACAAATTCAGTCCTAAAGGAATTGAGGGCGTTTTTATCGGATACTCGCTCACGTCAAAAGCATACAAAATCTATCTCAAGTCTTCCAGAACTGTGAAGGAAAGCATAAACGTCAAATTCGACGAAACTGAAGACTTGGCTTCTGTGCAAAACAGCACAAAACCCGTAATATCTGGAATCCTAGCATCCGGACAAATCCGTCCAATGGTGACTAGGACGTCAAACAAGAATCAAGCTTCCACTTCTAACTCTAAACCTAACGATCTTGATTTATTGTTTGAATATTTTTATGATGATTATTTTGGTAATGATAAACCTTCTTCATCCATAAATAACAGGAGTCAAGTTGCAACACCATCGGCTCATGCTACAATGTCAGGACCTTCACCGGTACTGACTACTCCCACAACTGATGCAACAACTCATGCATCGTCTTCAAGTAACACACATATGGCATCTCCACAAGCAATACAATGTGAATCTACGAATGGTGCTTCTTCGTCGGGTACAACTTCTAACGTCAATGATGATGATTCTACTAACATACCGGAGTCATCTTCTGAAGCAGAACCGGAGGCAGTTCCTGTTGACTCTTCTGTCAATGAACCAGTCCCACGACCGGAACCTATCTTGACAATAGAGTTGAATTTTGATAAAGATCCCACCTTAGTGGATCCCAATGAAGATGATGTGTCTCTCCTCCCACATTCCACAAAGTGGACTAAGAGTCACCCCATTGAACAAGTCATTGGTGACGTCTCCGAACTTGTAAAGACAAGATCTGCAACGGCTAACGAAGTTGTAATACCCCGGGTAAGTCCGTTAGTTAAAGCCTCATTCCGTTAAATTATTTAACTCTATAATTGATGTTTAGGGTAAGTTTGGGGTAATTTATAAGTAAAAGGGTGCTTTGGTCATTAGTGTTTAGCTAAAGGACTAAAGTGGTAAATATGGGTTGATATTACCCTTTAGGATTCCTGATATTTTTACAACTCAGAAAATATCCAGATTGTAGTGTGTGTGTGTGTTTTTGAAACAAAGAGAGAAAGAAGAAACATAAAGCCAGGGATTCAAATTTGGTGTACTTGGAGGAGATATTAAGGTATGTTCCTTTACATTTTATGTGTGTAATTGCTATTAGAAGGTTTCTATCGGAGTAGAATAGTCAATTATATCTGGTAATGAATCAGTCGAATTCTGGGTTGAAAAGGGTAAACAGACAGAGGTTTCCGGATAGAATGAATGTGTTCGGGTAGTTTGTTGATAGTGTCCGGATAATGTTCTAAAGGTGTCCGGACGGGTTTCTTTATTCGGGTAAGTTCCTCTTTTCCTATGGTTTCCGGATAATATTAGTTACCGGATGGTGTCCGGATTCTTTGGTTTCCGGGTGTCGTCTGGATTATTTATGTTGTCCGGAAAGGTTATGCTGTCCGGATTGTATGAGCTGTCCGGAAAGTTGTGTTGTCCGGATAGTTTGGGTTAGAGTTTGATAGGTTAAATAGGATTCTCAGCCTGCTAGAGAGTCTTCTGTGTTCTACATGGTAAAGAGATATTGTATTTGAATTGTTCCAGATACTGTGAATTTGAAGTGAAAGACTGAATCTGTTGAAAAGGCTTGGAAAGGATTTTGGTGATAAGCAAAACATGTGAGTTTTACTTTAAAACGTTTTGAAACTGGAATACATATATGCGTGGATTGGGAATGTGATAGATGGTATGCTTATGTGTTTATGTATGTAATATAATATATTGAGATATTGTATTTACATGAGTATTCTATGATACGAGAATACGTGGCCGGGCTTAGGACCGGTGTGTTGGCTGTAATATTCGTACAACGTTGTTGGCTGTAATTGTCGTACAGTGAAGTTAATTTATTAGTTGGCTTGCAACGAACTAATATGGCCAAGAGAATGAGATGGGAAAATACATGATGATTGAGTCATAATTGGTAATTGTGTTTGTATTATGTGAATGGTAGTGTGCAAATGATTTTCAAAGAAACAGGGATTTTCTCACTAGACCTTTAGGTCTAACCCTCATTTTGTTTTTAAAATATGTATTCCAGGTCGTGGATCAAGTAAGGACAAGTAAGCAGGGTAATCGGTAATTAGCTTTGGAGAAGGCGTATATTTTTGAAGATCATGGCATGTTTTGTAGTTATATCTTTGATATTAGTTGTAATTTAAATAGGATAAAGTTTGTAATGAAATATGTATTATGTTTGTAATGACTAAGGGACCTAAGTTGTAATGTGATGTATCTTTGTTAAGTAACGATGTTATGCAATGTATGTTATTTGTTGTATTTTTGGAAACGGGTTGTTACAGAAGTCCTTTACGCGCTCTTTCTAAGTCAAGTTGAGCCTACAACAGTTCGACAAGCCTTAGAAGATCCGGATTGGATCATTGCCATGCAAGATGAGCTGAACTCTTTTGAAGCATTGAATGTGTGGAGACTAGTTCCTAGACCCAAGGGTAAAACAACAATTGGTACCAAGTGGGTCCTGAAGAATAAGAAAGATAAAGACGGGATTGTTGTGAGAAACAAAGCACGCCTTGTAGCAAAAGGGTACATGCAACAAGAGGGAATTGACTACGAGGAGACGTATGCACCGGTAGCTCGCTTAGAGGCAATCCAGATGTTTCTATCTTTTGCCGCTTACAGAAACTTCACTGTTTATCAAATGGACGTGAAGACTGCCTTCTTGAACGGCGTCTTGAAAGAAGAGATATACGTTTCTCAACCAGAGGGCTTTGTGGACAAAGATAAACCTGATCACGTCTACATCCTTGACAAAGCTCTCTACGGTCTCAAGCAAGCCCCTCGCGCCTGGTATGAAATTTTATCTACCTACCTACTTGGTGCTGGCTTTCGGAAAGGTAAAATCGACACAACTCTCTTTACTCTGCATAAAAATGGTGAGATCCTTCTGGTACAAATTTACGTTGATGATATTACCTGGATTATGTACTTGGTTTTCGGGCATTATGATGACTAGATTCCAGATGAGTATGATGGGAGAGATTAATTTCTTTCTCGGATTACAAGTCAAGCAATTCTCAACAGGCATCTTCATCAACCAATCAAAGTATGTGTTTGACATCTTGAAGAAATTCAAGATGGAAAACTATACCTCAATTGGTACACCTATGGCTCATGGATCTAAAATTGGTCCGGATCCAGATGGTGTAGATGTAGATGTTAAGAATTACAGAGGGATGATAGGCTCATTAATGTACCATACTGTGAGTCGTCCAGATATAATGTTTTCAACTTGTTTATGTGCAAGATTTCAGGCACAACCAAAAGAATCACATTTTGGTGCTGTTAAAAGGATCTTTCGATATCTGAAGGGAACACCGTATCTTGGCCTGTGGTACCCAAAGGGAATGGGATTCGAACTCACTGCATATTCTGATGCGGATCATGGAGGTAGTATGCTAGACCGGAAGAGCACATCTGGTCATGTGCAGTTTTTGGGGGACACACTGGTAAGTTGGTATTTGAGGAAACAGAACTGTGTTTCAACATCAACTGCGGAGGCAAAATATGTTGCCGCGGCCAGTTGTTCACAGGTTCTGTGGATGAAGACTCAACTGATGGACTACGGCTTCAAGTACGAGAAGATCCCCATCTACTGTGACAGCAAGAGTGCAATTGCCATAACAGCTAACCCGGTCCAGCATACAAAGACCAAACACATCGACGTCAGGTATCATTTCATTAAAGATCATGTCAAAAAAGGTACGATTGAATTATACTTTGTCCCAACTGAGCATCAACTTGCCGATCTCTTTACAAAAGTCTTGGATGAAAAACGATTTAATTTCTTAGTATCCAAGCTCGGCATGTTGAACATGAAAGTTAAATATTTTATATTGATCATCTAATGGATGGAAATATGTGTAGTTCAATCTAGTTATTTCTACCTAGATTGATACATTCAAATTTTCATTACATTCTATTCTCAATATAAGATATTTTATTTTCACGTCTTTGTTGTTTTTCATTGTTTATTCTTTTTTGTCCCTTTACATTCTTGATATGATACTTGTGTCTGCATAAGGTGTGTCCATAGTCTCAGGGGGAGTACATTATAAGAAGTATGCACAAGAATAGGGGGAGTGTGCATATTTGACAAAGCTTGTAAGTGTTGATTTCATGTGCTCACTACTTAAAGACCACAAGGTATGTTCTCTAATTTGTTTTAACCACAAACTCTTAAATGATGAAAATCAATTTTTCTAAACATACTTGCATCATTTAAGGGGGAGTGAGAATATTTCAAAAACCTTGAGTGATTAATCAATTGGAAGTTGGACATCTTCCAATGTGATAAAATCTTTTAAAATTTTATCTGAAAAATGTCCAAGTGTCACTGTTATCGCAACCCTCTCTTGCGATAACATGGTTAATAGTGTTTTGTCGCAACCTTCTGTTGCGATGAAACCAGGTTGCGATCTTATCGCAACCCTGTATTGCGATAAGACCAGGTGCACAGTAACTTGTCGCAACCCGTATGTTGCGATAAGATTGAAGGTTTATCGCAACTTGTTCATTGCGATAAACTGACACGTGGCAGGTCAAACTTCGGACCAATCGCGTGATGCCACGTGTCTCTGAAATTCAAAAATCATATAAATAGCAGAGTGTTTTCCAAGTTTTGTCTCATCTCAAACACTTTACTCTCTCTCAAACTGCTACCGTGCATTTCGATTTTCGAAGGACTTCTCGCGATTTCTCTTCCGTACATTTCATTCAGATCATCATCGAGGTAATGATTCCAAACTTTCATTCGATTTCAACCATTAAATCTCAAGTTACAGTCATTTTTAGGGTTTTAGGGTCGATGTCTTTGGTTTCTGTGCTTAAATCCATGCGTATGTTGTTGTTTAGGTTTAGAAATGCATAGGGTTTTACTCACGTTGGTATTGCGAACCTGGTAGTATCGGTTTTAACATTAAATGAGCGAAAAATAGATTTCCTGGGCTTGAACACTTGGGTTTTATTCGGTGTTCATACTTGTCGCAATGTACTTGTATTCAAAACTTCATAACTATCGCAATGGTCTAACATTCATACTTATCGCAACCAATGCGTTGCGATAACCTCTTCTCGCATACTTCAAGTTGCGATAAACCATTGATTGCCATATCATCTTGATGTATGTTGCGATAAGCCCAGCACTTAGGCATTTTTTTAAAATTTTTTCAAGAAAAAAAATCAAATTTTGGCACTGTACTAAACTGTCAAGTGGTTCAGATGGCTCAACATGATGGCAACTCTTCGGATGAAAACACCATCCTCCGTTCGCATCGCTCATCCCACCCATCCGTCAATGCTCGTGACCGGGATGAAGAAATTTACCTGAGGGGCTCATTTCTAAGATTTGATGACAATAATCATCACTTGGACCTCGAGACTCTCTTTGACCACCAGATTATAATAGAGATCATCCGCGGGCATCCTCTACGAACCGCGCTTACCAAAGTTCAGCTTGTACCGGCCATATACCTTCAACAATTCTGGGTACACTTCAATTCCGTCCCACTCATCGTACACCACGTTTCACGGCCAAAGTTGACCATTTTGATGCCAGAATCACACTAAGAGGACTTCGCCGTGTAGTTAACCTACCTTACTCAGAGAATTTTGAAGATCCGGTTCCAGAAGAACAATTATTCACTGATATCCGCAATCTTGGATATCAAAACCCCAACAACCAAGTTCTCACCGGTTCATCAAAGTTCAGACGCACACATCTTCCACCAATATGGTATACAATGTGTTCAATACTCAACCGTTGCATGACATCTAAACACACCGGCTTAGACAAGACAAATCTGCCAACCCTACGGATGTTTCATGCCTTCGCGTTCAACCGCAACATCGACTACGCCATCCTACTCTGGAATGAACTCATCGAGCTGGTCGAGGACAAGGCTCGCCCAAAGAAAGACCGCAACTTTGTGCCCTACCAGAGATTCTTCCAGATTCTGATTCATCAGATTATGGAAGACAATCGTAAGATTCCACGCCGTGAGAATGCTCCACGAGGCCCGAGCCAGTGGATGCATTACCTAAAGATGCCCAATCACGAGGATTTTGCTCATATTGCCGTCATCAGAGAAGACGTCCTCGCCTATGCTGACCAACAGTCCTGGGTAGTTAGGCAATATAGGATAGAAAATGCATTGGTGGTCCAGCCAGAGCCGGAGGGACCTCCCCAAGATGAAAACCTACTAGGAGGTGAGGGTCCTAATGTCGAGGGGGTTCAGGAACAAGGGGTTCCTGAAAAACGAGAGGTGAGAAGACCGAAAAGAAAGAGAGTCGGGAGAAGTAAAAAGACTGTTGGTCACGCATCTTCCTCAAGACCAGTCAAACCTGCACCTCAAGTCCAAATCTTCGACAGTGATGTCTCCTGGAATTCAGCTGACGCCGCAGCTGCATCATCTTCCGATGATGAGGAAGTACCTGTTTTTCCACCTTTTGACGACAATGATGACGATGATGACTCAGATCATGACCCTCTGCCCCTTTTAATTCCAAGGCATATGGGTTCGAGACCACGGGTTGAGAGTTCTGATGTTGATTCCTCACGGAACATCGAACTCTTCGACACTGCTACTTACGCCGCGGGTCCTTCAAATCTTAACGAAGAAGTAGAAGTGGAGCATATAGCTAGTGGTGAGGTAAGAGGGAGAAAGAAATGAGTGCAAATGTGATAGAGTCGGACAAAGTTTTAACTACCGACTCTCCCTTAACCGATCGAAGCCGGGTAGCCACATCTTCTGCCAACGAGCGTTTGTCGCCGTTGCGCATTGAATCAGCCATGGTGGACCCAGCCATGCATAGCACAGCCCCACCAAGCCACTCATCGGTCTCTCAATAGGCCGGTGTTTCATTTTCCACAGGGGATTTAGCACAAAGTCTATCGGCAACACAATCGATGTTTGCTGGTATTGAATCAGGTAGGCTCCCGCCCCGGCCACCGACCTTCATTCAAAGCACTTCGAGTCTAGGACCATTTGGACGAACATCTTTTCCTAGGACACGTATGATGGCCCCACACCAAGTTGAGAGCTTCCGTGCTCCAACCGAAACACCCAAAGTGAGGCCGCCGTTCGTCGGTAGCCCACGAGGACCGGGTGGAAGACATGTCACTGCTAACACCATGCCAGCAGTGAACACAGGCCGTATAGTTGCTACAACTACTACGATAACCGAGAACCTACGTGGCTCGGGTGTTAGATCCATGTTTCCTTCTTTGACTGTTCATCAGGTGGCTTAAAACCTTGGTCCTTATCCGCACTACATCACTTTGGAGGTTTTGCGAGCTTCACTTGCATCTATTGACACCACATACAGGAAACACACCGATGAGTTGAAGAAGATTGTTGGTGACATATCTGCTGAAGTTAAAAGAGAAGTAAAAGGAAAAGGCATTGCTGAATCATCGACAACTCCTCCGAATCAACCATCTCGCGATGAATCCGATCCACAAACACCACCACCAGTACCGTTACACCAAATTCCAACCGACCAGCTCAAATCAGAGCTGTTAGCCCGACTTCTAGCCCAAGGCGATTCCAATACTGCTGAAGAGGTAGATCTTGTTGGATTACTACGTCAACAATCTCAACCTCACACCCAACCTCAAACTTCAACATCCACAACTGCTGAATTTCAGAAGTTAAACGACTCAATCAAAGACATGACCAAAGCTGTAATTGCTGGATACCAATCTCTAGCCTCGCGGATCACTGTCGTCGAACAGGCGTGTGGTGTGCAAGCTCAAGCCTCAGATAAACGAAGACATGATGATCAGGATGATCCTGATCAGCATGAGGGGGAGAAGAGAGCACGGGTCAGAGAAACAAGTGGTACGGGTACAGGAAATGAAGGGGGTTCAGTCAGTGAACGGGAAACAACTGAAGCTGGAACGACGACTGATGTGGTACAGGTACAAGATACAGAAATGGAAGTTCTAGCTGATGTCATAACCGGGGTTGCAAAGCCTTCGGCTGTTGACAATAGAACGGCGGATGAGCGGATGGCCGACAATATGTTCATTGATATCATCTACATTGATTATGAGGAAGAACCTGAAAAAACAACCGTCCAGATCAAAGAGGAACTAGAAGACATATTCGACATCACCGGAGCTATTATGGCTGCTTCAGATTCCGATAACGAAGCTCCAGATAATACTACTCAACCACAAACGCCGATTGATCAGAGTGCAAGTACTTCCGCTCCTTTGGCTCCAGTGGTACAAGAAAATGCTCCAGTAATTCAAGTGCAAGCCGATGGCAGAATCAGAGATCCAAAACTCGAAGCAGAACTGAGACTCTTTCAAGAGATAATTGATGCCGAGCCAAGGTATGTGGCTACAGGTGAACGGGTTAGGATTCGGATTCCTTATCAAGAGAGCATAAGGAAAGATTTGTTTGTAAAAGACGTCCAGAGGATCGATATAACAAAGGTATACGGAGTTGAGGACTGGCCATCACTGCGCATAATCGAATTTCTACATGTCCTGGGAAATGAATGTCTGAATACAAATGTGGTGAGATCAGATAAAGCTATTATGAAAGTGCTGAAGATAGATTCCTGCAAGCTTTTCAAAGTCTGGTACCCACAGTTTACCGTACAGAGGTCCGATGGCTCCGAACACGTCTTTTCAGAAGCAGACTTCAAGAGTCTAAAGCTTGAAGACTTATGTAATTTGTATGAAATCCTGTCTCATGCTCCTGAAAAGAAGATTGATTGGTCGTCTGCATATCAAAGTGTGAAGAGGTTCATGCGGAATATCCTGAAATTTTCTTATCTTACGGATTTCCAAATGGCCTTGGAGGCACACCAAGAACGAGTAAACCTAAGAGCACCGAACCGGCGTCTGTCAGACATTCAAGGTATTCCTGCTTACACCGTTCTGAAGAAACCGGATCTTGGAGTTGTCTACTTCAATTCAGACTCAAAGAAGAGATTCATGAGAGTTCTTGAAGCCAACAAGTTCAGTGACGGAACCTTCAAGATTATTCAGATCCACCTTGAAAGTAGGTTGCGTCTGGATGCAAGCGGGGAGGTAATGCTTAAAGACAAGGAAAAGGAGCTGATGAAACAAGTCCTCGATGCCATCACTTACAGAAAGTAGTACAGGAATGCACTAAGGAGGTTCGAGCTCACATTCGGAATTCGGAAGAGACACGTGACCCCGGTGGATGTCTAAATCTTTTGCCTCTACATTGGTACAAAGGGGGAGATTGTTAGTGCTATATTATGATTGTACCAAGTAGAGGGACCAAATGTGACAATGTTCCATACTTGTATTGGGTATATAATGTTAGCTATCTTCCATAATCAGGGTTAGGTCATTTCATCACACATAGTAGCCACACATACTAGTTCTTTCATTGCATTCATCTTTGTGAGCTACTTGATCATTATTGAATATAGAGATGACTTCCTTTGTTATTAATATGATTTGATTACTTGTTCTGGGATCACAATGATCAAGTATCGTTCTCGGGTCATTTTTTGAAGTAGGCCACGACCTTCGATCCTAAATCTAGAAAATCATTAGTGATATTTGATGAGGATCCAATTATGTTCAATTAAGGATGCTTATGTTGAATCAGGGAATATTGATCAAGCAATAACTTCAGGGTTATTCATTATAAACTTTTGGAGTATGAAATGATTCTAATGTGTATGCATTAAAATAATATGCAAAAATAGACTGATTTGCGGATGAAAACTAAGGGTACAACAAGTGACATGAAAGTAAATAAGGGACACGAAATGAGAAGATATCTTAGGCGTTCCTTGCACATAAAGAAAAATATATTCTCTAAAGATATAATAGACTTGGATCTAAGCTTAAATTAAGGGTGATTAGGAGTCTTTAACTAATATACGATTTGGAGGTTTCACTACAACAACCTTCATGAGGACAATCTTATGGTTTAAGAGAAAAACAAGTAAGATAACCGACTTTGAAGGAAATGGATTGTATAGTATCGTTTTGTTATGTGGACCATAGAAATATAAGATCAAATGTTTTGAGGAAACTATTCTATAATTTTGAGGCTTGAAAGAGGGATGATTTGGAATTTGTGGGTATAACTATGGTCGGTTCGGTCTGCCATCGGTTGTTGGATGGCAGTCCACTTTTCAATAGAACTTTTGTAACTTTTTTGATGTATTGTATGGCATTATATTTGGTAGCTTTATGTTTTTACTTTTTAGCACTAGTTTTGAACGGATGTATTTCGGAATATTATGTGAATTGTCGAAAATTGGATGGATCTCGGATGGATCCAATCCGATCCGATCCGATTAACATTGGATGAAACCAAACTGATCCAATGGATATCCAATAAAAATATCCATTGGATGGAACCGAACCGATCCAATCATCCATTGGATTGGTAAAATCCAACATCCAATGGATGATTGGATCGGTTC
The DNA here is from genome assembly GCA_033807775.1 of Saussurea involucrata. NCBI lineage: Eukaryota > Viridiplantae > Streptophyta > Magnoliopsida > Asterales > Asteraceae > Saussurea > Saussurea involucrata. The sequence continues at coordinate 15,006,891 of CM066314.1, forward strand.
GGTTCCCTCACATCCATTGGATGTCAACCGATGAACACCCCTAACTACATGAACCATGAGCATAAGAATGTGGGTATAAACATATATACATGATTATATTCTGGTCTAGAGGTATAAACAAGGAGGCAATTGTACTATTGTGAACTTGATGGTGTTAATAGAAGACTTGTTGGCTTGAAAGTTGGTCCTCCCGGCAATAAAAAGATTTACCTTGTTATGGAGTCATTAAGAAAAAGATTGAAATTAAGAGAGGGTTCATTGTTGCAAGCACGGTGATCTTTGATGCTTACGTTGAAGTCAAAACCCTACTTATTGTCCAAATATGGACAATTGAAGTATGAATTAGAGCAGTTACCGTGTTCAAGAGATTTGTAATTACTAAAAGAATATGGAATTAGGTGATCATGGTGTGAACGATCAAGATGATGCCTATGTATGTGTTAAGATAATCATGCAAGAATAGATGAAAATAAAGGAGTATAGGGGTGAATTCGTAAATAGGTGCAGGGAATCAAAGGATGTTAATGGCATGTAGGGAATTTTAAAAGGAGACATGTATGTGTATATGTATTTGATCAAGTAGGATACCTACTAGTTAAAAGGTATAGGAAGCTAACTCAAATAGGTCGGATGTTCAAGGTCGTAGAATTCATAATCGAAGGAACAACACGACGATATCAAAGAGCAATGATCACCTACTCCTAATGATTCATTAGCATATAGCAAATGAGATGGATGCATATGACCCATTCAAGTAACCTTTTTAACTTTAGTATCGAATGTGAAATTCCCTAGGGTAGTAATGTCATCAAATAATGTCTCTTTGTTCTAAATTGTTATTGGGTCATAGAACTAAAATACATCGTGGGACTAGGTATGTGAAGCGTAGTGATCAAAGAAAATTAAAACAGGGTTCATTGTTGCAAGCACAATAATATTGGATGATTAAGTGGTGGTTGAAGTCAAAACCCCCATCTGATGGTCAAGATGTGCTAAAGTAAGAGAGCTAAGTTAGATAACTGAAGCTATTCTCTTTATAGATATAGAATGAAAGAATCTGTAATAAGATGATCATGATGATGTGAATGTATATGCATTTAGAAAAGCATGCAAGAATAGAGAGTTTTAAGGATATTAAAACTTGGAGTACGTACCAGTGAAATGAATTAAATAGGTGACGTGTAATCAGAATGTTTAATATAGATTCAAAGGAGACATAGAAATGTGAATATTCATTTACCTCTGAAGCAAAGATATTTTTTAGGACCATTCCATTTAATGATGATGTAAGCTTAATGACCTCATATTCGACAACAACAAAGAGTGCTTTGTAGTCATTAAATCCTCATGTTCTTAAAATGAGGTTTATTGGTAATGGAGAACTAAGGCCGTTACTTGTTTGATAATGTACATTAGTTTAATTTTTGGAATAAGACAAGCCTATGCTTGCTAAATAAATGCTATGTGAATATTATATAAAACCAAGTTGGTAAAAGTTAATGAATTCCCTAACCAAGATACTAATTCAAACTTCAATGGTAAGAATTAATTCCATTATATGTTGGATATTTCATGATTATGTAAAAAACTATCTGAGAACAGGTGAAAATAGTGACTCGAATAGTGGAAGGAGATGCGGGCGAGGCAATTTGCAAGGAAGCAGAAAGAGTGAAGCCTGCAGATGCTGTTGTCATGGTTGCTCAAATTGATTGTTTTGTATATACTTTTCTTTCTCTATTGTTGCTTATGATTCTGTATAATTTTTTACTCTATATCTTCACTAGGTAAACCTTGTTATTTTCCGTGATTTGCTGTGGAAGACCATATTCTACAAGTCATGTTGTAATTTACCTCTTAACCCTGCCACTCCAACATTACAAATTATCAATAATATGGGGGGGGGGGGGGTTACTTATTATTATTGAAGGGTATTTTAGATATTTAACTAATAATGGTCAAACATTTGTAATGTCAAGTCAAATGCTATTTTGGTAATTCAATTCCATGCTATGTGTATTCTAAGCTTCATACTTCTTAATCATGTCTCTCTTGATAATTCTATTTGTGCATGTGAATGCAGTGTTGCAATCTCTAAAATCTATGTAGTTTAGTGTATATAAACCTTTGGGCTACTCCACTAAATATTAAATGCTTTTGGGTTACTGAAATACTTTTGAACAAGTTGCTGGTGAAGCTGAATCTCAACTTTGATTTCTGTTAGGAAGTGATTAGATCCTTTTCACAAGTGAATGAGAGAAAACAGGACCAAAGAGGTAAATGGTCCTAAAAAATATCTTTGCTTCAGAGGTTGACTGATATCCACACTTTGGCTAGAGAATCTTCTTGTGTATTTTTGCTCATATTATTCCATGCAATTGCATTATGTGAAGTGGAAAAATTGAAGGGTTTCAAGAAGGAATAAATCTGTGCCTGTTGGAGTGGGCCTAGAGGAAAAAAAGGTAATATGGTATATCACCATCCTGTGAGGCAAACAAAATCAATGAGATCCTGCTATGGATAAGGCCGGATCCACCCGTCTTTGTTACATATGGCTTAAAATGGAAAGAAAGCTGCGGCTCTTAGGCACCCCAAGACCAAGTATATGCAGCGAAACTCATAGGCAGTTTTCATGGTCCCCCTTGTCCTTTGTATAAATTCAAGTAATAAATAAGTTGGATATTGATCTTTAACGGTATAATCATGGCTCACTACCCACTTTAGGACACCAACAAAGTAGTAGATTTAAGTTTACACCGAGTTTTAAATCATCTGCTTTTCATGTAAGCGTGTTATTAATTATTTGAAAGTTTTAGATTAGCGTAGTGAGGGAATGAAGGATCACACTTGTTGTGTGCCCCCTTCAAGATTGGGATTTCTCGTCATTTATCACACGATATGTCTCTTTTGGTCCCCAAAGCGTACCCATACGACTCTTTGGCTGGTTTCTGTCTCTTTGTTTTTGAGTTGTCGCTAACTACATTTAGGTGCCTTGCAGTCTTTGTTGCTATAGTTGAGAGGTTGTAGGTGCCTGCTTCATATACATAATGCCTAATTGGATTTATTTATGACCCACCCGTAGACAAGTGCACTTGAAGTCAGTCCTCCTTATTCATTGAATGTGGTTATTTCGTAAACCCACTAACCAAATCCACCTTTTTATTCAATTATGTGGTTACTTTGTCGAATATTGACCTTTCAGATTAAAATCCTGATGTATTGAATTGCTTCAGTGTTCTTGCAAGTTGCAATTTGTAGGTCATTGTGATCTTGGACCACCATCTTGAGAATGGCTTTGATTGTGGCTGATTTGAATTCAAATTGTCCGTCATTTTCTTGGTCCCTGTCTATGTTTTTTTTTATCTTTGATATATATTATTGCGGAAAAACCTTATCTGTATCATAAAATCTGCAACATAAAGGTAGAACTGTTTTTGTAATATGCATTCTATATTCTAATCATTGTTCCTACAATGCCAATATCCTTACTTGCATATACGATATATTATATATATATATATATACTTGGGCAAATGAGTAAAGAATAAGGATAATAACATTTCGACTTAAATCCATGCCAAAAAAAAAAAATCCTTCTACTGATCACATCTCCATCTTCAAATTGCTTCCTTCATTTGAACCTGAAAAACATACAAGTAATCTCCTTTAGGATATAATATAATGCTTTATTGTGTGGATTCCTATAACTACTGATTGTGCTCATTTCCGAATATCCGATCCCTAGTTTGGTCACGGGTCTTTTTCGTAAATGCACGACCCTGGTGCACACCAATGGTCATTGGCACTACATGGGTAGGGAAAGGAATCTTTGTTTGGCAGTCTTTTTCTTGGATTTTGCAAGAAAAAAGTTACTGTTTTTATGACCAGAAAACCCTTTCATGTTGGCCTTTCAGGAGTTTATAGAGCTGGAAGTGCATTATCCTAAAGTTGGTTTTTATTTTTATTTTTATTTTTATTTTTATTTTTCCTGGAATGAAATGTGGAATTTATGGTTAATACCCAATGTTTTTAATGGAAGACAGGGATAAAGAAAGATACCTACTATGCAACTTTCTTGGTTACTGAGCTTGGACCCCATTTATTCCTTTAGAAAATCATTCCAACTTTTGTTGGTCTCTCTATGGTCACTATCTTGTTAGCATAGTGTTTACAGTTTCATTTGGCATCATTTTTTTAAAGATTTTTAGGTCACTTCTCTTTACCTGTAAATTGATGGGATGGAAATGGTATCAATGTTCCTTGTTCAAATTCCATTTTGTACAGATTCTGTAAATCAGCATCCCAGGTAGAAGTTGGCTGGATTTGCTGTAACAAAAAAAGGTTGGATCTTTGGTAAGAAACTGAGACTTTGTGGGATATGATCAATATATAATGGACTATGCTTAAAGCTTAACTGTGGCCTGCTTTTTTGGCTGTACTTTATGCTTTTATGGTTGTACCATTTAGATTGGCATGCACAAAGTACAAACCATGAAGCAGGTGTCGAAAACGCCCTACTTAAATCCATCGTGTAACTATTTCATTTAATTTTTAACAGTTAACAAGGAGTTACAAGTGAAAGAATGAAGGGGAATGAGCAGAAGAAATTACATTGAAACAGGATGAATCGATAAATGTTCCAGGGACCGAAGTTGGAACACTAATACTTCTTCTTAATGCCGCCATTTCGGTTGAGTTCATTCCCATGTCTAATCCACAGCATGAAACCGCTTGCTCTAATGAACTTAATTGAAAATATGCAGAATTAGTTGTTTCCGAAGAACAACCGAGTGCTGGAAATTCACTTGTTGAGGATTCGAACATCTGATGATCATAAGATGTAAGATCATAAGTTTAATTATACTGTTACCGATAACTTCAAATTCCCAAAAATTATGCTAGTTTTGTATGATTATTAATCTTCTTACCTCTTTCATAAATACATTATCGACGTTGAAGTCTAGCTCCGGATTAACAGTAGCAAGCTTCATCGACAGAAACTGTTGGAATCCAAATTTTACAAATGCTCAGTGGTTTATTTATTTGTTTGTTAAATGGTAACGGGAAATCACTCGAATAGAAGAAAGTGATATAGAAAGTTGAGAACCGTAAATATTTTGAGAAGCTGTGAACCAACTATACATGCTTTATTCATGACTAATATTATTCATAATGAATATACATGATATTCATAATGAATATACATGATAAAAATGCATGATACTTATGATTATTCAGAGTTATTCATAATGAATAATATATGAAATAGTTGGTTCTCATATTTTCAAAATTTTGTGCAGTAATGGCTGGTTAACAATGGCTAATGATATGATTTATTACCTCTACTTGTTTTTGAAGGGATTGAACATAGTTGATGATTTCATCAAGCATTCCAGCCTTCCCTGTTATTTTGTTGCACCCTGGTACCAAATCCTGCAGGTATTTCATCCTCTCACTGATCTTCTCCCTCCTTACCTGCATCAAATCGAGTCGTAATCATTAGTTTTTTACGCCAAAAAAATAATAATAATAATCAACATTCTAGTCGTTTTTGGGTTCGATCACGTACTCTTTCGGCTAAACTATGGCTGTCGGTGGCTTGGCCACGACGAGCTCGAACATGAATATAATCAGGTTTTTGAACCTCGGAAACCTTCGATTTCTCCTTAGATGAAATATTTGTAGAAGCTTCTTTGCTGTTATTACTGCTCTTATTGTCACAATTGCTATATTGATGTGTGATCTTAGAAATAGAATCTCCTTCTTCAGCACACCCTTTTATCCTCTTATTTTTTTCAGAAACTAACTGAAAGTGTCACACATCAAACTTGTTAATTTAATGAAATTATGTACTTTTTAGGAAACTTAGCATTAAAACAGAATAATAATAAAAATAAAGAATAAAGAATAAAGACTTAATAAGTAGTTTAGTCTACCTCTAGGCTTTGACCACCACCCTTATCAGTTTTCCTCTTCTTAGGTGACACTGAAACTGAACCTGAATTCCCTTGTAGAAATGTCTGATTCATATACCCATAACCCAATTGATCACCATATGCCCCTCCGCCCCCACCGAAATCCGCCCACCCTTCGTGCATTCCCGGGTCGGGTTTAACCACGTCTAAACTCGGGTGGTTATTATCGATCAAACCCGAAAACTGTTGTTGAGTTGGTGGCATAGAAGTGAACATATTTTGAACTTGATGATGATGATCATCATCACCACCATTGAAAAAAGCATGGTTATTCATTTGTGAATAATGAAGAAAAGAAAAGGGGTGTTTGAAGGTGGTTTGTAGTGAATAATAAGGGTAAGGTAGGTTTGTACATGCCAAACTCACGTCCTCTCAAAAACCAATATGCCTTTGCCTCTCTTTTTTCATGTAAAACGACCTTTTTTGTACGTCAAAGTGTTTTCCTTTCTGTTTTTGATATGTAAGGATAAGTAGGGGAGTGGGGTGGGTGGGTATAAATATATAGAACAAGTAAAAGGCGCCGGCGAGTGACACCTGCCGGAGTTTGACGCAAGTGGTGGCCGGAAGCCCGGAATAAATAAAAGAGGATAGATGAGAGAGAATGTAACCACAAGGGGAGTGGCCATGGTCAGTGGGCCCACGGATGACATGACTGCCACGTGGGTATGTTCTGCCCAACTCCCGGTAAATTTTTTTATATATTTTTTTGAGTAAACTACACTTTTGGTCCCTGTGGTTTGGTGTTTATAACACATTTGGTTCTTACAGTTTAAAATTTTCACTTTAGCCACTACTGTTTGCCATTTGGTCCGGATTTGGTCCCTCTGACCAACGTCCGTCCATTGTCAGACGTTAGGGGCAACCATGTGAGATGCACATGAGGGTAAATCAGTCTTTTTCCTCACAGGGACCAAATCCGAACCTTTACTCAAACCCTTTCTCTCGCCGGTTTCTGGGTTTTAGTCGCCGGAAACTGCTACTCTCGCCGGAAAATCGAGATCTCGCCGGGAACTGGGTTTATATCGCCGGAAAGTTCATCCATGTCGCCGACCACCATTCAACCACCGGCGACCAACCATACCAGAGGTCTCTCTCTCTCACTCTCGTCTCCCCTCTACCCTCTCGATTTTCTGCCCTAACATCACTCCCGTTGCCGCACCACAGATCGCCGGTGCCACCTCTCTCCATCTCTCTCACGCATCTCTGAACTCTCGGTATTCCCCCTCTTCTTGCCTCTCGCTCTCTAGATCGACCCCCCTCTCGATTACAGACCTGCAACCACTTCTCTGCAGGTCGTCGACCACCAATCTGAGTTCTCCTACCATCGCCACTCCGCCAGCGGTAAGAATCTGCCCTCCCTCTCGATTTCGTCACCACTCTCCATTTCCCCCTTTTCTTGGTCGATTGCAGACCTGTAATCGGCCTCACCCCTCTTTCTCTCTCGATTGTTTCTAACAACAGCAACAAGAACACGCATCGACCACTGCCCTACCTTCGTCCCGTTTGCAGACCACCACAAACCTATGCTCGGAAAAATTAAATGCAGAAATAAATCGTCACAACCTCGATTGAAAATAAAAGCAAAGAGATGGATTGAAAGCAGTACCGAAAGCGATTTGATGAACAAAATGTTGGTTGTTCAGAAAAGCAAGCTGATGATGATGCTTATCCATTTATTTTTCTAGACAAATTTTGCACACCAAAACCCAAGTTCCTTAAGGTAATGGTATAAGGGTTTTGATGTGCAAAATTGTCTAAAAAAAGAAGAGGAAGATGGTAATTGTATATGTGTGTGTGTGTGTGTGTGTGTGTTAATGTGTATTAAGTGGGTTTGTGTGTGTGTGTGTGTGTGTGTTTGGAGGGATTGAGTTGGGGAAGAAGAAGATAGGAGAGAGAAATGGAGTAGGGGTGGGGTGGGGTGGGTTTGAGTAAAGGTCCGGATTTGGTCCCTGTGAGGGAAAAAGACTGATTTACCCTCATGTGCATCTCACATGGTTGCCCCTAACGTCTGACAATGGACGAACGTTGGTCAGAGGGACCAAATCCGGACCAAATGGCAAACAGTAGTGGCTAAAGTGTAATTTTTAAACTCTAGGGACCAAATGTGTTATAAACACCAAACCACAGGGACCAAAAGTGTAGTTTACTCTATTTTTTTTCTATTTTAATTTGGATAGCCCCTTTTATATTATCAAGTCCCAATACCTAACCCTATTCTATTCTATTGTATTTGTTTCCTGTTTTAAATCATTAAATTCATGAACTCCCAGTCCATATCATTTCCAATCAACTACTCTTTTATAATATCTTATATTAATGGTATGTTTCTCTTTAAGGTTCATCGAAAACCGTACAAAAAATGAAAAAGTGAGGAACACTCTGATATGTATTTGTGCATACGAGTAAATTAAGTTGTTTTTTGGTTTTTATACACGTGTGCATTATGCATATGTGCACAAATTACTTGTATGCACAAGTACATATCGTCCAGATGAAAGACTATCAGAGTGTTCTTCAGTTTTCAATTTTTTTGACGTTTTTCCCTGAACCTGATCCAACATACATTATGCTTATATACATACATGAAAACAACCCTTTGTGAATACGTAAGCTAGGGAACGACCCAACACCCAAGGGCTTGAAAGTTGGATGAACCGGTGATTAGTTCGTATTGTGTTGAAGTGTTTGATTCATGTCTAATATTATGATTCTGCATACTGATCTTTTATTACCATCATCGCTAAAGATGTCGTCAAATTCTCTCCGAATTATCTTAATATCGAACAACTTTTCAATATGATCATTCCATCTTCTTCTAATTTCATGATATTGTTCAAATTTACCCATTTTTAATTATTTGAGTAGGTTTGTTATATATCTTTGATTTCGTTTTTAATTTTTTGTATGGTTTTACAAATCAAATTATCCCACAAATTTATTACAGATTTCTTACTGAAAAATTATAACAAAGTTTAGTTGATTAATTCTATTGTATAAATTAAGTTGCTGAATCACAACCTATATTAATTTGTATTAAATGCATTTTTTTCTTCATATTTTCAAATAAATTCAATTTTTAGTTTGATATATATACAAATAATAAAAATATTAGACCATCCCCCAAAGGGTCGCAATTACAATTACAATATGATTGCAATTTGCAAATGGTCGTAACACTTTGTCATTGTAATGGCAAACAGGTGTTTGCGGGTCCCCTTGTAGTTTTTAAACGTCTCAAAAATAGTTTTATTAAATATAATATTTGTATAGTTAATTTATATAAATTTTTTATATTGTTTAAAAAATTATTTACAAGTTAAAAAAAATTATTTTATTAATTTTAAAATATTTGAATAATGAGTAAATTATAAATAAAATTCAAAAACACGTAATGTTGTTAATAATACAGTAAATGTTAATATTTTTATATTATTTATTTAGTAGTAGCATGATAACGTCACTTTTTGGCGTTATTTTCGGTCTTCAAACCAATGAGATTGGCTTGTGTTCTAGCAAAAAAGCGGAATTTTACGGTTTATCTAGTGAGATGTGCAGGCTATCCGAGGGAAGACAAACATCGAGAAAAGAAGGGGAAAAGAAGCGAAAAAGAGTCCAAAAAGAGAGCCAAAACAAAGCCCAACGGAAGCCCGAGATCCAAGCCCAAGACCCGTGCCCGAACCAGGACCCGAACCTGACCCAGAACTTGATCCAGACACATCAGGCAAACCGCGCGGTTTGTCCTGCGGTTTGCAAGTGGCGTAACAAGTGGCATAACCCTCTGTTTCAGCCCTATTTCTTTGTGTTTTCCGGATTTTAGGTAATAGCTCGCACACGACGAACGGCAGCGACTTGGGGGCGATTTTCAGAGGTTTTTCGGAGCTTTTGGAGCCACGATAGAGGATCGATCGAGGAGGAAGTCACGACGTGAAGCGGATTAGAGCCGGGAGAAGGGAGTTCACCATTACATCTTTCACGTTCACGATTATTATGTTTATACACAATTTTTCATCCCCTTTTCTTATGTTTGAGTCCACCCCCGACATGAACTAATCTTTAGATGTTGGGGGTTGGAATGAATTCGGTTTAAACTTATGAACAGATGACGTGATACTTTTATCAGTTTTTCTAATTTAATGAAGCGTGTAATTTGGTTTTTAATGCTTTTGTGAGTTTAGCTAGCTTCCAATTGTTTTGTTGTTTTCAGTTAAGTTCGAGAGAATTAATTGTTAACCAGAACTAGAAATTGCATGCCTAAGGTGAGAAATTGGATAGAGATATACCAGTATAAACCTTAGTCCCGTTTAAATCTTGAGTTTAATGTGTTTTGAATTCCATAGGTGAGATCGAGAGATAAAACTTGTGTTTTTCAAGATAAAACCCGTTGTGGCTTGAGAAAGAACAACGGTGATTTTTATAGATTGGGTATTCATTAAAGGGAATAACTTGGTAATTGTTTTAAGTCAAATATTCGTACGTGAAAACCTTAGGATTTCCAACCCTCAACTGTTTTCTCTATCAAAGTTTCCGAAGCTGTTTACTGTCCCGTTTGTGATTTATTTTCTTGCAATTAATTAGTTCATACCAACAACTCAAATTGCGACCGTTCAGTTAATAGATCTTATAGTTATTGTGATACTTAGTTCCTAGTTCCCTGTGTTCGATACTCGTACTTTTATACTATTACTTGATTTCGACCCGTACACTTGCGGTAAGATTTAGGGGGGTGTGAACCCGCCTATCATAGCAAAAATTTACGTATCTTAATCGATTTTAACAAATAAAATTTAAACTATTTGAAGTAGGAATGGCAACGGGACGGTTTTAGGGTCCCCGTCCCCGTAACCGTACCGATCCCCGTCGGGGATCCCCATCGGGTCCCTGCGGTTTCCCCGATCCCTGTTGGGGAACTCGTTAAGAAAAAAATGCACCGTTACCCGCTGGTTTTCCTCGAATCGAACCAAAACATAAAAAACCCATGTTTCTCAAACATAAAAAAACACAATTTTCTTTCTAAATAGTTGCTATCCCTTGAATCTCCCAAGAACTGAAAGTCGATCATCATCTTTTTTTGAAGATTTTGTTTCTTTTTCTTCTTTCAAACGAGAGACACCTTTGCTCTCTATTCGATTTCCTTTCTCAGCACATATTCCCCCAAATATCCAATATGATTTGAATTAGGTTTGGACTTTAAGTACATATATTATATATATATATATTTATCTTGTAGCCCACCAGGAATTGTGTATATATATATTTAAAAAATATAATATATATATTTTTTATATCGGGCCGGGCCGGTGAGGATGGTCCCCACCCCCGTTAAAATCCCCGTTAAGAGGTTCCCGAAACCGACCCGAAACGTTCGGTTTTCAATTTTCACCATCGGTTTCGGTTTTTTAACCATCCCAAATTTGAAGTTTCAAATCGTTATAAATCACATAAATGTGTTTTATTTATTGTTAAACTGTACATTAAATAAAATTAATTAGATTATGCTTGATACGTTTTATTAAATTACAAACTAATATAACTTATAAAATAAATATTGTTTTGAAATAAATTTCTAAAGTAATTTATTAATGTAAAGATAATGTTTTAAATTGGCTTGTAATCGCAGGTGTGTAAAAGATAATCAATGTACATTTAAAAGTCTGAAATAGTAACTGAAAGCATGCAAATGGCCTTTTAACTATTTAAGAATAAAAATTAAGGGCTTTTCTAAGTATACCCTCCTGCCATTTTTGTATATCCCTCCCCTCACACACTTCACTTTTTTAATTTTTTATTTAATAAATTTACTTTATATCTTTTAGTTTTCTATTTTTCATTTTACATTTTTATTATATTAACACATATAATCGTATATTAACTAAAATACGTTAAAAAAAGACTTTTTAATTTAAACAAATTACGTCATTATAATTGTCTCGTCGATACCATCGAAATGAGCCTAATATTGAATATTTATTTTTTAATTATATTATTATACGTCATACGTTTACGTTATTTTTTTATATTGTTATTCGTCGATACCTTCTTATTTTGTACACATATACATACCACTCACATTATATCCTCACAGCATCTACAACAGTTTTGCAAAAATTAAATTAAATGCCACAAGTTCATTTTTCACTTACCCAAATACATCATCCCTCTCCTGATTTGCAAAAATGCCCAAGATCCCGCGATCTAACCCGTGATCGTGGAGCCGTGCATTTGGTTCTCAATTATAATTAGTTATTTAATTTACTTTATATCTCTTCTCCTTTAATTTTGCATCCTTATCATACCAACATACATAAACTAAAGTACATTTACTTTAATGGTCGGTTTCAGATTAATGTCGATCGGATTCAGGCTATTCATTTTTCAGGTTTTGGATTGCTTCGGGTCGGAATGATCAGTTTCGGGTTAATGTCGGTCGGATTCGGGTATTATTATAATACGAAAAGTATTTATAAATTCAATCGATTTTGAGGATGAATTCAATCAAACGAGAGATTGATGAAACCGAAAATAAGTTTAAAATTTTAAAAACATTTTGACCGACTATAACTTTCAAATCCTTAAATCGTGGGCTCTTATTAATTAATCCTTATATCTAACCACTTTCAAATCCTCAAATTATGAACTCCTCAAAAAACGTCATTCTTTAAACAACTTTATAAAAAAACTTTGATCGTTTTCTCAAAACCAATTAAAATAATTTAGAACATTAAAATCGAGATATATCACGCTGCATTGCACGAGTAGACTTCTACTATAAATTTAAAACATATATTATATTAATTAAGAATAAAACAAAAATACTATAAATTTAAGAAATATTTACTATAATATATGTTTTATAGTATTTTTGTTTTACATTATTTTTATTTTCATGCTAAAAAATATTAAGATTTCGTTCTAAAACGTTAGTGAACTATGATTAACAAGATCTCTTGATATAATTATGATAATGATCTATTAAATAATACAAAGTCAACTTTTTTTAAATACGATTGGTGTAATAGCTTTTAATAGTTTTCTATAATCATTGGCGTTACAAAAATAAATAAGACAAAAAAACTCTCCTAAAAGCTATTATAGTAAAGTTTTGTATAAATTTTTAACTTAATGAGTTAGAACGGTAAGGGATGTACCATAAATTAAATAATTAACCATAAAAGTATGAATTGTAAATATAAAAAATATTTTTATGTAGTATATATGATATATAATAAAAACGGAAAATAATCAATATTTGGCTCATTTCGAGCGTATTGAAAAGACGATTATAATGATGTAATTTGTTAAAATTAAAACGTATTTTTAACGTATTTGAGCTAATATACGATTATATGTGTTAATACGATAAAAGTGTAAAATGAAAATTAAAAAAGTAAAAGGTATAAAGTAAATTAAATAAATAATTTTAGAGGTATAAATTGTAAATTTTAAATTAAAAGTTGGGGTTGTAAGAGGGTGTTGCAGGGGTATACAATTTGGTAGAGGTAGGCATAGCAACACCAAAAATTAAAGAGTATATTACCTTTTTCGTCCCTGTGGTTTGCTAATAATTGTGGATTTCGTCCTTATGGTTTCGAAATTTCAGTTTTCGTCCCTATGGTTTGCAATTTATTTCCATTTTCGTCCCTGAGGTCGAAACACTACTTTTAAGGATGAAGGACTAAAATAGAAATGAACTGTAACTATAAGGATGAAAATAGAAATAAAATTTAAATCATAAGGACGAAAAAGGTGATGAATTATAAACTATAGGGATGAAAATCGCAATTTCATAACCATAAGGACAAAAGTAGAAATTTTCAACAAACCACAGGGACTAAAAATGTAATTTACTCAAAATTAAATAATGATTTTGCTTTTAAAATCCGAAAATGAATTTGGAAGTGAAAGTATCGAGTCGTGGTGGATGGGACCCACTTTCACACCCAGGAAGAATGGCGGGAGGCTCTGGCTCCTCAACGGCCCAAGCTCACGTGGGGCATGGGGGACGAGGGTTAGGTTACACGTGGCGTAGGCTTATTGGTGATTCATGTTAATATCGATTATGTGGTACGTGAGAACTTGTGATTGGCGATTTGGTAACCTGATGAATCTTTTTACGAAAGATGCCATCCTGTGTGCGTCTTCCACCACGCGCCCCATCATAGCGTGTCATCACCTCCGATACATACCAGTAGGATATACACGAGTACATAGGGTTGTAAACGAATCGAACGAACACGAACGAAAGCTTGTTCATGTTCGGTCGTTTAACTTAACTGAATAAACAAACGAACACGAAAGGTAAACGAACGAGATTTTTTGTGTTCGTGTTCGTTCGTTAAGAATTTTTGTTTGTTCGTGTTCGTTTATGTTCGTTCATTAAGAGTTAAACGAATGTAAACGAACGAACTTAAATGAACAAAAACGAACGTAAACGAACGAACTTAAAGGAACATAAACGATTGAACTTAAGTGAACATAAACGAATGAACCCAAATGAACAAAAAACAACCACCATACTCATCATTTCGTTAGTAAAAAATACTTTAACAAAATGAAAAACCAGGTTAACTTAGGAGATATAAAAATATATTCTAAAAGATCAATTTACTTGATCATCATACATATTAATTTCATATATATAAATATGTTTATATATATAAACAGGCATAAACGAATATAAACGAACGTAAACATTAACGAACATAAATGAACGAACGTTCACAAACATAAATGAACGAACGAGACCATTGTTCATGTTCGTTCATTTAACTAAACGAACAAAAAAACGTGTTTATGTTCGTTCATTTATTAAATAAACGAACATAAACGAATTTCCCGCCGAACGCTTCGCTGAACGTTCGGTTCGTTTACAACCCTTACATGCTGGGGCGTAGCCAGAATTCAAATATAAGGGGGGGGGGGGGCTTGAAAATCTAAAACGTAGCTTGTGAATCAGAGTTATTCAAATAGAAGGTTAATACGAGATATTCGATTAATGTTGGTTCTTGTAGAGCTTGTGAGATTTTGAGTGAAAATTGTAAGTTATGCATATAAACAAACAAATAAACACCATAAATATTATAACTTTTGTTTGTGAAATGGTACGAGGGACATAAACATTTAATATCATAGCGTTAGGACATCTCTAACTCATGACTAAAACATATTTTCATCATTACTTTCACTAATTTATGAATATATCATAAACGTTGCCGATATAATATGTTAGGGAGAAAAATAAACCTCATAACCCGACAGGAACAAAAATAACATTAAAAAAATCTATACTCCAAATAATAATATCATAAATTGAAAAATAATAAAAATCTGTTATTTATAGTATAAACGATATATATCACAATTTACATACTTAAAAGGTAAAAGAATTTAACTTAAAAATAAATAATGAGAACAAAAAATAGACAAGACTGGGAGTTAGAGTTAGAATTAAAAAAAAAACAAATATAAGGAAAGATTGATAAATAAATAAATAAAAAGGGAAATTAATTAAAATACCCTAAGTCAAACCATCTTTTACTGAAATACCCAAAATCTCTCTCCACTTTGCAAAAATACCCCAAAAATCCGCGATGGGAGCCCGCGATCGCGGGCCAGGGACCTTTTCTGACACTTTTTTAAACTTGCAGGGACCATTTTTGAAAAATGGAATCCCGCGATCGCGGGCTCATCCCGCGATAGGGTTATTTTTGTGACTTTTCAATTGCAAGGGACCATTTTTGAAAAATTCCAGGGACCATTTATGAAAATTTTGATATTTTGGAACTGTTCACCCCATTTCGTCCATTTTACGAATTTAAAATGAAATGTTACACTTTCAACCCCTATACTTATTTACTAAATTTACTTTATACCTTTTAATTTCATTATTTTAATTTTACATTTAACACATATAATCGTTTATTAACTAAAATACGTTAAAAAAATACGTTTTAATTTTAACAAATTACACCATTATAATCGTCTCTTCGATATGTTCGAAATGAGCCCAATCTTGAATTTTTTTGGATTTATATATTTTAATATATATCATATACAGTTATACACTACATAATTTTTTTTTATATTTAAAATTCATACCCTTATAATTAATTATTTAATTTATGGTACATCTCTTATTTTTTTTTTCAATTTTGTTTTACACTCCTATCGCATTAACATAATAATCATATATTAACTAATTCATTAAATCGTTTTAAATTATTATTATTTGAATGTGTTTATAGATTTCGTCTGAAAAAGTTGCCTGCATGATTCCACTGAAAAAGTAACTGCAATATTCGTCTGCTCTTGAATAAAGGTCTTTCATTAGGCAGAAAATTAGTCTTTAAGTAGTCAAACATAGCTAATTAATGAGAATTTAGATCAGATTTATATGGTACTATCAAATGCAAGTTTCTATAATATAGATATTGTTCTACATTACATGATACCAATTTTTGCATCATATGAATCACTTCCAGACAACAAGAACCAATACCCCAATAATCAAGAAATAAATGCTTGTTCATCCAATAATCTCTGTATTAGGATTATCGCAAGTTTGATAAACCTACTTACTAGGTGTTGGAAATATGAGTTTTACTAAACTTTGGACGCATTTAAATTTATATATATGTGTTATATATAACTAACTTTTAGTAGGTTTATGTTCTTCTATATGAGATCTTCGAAATGATATATAATGCGTCCAAAATAGAGTATGTGTGAAAGAGATATCGATACTCAAAGTTGAGTAAATGGATGAAATTAGCAAAAACCAAATGAAGTAAACAGTAAGTCAATCAATCACAATACTTTAACAAAATAAGTTAATACTAAAAATAACAATTATTTAATGTTACATAAACAACCTAACGTGGCCTATTAGACAATGCGCATAAATTGACTCCGCCATATGTCGGCGGAAATCCATTGCCTCATCGTCGGTTTCGTTAGGGGGTACCCATATCTCCTCGTTATTTATCAACTTTTGGACATTACGGCATACCCATACACCACAATCCGCATATAACCCGGTCTGTTGGGGTACTTGGCCGGCCATCTTTGTGCGAAAGATACTTGACACTTCACGACGTCTATGATCCCCGATCAATGAAAAGAACGTATATAGTTTTGTTTTAAACGATTACATCTGCTCTGTCAATTGTTGTTTGCAGAGACCGTCCTTTTCGCTGTCATATAGGGTCATGACCATAGTGTCTAGTTCAAACACTCCAAGCAGCCAATGTCTGGGATGCAAGCATATGGGGATGTACACCTGAAATATTACAATATATGTCATATATGTTATTAAATAAAATAACAGTAAAACGATTTGCATACCCTATCGAGGAGAGTCCAAGAGGTCCCTTCCGAGCCATTGCATATTTCGATCACGGAGGCGGGACCTTGATGCTCCATCAGTATACACTGAAAGAACATAG
Source organism: Saussurea involucrata (assembly GCA_033807775.1). Classification (NCBI taxonomy): domain Eukaryota; kingdom Viridiplantae; phylum Streptophyta; class Magnoliopsida; order Asterales; family Asteraceae; genus Saussurea; species Saussurea involucrata. The sequence goes on from CM066314.1 coordinate 15,024,304, forward strand.
TGTGCATGATGGTCCAACTCGTGTCTACGCCACGATGTTTTTGCAACAGGCTAACCCAAGAATCGACGTGCTATGCATAAAAAATAGATGGTTAGACATGTAATATAAATATATTTGATTATATATGACTATAATTTAACTTCATACTAACTGTATCGTCTAAGTCAGAGTTCACAGGGTCATCCGCAAGCAATTTTTCAAAAAACGAGGGGTTGATTTCTAAGCCCCCGTAAGGGGTGAATGTCAAGTTGGGGAGGCGACCAGTCCGACACATCCTCAATATTTCTGATGCCGGTTGAGGCTCCGGTGAAGGCACCTTTCCCTTTTTCTTTCCTCCCTTCTTTCCCCCCGCTTTCTTTGCTTGTTTTTTAGCGGGCGGTGGTGTCGTAGATCCTTGTTGGCCAAACGGGTGACGAAACCATTGTGAAATTTTATGCGACCACTTTAGAGGGAGCGGGGTCACCTGTGGTGGTGGATCTACAACATCCATCGAGTCATCGTCAGGCTCCGAGAAGTGCTCCGAGAAGTGATCCTGGATAATAGGAGACCCCGTCTGAAAATTACGTTACTCAATGTTTTAAGTACAATTTAGGAAATGTTCACAATTAAACCAAAACTACCAAAATAACTTACAGTATGCATTTCCGGCCTGTAATAGTCATCGGCCGAACCGCCAAAGATGTTTGTGATTGATGTGGTGGCGAACGGCGGCGGCATCTGCAAGGTGTATGCCCCCGACATCCCGGCCTGCGTGACATTGATCATTAAAATAGTTACAAAATTAGGATTATCGATATATAACTATAATGGTTACTCAGTGTCACTAACACTCTCCGGGATAGTCGAATATGATGTGGTGGCGAACGGCGGCGGCATCTGCGAGGTGTATGCCCCCGACATCCCGGCCTGCGTGACATTGATCATTAAAATAGTTACAAAATTAGGAACAAACATATAACTATAATGGTTACTCAGTGTCACTTACACTCTCCGGGATAGTAGAATAGGATGTGGTGGCGAACGGCGTTTCCGACATCCTGGCCTGCGTGACATTGATCATTATAAGAGTTACAAACTTAGGAACAAACATATAACTATAATGGTTACTCAATGTCACTTACATTTTCAGGGAATGACGGATGGGATGTGGTGGCAAACGTCGCATGTGCCCCCCGTTCGAACGGAGCGGGGATCGGTGTCGTACTCGACAGCTAAAACAAATTTAGAACGTAATATTAATATACAAACTAAATAAACGTGGCCAACAAATTAAGTTAAACACTAACATTGACAGCGCTAAACTGTCTGTAGACTTCCTCCAGATAGTGTACACGTGTCTCTAGCGGCCCGTGGACGTAGTCCCACAGGACTTCATGTGAGCCACGCTGTGGCTCGTAGGAAGGGGCCGCCTGATATGGATTGTAGGAGGAGGAAGGGGGCGCCTGGTAGGAGGAGGAAGGGGGCGCCTGGTAGGAGGAGGAACGGGGCGCCTGGTAGGAGGAGGAACGGGCCGGCTGGTAGGAGGAGGAAGGGGGCGACTGGTATCCACCGGAAGGGGGCCTGTCGTCGTCTTCCTCATCTTCGGAAGTAGGGGGACGTCGAGCCCTTTCCGCCTCTGCGTCAATAAAGGCCACGCTGTCTCTGTACCAATCTGTGCCCATCTCGTCGACAGTAGGCACAAGGCGATCGGCGGGCAAGAGTGGCTGCTAAATATATGATAAAACATAAAAGAAATTAATAAGCGGGACTAACGTATGCAAATTGTAAACATAGTAAAAGAACTTACATTTCTAGACGCTTTGAAGAACTCAATCCAAAGCGACCTACTTAGGGTAACACGCTTGTCCCAACGGGTTCCCCTAAGTACTCGATCGTCGCGCTTGACGAAATATCGGATTGATGCGGGAAACATCTCCAAGATCCATATCTGGAATTAGACAAGAAGAGCAAGTACGTAAAAAGAAAAGCCAAACAGTTTGTATGTATTATTAACAATTGTTATACAACGTATCTAACCTTGAAGGCGTATGTAAAACCACAAAGATTCATCTTTGCATGTCGATCGGCGCGTCTGCCTATGGCTCGGTGCAGATTAGAGTAGCAATGTGTCTAGATATGGCTACCCCACGGGTAGCTGTTAAACAGCTCAAGGTCCTCGACGGCCCTAAGGACCGTCGATGAAGCATGCTGGCTATACTCACGGCCCAGGAAGCCCATATCCACGATCACCACCAAGCATACACGGACAGCATCGTCGTCGGTTAGGGCACTAAGGCCCTCTTTCATCTTTTCCCGGGCTGCCTTCAGCTTCAAACGAGATGCTGAAATGCCGAAAACCCTAGGAACGAAGGAGCAGTCTTCTAAGGGAGGAATGGGGGGAGCCTCTCCAAAACGTAGTCCTGTAATTAGACAGAACTCCCGACGCCCAAAATGCAATTGAGAGCCGAAGAAATCAAAATGCATCTCCTCCGGCTCAGCGTTGGCGTCCTCGACCTCCAACTGTAGAAACATGTGTACTAGCGTAGGGTCGCCACCAGAGTAAGACACATCCATCCATGGACCGAACGGTGTCCCTCTATAGATGGTCTCAAGGGTATCCGCACGATCACCTAATCCCCTAAACAGCGCTCCTAATTCCTCGATGTATGAAACTTTGCACCTCAGCGTCAAGTCGATGTTAAAGAAATCCTTCTACATAGTCATTCACAGATGTTATAGTTAGTGTTATATATAGATGATGCAGTTTATTTTATTTTATATAGATGTTGCGGTTTATTTTATTTCAACGTATCATATTGTTATATATAGATAAAGTGCGGTGTTATTTTATTTCAACGTATAATAGTGTTATATATAGATAAAGTGCGGTTGTATTTTATTTCAACGTATAATAGTGTTATATATAGATAAAGTGCGGTTGTATTTTATTTCAACCTATAATAGTGTTATACATAGATAAAGTGCGGTTGTATTTTATTTCAACGTATAATAGTGTTATATATAGATAAAGTGCGGTTTATTTTATTTCAACGTATAATAGTGTTATATATAGATAAAGTGCGGTTTATTTTATTTCAACGTATAATAGTGTTATATAAAGATAAAGTGCGGTTGTATTTTATTTCAACGTATAATAGTGTTATACATAGATAAAGTGCGGTTTATTTTATTTCAACGTATAATAGTGTTATATATAGATAAAGTGCGGTTGTATTTTATTTCAACGTATAATAGTGTTATACATAGATAAAGTGCGGTTTATTTTATTTCAACGTATAATAGTGTTATATATAGATAAAGTGCGGTTGTATTTTATTTCAACGTATAATAGTGTTATATATAGATAAAGTGCGGTTTATTTTATTTCAACGTATCATATTGTTATACATAGATAAAGTGCGGTTGTATTTTATTTCAACGTATAATAGTGTTATATATAGATAAAGTGCGGTTGTATTTTATTTCAACGTATAATAGTGTTATACATAGATAAAGTGCGGTTGTATTTTATTTCAACGTATAATAGTGTTATATATAGATAAAGTGCGGTTTATTTTATTTCAACGTATCATATTGTTATATATAGATAAAGTGCGGTTTATTTTATTTCAACGTATCATATTGTTATATATAGATAAAGTGCGGTTGTATTTTATTTCAACGTATAATAGTGTTATATATAGATAAAATGCGGTTTATTTTATTTCAACGTATAATAGTGTTATATATAGATAAAGTGCGGTTTATTTTATTTCAACGTATAATAGTGTTATATATAGATAAAGTGCGGTTTATTTTATTTCAACGTATCATATTTTTATATAGAGATAAAGTGTGGTTTAGGGACCCTAGTTGTCATTCTTAAAAGTTTAGGACCTAATTGGCATTCTTAAAAGTTTAGGGACCTAAGTTGTCATTCTTAAAACCGTAGGGACCTAAGTTGTCATTCTTAACATTTTTTTTATAAAAAACACATATTTAACAATTTTTTTATAAAATGTGTTTTTTTATAAAAAATTGTTAAGAGTGTGTTTTTATAAAAAAATTGTTAAAAATGTGTTTTTTTATAAAAAATTGTTAAGAGTGTGTTTTTATAAAAAAATTGTTATAGTTTTATGGTTTTATGTTTGAATGTGATATTTGTATGTTATAATGTGTATGTTGTTATAGTGTGTTTTTTCATATATAAATTGTTAAAAATGTGTTTTTTTTATAAAAACACACCCTTAACAATTTTTTATAAAAACACACTCTTAAACATTTTTTATAAAAAAACTGTTTTTATAAAAAATTGTTAAGGGTGTGTTTTTATAAAAAATTGTTAAGAGTGTGTTTTTATAAAAAAAAACATTGTTAACAATTTTTTTTTTTTTATAAAAACACACTCTTAACAATTTTTTTATAAAAAACACTTTTAACAATTTTTATATGAAAAAACACACTATAACAACATACACATTATAACATACAAATATCACATTCAAACATAAAACCATAAAACTATAACAATGTTTTTATAAAAACACACTCTTAACAATTTTTTATAAAAAAACACATTTTTAACATTTTTTTATAAAAACTGTTTTTATAAAAAAAAATTAACAATTTTTTTATAAAAAAACACATTATAAAAACCATAAAACTATAACAATTTTTTATAAAAACACACTATTAAACATTTTTTATAAAAAAACTGTTTTTATAAAAAATTGTTAAGGGTGTGTTTTTATAAAAAAATTGTTAAGAGTGTGTTTTTATAAAAAAAAACACATTGTTAACAATTTTTTTATAAAAACACTCTTAACAATTTTTTTATAAAAAAACACTCTTAACAATTTTTATATGAAAAAACACACTATAACAACATACACATTATAACATACAAATATCACATTCAAACATAAAACCATACATATCATGTTAAACATAGAACATATTCAAACATAAGTTATAAACACTATAACAACCTACAAATCATATATCTTAACTTAAAATAACATACAAAAAATAACAAATAACATAAGGAAAACATACCAAAGAGGTAATACGAGACATCTTCACAAAACCCGAACGCGTATTCCACACGACAAAATTGAGAGAGTGGAAGAAAATTGAGAGAGTTTGATTAAAAATTGAGAGAGTGATTAAAAAAATTGAGAGTGGCCGTGTCTTGGTCCCCCCCCCCCTTATATAGTGCGGCCGAAGATTAGGGTTTAGGGTTCGTCAAAGGGATTTTAGGGTTAACCCTGTGCCGACACGTGGCACAGGAGCCCGCGATCGCGGGGGGTCAAAAAAGTCAATCGCGGGCAGGGACCAAAAATGCACATGCGGGCATTCTTGAGGGGGGAAAACTGTACCGCGGGCATTCTTGAGGGACCTACGCGGGCAAAGTTGGCAAACTTGGTGACACGTGTAGCCCGCGATCGCGGGGGTCAACGAGAGTCAAACGCGGGCAGGGACCAAAACTGCACACGCGAGCATTCTTGAGGGGGGAAAGCTGGACCGCGGGCATTCTTGAGGGACCAATGCGGGCAAAGTGGGTAAACATTGGTGACACGTGGCCTGGAGCCCGCGATCGCGGGCTCCATCGCAGATTTTTTGGGTACTTTTGTAAACTGGGAGAGATTTTGGGTATTTTGGTAAGAGATGGTCAAACTTAGGGTATTTTAATTAATTTCCCAAATAAAAAACCACAAAAAAACAGGTAAAATAGGAAATAGAGTAAACTTTACTTTTGGTCCTTGAGGTATAGTGATTTCTTTGAAACAAGGACCTGTGGTTTCATAATTCAAGTTTTGGTCCTCATAGTTTGAATTTTGCTCTGAAAATGGGACATGGTCACTAACTCCGTTTAAAACATCTGTTAGAGTCAGGGGCAAATTCGTCTAACCATGTTTTTGTCTTCTTTTTGGAATGTTTTTTGCTTTTTCTTATGTTTGTAAAAATAATAAAACTTTAGGACCTGTATGTTAATAACTAATATATATATATATATATATATATATATATATATAGAGAGAGAGAGAGAGAGACGTTCAAACGAGAATCGTAACAATTTAAGAAAACACGAGGAACATTCTCAACCAACCATTTGATTTATTAAGGTAATTAAATGGTAAAGGTATATAAGTCATTTTTCGTTCTAATTTAATTCATGATCAAAACCTTCCCTGCACATTCTCATCCCTCGTTTTCTTATGATTTTTTTTAACGGCAGCAGTTGAAATTTTATTACCAAGCAACCAAAAAAAAACATACAACAAGGTTTCAGTACCAAACAACCAAAACATACAGCAAAACCCAGGAAAATCAAGACTCGAAGCAAACAAAGTTAATCGTGAGTCATCCAAGGCCAAAAACAGGGAGCATCACCGTTAAAACGGTCGATGTTCTAGTGATATTGTCCCTGTTTGTGAGCTGCAAACTTGACGCCACCATCGCCTAGATGTTGCTCCCTTGAATGTTGGTCCGGCTCCTCACCACCGATCGCAGCCGACCCTTTCTTTCGACAGTCCCGTTCTACAATACCGAAGGGTCCACTAACCACTCCTTCCACCCTTTAACGTTCTTTTTCATCCGCTTCGTAATCCACTCGAAAGCTTTTCGTTGAAACTCGAAGAATAATTCTGTGATCTTCCCCCGATCCGCCTTAAACACCAATTTATTTCGATGTGCCCAAATAAGATACATCATGACCCATTTTACCCCCACTATTTTCCGATAAGTTTCCATTGCGTCCTAACCTCCGGGCATGTCACGAGAGCGTGGTCGACCGATTCAACGGTATCCTCGCATCTCGGGCATAGAGTCGAGTCCACATCGATACCCATTTTGTCAAGCAATAGACGACAAGGGAGTCGGCCCAATTGGGCCTTCCATATAAAGATACATACCTTCTTTGAAACGATCGTCGTCCACCTCGTTTGAACCGTGTGATCGTTTGGGTTGTCCTCGACCTCTTCTAGTATTTCTATCATCCTTCTAACGTTGTAAGTTTTTGATTCATCAAGCATCCATTCCACCTTGTCCCTTCTATCCCTACTCGGAGTTTTCTTATGATTATATATACATAACCCAATGTGTATCAGACAAGCCTCACATCACATATGATTTTTCATTGTAACACATATGATTTCCTAAAAACAAAATCACATATGATTAATAACTAAGTGATATAAAATTGTAAAACAAGACCATATATGATCACATATGATTTACTAAAACAAAATCATATATGATTAATAAGTGATATCAGATTGTAAAACAAGATCATATATGATCACATATGATTTACTAAAACAAAATCACATATGATTAATAACTAAGTGATATCAGATTGTAAAACAAGATCATTTATGATCACATAAACAAAATCACATATGATTAATAACTAAGTGAAATTCAAGATCATATATGATTAATAACTAGTGATATCAGATAACAGTCTTATAGATCACATATGATTAATAACTAAGTGAGATTCAAGATCATATATGATTAATAACTAGTGATATCAGATAACAGTCTTATAGATCACATATGATTTACTAACTAAAACAAAATCACATATAGATCACATATAATTTACTATTGTTTCCTAATCACATATGATTAGGAAACCACCCCCACGTCTACATTTCTCCAACGATTCACCCAAATTGCCGAAATCCCCAAAACTATGCTTCAAAATGACACACACACACACACACACATATATATATATATATATATATATACATATATATATATATATAGAAACTTGTGCAACTGTGTGTGCGTGTAACGTCCCAAAACATAATCATTCAATAACATAAAATAAGCATTCGAATTACATCAATAACTAGTCTTTAAAACATCATCAACATATACTAATCAAAACTTGACAGCGGAAGTCTCTAAATCCACAGCCAAGAGCTCTATCTATAGTCATCATAGTCAAAACTTAGAGTCGCTCTAAGCTCCAAATCCTCCATGCCATCTCTTAGTTCTTATTAGAAGAACCCGTAACACGCTTACCTGAAAATGGTTTAGTTTTTGAAAAACGAGGGTTAGACCAAAAGGTCTAGTGAATTCCCTCCATTAAACATTTATCACAGTCTAAAATCATTTCATTGAAAACAATTCATATCCTTCACATAAGCATCAATCAAGGTTCAACACAGGGTTCAGAGATCGCATAAGCTACCACGATCGGGGCCTAACGGACACCCTCTCGGCTACACTGGAGTCCAAGTGGACCCCTGTTCCTTCATGTAGGAGGAAACGGATTCCAACCTACAAGCTGACCTCATATGCCCAAGGAATTATCAAATCCCCTGGTACCCTGACCCCACTATGTAAACCGACTCCACATAGCTTACACATAACATTTCGAAATCATGTTTATGAAAACGTTAAGCATTATTTCATTTGCTGAGTAAACATGCATTTCATGCAAAACATGCATAACATTTATAAAACAGTTCATGCTCGTAAAAGAAACCATGATCAGTAAAACATAGTACGTCATAAAAAGGGTTGAGAGAACTCACCTTTCGTTAGCGCTGCACGCATTCCTTAAATATCTCCAAGCTAAACCAATCGAACATCTAAGGCATTAGATTCGAATCAGTTTAAACGGTTCAACCCTACTGTCCGGTTAACACTTTCCGGATACAGGTACTCTCCGGACACTAACACTTTCCGGACGCACGAACTTTCCGGACACTGAGGACATTCTGGACGCTTGGCACTTTCCGGACACTACTACCCGGACTCTAGCCTTTTCCGGACATAACCATCCGGACACCAAAGCCTATCCGGATACTTCATCCACCCGGATACTAATGAAATCACCCGGAAACCCCCATTGTCCAGACACTACTGTCCGGACGGGGCGATGTCCGGAAACTACGGGCTGTTCAAAAACCATAATCTAAAAGTGATCAATAACTCATTTCTGCCATTAATTCGATTAGACAAACATAAGGGTTCATCCACCAAACCTAAACACCCACTTAATCCATTTTAAACCACCAAAATCGACACATTAAATACAAAACCCAAAATGCTCAACTTAAGGGTTAAATAGGTGAAGAACCCATTAATCCCTACTGATTCCAGCCCCAAATTCTAGACAATAGAGGATAAGAAACTTGAAATATACAGAAGAAGATGATTAAGGTGATTACCTTAGCAAATCCCGTCCTTAATCAATAATTTCTCACTTTAGCTTTCTTCCTCCTTTCCCCTCTTAGCCGCCAACACACACAAACACCAAAAATACTGATTTTAGAATAAGGGTGCCCTAGGGATTTGGGCCCTTATAAACCTTTCTCCAAATTGCATAAAAGTCCCTTAGCCAAACTTTCATTCTAGACACTAAACTTTCAACCTACTAGAACTTGGGTTGTTACAACACTCCCCCCTTAAAAGAATTCCGTCCCCGAAATTCCTTATTGGAAAAGACGCGGTATCATGCCCACACCACAACTGACACTTCCCCATGGTAATGCCACTTCGGACTCAGTCAACCACCTCATTAAATTCGAAACATGGAACATTGAATGCATTACCTTCAGTTCTTACGGTACTCTAACTCGTAGGCTACTGTTCCTATTCGATCGGTCTTACAATAGTAGATTAAATAAGGTTTCTCATGTATCTTTACTTCCTTTGAGGAGGGACATGGCGGAATCCCCCGCTACAACACGAGATTCATTTACTAAGAAACAATCACTCACTTGACAGCTTGGCACAAGGCCAACCCTGTACATCCCGACAACTCACAACCCAGAGTTCCTTAATTGCATCACAACTCGCAACTTGCACCCCCCAACAATCGTCTATGCAGATAAAATTTCCCTTTCTCTTGGACCTCCTAGACCACAATTCGTCAATCATCTCTCTCATCCTCACCACTTCACCACCTCATACTTAAACGTAACTAAGAGTAGGAACCTCCAAACCCATCGTTGAAGTGTTCACCTACTCAAATTAAACTTATCCTGAAATACATCAATTCCTCCCTGATTGCCACGTTCGTTCATTCATACAAAACATAACTCCGGTTATCCTCACTCCACTGGGAGGAGTAACCATGGTCACACCATACTATTCTCACTAGCTTAATCACTGCACGACCAATTCGTTTAAACATTTCTCACAAAGTCACTAACTTAACTCATTCAGATGTCTTATCCACTCCTTTCCTGCACGAACTTATACACAATTCCCTTCCTCAATACTCTTTCCAACGGTTCGCACACTTATCAATGACAATCTACACAACACTGCACCTTTCGGCATTACTGTCAAGTTTACTACTTTCAACTTACTCACTTATTCCGACATACTATCTTCACCTCCCCACGTTAGTGTGGAGCACTGTCCACCAAACATTACTTGCCCCTCTCTCCCGACCTTTCCACATGCTGATATCACTTTCTCATTACTCACATAACCAAACAGTTGCACCAAGATCCTAACTTAAGGCATTCAACCAAGTCGTCTTGAAACGACACCAGTGTTCGACATCACTACACATTCTTTAATCTCCAACTTTTACCTTCTCAGACATTTCTTTCACACATAAGCAACAACTCACATTCTTTAAGGATTTCACATCTATCCCACCACATTTTGGCTAACACAACCATCATCCTCTTTAAACTTCCAATGATCCCAAAATATGCTTACTTAGCGACTCTTACAGCTAAAAACGCTTGGTTTCTCCCTTGGGTAACCACCCACCACCACTCCATCATTCCATCCCGAACATGATCATCCCACAACGTCTACTTATACTTTACGTGCTCCCACAATCTGGTTAACAATTCATACACCTCATCCGAAACCCCCAAAAGGCTTCTATCTGATGCCTCCTCTCTCTCTAACATCACATCACTACGACACTAGCTGGCACATTTAGCTTGACAATTACTGTCACTACACATCCGTACACTCTTTGCCCATAACATCACACTGCAGACCAGATCTCTCATGATTATTCACCCAATTCAAACTTGCCTTCATATCCTCCCGTATACATAATCGAGTCTATCCCGCTACTTAGTCCTTTCCCAACTTGTTGAACTATAACTCACGAGTTCCCACTTAACTTAAACATAATCATTCTTGCTGGCTCCCTACTATCCAAGCCCTTTCACAGACACGACACATTTCTTTACTGCCTGATACTGTCTACACTCACTTCGTTTGTGCTACACACCTTATCCTTCTATGGACCATCCACACCTCGTAACTAGAACGCTTATTCAACAACAGCGGTCTCTCACTAATTTTGCACCCCCACAAGGTGTTCTATCCACTTTCGCTCTTCTGGTTCAAGCCTTTGGCCTTAACCATCTTGCACGGTTGCCGAGTTCAACGCCAATAGTCGACCTGCAACTACTTTCTTAACCTATTCTTTAACAAGGGTTCCCTTACGGAACCTAATCCTACCAACATATCATAATCACCCTCAAAATCCGTCGCCCTTAATTCAAGACTTACTCATGTAACATCAACATTACAAGTTCACCTCAAAACTCATATCCCACGCTGTGGACCTTTCATTTCTGCCTCACAACACTACTCATAAAAAGTTGCTAAAACCAACACCTTGATGACTCCTAGTCCTTCCTCCGGACACCACCGTCCCTCGGCAACTGTATTTCCAGTCACCGAACAAGGGTACAGACCCTCATACAACCGATACCAAGGTCCACTACCGATTCTACCACTGTTCACCTTTCCTCTAGAACACATATACTAAAACTACATACGTTCTCCCCTGACTTGTCCAACACCTTTCCGCTCTCGGAGTTCTTCCTTAACTTATAATGTAATATTCTACGACCTAGTAGGTTCATAGCCTTCATGCATGACAATACAGTAAATAAATCTTTTCGCATATTTCATCATTTTAAATAAACAACGTTTGGAAAACACTTGGGTACACATGACCCCATCACTCTTATAACTTCAACTCCCTGCACAACGATTCGAGAATCGTTTGCATGCATCTTTCCATGAACCTTAATCTTACTCAATTCCATACGATGTTATTATGACAGTAATACGTTGAATGAAAATCATTTCATACGACACAATTTCGAAAGGAATTACCGACACCAAGTAAACCAGTCGGTTCTCACACCCTTTTATATGATATCAACCGGTTAAAATTCATTTGATTGTAAAAGTTTTACTGGCACACGTCTTCTCGACCTTTTTGTAATAATTTAACTTATCATGAAAAGTGTGAAATACTTTGCAAATCGTTAGGCTCAAAATTTCATTGTGCAATGTGAATGAAATCACATTTTCTTTAAACATACGCTTGCACATTCTGACTCCTTTTCGATCAAAATTGATATTTACACATTTAACTTAAATCGTGAAAAGTTTCATGTTATTTTTAAGAAAACTATGCATGAAACTCTACTTGCAATTGAAGGCTACTCACCCTAGCAAGGTCAACCGCTTTACCCACGCAACTTATCCTTGACACTCTTCCTTCGACCAAGGGTCGCCCTTTCGGTCAAGCAATAACTTGCTGTACATGCGTTCCACATCTCACTTACTCAACCATTTCACACTATTTTCGCTTTGATCGACTATCTCACTTTCTACTTCTACATGCTTTCAATTCACTATAAGTATCTTATTTCATTTATCCTGCCAATGAAAAGCTCGACTAAAAAGTCAGGGCTCCATTGATACTTTCAAGGTTTTGACACTGTCCTATCTTACCATCCTGACTGATCTATCCCATGATTTCTAGAACTGGGACTCTCCCGAAACAGGAGTCTTACTCAAACTCAAACGTTCTTCCTCTCCGAATTCACGAAGAGCTACCTCTAGATGACTCATAACACTCTATACAACGTTTCTTCTCTACGATGTATACATACATCACATCATAATGACTCTTACACGACACTTCCCCAAACAATGGAGCTCTATCTATCCCTCAGGGGTCTTGCTGACCTATTCCTCAACGTTCTCCCATCCATAGCGCTAAACTGAAAGAAACCGATAATTAATCCTTGCTAGACATGACACAACAATTTTTTCTATAAGTAAGGTATTGTAAGCATGCACATGTACCTGTAAGTTCATAATTACACTGGCCAGGTGTAATCCCAAACTTACCTTACACGTTTGTCCTTGGCACCTTATTCCTAAGCGCATTTATAGTGATCGTTCCTAGAGGCAATCCTATGTCTCGGCTGTGTTCCTCGTCTTACAGTTTAAGTTTAGGCCCGACTGGTCACCTAAATCCCTTAAACTAAGGCTCTGATACCATTTGTAACGTCCCAAAACATAATCATTCAATAACATAAAATAAGCATTCGAATTACATCCATAACTAGTCTTTAAAACATCATCAACCTATACTAATCAAAACTTGACAGCGGAAGTCTCTAAATCCACAGCCGAGAGCTCTATCTATAGTCATCATAGTCAAAACTTGGAGTCGCTCTAAGCTCCAAATCCTCCATGCCATCTCTTAGTTCTTATTAGAAGAACCCGTAACACGCTTACCTGAAAATGGTTTAGTTTTTGAAAAGCGAGGGTTAGACCAAAAGGTCTAGTGAATTCCCTCCATTAAACATTTATCACAGTATAAAATCATTTCATTGAAAACAATTCATATCCTTCACATAAGCATCAATCAAGGTTCAACACAGGGTTCAGGGATCGCATAAGCTATCACGATCGGGGCCTAACGGACACCCTCTCAGCTACACCGGAGTCCAAGTGGACCCCCTGTTCCTTCATGTAGAAGGAAACGGATTCCAACCTACAAGCTGACCTCATATGCCCAAGGAATTATCAAATCCCCTGGTACCCTGACCCCACTGTGTAAACCGACTCCACATAGCATACACATAACATTTCGAAATCATGTTTATGAAAACGTTAAGCATTATTTCATTTACTGAGTAAACATGCATTTCATGCAAAACATGCATAACATTTATAAAACAGTTCATGCTCGTAAAAGAAACCATGATCAGTAAAACATAGTACGTCATAAAAAGGGTTGAGAGAACTCACCTTTCGTTAGCGCTGCATGCACTCCTTAAATATCTCCAAGCTAAACCAATCGAACACCTAAGGCATTAGATTCGAATCAGTTTAAATGGTTCAACCCTACTGTCCGATTAACACTTTCCGGATACAGGTACTCTTCGGACACTAACACTTTCCGGACGCGCGAACTTTCCGGACACTGAGGACATTCCGGACGCTTGGCACTTTCCGGACACCAAAGCCTATCCGGATACTTCATCCACCCGGATACTAATGAAATCACCCGAAAACCTCCACTGTTCGGACACTACTGTCCGGACGGGGCGATGTTCGGAAACTATGGGCTGTTCGAAAACCATAATCTAAAAGTGATCAATAACTCATTTTCTGCCATTAATTCGATTGGACAAACATAAGGGTTCATCCAATAAACCTAAACACCCACTTAATCCATTTTAAACCACCAAAATCGACACATTGAATACAAAACCCAAAATGCTCAACTTAAGGGTTAAATAGGTGAAGAACCCACTAGTCCCTACTGAATCCAGCCCCAAATTCTAGACAATAGAGGATAACAAACTTGAAATAGACAGAAGAAGATGATTAAGATGATTACCTTAGCAAATCCCGTCCTTAATCAATAATTTCTCACTTTAGCTTTCTTCCTCCTTTCTCCTCTTAGCCGCCAACACACACAAACACCAAAAATACTGATTTTAGAATAAGGGTGCCCTAGGGATTTGGGCCCTTATAAACCTTTCTCCAAATTTCATAAAAGTCCTCTAGCCAAACTTTCATTCTTTTCATTCTAGACACTAAGCTTTCAACCTACTAGAACTTGGGTTGTTACAGTGCGTGTGAGTGATGATCGGAGCAAAGTGAAGAGCGAACCTGTACAGAGAACAGGCAGTGTGAATAGGAGGAAGAGAATGAGAATATTTGTGAAGCAATTCTTGAGGTCCATGGCGTGAGTATGTGAGAGTGGGAGAGCAAATGAGGAAAGGTGTTGAATGTATAGGAATGGCGTATCATGGAAGAAGCGTGGCGGTGGTGGGACAATGCTTTTTTGGTAACAGTCGAGCTTTTTGCACACTTTACCATTTTGCCCCTAATTTTAATGGAGTCCGTGTCTTTTTGATTTAAATTGCCATTTTTTTTCTTTTTTCCCATCTTTTAATCACAGCCACTCTATTAATATATCAAGGGTTGAGATGCATCCCTTTATTTTCTTATTTAGGTACGCTCCTCGTTTGAACCCACCTCTCTCTCTCTCTCTCTCTATATATATATATATATATATATATACATATATAGGGCTTAATCAAATAAGAACTAATTAGTTTGTGGTAACTGTAAGAACCAATATTAGTCACTCATTTAAAATAATTAATATTACTTCCAAAAATAAAAATAAGGGCAAATTGGTAATTTGATTTATTTTGACAACTCATACTTATATGTGTTTTGAAAAACAAGAGAAACCCTAATTTCACTTTTCATCCCACCCCTTTCACCTTCCCATCGCCACCAGCCACCATCTGTCGCCGGCGAACCGTCGCCGTCAGTAACCTCCAGCCACCGCCGCCGGTCGCCGGCGCCCTCCATCTCCGCCTCTCATCTCGATTCTCCGTTCAACAACCTCCGCCACTTTCTTCTCCCTCGTTTGAACTCCTGCAACCGCCGCCATCTTCTCCCTTCTCTCTTTTCTCTCGTTCGACTACCAGAACCGCCGCCATCAACCCTAATCGCCGCCTGCCACCATCGACAACCTCAGCCGCCACCATCGCTTTCCTCTGCTCGTTCGTCTCCATAGGGAACCGCCTTGGTTCTCCTATCGATTTCCTCCAGCCACCCTCCTCTCTTGATCTCCGTCTGCCATCGAGAACCACACCGCGGTTCTTTCACTTCTCCTCCTCGTGAAAACCAGGCGCCACCACCAGCAGCCGCCGAAGACCACAGCGGATATCACTCCTGAAATCACACACAGAACCGCCGCTGCTATTCACTCGTTTTCAACCACACGCCGCCGTTTCTCCAAACACTTCTCGATTTCTTTCTCTCTCTGCAGCTTATTACCGCCTGACACCGCTCCTTCATTTGTAAAAAACGAATTTTGGTTTTGGGTACCACAATGGAATCATAGTGGGTATCACAGTGATATCACACTTGTTCTTGTATGTATTCTGGGTATTACACTGAGGATAAAGGTGTGTGTTTTCTATGTATTGTTGGGTATCACATTGAGGATAGATGTTTGTATTTTGTATGTATTTTGTGTATTACATTTGTTTTTTGTATGTATTTTTGGTATCACAATGTTATCACATTTGTTCTTAGTATGTATTTTGGATATTGAAGGTCTGCATCGTTGTTTTAGGGTATCACAATGGCATCACAACTGGTATCACATTTATTCTTAGCATGTATTTTGGATATTGAAGGTCTGCATCGTTGTTTCAGGGTATCACAATGGCATCACAACTGGTATCACTTGTGATATCATTGATAATCGATATATCAGAGAGAGGAGAGAGGAGATTTTAAAAATACCTAAAATGCCCTTTTATTTAAATTTCAAACAAAATCTCCAAAATTAATAATTTCCTAATATATAGCTTAATATGTGGCTCACACTGGTTCTTACAGTTACCACAAACTAATTAGTTCTTCCTTGAATGCCCCTATATATATTTATATATATATATATATATATATATATATATATATGACGTGTGTGACAGTGTGAGCATCCAAAAAAATGACCATCGTTCCGACGCCATCTCCGGCGTCCCTGTCCCTTCATCTCCGTCCCACCCTCTATCTCCATTTTTGTCTCTCTCTCTCTCTCTCTCTCCCATCACTTTGTAAACATGAAGCTGTAACAAGAGCAAGTGAGTTGAGGTTTGAAATCCAGTTTTTTTTTTGTTAAAAAAGATAGAATTTTGAAATTTTTTTTGATTCATGAATGCAGTGTTTTGATTTAGAAAGCCCAGAGAGCTGCGTAGACATTAGAAGTGTCCCTGGGTTATATATATATTTACACATATATTACTCAACCAACCCCGACCCGGGTTCACTATGCTTGGAACGAACACTGGACCCACATCGCCGGTAAAAACAAAGACAAAAACATTTGATTTTGAATCGAAACCGTTGGAAGTGAAGTGAAGGTTTGGTTTTGAATTTGTTGTATATATATATGTAACACCCGTAATTTTGGTAAACAAATACCACCCAAATGTTTTGCATCTTGAAAATGGTGGGATTTATGTTTGGAAGACATTTCGTAAAGTCTCTAAGAGTATCGGGAGTTTTGGCGTTGAAAAAGTCGAGTTTCGGGGCTTGGTACACGGGTCGCGACTATGACCAGCGACTATGACCATGTCATTGTCGCGGTGGCATTGTCGCGATGGGGGTCGATCTGAGCAAATCAAACAGAATGTGGTACACGGGCCGCGACTATGACCAGCGACTATGACCATGTCAATGTCGCGGTGTCATAGTCGCGGTCGGGGAGCTGGAATCCGATTAAAACCATTTCTCACCTCAAATCCCTTCTCACTTCTCCATTTCATCCATTCTTTTCTTAACCCAAAACCCTGAGCATCCAAAGCCGATTTTGAGCTTTCAAACCCCAAGATTTGATGTTTCAAATGGTTTCTTCATCTTTTTCCCCAAATCAAACACCTACCATGGATTGGAAACCTTAACCCTTCAAAAGGAAACCTCCACTTCATCTTCTCCACTGATTTCTAGGGTTTTTTACCCAACCCTTTCCACCCCATTTGAAGATTAGGAGTTGTGGTGCATCTTGGAGGTTGTAGATAAGTTTTGGGTTGGTGGATTCAAGTATGGTTAAGGTAATCTCCTCTTCTATTTGATTATGAAGTTAAGGTTTTGTTATAATGGGTATTTTGGTATATTATGGATGGATGATGATTCCTTATGGTTAGACTTTGGTATTGATGGGTGGAAATTCATAAATCTAGGTTTTTGGAAGTTTTGGCTTAAGGATGCAAACTTCATCAAAGGAGCTTACGTTGGAGAAATACTAGATTTAGCTTAATCTAGCAATGGTGAGTTCAAGTTACTTTGCGAAAACTTTGTACATGCCAAAATGTGTATTTTCCAATATTTGTGTGTTTTACTTTAAAATGTATATGGTTGAATTATTTGGATAGTTTAACTCTTTTGAAGTATTTATCTCTATAAATGTGTAAAATACCCATATTTGGGGCTTTTGGATACTTGGATGGTTAGAAACCATAAATTGTCTTTGAAAGATTATTTGGCTCAAAATGAGGATTAATTGATGGTTTAATCATGTTAGAGTAAATGATTTTATTAAACCATTTGGGAAAATGTACTTTTAGTGTTATGAGTCATTTTGAGAATATTAAGGGTGTGAGTCCTTTGGGATGACCCTTTTTGTTTAACCATGTCGAGTTTTGGGGTTAATGATGATTTTGTGGGTTGTGAGTGCTTAATCAATGTTAAACGCATTTTATGCGATGATGACCGTTATTCACGGGTCTAGCAAGCTTAGAGCACTTTGCTCGGTTTTGACTTGAGATATATTTGGGACATTTGTCCGGTTTAAATGGCTCTATGTGGAGTCTTATGTATGAGTTGCTTTTATTGCACATTATTGATATTTACATGCTTGGGTGAGTGAGTCGTCCTGGTATAGGCATGTCGTTTAGACTGTTTCGCATTGGATCCATAGGCATGTTAGTCAGTCGTTGGTCGTGGTCGATTGGGTATCTTGAGGATGGACCTCGGTACCCATGTTTTATGTAACACCCAAAAATCAGGGCCAATTTAAACCTTAAGTTTATCAAGGCTAACTATAGAATCATCCATCTTTCATATATATTTAAAGAATTAACTATGAGGTTTAATACATACAATTCAAATTCTCCAAAAAAACTTATTAATCCAATCTTGTTCACTATGAAAAGATTAAACGGATTGTCTAAGTCATTTATCAAAACAATCTCATATCAGCCAACTTCTCTTCTTAATATCAACAAGTTGAATCCCCATAAGCGCCTGTCCCTCTTCCCTTTACTTTCTCTGAGCTAGTACCTGGTAAGAAAAGTTGATTTGAAACGATTAGGCTTACGCCTAGTGAGAACATCCAATTTAAATTAACACATTAACAGCATCGGAATCTTAGATAATCAACGTATATATTCAAACTCGCTTTATCACCATTCTTACCATGCTCATACTTGTCTCATGATGACATAACCATACTCAAACCCACGAGTATAACTACCAATCATAAAGTCGTATCACCATGTCCAATAACCTACTACTAATCCTTACGGATTCTAGTTTATCAATCAATCTTACAGAATTACATTCAAACATCATACTTTCTCTTTGAAATGGAATACAGAAATAGCACTTATATATATACATTGCCTATTTCCAATCCGTCAAACAACACTTACACTTCATCTAATTCACACTCCCATATCTCAATTATCAATAGCAACTCTCTTTGCCCATTAACTCATTCAACCTGAATAGCAATTATACTATGCCTATTCAACATTCCGTATAAATAACAATTCTACTTTGTCTATTCAAACATACATACGAATAACAATTCTACCTTGTCTATTCAATCATACACATGAATAACAATTCTACCTTGTCTATTCAATCATACACATGAATAACAATTCTACCTTGTCTATTCAATCATACACATGAATAACAATTCTACCTTGTCTATTCATCAATCAATGTGAATAGCAATTGTACTTTGCCTATTCAAACATTTCCAAGGATACACGGGAATAACAATTATACCTCGCCTATTCCTCCTTTTCAACAAGAATATCAACTATACTTTGCATATTCTATTATTGTAATATGAATAGTAATTCTACTTTACCTATTCAATCATTTCAACGTGGATAGCAATTCTACTTTGCCTATTCCACCATTTCAACATGAATAGCAATTCTACTTTGCCTATCCATTACATTCCTCTATAAACAGGAATAGCAATTATACTTTGCCTATCCTACGTTATCCAATGTAACTAGTGTTTACAATTTCGTTACACCTTATTAACGTATATACATAACAACATATCATGCCACTCTCGTATCATATTCTTAATTCTAAGAATATTAAATAACCTATCGCGTCCTCATCCTCAATTATTTCCCTTTCGGCAACTTGACACGGGGGTTCCGCTACCCGGTTAGCGGATGGGGTCAAGGGGCAACGCCCTTGCGGGGTCTGGGGGCAGCGCCCCTAGAAATTATTTTTTTAGAACTAAGTCAGATAGCACATCCAGAACTGTATCCAACCATCAGAACCTAGCCTTTCTCAGTTTCTCAAAAGTGTCCGGACAACAGGGGTTTTCCGGACAACAGGGGTTTTCCGGGTAACAGGGGTTTTTCGGGTAACTAAACCATCCGGATACTTTTCTAATCCGGACGCCATCCGGATACTAAAATCATTCGGAAAACTAAAGCAATTCGAACTTACCCGGTATCTTGCTGCATCCGGACACATTCATCATCAGAGGTATCCGGATACGAGGTTTTATCCGGACACCTTCGACCTGCAGCTTAAAATTCGATCTAGATACATATCTGTTCGATTCAACCCATTCCAGACCATTCCATACAGTTCATAACCAGTTTATACATGTGTCTTAACATTTAATTTGACAGAAAGCATGTATTTAATCAAAAGTGAATGAACTCACCTTTTTGAAGAAAACCCACTTTAATCACAATCTGTTGCTCCAATATGTTGTAAACGATTTTGAGAACCTATTCAAATCACAGATTCGTTTACCACCATGTATCTACAACAAATTCCTCAGAAAACATGATCAATTTTCTTACCAATTTGAAGCCAAACTCTTTTTTTCTTCTTTCTCTCTTTTCTCCCCAATTCTCTTTTTCTTGCTTTTCTCTAAACCGACCCAACAAAAGGAAATCAGATATTTCCTCAAAGTTCAGCCTCTTATCCACATACTTTCAATAAAAGACCAAACACACCTCCAAGTTTCTAATTTTACATAAAAACATCAAACTTTGGTTACTTAACTTTTAACCCCCAAAGACTCAATTACTTGCAAATATAGCACAAAGATACAACTCAATTACAAAATAACTTCATTTATATTATAACATAATATAACGAAATTTCGGGATGTTACATTTTATGACCTTAACTTCCAAGTAGGCACTAGGAGGATATAGTTTTGGGCACTTACCTTGGAGGTTTGTGTAGAGATCCACGCCTTGGGGATTTATACCTTGGAGGTAGTCCCGATGTGCCGGGCCTTGAGGCGTTACCTTGGAGGTAGACGTCAAGGTATATCTTCAATTACGGTGTAACTTGGGTTTCAACGTTGTATGGGTGGTATACTTATGTGTTACCTCCACCTTCAACGATTACGGGTCTCCCCCGTTTATGGTATTTGAACTTTAATACATTTTACGGTCGCGTGTGTATTGCTTCGTATTATGTTTTAATAAAGTGTTATATTTTAATGAATGGTTTCCGTGTTTTACGGGTTGAGTATGTATTGTCAACCATATTTGGAGGTTTTGCCTAAACTAGAATCATTCATGTACTTTGAGGGAATTGGAATTGTAATTCATTTGGAAATGTATTATACCTTTCGGGAACTTCCCCGTGGAAATGTGTGAGTTGAAAAATGAACGATTTACAATTAAAGTAACTCTTTGGAAATCATGACTAATCTATTACTCTTTTGATTTATGTTTTTATTTAGTCATGATAAAATGCTTGAACTCACTAGGCGTAAGCCTAACCCTTTTATTTGTCGGCATGTGCAACAGGCTCAGGTTGGGGTAGCTCTAGCTACATTGGGAAGTGGCGATTGCTAGTAGAGTGCATGAGAGGTGACTTAAGTAGTGAAGTATTCCGCATTTGTTTGGACTAGCAACTTGTGGGGTTAAGTACCACCCGTTTAAGCTATTTCATTGTAGACTTATAATGTTTTAAATTCCGAGGTATTTTAAAGGACTGAATTGTAGAAGTGATTATGTATAATTTGGTGATTTTTATTGAATTTTAATGTTAGTTGCTCGTTCCAAATTTGAGGGTGTTACAATATACATCACACAGAAGGGTTATATATATATATATATATATATATATATATATATATATATATCACACATAAGGGTTTTATGGAAGTGAAGTGAAGGTATGGTTTTGACTTTGTTGTGTATATATATATATACATCACACAGAAGGGTTATATATATATATAGGGAGAGGTTCAAAAGAGAAGTGAAATTTTTTTGATAAATAGAGAAGTGATCTTGGTCATGCATTCGGTCAACATCGGCGGCTTTGACCGAGAAGCAGAGGATAATTCCTCGCGTGGTCTGCACAAGATAGAGAGGTAGTTTCGTAAAAAATACGCAGGACGGGTTCATATATGAATTTGTGTGATTCATATATGAACATTTGTGTTCATATATGAACCTTTGTAATTCACATATAAAATATTTTTAACTAATTCATATATGAACCTTTGTGATTCATATATGAATCAGTTAATTTGTTCATATGAGAATTAGTTAAAAAAAATTCATATATAAATCACAAAGGTTCATATATGAATTAGTTAAAAAAGTTTATATGTAAATTACAAAGGTTCATATATGAACACAAAGATTCATATATGAACCAGTTAATTGGTTCAACTGATTCATATATGAACCCACAGTTAATTAGTTTCATATATGAAAACAAAGGTTCATATATGAATCACAAGATTCATATATGAATTAGTTATAAAGAGTTCATATGTGAATTACAAAGGTTCATATATGAGCGTATAGTTCATATGTGAATCACACAGATTCATATATGAACTCAGCCCGTGTTTTTTGTAAAAGTTACGAAATTGCTCTTCTATTTTTGGAACAACCGCAACTTTTGGCCAGTCAAAGCCGCAACTTTTGACCAATTATAACCGATCTTGACCGAATGAATGACCAAGATCACTTCTCTATTTCTCAAAATATTTGCACTTCTCTTTTGAACCTATGGCTATATATATATATAGACTCAGGATCACAAGAGACCAACATGTTTTCGTGAGACCCGTGAGACCAAGTTTTTACACTTGAAACTTCACAGTAAAATACTGTGAAGGTAACCTTCACAGTGTTTTTTGCTGTGAAGGTTTGAATTTTTTTTACCTTCACAGTGTTTTGCTGTGAAGTTTCTAAGGTAAAAACATGGTCTCGCGGGTCTCACGAAAACATGTTGATCTCACGTGAACCTAACCCATGCCTACTAACTTGACTACATTAATTATATAGATCTGTACGTAATTTCGGTTTCATTGTTTGATTTCTTTGTAAATCACCATGCTAATTAGTAATTAAGTTAATTATGGTGATAGTGGTTCGGTGGTTGGTTCAAGTTGTGCTAATTCTGGTAATTGGGAAGAAAGGTGGTGAAGTTGACGACCAGACATGTCACCAAACAACCCATCCTTCAAGGAACATGGACCACAGACTTGGAGATATGTAGCACAAGAATGGCTTTGGTCCTAGTGCTTAAAAATATATGTTGGTTCATTTCTTTTTACATGTATTAAAAATGCGGTAGAATTCAGTTTTCTCTTAAGATTGACCAAAATATGCGGTTGATTCTTGGCATGCATGTTATGTATTACAAAGATACTAGATTCAATTATCGTTATAAACCTGTACCTTCACAACATTTATGTTGTGAAGGTAAGAACACCCCAGTGACGTGGAACATTTAACTAACAACTACAATTAGTATTTTATACATGCTACCAAAAACTACAATTAGTATTTTAACATGTCGAACCTTGGTAGATGTTGATAGAGTGACATTTATTGCATTTTCGTTTTTCTTTATGCTAGACCTACTGCAATGCACCGAAAGAATGCCCTGTGGTTTAAACTTCACAACTACTTTGATTTCTTTAATTGTGATCATTGAGGCATATTGTTTTTGTGCACTCTTTATGCTATTTTCTAAAAATAATGGTTAACATATGAGCTTTTAGTTGCCTGCAAATATGTTCTATATTTAATACATTTACTATATTTAATACATTTAATTACCCATGTGGCTAATTGAGTGAAACTTCACAACAGTTGGTTTATATCAATGTATCCTTATATGAAGTTTCATGGTATATATCTTATACATATCTATGAATTTTTGTAACTAATGTTTTTTTAGATTTAGATAAAGCTTCAATGGAAGTGGCAGACAACAATGATATAAGTTCACCAAATCTAATAAGGACCTCGACACCCGGATGTAGAAGATGTGTTTTAAGCCTATTGTTGGAACAAGGTATGGTAATTTGCAAGATACATTTGAGTCTTACAAAAAGTATTCTTCAGCAACAGATATTGAGGTTAAAAGGTCGATATCATATGATGAAAACGGTGGTTGATTTAGTTCCACTTGTCAGAGGAGAATGCACATATGTTCGGTTTAGGTTGGTTCTATCATGTTATGTAGGATTTGAATATTGAATGTTGATTTTTATTTTAGTAAATTATTGTAAAAAATTGCTATTCATATGATGAAAACGGTCGAAGTGGTTACCCTAAAACCTTGAGCATGTTGAGACTTGAGATCATAAAATGTCTTGCATTGAAAACAACCGATCATTATTCTTAGCAAATGGTGAAAGAGTTTATAAAATATTTTTACTATCCTTTTTTATCCGGTAATGGATATGTTTGATATATTTATGTGATTAAAATGTTATAATCTTACTTTTGTTTGTTAACACAACCTTCACAGTAGGTTTGATGTGAATGTCATTCAATATAAAGACAAGATGTTCGTGGTAGTTGATCGAAAGGGTCGATGCCGCTATGCCTTCCAAAAAAAATATAAAGACAAGATGCTCCCACACATCGAAACAAATAAACTGAAGATTCACATAACTTTTTGTCATGAATGTTCATTAATTAAATGTGAACATAAAGAAAATTGAAAAACAATTAAGTTGGTTACAAACGTCAAACCAATCTATTAAACATTCACATAAAATACCTCAAAGCAATGTTCTAAGACTTCAACCGATCCTTCATGTGAAGGTTTGTTGAGTTGTGAGCCAATATGAAGTTTGAGTACAAATTTTGCATCCAAAACATACATTGAAATCAAAATATAATACAATGTTTTTGTATGTATATCAAAAGATTTATTTTGACAATATCAAACAAAAAACTAACGTTAAGTGTAGAAACCAGGATTCAATCTTACAATCAATTTAGAACAATCAAACAGTAAATGATAGAGAATTGGATCCAAAAGTATTGTATTCAATCAAGAACAGATTACAGATCTAGAGAGAGAATCTCTCAAAGATTACAAAAGTGAATACAAAGATATGCGAGAAGTTATGCCAAAGATTAGTTAGCCTACAGTTGCTAACAACTATATATACTGTAAGGAAAAGCTAAAGCTAAAGCTACAGTACATATACATCAAAGACTAATAGAACAATTACACGTATCCTAATTAGTAACAGAATGTAATTGAAAATATCCTAAGACATAAGTTCTGAACAACATGTTCAGAACTTCTGAACATCCTTCTGATCAAGCACTTCAGAACTTCCTTCAAGCACTTGTGATATTTTCATCTTCATCATCAGAAGTTATGAGTCTCTTACTCAGAACTCTGACCCTTCTGTTCAGATTCCACACTTGTAATCTTTTCGAGACTTCTCAGATCAGAACTTCTGAGTCTTCTAACTCAGAACTCTGATTCTTCTATTCAGATCCAACACTTGTAACTTTTGACAAAACTTCAGATCTAACAATCTCCCACTTTTGTCAAATAGTCCTGTACTTTTCATCATCATATTCTTTTAGTGCTGGAACAATCTTCAAAACCAGTACATTTCTCAGAGTAAGCCTTCTGTTAATCTTTTCTATGATCTCTTGAATCTCTTCAACTTGTTTTCCCTTTTGTAACTTTTTCTCCAGACTGTGTTTGATGAACCTTAAAGTTCCTGAACAATATTTTGCCACTTCTTCTTATCTGAAGAAAATCTTTTCATTTCTGTCATTTCTTAAGAAGACTCCCAACTCTGGATATCTTGTAACATTTCCACTTTTCAGAAGATTCAGATTTTCATGCTCATTATTTGGCTTTGAGAGATATACACATGGCCTTTGTAAATACAGTGCAATTTGAAAATCTGTATATGCATGCCATCTAAGAATATAAAACATAGCCTCTCTCACTGCAGCCAATGCTCCTCTCTCCTTTTTCAGTTTACTGCAGTCTTTATTTGACAAAAGAATATACAATCTGTACAAATCTGTTACTGAGATTTTTTCAAAATCTGCTTCAGTAAAGTAGTAGACTTTTCCATCTTCTATTAAGACTTCAAATGAGTAATATTCATGTTTCATGAACTTCTTCTCTTTCAATTCTCTAATCCTTGTGATTAAGAAATCTGAATATACTGATTCTTTTGGTTTTCCTAAGCGCTTTGACATTTCACCACGAAGACATTGATGTATCTCTGTTATGTCATGATAAACACTTAGAAAGTTTACTTCTCTTGGTTGAAAGAAATAAGGAAGAACATGCTCCAGAAAGTAACCATTAACATCAACAGGTATTTCTTCTTCATTAGCCTCAGACTTTTCTGGTTGATCAGCTTCTTTCATTTGAACATCTTGTGAAGACACATCTGGAATATCTTCTTCAACTTCTTCTGAGTAAACACCATTTACTTGATATTCAGCTGGAAAAACAAAATCTCTGTGTAACAACTTCTTTGGATTTACTTATGAAAGTAATCATTCATTGCAATTTCTGATTTTGTTTCTGAGTTCAAGTCTTTTAGTAACACATCTGATACATTTTCTCTCACAGAAATTCTAACATTCTCAACATAAGTTTGCATCTTCATTACTGTCTTCTTCAGAGTAGCATCACTATACTTTACTAGATCATTCAATCTGAATAGAATGACTTGGTTGAATTTTGAATGAATGAATCTTTCATTTCCAACTTCTTCACTCACAAATCCATCAAAGTTGCTTATTACTTCAAGAGTTTTGATTGGACTTGTCAAGTTACATTTCTCTTTCTTTGACTCAATTGCCAATTGAAAATCATACAAATACAGATTTCTGACATATATTCCCAGAACTCTTTTGCATTCAAGTTCTATCCAAGCATCTTCAGTACCAACAAAGAATTTCACCAAGAAAATTTGATCTTCCAAGAACAATCTGTGGAAATCAAAACTTGTCATGTTTACCTTTAAGTTTCCTTCTTTCAATACATTCAGATTAACATATCTCAGACCATCAAATTCTTCACTTAGAAAGTCTAACACCTTCACAATTCTTTTCTGAACATGTAGCTTTTCATCAGTCTTTCTTAACCTGTTTGAAGCTTCCACATATGTCATCTGAATCCTCTCATTCAAGAATCCATCAATAAAATTTTCAATGTCAACAAACTCATCATCTTTGCAGTAGACAGATTCATAATTGTCTTCAGGGAAAATACTATCATACAAGTTTCTTGCCAATGGTGTATCTTCTCTTTCAACAATAAAGTCACATAAAGGTTCTTCAAGAATGGGTAAATCAATTCTGGGAATCACAATTGGCCTTCTGTAAGTGTAGAAAGGCATAAAGAAGTCTTCAACTTTCACAAGATCTTCTTCTGATACATCTTCAAAGAAATATTCTGCAATGTCTTTTACAAACTGCTTTGTGTATCTTACAGAGTGATCTTCTTCTCCCAATAAGTCAATTGGCCTCACCAATCTGATAACTCTTTGAACATTCTGAATGTTAAGAGCTCTGACCAACTCACTATGCATTCTCCTTATCAAAATATCATTCAGTCTTCTCTCTTCAAGTTCAGAATTAAGAAGTTCCCTTCTGGTATAAGGAACTATCTCTAAACAAGTGTTAATCTTGGAACTTTCAATCAATCTTTCTTCAGAGATATCTGCCATAGTTATTTCACACCATTCTTTAGAAGAATCTGTCATTTCTTCTATAACAGCATTTTGATCTGATATAACCTTATCTGATCCAAAAATATCCATCTTTTCAGTCTCATCATTCTGATCAGTATCTGCCATAAGAATTTTAGTTTCATCAGAATTAATCTCCATCTTTGTATTCAACACCAATTCCTCTGTTTTACATGAGTTTTCACTTTCCATCTTTTCAATTTCCATCTCTTCCTCAGTATCTGAACTAATAGTCTGAACCTCAACTAACTTCTCAACTTCTGTTGATTTTTCCACTTCTGCTGATTCATCAACTACTTGAATATTTTCTGAATTTTGAACCTCTGCAACTGCTAACTGCATATCAGAAATCTCAAAATCTGCTAAGTCAATATCAGCTGACTTTTCAATATTTTCTAACTCATCAGTGCTTTGTTCATCAACCTCAGAATTATGCTTTTGCCTTTTCTCCCCCTTTTGATGATCATGAGGATCATTATCATCAAACTTCCTTTTTAAATTCTGAGTTGATTCTTCTTCAGGTTCAGCTACAGACATAGGCATGATGGCTAATGGCTTTGAAACACTAGCCAATTTTGAACTTAAAGCTTGTAACAATGAAGATTTCATATCATTCATATTCCTTACTAACTCCTTTTGAAATTCTGACATACTATCCTTGATCTCCTTTTTGTGAGATTCCAAGGACACTTTCATTCCATCCACCTTTTGTTCAACAGATTTTGCTTTCCCTTCCAACAAAATCTTGAGATCTTTCACCTCATTTTTCAAAGAATCCACCGTACTCTCCAATTTTTCAACTTTTTCCCCCAACACCTGATTTTGTTTCTGAATCTTTTCAAATTCAGAATGTTCTAACAGTGAACCCGGATCAACAAATGGTCCAGTTTTCAAGTGTTCAGAGAACTCTTGGCCTGTAGGTGCCACAAAGACACCATGTACTACAGAGGCACTGTGTAATGAATCTTTTGAGATGTTCACTTCACCAGGACTTCCATCCAATCCTTGACAACCAATATTAGGAGTGTCTATGGATGTTGTTACAGAAATACGAAATTCCTGTGATGTGCTAGTGTTGAAAAAATTTTCAGGCCCAAATTGGATATTACTAATTAATCCAGACTCAAAGTGTTCAAGAATAGGTTGGGATTTATCACTTCCCTCCAAATGAGTTTGAGATGGTTCCCCTGTTTGAATTAAAACAGTAG
Source organism: Saussurea involucrata (assembly GCA_033807775.1). NCBI lineage: Eukaryota > Viridiplantae > Streptophyta > Magnoliopsida > Asterales > Asteraceae > Saussurea > Saussurea involucrata. The sequence continues at coordinate 15,053,578 of CM066314.1, forward strand.
TATGTTGAAATACTTCTGAGTGGCTAGGGATGGGTTGTTCAAGTTCCACCACTGGGTCCATGGTGTTTTCTTCAATGTTAGTCACCAAGAGTTGTGAACCAACAGTAGATGTGGCTACCCGGATTAATTCAGCTGGATCAGAACCATCTCTTTCTGTTTGAGATTCTGTTAACAATCTCTCATCCTCACCACTCTCTATCTGTTTTTCAACTCCCATACTAACCAATCTCGCTGAATTTTCCCTCTCTATTCTCTCAGAATGTTCTCCCCCTTGAACATTCTCCCCCTCTCTATTTTGATTTGACCCCTCACCTCTCATCTCAGGTTGTTCCTCATGGGTAGGTCTTGAGGTTGTTCAAGTCCCATTGAGGTGCAATAAGCTTTTAAAATCTCACTGTCCCTTGGAATATACTGCCTAAGAGACCTTGGAAGAGGTTTTTGATTTGGAAAATTCTGATTTTTAGAACTAGAAATCATCTTACCCCTATAAAAAAATTGGATCATGCTCCTCATTTGCTCTTCTTGGAATATTTCTGTTTTCTCTCATAGCATACTGACAGTGCTTTGAATACACCGATAGACGTGTGATAATTAAACCTCAACGCAAGTATACATCGAGATCTAATGTCGTCTTTTCAAGTAATAAAGTGGTAAAATACCAGATATCGTTCCCACAGAGATTGGAGTAAAAGCGCAATAAAAGTCTAATAAAAGAAATGATTTCCAAGGATCAATTCGAAGATAATATTTTTAGTTGGTTTTGGATTATCGCAGATTATATAAAACAGATAAATAAAGAAAGCAAGCAAGGGTGTAAGACGTTGGGGTGAAGCTTAATTATAAATTCCAGCAGACCAATGCTATGTCAATGCTACAACATTGGTTCCTCAATACTTAAATTCACCATCTATTTGATAGGATGCCCTTCCGGATCTTCAACATTATATTATTAATCTAGCTTTCAACAACCCATTCCTGGTGATGTATCAGGACTATTAATAATAAAATGATGCCTTTCAAATATATGGATAAACAAATTACTTTGTTAAAAATCACTCTTCCAAGTTGATCCCATATCTGTTAAGTTGACGTGTCTGAGTGGTCCATTCCTGATACGCACTCTACACTTTTACCATCATCACGATGACCAACTTATCGGGCAAAATCAACCTAGAAAAGACAGAGACGACAAATTCCTTTGTCAGTAGCTCTTCCAAGTCTTACTTTCTTTGTCATTCGGATTGACGTGCATATCAATGGCTCATTCCTGATGCCTTGGCACTTTAACACTTTCAAAGTGATCAAAACGTCACGAAGTAAACTTATCTTTATAAAACTTAACATGAAATGGTGAACATCATTATTGAGAAATAATGTCCACTATTCTTTATAATTAAAACTCCACCCTTTAATCTCACACCCAAGCTTATAAAAGTTAGCTACTCATACTTGTATTTAAATTGCAATAAATGTAAATTACTGAAATTAAATACATAATGTAAATGACGTGAAAGTAAATGACAATAATGTAAAGAACAATAATTAAAAACAATGAAGAAGTGCAGCAATGTTGCTGTCGATGCTGCAGCAACTCATGTAGATGGCTAAGAACAACAAGAAAAAGATGAACAAGATGAAGATAACTTGCATATATTTAAAGAAAGCAATTAAAGATGGTTTCCAAATCAGTTTCTAAGCTGATTGAACACACTTACAACAACATAGGACACCTCCTATTTATACACAAAGAGTCATGGCCTAAGCCATACCAACACACAACAACTAACACTATTTATGTACCATGCATACTATTCCTAGGAGATGTCTTGTGTACTACTACCATTACAACACATAAACTATTTTATGAAGAACCCAAAGCATTGAACTTCATCTTGCATGTTGTTGTCTTCCCAAAAATTCCGCATTTCTAGCCTTGTTCTTCATCTCGTCGCCGTCAGTCTTGGATGCTGCAGCATTGAAGTAGCATTGGCTGCAGTTTTCTTATTTTTAGCCATTCTACTTAGTAAAACAAGTAAAATCCATCACTTAGCTCCATGATTAATAAAGATACAAATAAGAGAATAAAATGACACAAAAGTTGGGATAAAACAAAATATTATATATAAAAATATAAGAAAAAGACACAATATGCATTAAATAAATAATGCATATCACATACCAAATCACAATCTGCCAATACCTTTGATAAGGTATATATGTAAGTGGAGTATCCCTTGTCTTCTTTTCTTTGACCTTTTGATTATTCTCAAAGGTGTTCTTCATATCTTCCCAAAGAATTGCAGTATAATCATAATGTCTGTTTTTCACTAACCCATGAAAGATTTGCAGAATTTGCCTTGAGCCTTGATCAAGAGAACTATTCTTCCCAGATAAACATTTATTCACAATGTTGAACAAACAAGCCTAAATTGGTGGTAATTTGTTTCTTCTGAACAAACTTAGGGTCCTCAACGCTTCATTATACCCCAATCTCATAAATTCAGCAATTAATTCTTCTGTCAATGGAGAATCTTCAAAGTCTAATCTTCCTTCTAAATCATCTTTATCTGGTAAATTCAGCATATCTCTTAAAATTTGTATAGTCAAAGTCAAAGAAACTCCCCCAACTTCAGATACAAATTTATTTCCCTCTAGCCTTAGATGCTTCCACCATTGTTGTATATACTGAACATGAACCGATTTCTTCTTTGTAAACCACTTTTTGTATGGATGATACTTCAATAACTCCATGATTATCTTATGTTCTTCTTTAAATATGCTTTCATCAAACAATAACACACAATTGTTTTCCAATAGCCTCAAATACTCTCTCTCAGGAACAATCCTTTCACCATGATTAGGTCTTCCTGACATGACTGACCTAACTGCACTTTGTTCGTGTTGAATGTTCTCATTTTCCTCATCGGCGTTTCCCTCTGATTCATCCATATGTTCATCCCCTGCTTCTCCTCCAACATTACCTTGTACAATGTTATCTCCTATTACCCCTTCATCTACGGCTCTATTTTCAGGTCTTTGAACTTCATCATCATCTGATTCTGATTCAAACAATGATTTTGATGAATGTAATGAAATAGCTCTATTTCTCCTTGAACCAGACATCATCGTAATGTGGAATTTTGAAATCACGATCTCGATATCAAATTCCTGCAAAAGTAAAATCCAACGGATTAGTCTAGATTTTGCATCTTTCTTGGACATAAGATATTTAAGTGCGGAATGATCCGTGTAAACAATGACTTTAGACCCAACAAGATATGATCTGAATTTTTCACATGCAAATACAACCGCTAGCAACTCCTTTTCCGTAGTGGCATAATTGACTTGTGCCTCGTCCAAGGTTTTGCTAGCGTAGTATATTGCATGGAGTTTCTTGTCCTTTCGTTGGCCCAAAACAGCCCCCACGGCCAAGTCACTAGCATCACACATGACTTCTAAGGGTAGAGTCCAATCCGGTGCGGTAAGAATCGGTGCGGATGTGAGTTCTTTCTTTAGCCTATCATAGGCTATTTCACAATTCTCGGTGAAGTCAAACTTGGCATCTTTTAATAGCAACTCGGAGAGGGGTTTGGCAATCTTGGAGAAATCCTTGATGAACCGCCGGTAGAACCCCGCATGACCCAAGAAGCTACGGATCCCTTTCACGGAAGTGGGATATGGAAGTTTCTCAATCACTTCAACTTTTGCCTTGTCAACTTCAATGCCCTTAGACGACACCTTGTGGCCCAACACAATACCTTCCGTCACCATGAAGTCACACTTCTCCCAATTCAAGACTAGATCGGTCTCTTGACATCTCTTGAGGACCAATTTGAGATTTTCCAAGCACACATCATAAGAATCCCCAAAAATAGAAAAGTCATCCATGAATATCTCCATTGTTTTCTCTATCATGTCGGAGAAGATAGCCATCATGCAACGTTGAAATGTGGCGGGAGCGTTGCACAATCCGAAAGGCATACGTCGATAGGCAAAAGTGCCATATGGGCAAGTGAACGTTGTCTTCTCTTGATCTTCGGGGGCAATTGGGATTTGGTTATATCCCGAATAGCCATCAAGGAAACAATAGTAGGCGTGCCCGGCCAATCTCTCCAACATTTGATCGATGAATGGTAGAGGAAAATGATCTTTTCTAGTGGCGTTGTTAAGTTTGCGATAATCAATGCACACTCTCCAACCGGTAACGGTTCTTGTTGGAATTAATTCGTTCTTGTCGTTTTTCACTACCGTTACCCCACCTTTCTTGGGAACCACTTGAACGGGGCTAGTCCAAGGACTATCGGAAATCGAATAAATAATGCCCGCGTCAAGTAACTTCATCACTTCCTTTCGTACCACTTCTTTCATATTGGGGTTTAACCTCCTTTGATGCTCAATGGATGGCTTAAACCCATCCTCCATATTGATCCGGTGCATGCAAAAGGAAGGGCTTAACCCCTTCAAGTCGGCGATTGTCCACCCGATGGCGGATTGGTGCTCCCTTAACACTCTTAGTAGCTTCTCTTTTTCCAACTTACTTAGATATGATGATATGATCACGGGCAAGGTAGAGTTTGCCCCTAAGTAAGCGTACTATAAATGAGAGGGTAATGGCTTAAGCTCGAGTTGCGGAGGCACTTCCGCCGACGGTTGGGGTTTAGCATTTTTAGGCCCCAAGTCTTCGAATTGTTGGTGCCTTGAAAATTTCCGGAAGGGTGTTGCTCCCAATTGCATTACACATTCTTTTCTTTCGCTCTCATCACCGTCTTCTTTAAAGAGACCATTAGTCAACACGTTACCGAGCTCGTCATCGGTATATTGTTGCTCAAAAACCTCCTTTACCGCTTCATCCACAACGTCCACACTAAAGCATGCATTCATGTCGCTTTGGCTTCTAGCACAATTGAACACATTGAAGACCGCTTCCTCATCTCCCACACGAAGGGTCAATTTACCCCCTTTGACATCGATTAACGCACCCCCGGTTGCTAGGAACGGTCTCCCTAGAATGAGAGGTACATCGACGTCTTCTTCCATACCCAAGACCACAAAGTCTACGGGGAAGTAGAACTTTCCGACCTTGGTTAGGACGTCTTCAATTATTCCGTGTGGGTGCTTTATCGATCGGTCCGCAAGTTGTAGAGTAACCCTTGTGGATTTGATTTCTCCAAGACCGAGTTTCCTGAAAATAGATAATGGCATAAGGTTAATGCTTGCACCTAAATCACATAAAGCTTTACCAAACTCAAAATCACCAATTTGAATAGGGATAGTGAAACTCCCTGGATCTTTAAGCTTGGGTGGAAGTTTGTTTTGGATGATGGCACTACACTCTTCGGTGAGTGCTACGGTAGCGTGTTTTTCAATCTTCCTTTTATTGGACAAAATATCCTTCAAGAACTTGGCATATGACGGCATTTGAGCTAAAGCATCCACAAAAGGAATGTTGATTTGTAACTTCTTGAAAACGTCCAAGAACTTAGTAAATTGTTGTTGGTCCTTGTATTCCTTAAGACGGTTGGGGAATGGTATCGGTGGCTTGTAAGCATTCACGACCGGTTTGGATGGTGATGGTGTCTCTTGTGTCTTCTTGGATGTTTCCACAACATCTTCAACCTCTAATTCCACGAGATCGGGCTCTTGCGTGGGTGGCACTTCTTCTTTCTCGGGAGCCATGTCATCTCTTGTCGGGTCCAAGATCAACGGCTTTCCACTTCTTAGCGTAATGGCCTTGCATTGTTCTCGAGGATTTTTCTCGGGTTGGCTAGGCAAGTCGCCTTGGTTTCTTGATGATTGTGCATGGGCCATTTGACTAAGTTGCCGTTCAATATTTCAGATAGCAATCGTATTTTGCTCCTTGCCTTCGACAACCGCTTTGATGGCGGCGGTATTTTGCTCATGACCTTGCATAACCGTGTCCATCTTTGATAAGCATTTCATCATCATTTCCTCCAAACCCGATTTCTTTTCATTTGACGATCCCTCCCCATTATGTCTCATGTTTTGATTTCCTTGGTTTTGGAAACCGGGAGGTCTAAAATTTCGAGATGGAGCAAATTGTTGTTGTGATTGACCTTGTTGTTGTTGTTGCCGACCCACGTCACCCCCTTGTTGGTCCGTTTGGTTCGTTTGGTTGGACCAAGAAAAGTTGGGATGATTCCTCCAACCCGGATTGTATGTGTTGGAGAAAGGGTCGTTGGGTTGTCGGTTTGGGCGATTTTGCATGTAATTAACTTGTTCAACATTGTTGTCGTCCAAGGATGCAACAAATCGGCATTCTTCGGTTTGGTGAAGTTCACCACAAATTTGACACTTTGGGGTACCAATCGCTCTCACCGACATACCCCGCAATTGGTTTGTTAATCCGGTAACTTGAGCCTTCAAGGTCGCGATTTCGGATGTATCTTGTGAAGTTGACCCAATTGGTCTTCGGGAGTGGTTATTTCTCTCGGAGTGCCATTGATAGTTGTTATCGACCATTTCACAGATTAAGGCGTATGCGTCGTCGTGAGGTCTGGCCATAAGTGCACCTCCCGCCGTAGAATCGACAATACCCTTGTAATGCGGGGTGAGTGCATTGTAGAACATTTCGACGACAAGCCATGATTGGAGACCATGGTGAGGGCACTTCCAGAGCAGCTCCCTATACCTTTCCAAAGCATCATATAGTGATTCTTGGTCCATCTGCTGGAGCTGTGTGCTCTCCGCTCTCAACCGTGCGGTACGGCCGGGAGGAAAGAATTTTGTCAAAAATGCCTTCACCAATTCATCCCAAGTAGTGATTTGTCCGGCGGGAATACTCTTTTCCCACGACTTGGCTCGATCCCTCAAGGTGAATGGGAACAATTTAAGACGAACGACTTCATTTGTTAACCCGTTCAACTTAAATGTGCCAAGAATTTCGGTGAACCTATCGAGGTGAGCTACCGGGTCTTCGGAGGGTAACCCGCAAAATTGTTCTTGTTGAACCATATTTATGATGGCCGGCTTGATTTCAAAATTTTCCGCCGTATTTGGTGGGCGGATGCCTTGTCGGTTCACATCATAAGTGGGGATTGCAAAATCCCTTAGCGGTCGATTATCCGCCATGTTTTGCTCACGCTCTCTTCTCCTTTGTCGAAGTGTACGTTCGATTTCAGGATCTAAAGGCACTTGCGCTCTTCCGCGGTTGCGTCTTCTTGGCATACACTATAGAGAGTGCCTGAAAACAAACCAATAGAATAGTGAGCGACAAAGAATAATTAAATAAACGAATGGTGTCCAATTTAGCAGCGCTATAACCGGTAGTGATATTAACACTACAAATAGTTCCCCGGCAACGGCGCCAAAAACTTGATAGACGGTTTATACAACCCTCCAAATCTACCGCAAGTGTACGGTGTCAATCAAGTAATACGTACCAAGTACGAGTATCGATCCAAGGAACTATGAGTTTAAGTATCACAAAGGCTAGCCACACATCTAAAATAGACGGTTGATAAAATTTGGTTTGAGTTTTGATTAATTAACTAACTATCTCAAGAAATGAAGATAAGCAAAGAAGAGCAAGTCAATAACGATTCATACACCACAAAGAAGTTACCAAGATGATGAGGAAAGGTTAGGGGTTAGATTTCATTTAGATTTCACCAACAAATAGATAAAACACATTCATAAATCAATACACAAGGTTGAATTTAGCAATTCCCAAAATACTTACTATTCTCTCTCAAGTAATAGCAAGAATGCATCATGTAATGTATATTAAAGTCTCTCAACCAATAAACATAAACACTCAACTCATTAAGCATAAGAAGCACATACACAAAACTAGGGTTTACTTGGTATATCTCTATCCAATATCTCACCCTAGGTTTATCTAGCTTTTAAACAAGTTATAAAACCAATTTCTCAAAAGGAGAATACAACTAAAAGATGAGTGAGAAGGCCAATCTCACAACAATAAGAACAAGCAAGACAAACTTCAACCAACAAGTGAAATGATTAAATAAATGCAATACTCATATATTTAACGGTAGAAATCCAAACTCCATCTTTCCCCCAACCTCAAAATGTTTAGCTCATGTTACTAGTAGCAAATAACATCAAAGAGAAGAAGATGACAACACCCGAGAACATTGTTTCTCAACAAATACTATGGAAATGAAGAAACTCCCTCAAGATTTGATACACACTACCAATTTGTAGCTCCAAATTGAGTCTCCACCTTCAATATCAGTGCAAGGTCTTCTTTGTCTCTAAAAAACGGTTCTAACAGCTCCCCTAGAAGTGTAGCCTCCAGCAATCCCGAGATAACCCTAAAAATTAAGATTCTGCAGCTTTTTATAGTATCAGCCCCCGACGGCTAAAGTGACGTGCGAGAGTGACATGGTCACTTTCGCTGTGTCACTCTCGCTGAACTTCAGAAAACTTTCGGTACATTTTGAGCGATAGTGACACGGCGAGAGTGACACATGTCACTTTCGCATGTCACTTTCGCATGTCACTTTAGCATGGATCCAACGTTCTCTTTTTCTTCGCTTGTTCACTTGGTTCGACGCTTCCTTCACCCGATATGTCAAAATGGAGTATAAATAAGCATTTTTCCTTCCAATTGACACCATGTATGTGTGCACAACACTTGCACAAAATATTAGTCCGAAATGCCAATTCTTGCTTCAAAACAAGCCACAAACGTATGATTTGAAGGGTAAAAACCCGTCAGATAACGAAGTTATCAACAACTCCAAACCTAGCTTTTGCTTGTCCTCAAGCAAAAATTGGCGTAAGACAATATGATAATGATAAAACGGCAATCATCTAAAGTGATGGGTTTTCGAAAGGGGATAATATGAACAAACATTTTAATCATCAAAAGCGCAGCAAGACTAATATGAAATTAATAAGAACCAACATACACTACCTAGCTTCTTGATTAACCGAGTTTAGATAAAACTATCATTGACATGAGACTATTATCAAGCGAATGCTCGTTTTGATCAATTTCATCATGCACACAACTAGTGGAGGATTTTGCTTCAACCCTAGCCTCACGGGATGCTCTCTTACTCTTGAATCCTAGGTTCACACACATCACAAATACATGCGGGGGAGTTGATATACAAAAATTCACAAGATCATCCGCATGTGATAGTATAGAAACACGTAGTAGTCAAATAAGATCTCATGAAAGGAATTGAGTAATAAGATAAAATTTAAACATGCATTACTCACAAACTATGCTTTCCAAAAGATCAATCGGGGCTTAAAGGGTAAGAGATGGTTTAAGGTAGTGGAATAGGAAGAATGGTAAAGTACAATTAGTCCTAAGTGCATCAAAACTAATAGTAGCTCTTCCTTTTTCGTCTTCCTTTCTTTGGAACGCACAATTTCCATCAATGCATGTAATGTAGACTTTCGACTATCATACTTGTACAGAGACTTGCTTATAGCAGATGCAAGTTTTTTTCTATTTTTCTATTTTTATTTTTTATTTTTTATTTTTTTTGTTTGACGACCCTTCATGCTTCAACGATCATTCCCAGCTATTTTGGCGCTATTGTTTGCATTTCTCATTCCATGATGCACTTAGACTACGGGTCGGTTAGTGTATCCGGATAGATCAAAGTCTTTGGGCTTAGTAGCGGCTGCAAAATGGCTAAGGGAATCACACATCAACAAGGGGATAAGAGAAAAGAGGATAAAGATGATAGACCAAAGAATTTGCACACATAGCCCGATATCATTTCTCAAGGTACACATAATTCACAAGTAATAGACATGTTAAATTAGAAGTTAACCTTTACTACTCAATGCAAGGAAAAATGAGATCACTATCAAATTGAAAGAATTCAGACGTGTATAGGATGGTGAACAAAAATAGAACATCACTCAGAATTGATGGCACTAAGGCTCAAAGTCTCACTAGGGTGGTCTCCCCTAATGTCCACAATTAGTATGCACAACTACTTTATCCCTCCACAAGCATGCCTCAACATAGATACTACATGTCAATGAAAGTTTTTTCAATTCACCTAAACAATAACTTCGAGCATATATATTCATTCCGATTAATTCACATTATACCCACAACGCATGTTAACGATCAAAATAAAGGTTCATACACATCGACCCACAAAGAAAAGAAACAAAAACAACAACTCCAAACCTTTGAGACACATTGTCCCCAATGTGCACAAATAGTTCAAAAGTAGTGTTCGTGGAATTTTGACCATCACATTGAGATATAAAAGGTTGACATACAAATAGAAATGAAAGCGCGCAAAAGTGAAAAAGGAAACAAACCGAGCTGTCATATTTCACCCTAGGGCTGCCGCGAGGAAGATGTGCCGGCACCTCTATTACGCCAGCGTTTTCGCACGTAGAAACAACTTAAGATGCTGGTGGATCTGCTCTGGCGAGGGGGCAACGTGGTAGTGGGTGGTGGCTCAGAGCGTGGCGGGCTAGAGGGCGGCGTTGCAATAAAGTCGGCAACTCGTTCTAAAATCGCCCCGTGGGCTAGCTGCGTGGTCCGCACCTCCTGAATACCGCAAGAATATCAGCAGGTGGTGGTGCTTGCTGTCGTGGCTGGCGTAGTGGGCGTGGCTGCTGTGGTGGATGTGGCTGCTGTGGTGGATCGGCATCCTGAACCTGTGGCTCCTCTTCCTGAACAACAACTCCATGGCTTCCCCTATTCCGGTAGCGACGTCCGGACGAAATGTTAGGCAATCCCTAGCGTGTACAGAAAAGATTGTACGTCTTTTTGCACACATCCGCCGGGGATGCCACAAGTTCTGCCTGGACGGAGGCTGCTGCAATCCCTGCCCTCCTACAGAAATGAGTGATAAGGCAAGGAAAATTTAGGAGACACTTGGTGCTGCCGCCGGTCTTCAGTATACTGTTGAGAATGAAGTGGCCCACATCAAAATTCACGTCGACTCGGATAACGTAGAGCAACTGAGCTGTCTCAACGGAGACTAGAGTCCGGTGAGTAGATGGGATGACGCTATGCTTGAGGAAAACCGACCAGAAAGCCATGTCTGGTTTTAGGTCGCTGTGGTGCAGGTCAGCCGTTTTAGGTACCCACATATCCGATCCGTCTTGACGAAGAATAGCCGCCATGTCGCGCAATTGAGGGTTGAACCATGCTCTAGCAGGGAACCCGTCAGGATACTCCTCATCAGGATCTGTAGGGGCGTGGAGATACTCGTTAATGGCTTGGGAGGTGATTTCCAACTGCACTCCTCTCACCCAAACTCTTCCGAGCGCCCTGAATACTTCCGGTACCATGGAGGCGTAGAATTCCCTCACTAGACCCGGGTGATATGGCTGGCGAGTGCGAGTGAAGTCAGCCCAAGCATGCTGCCCAATAGTATCTGGGATGGTTGTGGAATCGAGCCCTCGAATGTCGATTCCCCTCTCTACAAGAAATCCCCGCTCCTCATTGAGCCTCATTCGATCGTCAAAATGGCCATTAGGACCGTTGATCAACGGTGCCTGCTCTTCTTCGGGAAGCTCATCATAGAGTTGGAACCGATCCTTGGAAAGGAGGTTGTTGCGCACCATATTGGGAATCTGCAAGAAAACTGGGAAGCTAAGCCACGAGTAAAGGTTTATAAAAAAAATGGATAATTAACAAGGTATCATGTTGAAAGAAGTGCACGGAGTCATGATGATCAATCAAAGTAAGAAATGCATGTATTGTCTTAATGGTCTATCCTTGTGCGCAAAATTCAACCACAAGAACAAAGAGGTAAATCATGCTTCCAAGACATACATATCCCAACATTAAGCATCATAACTTAGATTACCTTAAAACATGTTATCAAAGTAAAAAATCCCCTAATTGGGCACAAAACAATTACTCGACACGAAACATTGCATGATACGACCTAAAACGGTACATAATGCGATCACAATGTCATATCATCAATAACCAAGGTTAACCCACACAAGAAGCAAGCCAAAAATGATAATTGCAATGTGGAACAATGGCAAAGATTTAAGAGCTCAAAGTGGGTGATATAGGTCACTAACACAACACGCAAGAGAGATATATGCAATTCAAACACTACTATGCATGTTTGGCACAACTTGACATCAAGAGGATAATACTCAAACAAATGATGGATTTAAGTGTACTAGTGTGCAAGAGCTCAACAAGCTCAATTAAACTAGCAATTAACCCAAACCCACAATGTGTAAGTCATTTTAGCATAAAAGTCAAAATGTATGCCCTAGCTTCAATCCATGGTGAAATTGTGTGAATGAAGAACAATGTAGAGTTAAAGAATGTATTCACAAGTAGCAAACAACTCCAAACCTAAAATGTAGCACAATTTCACAAAATATATGAGCATGGAAGAATTTTTGACCAAACCTTGAAATCTCAACAATGGAGATGAGGATAAGTGAAAAAGAGATGAAAAACACTTACATTGAGGTGGAATTGCAACAAAATCGGAGTATCTTGGAGGAAGAAGTAAGAAAATCGACCCAAAAACCTTGTCAAAATCGCCCCAAAAATCGCCCTTTAAACTGAGGTGTTGTGCGTGAGTGACCAAGTGACTGAACTAGGGTTTTAAAACCTCTCACCCCGTCGGCGAAAGTGACAGGCAAGAGTGCCCTGGTCACTTTCGCTAGGGCACTTTCGCATGAAATGTACCGCGACTACCAGATTACAACAAAAAACTATGGATTTAGGAGGTTAGCGAGAGTGACACGACGATAATGACTTAGTCACTTTCGCATGGTCACTTTCGCTGAATATGTACCGAGAGCAAAATTTCCATAACTCTTTAAATGATGCGATAGTGACCTGCTAAAGTGACCAATGTCACTCTCGCTGTGTCATATTCGCCAATAATGTACCGAAAACCAGACTTTTCAAGGGTGTGTCACACTTGCTGCTACTTTGACACAGGACCAAAAATGAAGTATTTTGGCTGGTTTTCACGAGAAAACGCATTGCCAAACAAAAATTGGGCTAAGTATTGACAAAAATACGACTAACCTTGGTGGGTTGCATCCCACCTAGCACCTTATTTAGGGTCGTGGCACGACCTTGACGATTCTCAGGCCGGTATGGATAATGGGATCGAGTCTTTCACTTGCATCGACTCGCCTTCGAGATACGGCTTCACTCTTTGACCGTTGACCTTGAATACTTCTCCGTAATCCCCCTTTAGCTCGATGGCCCCGTATGAGTGGACTTTTACCACCGTGAATGGACTGGACCATCGTGACTTCAATTTACCCGGAAACAATTGGAGACGAGAATTGAACAATAACACCTTTTGACCTTCATAGAACGTCCGGTTCACGATAAATTTATCATGAAAGCGTTTGGTCCGCTCCTTGTAGATGCGTGCATTCTCGTATGCCTCTAGACGGATTTCGTCGAGCTCGTTTAGTTGCAATGATCGCTTCTTTCCCGCTGCATTTAGCTCGAAATTCAGGGCCTTGATTGCCCAATAAGCGCGGTGCTCCAATTCCACCGGTAAATGACATGATTTTCCGAAGATTAGTCGGTATGGTGACATGCCTATGGGCGTTTTAAATGCTGTACAATACGCCCATAGTGCATCATCGAGCTTTGCCGACCAATCTTTTCTAGATGAACTAACCGTCTTTTCCAAGATTTGTTTGAGTTCTCGGTTGGACACTTCGGCTAGCCCATTAGCTTGGGGGTGATAAGGGGTAGTGACTCGATGTGTGACGGAGTACTTTTTCAGCACGACATCCAAATAGCGATTACAAAAGTGACTACCTCCGTCACTCACCAATGCTCTAGGAACTCCAAACCGAGAGAACATATGCTTCCGTAGAAAGTTGATGACCACCTTTGAGTCGTTCTTGGGGGTTGCGATTGCTTCGACCCACTTGGACACATAATCCACTGCTACCAAAATGTACTCGTTCTTGTAGGACGGCGGGAATGGCCCCATGAAGTCGATGCCCCACACATCAAAGATCTCAACCTCCATGAATATATTCATGGGCATTTCGTTCCGTTTTGAGATCTTTCCGACTCTTTGGCATCGATCACAATAAGCTATGAAGGTTCGGGCGTCTTTGAACAAGGTCGGCCAATAGAAGCCGGATTGTAAGACCTTAGACGCGGTGCGATCTGTGCTAAAATGACCGCCACACTCGAGAGAGTGGCAATGCTTTAGTACATTCGATTTTTCTTCATCGGGCACGCAACGACGAATCATCCCGTCCCCACAATGCTTATAGAGATATGGCTCCTCCCAAAAATAGTACTTCACATCGGCAAAAAATTTCCGCCTTTGATGTGAGCTTAGGCCATGAGGAGTGACACCACTTGCTAGAAAGTTGACCACATCCGCGTACCATGGGTCGGTTACCCCAATGGCATATAATCGCTCATCCGGAAAGGATTCATTGATTGGGATGGCGTCCTCTTGTTTCCTTCCCTCTAGCCGGGAAAGGTGGTCTGCCACGAGGTTCTCCGTGCCCTTCTTATCCACGATCTCGATATCAAATTCCTGCAAAAGTAAAATCCAACGGATTAGTCTAGGTTTTGCATCTTTCTTGGACATAAGATATTTAAGTGCAGAATGATCCGTGTAAACAATGACTTTAGACCCAACAAGATATGATCTGAATTTTTCACATGCAAATACAACCGCTAGCAACTCCTTTTCCGTAGTGGCATAATTGACTTGTGCCTCGTCCAAGGTTTTGCTAGCGTAGTATATTGCATGGAGTTTCTTGTCCTTTCGTTGGCCCAAAACAGCCCCCACGGCCAAGTCACTAGCATCACACATGACTTCGAAGGGTAGAGTCCAATCCAGTGCGGTAAGAATCGGTGCAGATGTGAGTTCTTTCTTTAGCCTATCATAGGCTATTTCACAATTCTCGGTGAAGTCAAACTTGGTATCTTTTAATAGCAACTCGGAGAGGGGTTTGGCAATCTTGGAGAAATCCTTGATGAACCGCCGGTAGAACCCCGCATGACCCAAGAAGCTACGGATCCCTTTCACGGAAGTGGGATATGGAAGTTTCTCAATCACTTCAACTTTTGCCTTGTCAACTTCAATGCCCTTAGACGACACCTTGTGGCCCAACACAATACCTTCCGTCACCATGAAGTGACACTTCTCCCAATTCAAGACTAGATCGGTCTCTTGACATCTCTTAAGGACCAATTTGAGATTTTCCAAGCACACATCATAAGAATCCCCAAAAATAGAAAAGTCATCCATGAATATCTCCATTGTTTTCTCTATCATGTCGGAGAAGATAGCCATCATGCAACGTTGAAATGTGGCGGGAGCGTTGCACAATCCGAAAGGCATACGTCGATAGGCAAAAGTGCCATATGGGCAAGTGAACGTTGTCTTCTCTTGATCTTCGGGGGCAATTGGGATTTGGTTATATCCCGAATAGCCATCAAGGAAACAATAGTAGGCGTGCCCGACCAATCTCTCCAACATTTGATCGATGAATGGTAGAGGAAAATGATCTTTTCTAGTGGCGTTGTTAAGTTTGCGATAATCAATGCACACTCTCCAACCGGCAACGGCGCCAAAAACTTGATAGACGGTTTATACAACCCTCCAAATCTACCGCAAGTGTACGGTGTCAATCAAGTAATACGTACCAAGTACGAGTATCGATCCAAGGAACTATGAGTTTAAGTATCACAAAGGCTAGCCACACATCTAAAATGGACGGTTGATAAAATTTGGTTTGAGTTTTGATTAATTAACTAACTATCTCAAGAAATGAAGATAAGCAAAGAAGAGCAAGTCAATAACGATTCATACACCACAAAGAAGTTACCAAGATGATGAGGAAAGGTTAGGGGTTAGATTTCATTTAGATTTCACCAACAAATAGATAAAAACATTCATAAATCAATACACAAGGTTGAATTTAGCAATTCCCAAAATACTTACTATTCTCTCTCAAGTAATAGCAAGAATGCATCATGTAATGTATATTAAAGTCTCTCAACCAATAAACATAAACACTCAACTCATTAAGCATAAGAAGCACATACACAAAACTAGGGTTTACTTGGTATATCTCTATCCAATATCTCACCCTAGGTTTATCTAGCTTTTAACAAGTTATAAAACCAATTTCTCAAAAGGAGAATACAACTAAAAGATGAGTGAGAAGGCCAATCTCACAACAATAAGAACAAGCAAGACAAACTTCAACCAACAAGTGAAATGATTAAATAAATGCAATACTCATATATTTAACGGTAGAAATCCAAACTCCATCTTTCCCCCAACCTCAAAATGTTTAGCTCATGTTACTAGTAGCAAATAACATCAAAGAGAAGAAGATGACAACACCCGAGAACATTGTTTCTCAACAAATACTATGGAAATGAAGAAACTCCCTCAAGATTTGATACACACTACCAATTTGTAGCTCCAAATTGAGTCTCCACCTTCAATATCAGTGCAAGGTCTTCTTTGTCTCTCAAAAACGGTTCTAACAGCTCCCCTAGAAGTGTAGCCTCCAGCAATCCCGAGATAACCCTAAAAATTAAGATTCTGCAGCTTTTTATAGTATCAGCCCCCGACGGCTAAAGTGACGTGCGAGAGTGACATGGTCACTTTCGCTGTGTCACTCTCGCTGGACTTCAGAAAAATTTCGGTACATTTTGAGCGATAGTGACACGGCGAGAGTGACACATGTCACTTTCGCATGTCACTTTAGCATGGATCCAACGTTCTCTTTTTCTTCGCTTGTTCACTTGGTTCGACGCTTCCTTCCCCCGGTATGTCAAAATGGAGTATAAATAAGCATTTTTCCTTCCAATTGACACCATGTATGTCTGCACAACACTTGCACAAAATATTAGTCCGAAATGCCAATTCTTGCTTCAAAACAAGCCACAAACGTATGATTTGGAGGGTAAAAACCCGTCAGATAACGAAGTTATCACATGGCACTTTCTGAATCACAATATATGGGAATTTTGTTGAGTTGATATCCATAGTCCATGAGTTGTGTTCTCATCCACAAAGTTTGAGAGCAGCAGGCAGCAGCAGCAACATACTCTGCTTCAGCAGTGGATGTGGATACACAGTTTTGCTTCTTTGAAGCCCAACTCACAATCTTATCTCCCAAAAGGTGACAAGCACCAGATGTACTTTTCCTGTCCAACCTGCTTCCTGCATGATCAACATCAGTAAAACCAGTTAATTTGAAATCAGTCTCTTTTGGATACCAAAGGCCCAAATCTGTTGAACCTTTCAAATATCTTAAGATCCTCTTAACAGCTAGCAAATGAGATTCTTTTGGATTTGATTGAAATCTAGCACAAAAACAGGTAGCAAACATAATATCTGGTCTACTAGCAGTTAGGTAAAGGAGAGATCCTATCATGCCTCTATAAATCTTGTTATTTGCTGGAACTCCATTGAGATCAGCATCTAACTTGATATTTGTTGCCATTGGTGTTCTCATAGAAGCACAATCAGACATCTTAAACTTCTTTAAAATATCTTTAACATATTTTCCTTGATTTATAAAAATACCAGTTGGTAATTGTTTTACTTGAAGACCAAGGAAAAAGTTCAATTCTCCCATCATGCTCATTTCAAATTGTGATTCCATGACTTTTGAGAATTCAGTACATAACTCTGCACTTGTAGAACCAAATATTATGTCATCTACATATATTTGAATCGGAATTAAATCATCACCCTTTTTCTTTAAGAACAAAGTAGTGTCAATCTTACCTTTCTTGAAACCAGATTTTAATAAGTGTTGAGTTAGAGTGTCATACCAGGCTCTTGGTGCTTGTTTTAGACCATATAATGCCTTATCTAAAACATAAACATGATCTGGAAATTCAGGATCAATAAAACCTTCTGGTTGATAGACATAGACCTCTTCATTAAGTATTCCATTCAGAAAAGCTGATTTGACATCCATTTGATATACTTTGAAGTTCTTATGTGCAGCATAGGCCAAGAATATTCTGATTGCTTCTATTCTTGCCACAGGTGCAAATGTCTCATCATAGTCTATTCCTTCTTGTTGAGAATATCCTTTTGCAACCAATCTTGCATTGTTTCTGACTACAACACCTGAATCATCTTTCTTGTTTCTGAATACCCATTTAGTTCCAATAACAGATTTTCCTTCAGGTTTTGGAACTAGTCTCCAGACTTTATTTCTTTCAAACTGTAGCAATTCATCTTGCATTGCTAAAATCCAATTTGGATCCTCTAGGGCTTCATTGGCTTTCTTAGGTTTAATCACACTTAAAAATCCTGTAAACATTGCTTCATTTGCTGTTGCTGATCTAGTCTGTACTCCCACTGATGGATCTCCTATCACTTGATGAATATGATGGTCTTTAGTCCATTTGTTTGAACTAGGAAGCACATCAATTTCTGAAAAATTGTTGTTTGTATCATTCTCATCAATGATTGCTTGTAATTCTGAACATTCCCCTTGTTCTGATACTTGTTGAGGTGAAACATCCAAGTTTGGATTCTGAGTAGTAGAGTCAGAATTCTGAATGACTTTTTTCAGAGTTCTGAGGCACTTGTTCATAAATCTGAATAACTTGGTCAGAATTCTGATTGGCTTGTCCAGAATTCTGAGTACTAGGATCAGAAATTTCATTACTTGTATTGATCAAAGTTGGACATTCTTCAGATGGACCTGTATCAGAAATTACAGTTGTTTGAACCACTTCTGAAGTTCCATTTTTCATTTCTTGAACCATTTTTGGATTTACAAAATCTGCATAAGATTCAGAAGTTAGTTCCAGAAATGCATCCTTAAACAATATATTGAGTTCTGAACAGTTAGGATTAGAAGCTGTTTCAGAAGTCATTTTTGTCTTATTTTGTTCGAGTTCTGAACTGTTTTGTTCATAAGTCTTTATTCTTGACTCATCAAAGGTGACATTGATGCTTTCCATAATTCTCTTGGTTCTTCTATTGTAGATTCTGAATGCTTTGGAAGTAAGTGAATACCCAACAAAGTATCCTTCATCTGCCTTTTTATCAAATTTACCAAGATTTTCTCTATCTTTGAGAACATAGCATCTGCAACCAAAAACATGAAAGAATTTAATCAGTGGTTTTCTTTTGTTAATCAGTTCATAAGCAGTTTTATCTAATCTTTTATTGATTGAAGTTCTGTTCTGTGTAAAACAAGCAGTGGCTATTGCTTCAGCCCATAGGAAGGTTGGAAGATTTGAATATGCCAACATGGTTCTTGCAGCTTCAACTAAAGTTCTGTTCTTCCTTTCAACAACACCATTTTGTTGAGGAGTTTTAACAGCTGAAAAGTTATGAGAAATCCCCAGGCTTTGCAAAAAGTTCTGAAGAGTCTCATTTCTGAACTCTGTCCCATTGTCACTTTTGATTTTCTGGACTGGAAGTTGTAAGAATACTTGAATTCTTTTGATGAAATTAATCAGTGTTGTAGCAGCCTCTGACTTTGCTCTTAAGAATTCAACCCATGTGTATCTTGAATATTCATCCACAATAACTAGCATATACTTCTTTCCTCCCATAGATTGGACTGAAATAGGACCACAAAGATCTGTATGTAGCATTTCTAATGGTGATTTGCAGGATAAGTCCATTTTTATCTTATGAGAACTTTTCTTCATCTTGCCCATTTCACATGCTGAACATAATGATTCCTTTTCAAACTTGATCTTTGGTAATCCTTTGACTAGATGTTTGCTAACCAAATTGTTCAGATCCTTGAAATTTAAATGAGAACATCTTCTGTGCCAAAGCCAACATTCATTAGCAACTGCATTTGATAATAGACATACAAAGGTTAATGCTTGTATTTTTGAAAAATTAACCACAAATAGGTCCATATGTCTTTTGGCCCAGAAGACTTTTATGTCATTCTCAGTTTAAATCATGCAACCTGTTATGCAGAACTTAATCTGACAGAAACTAACCAAAAACTGACTTATGCTGAACAGATTATGTTGTAATCCTTCAACATAGAAAACCTTCTGAATGGTTAGATCTCCTTTTGTTAAATCTCCAAAACCTCTGACTTGTCCTTTGCTGTTATTACCAAAATTTACTGCTCCTCCAGCCTTTTCTGTGAAGTTTGTCAGAGAAGACTTATGACCTGTCATGTGTCTTGAAGCTCCAAAATCTAAAAACCACACATGACAGCCCTGCAAAAATAATCAGTTAGATTTAGGTACCCATTCTGGAATGGGTCCAACTTTGTTAGCTTTGGTATCTGATTTAACAAAAGTTCCTTTGACTTTCCATTCAAAATCTTCTTTTAAGCACCACTTTCCTTTTACTTTTATGAAGTCAGAACATTTTCTGTTCACAAAATTGTTTCTTTTCTTTTTGAAAACTTTTGGTTGAGACTGAGAAACATTTTCAGTCTTATTTTCTTTAATTTTAAAGATATTTTCTTTCTTCTTTTCTTTTGAATTAGATTGAGAAATGTTTTCAATCTTCTTTCCTTTTATCTGAGTTTGAGGAATCAAAACAGTTTTCTTTTCTGAATTCTGATATGGTTTGTTTATATAAGAAACATATGTTATTAAAATTGAACTTTTATGAGATGATTGAAATGAATGACTACCACATTGAACACATATGAGATTCTTTCTTGCAAGAGACAATAGATCTGAAACATAAGTCTTTTCACTTTTATTGCAAGATTTCAGATTACAATTGCATTTCATACAAGAACTATTGACTCTGGGTTCAGAAATAGTATTTAATCCAATCTCCTCAGAAACTCTTTTCAGATCATCTTTCCTTTTGCTTTCCTCTTTTTCTGAAACATTGAATTTCACAGAATTAGCAGATGATTTGGATGATTCACCATTTTCAAATGTACTTGATTCATCAAAGAATTTCTTATCTTCTTTTAAGGCATTAATCTTGAAAAGATCATATTCAGCCTTTAACTTCTCAAGCTCTATTATTTTCTGGACATAAGTGTTGTTTTCTTTTAAAACTTGGTCCAGTTTAAAATCTACATCACAATAATCATTTTCAAGATCATCAAAAGTTTTTCTTAAGTCCTCAAGTTCTTGACTAACAAGTTTAAATCTCTTTTCAAGTTCTGAAAAGCTTTCTGAAGTGAATTGAGAATTATCAGTTGAATCAGAACTTTGACTAACAGTTTCAGAATTCTGACCTTCAGACTCATAATTCTGACTTGTGGAGTCAGAATTATGACTAGAAGACTCAGACTTCTGACTTACTGTTTCAAAAACCTTACTTGCATCAAATATACTTTCAATGTCAGGATATGAAAAACTTGGTTGTTTATTTTTGTAACTGACATTCAAAGAATCATATTTGAATTTAGCATCATTATATTTTGGTTTCTCTTCTGTTGGTTTAGAAATCTCTTTCTTAACCTTGTCTTCTGAAGCTTCTGACTTCTCAGTTTTTGGTTCAGGAATTGTTTCCTTTTCTTTTACAGGACTTGATTTTTGTAAACTATCTGAACTTGTTATAGAACTAGCAGGTCTTACAAAAACTTCAACAATTTCTGGGATTTTTGGTTTAGGAACCTGTAGTTTATCAAAATCATAAAGATTTGTTGGAGATCTTTTCAAAAAAACATTTTCTTCCAAACCTAATCCCATTTTAGGATTATAAAATCTTGTATCTATAACATTGCTAGTGAGAAGATTCAAGGTTTGTTGAGTTTGACCTCTTTTCAAATTAAGGTCTTCCAACTCTTTGATTTTTGTGTACAACTTCTTTCTTTCCTCAAGTAACATATCATATTTAATTTGTAAATCAACCTTTTCATCTTTTATTTCTGAAAATTGAGTTTTTAATTTAGAAATCTTCTTTAAAAGATCAGAATTCTCATTTTTGACTTGTTAACCAGAATTCTTTCACCCTTTATTTGTTTTCTGAGTTTAACAAATTCAGAATTCATATTGCCAATTTGAGTCATTAAATCAATTTCAAGTGCAGAATGTACCTCAGCAGAAGATTCAGAATAAGCATCTTCATAATCAGAATCATCCTTATTCTTCATCTTGGCCATATAAATTTGCATTTGAGAAAAGTGAATGCAATCCTCTTCATCTGAAGTATAATATAGCCAGTTCTCCTGTTCTGCCAACATTGCAATCTCATTATCTCTTTTCTTAGCCAGCTGAGCCTTCTTTGTGTAGTATTCATAATCTTTTACTACTTTCACTCTGCAGTCTCTGGCAAAGTGACCAGGTTTTCCACACTTAAAACACAAATCCTTCTCTTTTCTTTCTTCCTTCTCTTCTTTCTTCCTTCTCTTCTTTCTTCCTTCTCTTCTTTCTTCCTTCTCTTCTTTCTTCTCAAACTTACTTTCTTCTCTATCTTCTTTCTTCTTATATTTCTCTTCTGAACTCCCCTGTTCTCTTCTGAACTTACCCTGAAACTTATTCTTTCCATATCTTTTGTTGAACGTGTTAGTCAACAAGGCCAATTTTTCTGCAATCAGCTTGATATCAGCATCTTCCTCTGATCCTTCCTCCTCATCAGATTCTTCTTCTAACTTTGGTATTTCAGACAAAAATACCGATTTCTTTGCTGTTTTGATTACCTTAGATTTTCTTTCTGAAAGTAAGGCTAGTTGATCAGAAACACTTTTCTTCTCCTCCACTACTTGCTTAACCGAATCCTCATGTTGATTCAGAACACATAATAGATCATTTAAATCTTCCTCACACATGTCTTTATTCATTTGAACACTAATTGCAAAAGATGACCATTCTGAATTAAGAGAATTCAGAAATTTGTAATTAATCTCAGACTTTGTCTTTTTCAACCCATTCCTCCTGAGGTCATTCAAAATAGTACAAAACTTTTCATAAGTTTGATTTAAACTTTCACACTCTCTTGCTTTGAATCTTTCATAAGCATTGATGCATTTGTTTAACTTTGCTTGAATTGATTTTGCAGTGCCAAGCATTTGCTTTTCAAGTTCATCCCACATTTCTTTCGCTGATGTTCTACTATCAATTCTATTAAAAACCTCATTGAGAATTGCCAAAGTCAACAGCGTAACAGCTCTTTTGTCAATTGCATGTCTGATTTTCTGTGCTCATTAACAAAATCTTGCAGTCAATTCCTCATTCCTTTTGCTCAAATTTAATTTCTTTTCTTCATCTAAAATTCTCCCATTCTCCGACTTCTTCCACTACTCTTGGTATCAACCCCTTTGATGTCGTCTACAATCTCAAATGAAGAGAACTTGTTTAATTACATGCCTACACACACAACATTCATAAAAACTTAAAGAGCATAATACAATGAAAGTTCATGTTACATGATAAAATTGATCCTTCACAAGGTTGTAGTGAAGGTTCATTTGTTTTAAGTGAAAGAAGAATCAATTTATATGTAACATTATCGTAGCATAATTTCAATAGAAGAGGTAAGCTGATGCCAAATGAAATCAAGTTAATCTTCACAATAACTTTGTTGTGAAGGTTTGTTCATTTGATACAAGGGTAAGAGCTATTTGACATAAAATTTGGGAAAATTCAATGGTTTAATACCTTTTAATCCCTCAGAATTTGGCTTGATTATGAGTTCGCTTGATTCCAAGTTCTCTTCATGATGTTCTTCTTTTGCCAGGTCTTGTTTATCTTCTTCTTCTCATCCTTCTTCTTCTTTCTGTTGATCATCATCCAGTTCAGTATTATCTATTATTTGTTCTGCTTAAATTGAAATGAAGATAAAAAAAATTAAATAAAGAAACTAAAGCCTTTGTTCTAAACCAGTGCATTATAGAGTCTACTTATAATAAAGGCAAAAACAAATTATAATTAACATCAATTATGATAATTGTTGCAAAGACTGTAATATTTTTAATGAGTTGTAATGTTGGTATTACAATACCATTAACTCAAAATAATATATAATATACAAGAAGTAAGTTGGTAACAAGTAAAATCAAGTGAATCTTCACAAGTAATTCTCTGTATACATGCATGTGTAGAAGGTAAGTCGCTCCCAAGTGAACCTTCACAATATGTTTGATGTGAAGGTTTGTAATATGGGAAGAAGTCGGAGCATTTATTGTAGACAACCAAAGTCGAAAAATAAATTAGGAGAGAATATCCAAATGAATCTTCACAAGTAATTCACTGTATACATGCATGTGTAGAAGGTAAGTCGCTCCCAAGTGAACCTTCACAATATGTTTGATGTGAAGGTTTGTAATATGGGAAGAAGTCGGAGCATTTATTGTAGACAACCAAAGTCGAAAAATAAATTAGGAGAGAATATCCAAATGAAGACTCGTTGCATTTAAATGCTCTGATTCGTAGTAATTTAGGAGAATAACAAATTTAAATTGTTTTTATCATTACGAAAATGAATGAAAAGATATTACTAAAAGTAATTAATTAAAACAAAAATTGATAAGATCAATACAAAAACATTCAAAGGCGCTTGAATCCAGATTGTGCAACATGGCCTTGTGTTATGAACAAAACAAATACACATTGCAAGGACCATAAATAGAAAGAACTAAAAAGTAATTGTGAACTGAACCTTCACAAGAAGGTTGTTGTGAAGGTTCATATGTTTCAAGTGAACATAGAATTAATTTATGTTATAAACCTTCGTCTAGTGCTTGGACATGTAATTTATCGTCATTGGTTAACAAAATGAACATAAACATGAAAATATAACATATGGTGCTTGAACCTTTAAGGGCCATTTACCAAACGCTTTCCCGGGTAAACGCTTACCAAGTCACGTTAGCTTACCGGATGAATATAGTAAGGACCAAGAATCTTACCTGGTAAGAGTGAGACAAGGACCAATAGTCTTACCCGGTAAGTGAGAGTGGTGGCTCTTACCACGGTAAGCGCTTAATGGGTAAATTGTTGTGTACAATGTCGCTTTGGTGACTAAAATCTTATCCGATAGTAAGTGAATAAGTGATAGTGTTGAATTTTACCAGTAAACACTTACCGGATAAGTGTTTGGTAAACGACCTCTTAGTTTAATTAATTCAAGTGTTATCAATATATTAGGCAATAAGATCCCACTACAAATGCTGATGACAATGCATAATGAGTCGTGAGCAAGGAACGATTGTTTCTGAAACGAGGTTTAAGTTCGTGCATCATCATCTAAGTATAAAAATAAAATTGAACCTTCACAACAAAGATTATGTGCAGGTTTATTTTCTCAAGTGAAAGTAGAACCAAATCATATTACAAACATTCATTTAGTCCATGAACATATATTTATTATAATTAGTTAATAAATAGAACATAAACATGGAAATCTAACATCTAATGCTCAAGTATATGTACTATAAAGTGGAGTATTATTGATCTATTACGCAAGTGAAGTATGATCAACCTGTCTCAACCAGAAGTTTTAACACCATTATTGCCTCATCATAATAGTTTATGATATTGAAATACCAATAACTCAAATTATAAGCAACATATCAAAGGCAAGTTGGTCCAGTGAAATCAAGTGAATCTTCACAATAAGTTTGAAGTGAAGGTCGGTTCATTAAATATGAAGGTAAGAACTATTTGACACGATTTTTTTTAGGAAAGCTTTATGATATTTTACCTTTCTTCTACTTACATTAAAATAAAGTAAAAAAGCAATTAAAGAAATCTAAACAACAAACCACTTAACCTGCACAATAACGTGTAGTGAAGGTTCATTCAGTTGTTACCTTCGGTGTTCCTCATTTCTATGTTCAGAAGAAGAAGAAGAGGTTTGAGAATCTTTGTCACCTTCTTCGTCTAGAGCACTTTTATATTTGGAAACAAGCTTTTTTTGTTAACCACATACTTTTCTAGTTTAATGAGCCTGTTGAGATACAAATAAAATAGCACACATTAAAAGTGACTATTTGCGTCATGTACATTCATTAAAATATACTGTAACAACAAGGCAACAACAAGCCATGATTTCCATCAATCTGAAGCAGAATATGACAACATACAGCAACACAATCGTACAACAGAAATAAAGCTTTGAGTTTAGGTGAATAGTCGAGGGGTGGTAGAATTAAGACTCCTAGGCAAACAACAATTTTCATTTGGTGTTCTATGCAAAAGTTCTATTTTGTGGGTGTTGAATATATCCATTGCACTTGTCTTGTACAAGTGTCAATGCATGAAAAACATATTACTAGTAACACATTTCTTTTCTCAGCCTGAGATGCCTTTGGTCACCAACGAGACCTTATTACCGGCATAAGTTTCTGAGACAAATTTATATTTTACAAAAATGTAAAGTATCATTGAATTTTGATACAAAGACAACGTATTGAACGAACATAATAAGCGTTAAAGATATATACCACTGCTGATCAAACTGGTAGGCTAAATTGCGATATATATATATATATATATATTAATTATAAGGTGGCATTTGAAATTACAAATATAAAATCTGTTTTGTCGTAAAAAGATGTAATACGTGAATCATAGAGTGGTTTTTGTATGTTTCAAAATCATGTCAATTAGTTTTATGTTGAAGCTCATATATGGTTATAAGGACAAGCATTGCCTGTAGAGCTGAGTTTTATACATAGGCCATGAATGCAATCCATTTTGAATTACTTGTAGAAAATCTAAGGTAAAATGTTATCTAACTTTATTTTCTTATTATAGCTAACTAACTTGCTAGACAGAGCAACAAAAAATTCAAACCTTGAACTGATTGCTAATCTTTTGAAATCTTGTCAAGCAATTCAACCAGGGGAAATAAATATTGAACATATGAACATGGCAAAAGATCTTAAAATATCTTCTTGAATCGGGCAAAGTAAAAGGGATAACAAGTCCAATAAGTCCTCTGCAGAAATAAAAGTAAAAAACACAGCAACATATAATATGTGAAATAGGGACAGCTTTATTATTGTGGACAACTACAATCCAATCTACAACCTACCCACCATTCACCACCCACAAACTATGAAAAAAATGACACGTCCACACCAGCTTCAACTCTACCCTCAAAAAATAATACTAAATTGGAACATAAATTGGAGTTGAGGCATTACACAAACTGAAATAGAAACAAGATTTTTTCCGAAATCGTGTGTATGGTGGGTGTAAAGAGGTGAAATGGAATGATATATTTAACTAGTGAAATCAATCAAAAAGCTATACAATATCCAAGTTTCTTATTCCTATTGAACTTGAATCTTCTGTCTAGGTTCGCCAATGTTCAGAGTAAACGCACAATAAAGAACAAAATGTAGGTGTTTATGCACGATTATGTTGACAAAAACCCTCGTTTTTGTTCAAAAATTCCTATTTTTGAGTTGCGTGATTTCACTTACAAAATGTTGAGATGCTCAGCTTTTGATGCACGATTACGTTGACAGAAACCCTAGGTTTTCTTTAAAAACCCCTATTTTTGAGATGCACGATTTCACTTACAAAATGTTGAGATGTTGAGCCTTTCATGCACGATTTCGACGATTGAAGAGTACATTCAAATTACCAAGCGAGAATCGAGAATGGAGGTTCCCTGGAAATCGCCATACCTAAGAGAGATTTTTTATCTGTGAAAAAAGTGAACGCTGAATCCTATCTGCACGATCATCTTTTGGACTATCATCAATGCCACTAGGGTTCAAACTTATTACAAAAATGCCACTGTGAAAAGGTGATCATTGATCACTTTGATGATCTAATCTAACGGCTAAGAATAGGTCTCTCCTGTCTCACCAAATTCTCTTGGTCTCACATGAACCCACGTCTATATATATATATATATACACATCACGCAGAAGGGTTTTATGGAAGTGAAGTGAAGGTTTGGTTTTGAATGGATCTTGTGGTGGTGGCGGTGTGTTGAAACCCCAAATCAACCAAACATTTGATTGCTTTCTTCTTCTCTGGTACAAACTTCACACTTCTCAGTGACCTCTTTCTCTTTCTACTTTCTGGTTTTTTTTGTTTTATCTTGGTAGATTAAAAGAAGTGTAAAAATAAGGAGGGTTTAAGTTTGTTTTAAAAGGGGAGACAAGATTTTTTCTAGTGGGTGGTGCGTAGTGACCGGAGAAGATGACCGGAGGGCTACCGGAGAAGATGGTCGGTCTATGGTTTTGTTATGGCTAATTACATAATAGGCCCCTCTACTTCAACCATTTTAAACAAAGACAAAAATAAAAAACAAAAAGTGCAAAAATGGGACAAAATGGTGAAAGGACGAAAATACCTGTGACTCTAACGGTGGTTTTTAACGGGGTTAGTGGCAAGGTCCTCCTTCTAGAGCAAAATCAAAACCATGAGGACCAAAAGTCTAATTATGAAACCCCAGGTCCTTGTTTCAAAGAAATCACTATACCTTAAGGACCAAAAGTAGAGTTTACTCTAGGAAATATAAAGAATTGAACCCTGGACCATGTATACACAAACAACTAGCTTTAACCACTAGGTCACACCAAAAGATGTGACTAGAATTCTATTATATAATATTAATGCGCAAC
Source organism: Saussurea involucrata (assembly GCA_033807775.1). Taxonomy (NCBI): domain Eukaryota; kingdom Viridiplantae; phylum Streptophyta; class Magnoliopsida; order Asterales; family Asteraceae; genus Saussurea; species Saussurea involucrata. Next base: position 15,082,000 of record CM066314.1, read on the forward strand.
GGTTAGGTGGGGCTTGGCTTCTATTGCCTCCGCCACTGAGTACATGCATAGAGGGAAGTTCGGGAGAAAACTTCAAAAAAATGGAAAACTGAAGAATACCCTGATATTAGCCCTTTATTTAGACGTTATGAACTTGTGCATACAAGTAAATTAAGAGCATCTCCAACAGATTTTCTATAATTTTTCTAAAATAGAGAATCAAATGTTAAAATCTCTAAAAAGAGTTACATTCGTCTTCAACATCTTTGTTATTTTAAAGATTTTAACACAAATTATATTAATATAATAATTTCTAATTTATTCCCAATACACTTTAAAATAAAAACTTAATATAAAATCATAGAAGATTTATGTTATTGGTGGGTTGAATAAAATAATTATTTCTCTCTCCTTTTAGAGAATTATAGAGAGTTCTCTATATTTAGAGATTTTCTATGAATATCTGTTTTAACAAACAAGATAGCATTGCTGTTGGAGAAGAATAACAAACAAAAACCCATTTTTTTTCTTTTTTAGCAATGCTGTTGGAGATGCTCTAAGTAGGTTTTTTTTGTTTTTATCCATTAGTGCATATGCACATGTGCATGTTACAAAGTACTTGTATGCATAAGTGCATACCGTCCAGATGAAGGCTACCAGGATGTTCCTCTGTTTCTGTTTTTTAAGGTTTTCTTCTGAAATGACCCTACATGCATATTCAAATAAGAATGTAAGAAATAATGGTTAATATTTAGTTAATTAAAAAAGTTTGAAAAAAACTAATTTAAAAAAATATATATGTAAATCGACGTTATAAATTAGTCATATACATTTATATATGTATCTTCAAATGAATCATTTCAATGATTCATAATTTCATATAATCACACATCAACTCTCTTTTCTTTTTCACCATATTTAACCTTCTTATTTATTGAAAAATTGGGTTTTAGACCCAAAAATACTTGAACCCGTGCTTGAAATGGAAAGATAATTAAGGGTTTGCATAGTTCTTAGTGAACCTTTCATTTCGACAGATTGTACGTATAAAACAGAGTTGATATGAAAGAAAAGTTGATCGTCAAAGTAGTGAATATAAAATAGATGATGGAAATGTGAGAAATGCAAATGCGGTTGTCCTACATTGGTTGAAAAATAAAACTTATATGGGTTTATAAGTGAAGAAGATAAATGTCAGGAATGTGAGATATGCAATTGGGTTTAGGGGTGAGCATAACCCGACCGGCCCGACCACCCGAACCACCCGCAAACAGTGGCGGATCTAGAAACTTTTGGGATGGGGTCGGAATTTAAGTAAGATGATATTACGTGAATCATTAATTATCACCATTGTCGGTTGCAAATGTTGACATTTTTCTTTTCAAAAAGCTTTTCATTTTTAGTAGCGAATTAATATAACAAATTCTTTTGAAACATCCGTTCGCTTTCCTCCTAAAATAATAAAAAAATTAGCTCGAAACAATTAACAATAGATATTTTAAAAATAAAAATGTAATTTATTTTTATATTAATGATGAAATATTCTTTTATAAAGATTATGATATAGTATTATAGTATTGTATTAGTATGGCTTAATGATTATTCTTAATATAACAAATTTATATGTTAGTTAATTTTATAAAGTTTTAAGAGTTATAAGAAATTGTATTCAATTACCAAGCTTTGACCTTTTTAATGATCATGGTTTATTGGAATTTTACTAGAATTGGGGGTCTAAGTGAAACAGTTTGGGGGGTCAAAACAAGATAATATGCTCATATAACATAAAATATATTATATAAAAATGATTCTTGTGGGGATTTTATAGGTGTCATTTGACCCCCTTAGGTAAAACATGAATCCGCCCCTACGCAAACTCGCTACCCGATCACCCGAACCCGAGAAATAGTATGGGTATCACGGATCGGTTTGGGTCTATTAACTGGTTCACATATGAACTAATTAACTAAGGTTCATATGTGAATCAGTTGAACTAATTAACAGATTCACATATGAACTAATTAATTGCTTCTCATATGAACTAATTAACTTATTCACATATGAACGTATAGTTCATATGTGAATCACACAGGTTCACATATGAACTCGTCCTGCGTATTTTACAACACTACCCCTCTATCTTTTGCAGACCACGCGAGGAATTATCCAGTGTTTCACAGTCAAATCCGCAAATGTTGACCAGATGAAGCGCTAGGATCATTTCTCTATTTCTCACACACTTAGGTGGCGTTTGGTTCGCAGAATGTTTTTGGATGGAATGAAATCTGTCAAAGAAAATTGACTTTGAAGGAAATGAAATGGAATGTTGACAGGTTTGACCACCTGTTTGGTTGACAGAATTGGAATGAAATCTGTTAAAGGAATTGGAATTTGCCTGTTTGGTTCACAGAATGTAGCTTTGGAATTGGAATGAATTTATTATAAATGACCAAAATACCCTTTTTGATAAGTTTTAATTTTTTAAAACAAAAAATTCTTTAATAAAATAATCATTAAATATATTTTTTTCACTAAAAATACTTTAATAAAATAATTTTTAAATACTTTAATGCGCAAAAAAATATAATATACACTAGGGATGAGCGTTGAGCACCGTTTTCCCGAACTGAACCGGGAACGAACTGGTACCGTACCAAACCCGAACCGATACCATGTATTCGGTTCCAAACATTTCTCAAAATCGGTATTCGGTACCGGGATTTTCCCGAAAAAACCCGAAACCGAACCGAAAATTTTAAAAGCAAAGTTAAAAAAAAATGCTTATCATCTCCTAAATAAAGTTTATCTTGATTGTTGTTAACATTAGTTATTATTGTTTCCTGATGTATATATAGAGATTGAAGAGTTGATAAAGGAACAAAATGGAAAAACGAAAATCGTAGATTGTTCAACTTTTGATTTGTTTTGAACTTTTTGATTGTTTGTGACTGGTTTTGAAACACATTTCAATCACTATGAAGGTATTTAGGTTTGCGGTTGGTTTTGAGACGCATTTGATACATTTTAAAATTTTCGGTCCTAAGTGGTCCTAGTACCGATTTTCCCGTCCCGAAACCGAAACCGAACCGGTACCGTACCGATACATACGGTTCGGTTTTCGGTACCACTTTTTAGTCCCAAAAATGTCCGGTACCAACCGGTTCGGTACCGGTCTGGTCTCGATCTCATCCCTAATATACACAACCCAAATAAAATATATTGTCAAACAAACAAAATTATATTTTGAAAAAATAAAATATATTTCGAGAAAATAAAAAAATGTATTAAATTATATTATATAAAATTAAATTAAATTAAAAATAAAATATAAATAAATAAATAAAATATAAATATAAAAAGAAGTGCTAAATATTTGAGAAGTAGATAAGTAATCTTGGCCATTTATTCGGTCAAAATCGGTTATAATTGGTCAAATGTTGCGGCTTTGACTGGTCAAAAGTTGCGACTGTTCCAAAAATAGAAGGGCAATTTCGTAACTTAAAAAAAAGACGGAACGAGTTCATATATGAATCTGTGTGATTCACATAAGAACTATACGTTCATATATGAACCTTTGTAATTCACATATGAACTCTTTATAACTAATTCATATATGAATCTTGTGATTCATATATGAACCTTTGTGTTTCATATATGAAACTAATTAACTGTAGGTTCATATATGAATCAGTTGAACCAATTAACTTATTCATATATGAACCTTTGTGATTCATATATGAAACTAATTAACTGATTAATATATGAACCTTTGTGATTCATATATGAATTTTTTTAACTAATTCTCATATGAACAAATTAACTGATTCATATATGAATCACAAAGGTTCATATATGAATCACAAAGGTTCATATATGAATCACAAAGATTCATATATGAATTAGTTAAAAAAAACTTTTTATGTGAATTACAAAAGTTCATATATGAACACAAAGGTTTATATATGAACTCGTCCCGCGTATTATTTACGAAACTACCCCTCTATTTTATGCAGACCACACGAGGAATTATCCGCTGCTTCTCGGTCAAAGCCGTCGAATCTTGACCGAATGAATGGCTAAGATCACTTATTTATTTCTCAAATATTTAGCACTTCTCATTTGAACATCTCCCTATATATATATATATATATATATATATATATATATATATATATAATTTCCCTAATTTTTATTAATTCTAAAATGCTAAAATCTATTAACCTAATCGGCTAAGGCTATGTTTGGCAAACTAGCTAATAAGCTAGCTGATGAAAAAGTCACGTTTGAAAAAAGTAGCTTATAAGCATGTAAAATGACCAAAAATGACATCTTCAAATAATTATCAATTACAAATTTAATTATGTAATTAAAACAAATTTATAACAATATAATATGTTAATTAATACAACCAATGTAATAAAGAAAAATTAAATAATATAATATGTTTATTTAAAGAAATTTAAAATTTAGTATTACATATATACTATAAATTTTGAATTTGTTAAAACAAGTTTTAGAAAAAAAATATTAACTTATGATTTTAAATAACCGTTACATACAATATGAAAATAATCAAATAATAATTAAAAAATAATACTAATTGATAATTAAAATATATTCATTAATATTAAAAAATAAATAAAAATAATTTATATGATTAACAATAATACTAAATATTTAAAATTTAATATCAATGTATAATTAAAATTTAATTTAATAATTTTCAGTTAATATTTAATAATTAATTATAATTAAATTTAAAAAATTAATATTTATTAATAATAATAGTTAGTAATAATAATAAGGGGCAATATTGGAATATTCACAAAAAACTACTGAAACGTTACTCTAAGTAACGTTTCAAAAAGCTAGCTTATAATCTAACTTATAAACTAGTTTTTTTTGCCAAACAATGCCTAATCCAAGACTCCAAGATTCCTTCCAACTTCTGATCCAGACTCTTAACTCTTGACACTTGAGTACTCCACGGTCGACGACAGCAAGGCAACCGACTCCAAATTCCATCACCCCTTTGCTGGAAAAATAGAGTTGATGGTGGAGATGGCGGCCATCGTGTGAGTACAATGCAACACCATCGTTTTCATCAATATAAAATGGGAGTTTCGGTTCCTTCAATAGACACCGAAAATAATCGATCGATGCTCAGTTGCTCACTTACTGGCTCGAGATTTTTTTGCAACAATAACCAAGTATTTTATTCGTTTAAAAAAATACGATACGTTAATTCCTTTAAAATATTAATTATTCGTCACTGACACTTACTATAAAATATTATTCATCTAATTGTTATCAATTCTCTTTTCAAACATTGCTATTTATGAAGGCATTTCCAATCCATAACATTAAAAAAACACTAAATGGCCTTTTTCTATCATTATAGCTTATTCCAACTAGACATGTCCAAACGGGCGGGCCAGGCTAGCCCGAACCGGGCTTTGGGCGGGCCCGGGCCAAAACACTGTTCACAAGCCCGGGGGCTTTGGGCGGGCCCGGGCCGGGCCGGGCTTTGTGGATGAGGGTTGGGCCCGATCAGGCTTTTCAAAAGACCGGGCCGGGCCTAAATCGGGCCTTGTAAAAAAATATATAAATTGCATTTTTAGTAAATATTATTCGTATCCACTATAAAATACTTAATTGGGTCACTCAAACATACTTAAAAATACGTTCTATTAGAATTGTAAGCGAGAATTTGTATGAAATGAACACGAGAAAGCGAGAAATCGAGAATTGTAAGCGAGAATTGCGTTTTTTGCGTTTTTGTAAGTTGGTATCAAACTCAATACATCAACTACCTATTTATAGTGTTTTGGAGGCAAGAAAAACCCAAAAAAATGGCTAAAAACGACTCTAAAACGGTAATAAACGGCTAGTTTTTTGAATTAAACCGGGTCGGGCTTAAACCGGGCTTGGGATCGGGCCCGGGCCGAGAAATTTGGCAAAATCAGGGCCTGTTAGGGCCCGGGGGCCCGAGACCGGGCTTTGGGCGGGTCGGGGTCGGGCTTTGGGCAGGCCGGGCTTCGGGCTCTTGGCGGGCTTTTTCGGGCCCGGGCCCATTTGGCCATCTCTAATTCCAACCATAAAAAAAAATCAAAACATTAGATGATTTCACATTATATATATATATAGGTGAATTATCCATTGCAAACCAGTTAGTTTATGCAAACCCGATCTAAGCCACTAATTTATTCAATCTACGGCTGAAAACAAATTGATGGCATTTTTGTAAATTATTGAACATTTTGATTTTATTTTATTAAAAATATGCCTACATGAGGGTAAATTGGGCAATATAAGAAATTGAAAACCTAACCCACGTTAATTTGTTCATCTGTTTCTCTTTCTTCGTCAACCATCTCATCCTTCAAATTTGTAATTTCAATAACAAAAAATCAAGATTTGTTAATATCTATCTTCATGGGTCTTCATCAAATGCCTCATTTTCATCACAAAAAACGCCACCACACAAATCTGTAAGATCGCGGCGAACCCCGCGAACACAAACCCAAGTTTCTTTCCCAGATTCAGATTCTTTCGCCACGGCGGCGGAGGACGGTGGTGTTTTCTGTGTTGTTGTTTTGATCCAATTGTGTTTCTTGGTGGTGCCTTTCTTGGTGGTGGAGGTGGGATTGAAGGAGATCTCAGTGGTGGTGGTGGCGGCGGTGACGACGGCGGCGGCGGTGACGACGGCGGCGGCGGTGGAGGGGAAGGGGTTGGAGGTGGTGGCGGTGGTGGCGGTGGTGAGCGCTGCAAATCTTGTGCGGATTTAGTTTATCCATAATCACAGGGTCGACTTCAATCTTCTTATTCGATTAGATGCCTCTTTTTCGATCTGTTAATTTATTCTACATATGAGTATTTGGTTTATTTCAACTTCAATCTTCTTTTTTCGATCTGTTTGTTCTACAGATCTGTTGCCTGATCATATGTGTATTTGGTTTAGCAAATGGTTTGTTCCTCTTTTTATCTGGGTTGATGATTTTTGTGTTCATGATTTCGATCTTTATCAAGATAGCAACATTCATGATTATGGGTTTTCATTCATGATTCTGGGTTTTTCATTCATGAATCTGGGTTTGATGTTCATGAATCTGGGTGTCATATTCATCACCATGGTTTTCATGTTCTTGATTCTGGGATTTTTTTGGTTTCACGTTGTTTTTCTATAATCAGTTACAAAAATAAATAATAAATTCTAAAAAATGATATGTTAAAAACCCTAAAATACCCTCTAACAATTAAATGTATATAAAAAAAGAAAAAGAAAAAAAGAAATTACGTGATTGGTGGAGATGGGTTTGCACAGTTTGCACAAACTAACTGGTTTGCAATGGATAATGACACTATATATATATATATATATATGTAATTATATAAAACATTAGGGGTGTCAATTTTGTACCGAGACAAACCAATCAATTCCCGTACCAACCGTACCAATTTAATTGGTACCGGCCTAATTGGTTGGTATACCGTACCAACTATTTAAACTTGGTTGGTACGTGGTATTAGAAGTCGTGTACCACGGTAATATCGTACCGTACCGACTTATTTTTTTAATTATTTATTAATTAAAGTTTAATCAATAATACAACATATTTTGATCTATAAATTTTTAAATTATCTTGTTTTACATTTTGTTAAATTATAATACAAATTGATATATAGAACTTGATTAAATTCATTCGTTCATCCTTAACAACTTTGATAACTTGCCTACACCTCCACTCTTCATGGTCCATTCTCGCTCCTTAATTGTCGCTTGTATTAGACTATTAGTGAATGTTTGTGTTATATGAAGATTATTTGAATGTTTGTATAGGTAATGATAAATGGTACAACACATATCAACATGCTATTAATGCTCGACGTGTTTAGTGCATTTAGATCTAGTTGGTAAATATGTGAGATGTCAACCTAATTGATCATAATTCAATTTTTGAGATGGTACAAAACCGTACCAATGTACCAACCGAAAAAAGTTGGTACCAATTTAGTTGGTACCAAGTATAATTGGTTGGTACATGGTATAAGATTTTGTGTACCAATTGTAATTGGTTGGTACATGGTATATGAAAAAAAGATATGGTACCATACCATGTTCACCCCTATAAAACATAAATGAAAAGAAAAGTGCAGCAGGAGAATGAGTCTTATAAGTTTGAATGGTTTAAACTGTATAATTTCATCCTTCAACAACTCTTCTTTCTGAACCAACCTGACACCCACTTACACACATTTCTAAATGACAAATATATATAGGAAGGATGGTGTGAAAAAAAATTTAGATAAAAAACATAGAAATAGATCTAGAACTTTGTCCATTTTTAATCTTAAACTTACTCTTGAATCACGTCTGATACAAGAATTGATCTGGCTCATAGCGATGTATCCTATCTCGACGCATCTTATCCTAATGTACATCCAATGGTTCATAACCATTTCTCACACTTCTCACGTTAACACACCTTCTCACCGGAACCCAAGGTGGATATCCATTCTTACGCTTTTCACCATCACTTCATTTCTCACTGGAATATATATATATATATATATATATATATATATATATATATATATATATATATATATATATATATATATGCCGGGTTGGGTTCGGTGAGAAGTGCCAAATTTGGTGAGAAGCGTGAGAAGTGGTTATCAATCGTTGGATGAGAAATGGACGAACATTAGGATGAGATGCACCGGATCAATTCCCTTTTAACCCACAATTCATGGGAGAGTATTTGATTAAACGTGATCAACGGTTTAAAAGCACTTCTCACCAAAAATGACACCTCTCACACGATCCCATGCCTATATATATATATATATATATATATATATATATATACACACACACACAGGGTTGGCTTTCGGTGAGAAGTTGAGTTAATGTGAGAAGCGTGAGAAGTGATTATGAGATGCACATTAGGATGAGATGCACCAGATCAATCCCCGTATCAAGCGCGATTCATGGGTGGGTTTGAGATTAAAAGTGATCAAGAGTTCAGATCCACTTCTCACGTTTCTCACGTTAACCTCAACTTCTCACATAATCATTCGCCTATATATATATAGGTGAATGATCATGTGTTAAGTTAAGGTTAACGTGTGAAACGTGAGAAGTGGATCTGAACCATTAATCAATTTTAATCAAATGTCCTTCCATGAATTACGGCTTAGAAAGGAGTTGATCTGGTGCATCTCGATGCATCTCATCCTAATGTGAATTCATTTCTCATCCAACGGTTGATAACCACTCACTCATGTTAACATCAACTTCTCCCTAGAACCCAACCCTAGCCTTTCATACGGTCAAGATCGGATTTGACTAGTCAAGAATTGCGGCTTTGGTTGGTCAAGAATGTGGCTTTGCTGGTAAAAAATTGCGGCTATTTCAAAAATAGATGGGCAGTTTCATAACTTTTACAAATAGGAGGCAGACGAGTTCATATGTGAACCAGTGTGATTCACATGTGAACTATATATTCATATGTGAACCCGTGTAATTCATATATGAACTATATGTTCATATGTGAGCCCGTGTAATTCACATATGAACTCTATTTTGATTGATTCACATATGAACCATTGTGATTCACATATGAACTAATTAATTGATTCACATATGAATCAGTTGTGCGCTAATCAACGAGTTCACACATGAACTTGTTTGTCATATATTTATAAAAGTTACGACACTACCCCTCTATCTTCTGCAGACCATGCGAGGAAGTATTCGGTGTTTCACAGTTAAATCTAGGGGTGTTTGCGGTGCAGTTTAGGGCCAAACCGCAAACCGCACCGCATATGCGGTTTGAGCATTTTCCTAAACTGCAAACCGCACCAAACCACACCGTAAAATGTGGTGCAGTGCGGTACGATTTATGCGGTTTGTCCTTATCGCACTTTATGCCTACAATCCCAAATTATATATTTAATAATACATTAAAAACTCAACGTTAAAGTGACCATAATACAAAAATAAAGAGTTCCAATACATATGATTCCTAAATACATACTGCATAATTAAAAGTAGTCTAAGAAGTAAAAGAAATACACTTCAAACTAAATTAAACGTGTGAGTTGTGACGTATCCAACTTTTTTATTTCATCTCGATCCTTAACCCCGAATCCAAATTGGCCAATTGTTTATTCAAGATGGGACTTTTGGTCAAAACACGAAGTCCCAAAATATTACATAAATACTAAATTATTCTCTCTCTCTCTCTCTCTCTCTCTATATATATATATATATATATATATATATATATTGTTGTAAATGGAATTAGCCTACCATAGAGAGAAAACAAGAGAGCTCTTATATTGAAATGAGAAGTGTGTATACAATGGTGAGGCATCAATCCCTTTATATAATCGAAGGATTGAGCCAAGACATAATGGAAAAATGGGAGTTACATGGCCATTAACTCATACATAAAGTCCTTCATAATGGTGTTAAATGAGACACTCAATACCCATAAATTATGAGTTACAACACTCCCCCTTTGGGTGTCCTAATTTACACCAACTCACATCTATACTTCTATGTCTTGTATCTTCTGATAATCCATCCAACATTCGCCTCGTCAAAACCTTTGCCGGAGAAAAACCCTTTGGGACAAAATTCTGGTCGAAGGAAAAAATACGATATGGATGTCTTGAGCTCTTCATGCATTGGATAAATGTATGCGCCAAAACACTATACAAGTGTTTGAGTCATCTGACTAGGAAATATGTGCCTCATTAAAAACCTTGCCAAGAAAACCCGGTGGGAAAAAACTTGGTCGAAGGACAAAAGAGTACACAAAGTCAGTAGTAGAGAGGGAAATAACCATACACAGTGTGCCTCATTAAAACCTTGTTAGAGAAAACCCAGTGGGAAAAAAATCTAAGCGAAGGACAAAAGAGTGCACCATGGTTAGAAGTATGTTGCTGGATACTCCCCCTGATTTCGATAATACTTAGTGAGAATGGGACCAAGTTTGTGTCTCGTTAAAAAAAACTTTGTCAAGGTAAACCCAATGGGACAAACCCTTGAACTAAAGATAAAAAGAGTACACTAGCATTCAATCGGGATGCTCCCCCTCACATGTATCCAATATGAAGTGAAGATTCACACAACATGGTGTTAAGCATTCATCAGGATGCAATCTTCACTTGCACACAATAAGGTATGTCATTTAGGGTAGCTCAGAGAGCTTCCTAAGTCCAATTGCTTTGACATGTTTTTGGAACGAATACTTTTGCAGTGACTTGGTGAACAAGTCTGCATGATTCTTTTCTGATCCAATATGTTGTACTTCAATCTTTTGAAGTGCTTGTTGTTCATGTGTAAAAAACAACTTTGGCGAGATGTGTTTAGTGGTATCCCCTTTGATGTAACCGTGTTTCACTTGATCAATAACAGCGGTGTTGTCCTCATAGATGACAATTTGTTCATCGGGATCATGAGCTAAATCACACGTACTTCGAATATGGCCAATAACTGCTCGAAGCCATACACACTCTCTAGTCGCCTCATAGAGTACGAGTAACTCAGAGTGGTTCGTCGAAGTAGCAACTAGAGTCTCCTTCAAGATCTCCAGGATATCGCCGTGTTCCCAATGGTAAAGACATAACCTGATTGAGAACGTCCCTTATGCGGGTCTGATAAGTAACCTGCATCGGCATAACCGACAAGGGTCGCGTTGTTTGAAGTACCGATTGCGATATCCTCACTCGATGACGCGTAGGGATAGAACAAACCCATATCCGTAGTACCCTTAAGGTAACGAAAAATGTCTTTGATGCCATTCCAGTGGCGGCGTGTTGGTGCGTTGCTATGTCGAGCAAGACAATTCACAGCAAATGAAATGTCCGGTCTAGTACATTGGGCCAAGTACAATAATGCGCCTATTGCACCCAGATATGAACACTCGGGGATCAATATCTCTTCATCGTCTTCTTTTGGAAGAAATGGGTCCTTCTTAATATCTAGAGAACGAACGATCATGGGAGTAGATGACGATTTTGCATCATGATGACTAAACCGTCTCAACACCTTTTGAGTGTAGTTTTCTTGATGGACTAAAATCCCATCTCTACGGTGCTCGATCTGCAGGCCGAGGCAATACCGTGTCTTCCCAAGATCCTTCATTTCGAATTCGTTCTTTAAGATTTCAGCAGTTTCCACCAACTCTTTCGAGGTTCCTATGAGATTCATATCATCTACATAGACTGCGATAATCGTGTACCCTGAAGTGAATTTCTTTATGAACACGCACGGGCATAGATCGTTATTCAAATATCCCAGGCCGATCAAGTATTCACTTAGACGGTTATACCACATCCGTCCAGATTGTTTCAATCCATATAGTGATCGTCTCAATTTAATCGAGAACGAGTTCCGTGGTTGGAAACTACTTGATTCAGGCAACTTAAGTCCATCAGGGACTCTCATGTATACCTCTGTGTCCAGATCCCCATAGAGATAGGCTGTAACCACATCCATGAGCTGCATATTCAGTTTTTCGGAAACTACTAAACTGATTAAGTAGCGGAACGTTATTATGTCCATTACGGGAGAATACGTCTCCTCATAATCAACACCAGGACATTGAGAGAAACCTTGCGCCACAAGGCGAGCTTTGTATCTGACAATCTCATTATTCTCATTACGCTTCCTTACGAAAACCCATTTATTACCAATTGGTTTTACATTGGGTGGTGTGGGAGCGACAGGTCCAAACCCTCTTCTTTTCGTTAAGGAATCCAACTCATCCTGGATTGCTTGTTTCCATTGAGGCCAGGCCGTTCTACGTTGACATTCAACAATAGTACGTGGTTCCATGTCATCATTGCTCATAATGTCAGTGGCCACTGCGTATATGAACACATCATCGATGACAGTCTCGTTTCGCTTCAAAATATCGTCTAAGCTAGCATACTCGACAGATATTTCTAGGTTATCGGGATGATGAGAAATTGGTGTTTCTTCGGGAACACGTTCCTCTAATACATCTCCGTGATCCTTAATGATCTCGTGTGGCAAAACAGATGCAACAAGATTTCTCCTCTTTCGAGGCAGAACATCTTTGGAACCAACCGGTCTTCCTCTTTTCTTGGGAAGAGCGAAAGACTGGACGGTCGATGGTAGCGTCCTTTGCACGGTTGGTACAACTGGTGCAACATGTTTAACAGGAACATGGCATCTCACAGGGACGTCTATCCTTGCAGGCACATTTGCAGCAGGTATATGTGATCTCGTGACATTTGCTAAGTCATTAAATGCGTCTGGTAGCTGATTAGCAACATCTTGTAGACTTAGGATTCGCTGCACTTCCTTATCACTATGTGCAGTAGGGGGATCTTTATGAGACAAAGTGGGTGCATGCCACGTTAATTCGCGTCGTTCCACATCAACGTTAACGTGAAAATCTCCCCCTAACGATGGGAAGATTGTCTCATCAAAGTCACAATCCGCATGTCTAGCGGAGAAGAGATCGCCTGTCAAGGGCTCTAAATAGCGTATTATAGATGGGGATTCATAACCGACGTATATTCCCCGTCGTTTCTGAGGTCCAAATTTCGAACGCTTTGGCGGCTCTTTTGGAACATTGACTAAGCACCCAAACACGCGTAAATGTGAGACATCAGGCTCATATCCAGTTACCAGCTGGTACGCATAAAATGGTTGGGTGGTCATGGGCCTCAGACAGACCAATGTAGCAGCATGTAGTATTGCATAACCCCAAACAGAAATGGGAAGTTTGGTATGCATGACCAAAGTTCTTACAATTATCTGTAATCTCTTAATAAAAGCTTCTGCAAGACCATTTTGGGTATGAACATATGCTACAGGATGTTCAATATCAATTCCCAAAGTCATGCAATAATCATCGAAAGTTTTCGATGTGAACTCCGCGACATTATCAAGTCTAATAGATTTTATTGGATAATCCGGATGATGAGCCCTCAACTTAATGATCTGGGCTAGGAGTTTAGGAAATGCTGCATTTCTTGTGGACAACAATGCTACGTGTGACCATCTTGTCGATGCATCAACCAAAACCATGAAATATTTAAATGGTCTGCATGTTGGTTGGATCGGTCCACAAATGTCTCCTTGGATTCTCTCAAGGAAACAGGAAACAACTTTTGTAGGTTTTACATGTAGTGGTTTGAGATGTGCCTTTCCAATTGAGCATGCTTGACATAGGCTTTTTGGATTAATAACAAAATTCTTTCCTCCAAGAGGATGCCCATGAGATGCGTTCATTGTTCGGAGCATCGTATTTTGACCCGGGTGTCCCAGCCGGTCATGCCATAGCATATAAGTGCTTTCATCAATCGGCGCACGACGAATTATTAGATTGCTTTCAATGTTTTGGATTGTGGTAACATACAAACCACTTGAAAGACATCTCAACCTCTCCAATATACACTTTTGGTCGTATTGATTGGAGGTAATGTACAGGTATGCAATACCATTTTCTCTAGCAGTTTCAATGTGAAACTTGTTTTCTCGAATATCCTTAAAACTCAACAATGTGCGACTGGACTTGGAGAATATAAGGCCTCTGAAATGGTTAAAATTGTACCATTTGACAACATGAAATGGGCTTTACCAAATCCTTCAACAAGGGTCGACGGCCCCGAGATTGTTGTCAATGAGGTTACTTTAGGCGTAAAGTTGATAAAATAACTTTTATTTTTTAGGATAGTGTGGGTAGTACCACTATCAACCAGACAATCAACTGTCCCACAATGCATGCCTAAAAGTAAAAAAATAATTTAAAGTAGGTCACACTAAAAAAATATTCATAAGGAAGTAACTTTAAATTATATCGAGGAAAACTTATTCGGAGAAACAAAACCATAATCCAAAAGAAATATTCGGTGTCCAAATGGAGGAAAAAAAATCCAGGAGCTAAACAATAGCTCAATTATTATAAGATAAACTAACATATCGTTATTATTCTATTTGAGCCACAAAATCAGGAGTCTTAAGACATTTATTCCCGTTCGCTTCGACAACATTTGCTTCGGCTTTTCTTCCCTTATGATAGTTTTCAACTTCTTGGGGAGTAGCCTTACAAGTCCGTTGCATATGACCATAACCACCACATTTGTAGCATATAGTTTTATCATTAGCATCATCTCTTGCTTTGGGACGACTGACCCTATTGTTGTTGTTCCTACCACGAGACTGTTTGGGGGCCACAGGTCGTCGGTACGGATGATTTTCGGACCTCGCTTGGCAGGGCGAGTTTTATGCTCACTGGCTTTCGGGACGACTGGCCCTTGTCTCAATTCCCATGTCGTGGGTGAGGACCACAAACAGTATTAGCATCCGGCATTGGAATTGCCTTTGTCTCGGCGGGACGAGAGTTGTTATTTCTCATTAAAACAATGCTATTTTTCTCATCCAATAATAATTGGGTAATCAACTCGGGGAACGTTTGGAACTTGGATTGACGATATTACTTTTGAAGAAAGGTGTCAAAGCTAGGAAATGTAGTGTATGTCTTCTCCAATAAATCATTATCAGTCAAGTGTTCACCACAATAATGGAGAAGAGAACAGATTCTACACACTTCAGCATTATACTCGGTAACGGTAGTAAAGTCTTGGAATGGCAAATTTAGCCAATCTTGGTGGGCTTTGGGAAGCCATATGGTCTTTTGATGGTCGAAACGCTCTTTCAAAGAGTCCCATAATGCCTTGGGTGAGGTGATTGCTATAAATTCAGACTTCATTGTATCTGATAAATGACGACGAAATAGTATCATGGCCTTAGCATTCATTTCGCGGGTAACTTCAACTTCGCGATCATCCTCATCATAAATAACATCCAATAGGCCTTGGGCATCTAGATGGTTTTGGATATCTTGAGTCCAATCTAAATAGTTCTTGCCGGCGGCATCTAGGATCGGCAATTCAAGTTTGATCGACATTTTTTTCTACAACGGGAGAAAAATACTGGATTAGTTATCATATAAAACGACGGGTTTATATGTTTATGGTTTTGTATCAGTATAAACTATGTTTCGAAACGACTGGTTCGATAAACACTAGTTTTTATTTATTTATTTAGTACTAACTTTGTTTCGAAGCGACAGGTTCGAGAAACACAAGTTTTGCTATAAGGCTGGATGGTTCTCCTTGATCGATCGACAGGTCGATTGTGAGACACCGATTCAGCGAATATACATAGTATATAAACACATTCGGGGAAAACTATTATTTACTCAACCCCTTTCGGTAGCTCTACTCGAACATAACCAGGAAAGACGGTGAGGGTGGTAAGCGCAAAAGCATTTTAAAAACCGACCTCATTAGAATAGAAATATCCGCCTATATCTTTCCTAGACATCGTATCCAAATAGGTGAGCCTATTTGGAGTTGATTCATAATCTTTCCAACTTAAATGTGTATATATATGGTTCTACAAACTTCATCTCAAATAAAACTTTTTAAACATCGAAAAAAACATATTGCTAAAAAAAGGTTTGAAGATAATATACATCCGAAAGAATGTTATTTTCTTGACTATTTGATTAACCATACAAATTCAACGTTTTTAATAGTAAATTGTACCTTACTCCGGGTTGAAATGATTATCTACACGAGAAAACAATCTTGTATCCCTTCGTCTTTGAGCGAAAGTGCGGATAACGTGTTGTAAATGGAATTAGCCTACTATAGAGAGAAAACAAGAGAGCTCTTATATTGAAATGAGAAGTGTGTATACAATGGTGAGGCCTCAATCCCTTTATATAGTCGAAGGGTTGAGCCAAGACATAATGGCAAAATGGGAGTTACATGGCCATTAACTCATACATAAAGTCCTTCATAATGGTGTTAAATGAGACACTCAATACCCATAAATTATGAGTTACAACATATATATATATATATATATATATATATATATAGAGAGAGAGAGAGAGGTGGCTTCATATGCAACCACTATATTAAGATGAAACCATGTAACCTAATCTGGACCCTTAGATCAATAATCTTCCATTAATCCCGCTAGAGGGTAGTTTAGTCATTTTTATCATTTTTTTCATCCCGTTTTTTTAATTAATTTAAATATGTAGTTAATTATGGATAGATTCGGTTTCCATAATTTTAGGCAATCATGGTTAGTTTTTGTTGCAAAAAATATGAAATCTTTTTTTTATTGTTCACATATCTGTTAGTCGTATTTTATTTTCTGTACACGACGAAGATGGACGATGATCAATTGAATTCAGCCATTGAGAACGATACAATAGCGTCGTCTGTTTTCTCACAATTCATAATCGATGATGTTGTGACGGATGAAACGTCAAATGATTCCGGTGATGAGTGTTCTAAACAAAACAATGTGGATACGGTTGTGGATGATGACATATCCGTAAGTGGTGAAAAAGGCGATGGTAAGTAGTATTTTTTTTGCGTTCCTATCTCATATCCGTAAATGATGAAAAAGACTATGGTGAGTAGTATTTTTTTTCGTTCTGGGTTATGTGTAAAATATGAAACATGATTAAAAGCATTGTTCATATACGTGGATGGTCGTCTATAGTGCATATGAATTTCTTGAAAACGTTGTTTTATTTTTTTGTATGTATGAAAATGTGGAGCAAGATTTATTACTGTTGTGTTATTTATTTCCATGATAGTCTACGTGTTTCATAGATATTTCTGTATTATTTTTATGTTGAACGAATAATGTTTATAACATATGATATATGTGAATTAGTTGTTTGTTGTTTTTAAACTATATCTGTATCAAATTTTGATTTTCCTACGAATTTTATTATAATTCTAGATGTGGTTGATATGTTTGTTACTCCCGGGGGGACGAAATACTGGATTCCGCGTGTTGATGATGAAAATTAGCTACCTGTGGGGCACGAGTTTCCGTGTATTGAAAAAGCTGAGGTGTCGTATATGAGATATGCACAAGTAGCAGGTTTTGATGTTAGGAGATCGAATAAAAAGAAGAATAGGTATGGTACCGTTTTGTCTAGGTACCTTTTATGTAGTCATGAAGGATTTCCCGAGAAAAAAGGTAGAATACGATAGCAGTGGTTGTGATCGCAAAGAGCGAAATTCAAATTTCAGGAGATCCGGTTGTAAGGCTTGTGTCAAATTTCGGTTGAAGAAAGAAAATAATGCATTTGTTGTTTACAAATTTGAAGAAAGGCATAACCATGCTTTATACAATGTTCACGATAACTTGCTTTGCAAATCAAGAAGGCAGTTGCAGTATATAGATTATAGGAACTGTATAATCAGTCATCTGCAAGCATAGGTGGTTCTAAGGCTCATACAATAAACGCGGCTATAAAAGGAGGGTATGAGTATATTGGTCCCACACCGGTGGATTATGAGAATGCTAGAAGGGATATGGGGACATCTGTTGGGATTAAAGATGCGTAGATGCTCATCAATCTGCTTGCGAAACATAGAGGCAATGTCCCTGATTTTTTTGATTATTTAGTTGAGGATCGCGAAGTCCAAGCCATTTTTTGGGCCGATGAGATTGCCAAGTTAAATTTCAAAGAATTTGGAGACACGGTGTCATTTGACGCCACATATCGGACTAACAGGTGAGATGTTTTTTTTCTATTTCACACAACTTTACAATTATATTAACAATTATCAATGGGTCGTATCATATATTAACACCAATTTTATTTAAACAATACACGATTTCATACACACATTATACTAGTTCACATACATTTTACATATTCCATGTATACCATTTTTAACCGGACTAATAGGTAAGGTGTTTTTTTTTATGTTATATATGAATTTTTATTTTTCTGAAATGTTTTGCAATTTTTTTTGGATGTAGGCATGCTATGAATTTTGTTCCTTTTATAGCAATTGACAACCATAAGCGGTCCGTTGTAGTTGCAGCTGCGTTGATTAGTCACGAGAATGTTGTTAACTTAAAATGGGTCTTGAATGCTTTTATTCAAGCGCATGGGAAACAACCTTTGTTTGTTATAACGGACCAATGTGCAGCAATGAAACAAGCGATTCCTGAGGTTTTCACTGAGTCGAAGCATCGATTGTGCATGTGGCACATTACGAAGAAAGTTGCTAATAAGGTATGGTTTATTCGTATTATAGTCTTTAATCAAATATTATTCACTTTGTAATTATTATTTAATAAGGTTCACGTTCTTAAGTTTCGTTACCTGTTGATCAAAATGACGAGTTCACTAGGAGGTTCAACAAGTTGGTTTGGAATTACAATACGTCGGTCGATGACTTTGAATATGGATGGAATGAAATCATTGAGGATTTTGCGCTTCACCGTAACGAGTGGTTGAAGTACATGTACGAAATCAGAAATTTTTGGATTCCTGCGTATTACAAAGAAGATCGCATGTCTGGGCTTATGCGAACTACATCCCGATCCGAGAGTTCACATGCTTTTTTCAGGTTATTTGCTTCCTTTCGAAATGATTTGGTGAAATTCATACATGCCTTCGATGCTTCGATAGAAAAGCAAAGAAACAAGCATAGATCGTTGGAGTTTGTTACAAGAAACACATTCCCCCGGAGTGTTACACCATAGCCCATCGAGAAGCATGCGGCCGAGGTTTATACGCGAAAGGTTTTTTTTGACGTCCAGAAAGAGATCAGTAAAGGTCTATATATTTGTGTTGTCCATGTTATAGGTGGTAAACGATATCGTGTTACTCAGCAGAACAAGAAGTTTGTGCCTAAAGCGACCTACATTGTAAGTATTTTTCTATGATTTTTTATATCAGGTTATTTTAATATTTGCAATAAATTTAAAAGCATTTGTTCAATTGTAGGTTATTCACGATATCGACGCGCAACATATGGAATGTGAATGTAATTTTTTTGTACGAAATGGACTGTTATGTCGTCATATGTTCAAGGTTTTGATGAATGACGAGCATGTCACGATTTCGGACTACCTCATAGTACGTCGTTGGACTAGATATTTGGTTCGTGTAGACATACAAGCTGTTAAGGCGCGCTATGGTGAAGTTGATGTTGAGAAGGAGCGCTTAATTAACGACGTGTATGCGAAGGTTGATGTTCTAGTTAGTCGATTGAGAAACGACAAGGAAAAACTTTCTTCATTTTCGTCAACATTGGATAAAATGAAAGTTGATTATGATGTTGAGAATTACGTGCATTGTCCTGCATTAGATAAAGCTGAAGCCATGAGGGAATGTCATGGTGTCGATGTTCCTGACAAAGCAAAGATTTTACCTCCATCGGGTATACGAAACAAAGGATGTGGAACCGGGAAGCGGTTGATTGGGGTATTTGAGAAAGCGTCCTCTAGTGCCAAGAGGACGAAACGTATATGTAGATCTTGCAAGCTGTTGGTTAATCACGATTCCCGCAATTGCCCACAACGCTCCAAAGATGTTTAGTTGTTTTTGCTTTAAAGTTACGTTACTGGGTTTTTTTATTTAACAGTTGTTTTATGTTTATTTGTTTTGATTGCAAATATTTTTTAATATTCAAACTTAACGTAATATTGTTTGTTTCATGAAATATTGTTAGTTTTCATCTTTTGTTTTTTATGGCAATTTATGCAATGTATATTCACCCAAATGAGAACACGTGGGTTCGTGACATTGTTTGTGCCCATGGTTTTTTTTATTATTAATAGTTTCATAAGTAATTCATATATTAATGGGTAGTGGTGGGCCACGATTGCCCAATACGGTTCCCAAGAAACCCTAACATCTTACCCTTCTCTTTCATATACGAAATCCCACTTTTTGGTTTTCATACCTTGTATCTCCTCACATCTAATCTTTTCTCTCCTTCACAACCTTGAATCCATGGATGCACATTCTTCTTCTGATGATGAAAACCCCCAACCCCCGCAACCCCCTGTTCCCCAATACATGCTTCGTTCCCTTGTAAACCACAATTTAGACTTGTTGGCTGAAAATCGGGAACTGGCTGCGAGAATCGAGTGTCTTGAAGCCAAGTTGCAAAAGAAGAAACAGAAGGTAAAGGAGGAACATGCCATTTCTAAGATGCGAAAAGACGACTACGATCACATCTCCATGAAGCTATGGGACAAGACGGTGGTCATGGACAAGCAGACACAAGCGATCAAGAAGGTGAAAGCGTGGTGTTACTGCAAGGCGTTTGATGGGATTGACGGGGTGTAGGTAGCAGATTGCATGCGGTGATGTTTTTGTTTGGTTGTGTTGATATGTTTTTGTTTTGATCATCTCGCTTGACTCATCACCGATGCTCTCTTTTTTTAGTTGTTGATGTTAGTACTGAACAATCCGTTTTGTGAAACCTTTTTTTGGATGGGTTTTCTGGAAAACCCACAATTAATGGAATATATATGAAATATTTGGTTAGGTCTTTTGTTATTTTATGTTTTTGATGGTGAATGCATGGTATTATCGTCACAGTAATGTTATATACATATCGAGTTTTGTTTACACATTTTTGGACATGTTTCTAGTATTGCTTTTGGTTTTGGACAAGTCATATCAATTTTCCAGAAAGTATTCACTGTTTATTTGGATATAACTAGTTCATCTTTTTGAGCAGAAGCTTCACCAAGTATTAATATTATGAAAATTCTTATTGTCCCCATGTGTGGTATAATAACTTCTGAATCACATAATTAATGCAAGCCGTCAACAATCCTTTCAATGTCATACATGCAATCATGAAACCACATGGTTATGAAAACAAGTAAAGTAAGTATAAAAAATTATATACGTATGAAATTAGTTATGTTTTCTTAATTTTTGTATAAAAATGTTATTATGAAATACTATATTTATTTAACGCACTTTAAAAAATAAGTGTCATAGTATGTTGATATGAAACCAACGATTTTCACGGCTAGTGTTCATGTATGTAGACGATAATACTAATATATGAACAACATTTTAATAAATGTATTAAACCACCAAATATTCACACATAACTGGTCATATAAGTTATATATGCATGCAAACCATAATCCAACTGTGTTCAACATAAGAACCTAAAAAACGATTGAAATACCCAAATCCCAAACCCCTGTTAAAAAAACAGACAACCAACATAAAATAAAGTCGACCAAAACGTAAAAAAAATTGTCATAGTTGTTAACCACCATCACATCAATTATTCTACCAAACCGATAATCGTATGAATACCCACTCATTCAAAAACCTCTAATCCTCTCCTTCCTCGTAGCTGCTGCCTTGGATAGTTTTTTTCCCTTTCGGATGCATCGAGAATGCTAAAACTAATTGCCTCCGACTCCACGTATCTCTATTTTTTGTTTCGTTCACTCAGCAGCATCTTAGTCGTGTATTTTTTCCTCAAAATCTCCATTTGCTTATCTTGTCCGGGTCCCTCCTTTGCTATACCGGTGTACCATGTACGAACTCCCCCTCCCATATAGGTTTCCATGTGCCGCATAAGGAAAATCCCACTGTTGAATTCGTTTTTCGATGTTTTCCAAGTCATGCAAACACGTGTCTTGTCAGCAATTTGGATTTGTTTCTCTGAAGGGTGCTTAAGGTTTCGCAGGTGACGAAGAAACATTGTATGATGTTACAACCATAGTTAGTTGCAAACATAAAAATCAAGAGTTTATACGAATTCAATATTAGACAAGATGCTCACCAGTATGTGAACATCATAATGGTACAAGTCGTCGTCCTCACCGGAATCTGCCGTGTTATCTAAAATCTCTACTTTGTGGTATTTCAAATCAAATACCACACAGTAGAAATACTGCCTCTGTTTCATTGGTATGAATACCTGTATAACAAATTAACCAACAAAATTTAAGGTGAAACATTTAATAAAAACCTATAACACTAGATTGTATGTGAATATATCTTGATGATATTATTGTTCATTAAATAAAATTACCATATCTATGTTTTGCAGGTTAATGCTGGATGTGTTGAATTCGCATGCTTTTGCAAAGTTCCTTGAAAACCATTTGAATCTTGAGTTGAAGTCGTGCATATCGTACAACAACACTCCTCCGTCCTGTTATCAGCGAAGTGTTTATAAGTTAGATTTTTTTATATTGTGAAAGAAAATTTAGTTACCAAATTACCACTGTTCCTGTCTTAAAAAATAACCGTTTTCTTGAGTCGCGGCTTCTTAAACGTTCCTCGCCATTTAACACCGTAACCCATCCATCTATGACGCTGTTGAACACATTCTCCGTTGATACAAGTGTTTCGATAGCTATTCTAGTTATCGTTTGACCCAAGTCTGTCGAGAACAACAGTTCACTACAGTACGGAAACAAAGTGTCAGCCATGTAAGTTCATAACGCGAAATAATCGAAATTTTCAATTTGTCGTGCATTTTAAGTTTTGTTTACCTTGGAAGTCCATTAGCTGACATCGCCCACTCGTGAATCTTTTTTTCTTCACTTGATATACCTTTCCCTAAAAGCACCTGTCTTTTCACATACGGGGATATCAGTTGCTCTCCTACCTTCAGCTCTCGTTTCCTTAACCTCGGCGCTATGTCCGACAGATCATAAACTGCTTTACCCTTGTCATGAAAGCTATCGTTTGCTAAAGGCGTAAACTGGCTGAAACCCACATCGAAACTCGGTGCTGATTCGTCGTTAGTATTTGCCACATCTTTCTCCACCGCCTTTTCTTTATTTCCGCCTTCTTTCTCTCCCGAGTTGAGCCTCACTGTCTCGTCAATTATTCCGTACGTCGTCTGACTATACCATATATGTGACAATGGGCTTTGTTTTTCCAGAGAGTCGTCCTCCCCGAAAACCAGTGTAATAACCTGAAATTCTAGTACAATGTGAAGGTTTGGTGGCTAAAGTCTAAGAAATGAAAGCTTGAGTTAAAGGACCTTGTTGCACTTTATGAATGGTATAAATAGATGCCAAAACCCTAGATGAGCATTTCTTTTGGCTTGTTGGTGGCTGAGCAAGAGAAGAGAAGGAGAGGATGAGAGAAATAGAGAGAAGAGAAAGGGGTTCTTGGGAATCAAGTGAAATTTAAGAAGGAGCATCACCAATTTACGATTTAGAAGAGGAACTGGAATTGGAGGATGGTTCCACACCGATTCATATCAAGTAATCCCAATCCTTATTTTGATTTGTTGCTGAGTTTGGTTTTTGGGAGTTTTTGGGTAAAAGTGGGAAATGATGCCCTAAAGAATGATTATACACCCTTAATTCATGTTTGTATAGCAAAGAGTTGTAAGAAATGGATATAGAATGTTTATATAGTTATTTATCGCATTATCGTACAGATTAAAGGGATTTGAGTGGATTTTTGCCTCTGATGTTCGTCACAGCGCCGTATCCGGAAAGTCTCAATGTTGAGAGTTTCCGGAAGAGTATCCGGTAAGTCTCAATGTTGAGGGTTTCCGGAAGAGTATTCGGTAAGCCCAATATTCGGTAAGTCTAGTATCCGGAAAGTAGGAAGTATCCGGTAAGTGTGAATGTCCGGAAAGTGTGAGTGTCCGGAAAGTAGAGACGTCCGGAAAGTGTGAGTGTCCGGAAAGTAGAGTTGTCCGGAAAGTGTGAGTGTCCGGAAAGTAGAATTGTCCGGAAAGTTTGATGATCAGCTTATGTGTCTATTCCATTCATTCAGGAAAATCGACTGGAAGACTGGAACTGGTTAGGGAAGAGAAGTAAGAACACCAGGTGAGTTTTTCTAACTAAAATACGTGATCTTACGTGTTTTCCAAAGAAAGTGATTATGTGGAAATGCCGTGTTATTTTACATGATTTTTACATGAATGAAAGTTAATATTTTACTGATCAAGGCATGTTTATGAGCATGATTTATTTACAAGCTTTTACGAACGTTTTCCCATGAAAAGTATGTTCTACTGAAAAGATTATTCAGCAAGATGAAATGAATTGTAAAGTGTTACGGATTTCACGTTTTATAATTATGATGAGCTATGTGTATGTTATGTGAAGTCGGTCTGCATAGTGGGATCTATAGACCTTGGGATCCGATGAT
Organism: Saussurea involucrata; assembly: GCA_033807775.1. NCBI lineage: Eukaryota > Viridiplantae > Streptophyta > Magnoliopsida > Asterales > Asteraceae > Saussurea > Saussurea involucrata. Next base: position 15,106,977 of record CM066314.1, read on the forward strand.
CCCTTGGGCTGTTATGAGAAGCTTGTAGGAGGGAATTTACTTCCTTCCTACTTGGTTATGTGATGAGCTTGTAGAAGAGAATTCGTTTCCTTCCTACTTGGATAGAGGGGAGTCTGCTTGGGCCCCGATATGAGGAGAGAGGGGAGTCTGCTGGGGCCCCGATCGCGGTTAGCAAAGTGATCCTTAAACACTGTGCAGTACCATGAATGATGTTTATGTGAAGAATGTGAACTGTTTTATAAAAAAATGATTTTATAATGTTGATGTATACTGATTATGGAGGGAACTCACTAGACCTCATGGTCTAACCCTCGCTTTTCAAAACTAAAACCTTTTCAGGTAAGCAAATAATATGAGGCTCAGGTAAGTGAGCAAGAGCAAGATAGAGTACAGATGCAGCTAGAGACAGTGCAAGTGCCTCTTGTAGAAGCTAGATTATTCTCAGTTGTGTATAGGTTGTTTCCGCCAACCTCAGTTTTAGATTAATGTAATGAAATTTTGGGACCTAGATGTGTAAACGTTTTGACTTAATGCTACGTATGTCTGGTTGGGTTTTTGGGACGTTACAACCAGTTTCACCAGCGTCACTGTCCCTGCATTCTCCTTCACTCCAACGTCGTCCACAACCTCGTGTCCTTCATCGACATCATTAGGTTGATTATCTTTCGATTCGGGCACTGGATCTTCGTCTTTAAAAATTGATCCCAAGCTGTCTTTATAGTGGCTGAACTGTTCCTCATACGGGAATAAACCGCTTGCTTCATCTATTAGTTGCTCTAGGTCCCACTTCGTTGCGAATAACTCCAAGAATTTTGTGTCAATCCTTTCCATGTAGTCCTGCATGTATGTTTGTTAGGACAGTAATGAACTATTTTTTAAATTCATTTCAAAAGTAATTTTTGTTAATCATGAAAACTATGAAACAGATTCAAATTACCCGGCTTAGTTCCTCTTCATCAAAAAGCAAACCATCTTCTTCCGCGTATGTGTTTATGCCAATTGGTTCGATTTCTGGTTCACCACCAAGTGGGTTTGGTCCAACATTAGGCATATCATCTGCTGCTGTTGTGATTTCGGCATTGTTAACGAACCCATTACCAACTGTGTCTTCCACTTCTTGTGCAACTTCCAAATGGGGATGTGCTTGATCCTCAACATTTTCTGTCCTTACGGTTGGAACATCGGATACTTCATTATTCAATGATAATACTGCAGTATGCAGCCCCCCCTCCCCCCCCCCCCCCCCCCGCCCGGATGCCATCGTTTTGCCTTGTTCGTAACTTTTCCATCGTCCATTCCGCGATTGGCAACGAAGCTGGATTCACATCAGCCATATGAAAATATTGTACACTACACGTACAATAGCTGTGGAAGCAAGTGTTAAATTATCAGTTAAATCATCATATTTATTTATAATAATATTTTTTCACGTACCGTAAGAAATGTCAGCGGCCCACAGAAAAAATTGTCGTATGTGTCTCGTTTCCAGTTCTGCTTGCTGCGTTCGACACAACTGCAAATGTACTTGCACCAGTTGATTTGTCTAATCATGTCCACATTTCCCACCTTCGACAAAAAGTTTGCGTTGCAGCCGCCTGTTGGGCTACACTCACCCATTGAGTTTACGAACAAAACTATGAAATTCCATTTGAAAGCATCACCTCCTCTTTGACTTTCGATTATCGCATTACTTACATCCGTTGGCCTCATCTTGTCTTTACTATAATTCTTCTTCCAAATATCAAAAGAACGAAGTCCTGTTGTTGTTATATTAACAGTATCAAGGTCTATGCCACCCTTTGGAATTCCGAGCACACTATGAACCGCATCTTCTATGATCTGTATTTCTCCGTTTCCCACCTTTATCGCCATCCTCATAGTGTCCAGGTTGTCCACCACAAAATACCCTAGCTTTGAGGGTATACCATCAACTGTCATCCCTAGCATCGACTCGAAACCCATCTCACATAACGATACCTTTTGATCATCATTAAGCTCTGAAAGTGTAGCCTGCAGAATCATTGGAGATGTTCGTGTTCTTATCCCCCCTATATTTTCTCGCTTATTTGCCTTCTTTTCCTTATTCCTTTTAACTTTTTTCGAAGGTCTCAGGTGTTCTTTTGTTTCATGTACCCGGTCAGATGGTTTCGTCGCGAAATCGTCGTCATCCTCAAATCCTGAATTAAGTATTGTATGTTAAAAAGATTTTTTAAGTGACTTGTTATACGACTATTAAAGAAAACAGTAATTAAGAATTACACCTTCACTGTAACAAACTATCTGTAAATTCTTCGGCCGTGGCCTTTTCCTTTCAGCTTGTTTTTTTTATGCGCTCCTCGTTTGCCTCTTTTCTGCCACTTTGTCAACTGTGAAACACAATCATGATGCCATAATGTATTAAATGCAACGCCACGTTGATGGTTTATCAATAATTAAACATGTAGTCGCGTACCTTGCATATCGGTGCCTTGCCCTATATCCGCCAATGCCATTGTGCTAAATCCCCTATCTAGTTTTTGCATTATGCTTGTCAAATCTAGAATTATTATATCAATAGTTCAATGCCACTAAGGTTTCATATAGTTGTTAGGTAATAGTAAACACGTTATACCTTTATTTGCCTGTTTCACAGGGGCTGGAACCTTAGTTGTTGGTCCAGTACTGCTTCCCAGTGTAGTTTGTTTCACATACATTATGAAGTTAAATATGTAATGTTTAATATGCGAAACTACCAATAGATAAACTTCAATCTACACAACCTACCATCTAGTACGTTGGGTTTCACATCTTTTACATGCAAAAATTAATAGTTATGTTAACAATCATAAATGGATCATATCATATATTGACAATACTTTTTTCCCAACCAATATTCGATTTCATACACAAATTGTTTTTATTTCACATATATGTTTCATACTACATATATTCCCTTTTGCAAGTTGTTGTGTTTCATATACGTATTTCAACTAATAAAGCATATGAAACTTTACATTAAGTCTGTTTTGTTTCGATTGTCGCAATCAAAATTTTAAATTTCTTATAGTATATGAAACAATTTAACTATAAACATAAAACACCTGATTTCATACCTTCAATAATAGAACCCTCATGCATGTCGGTAACCACTTCCATTGGAGTATGTGCATCCCCGTAGTAAACAACTCCATTAATTGACCCCATCACAGTGTTCACACTTTCCCCCACTTCAAAAAGATGGGAAAAAAAATTAAAACTCAACATAATGAAATTACTAAAAACATTAATCTTTAAACAACTATAAGCAGTACCTTTACCTTCTTTCGTATCTGTCTCGGTTTCGTCGAGGCAAACCGAATTGTCTGCTGTGTTCGTAAAGTTTGAAAACGAAGTCTTCAGTCGTATTCTTTCACTGGGCCTTCGAACTGTTGTGTTTCCCAAAATCAATGGTGTTACATTTCATCGTTTTTGTTATGGCAGTATATATTGTGATTTGTGGAGAAATATTTCAAACATTACCTCTTCTTGGTGGATCTTGGTTGTCCGCCATTTTTGTTTCGCACTTTTTCCAATTTGTTAGGTTTCGCTTCGATTTGGTTCATCTCAAATTGTGTTTTCACCAATCCGACGATGAAATCAGATTATTTCGTAACATGTATCCCGTCGATATCGGTGTTGATTTCACCGGAAAAGAATCGAGCCCTAATTTAGCGTGATAGAGAATCTTTCCAAAACTGATTCATATTGTTAATTGACAATTCTACCCTTTCATAATTCTTAGACGGACGATCGTGCCCTCAATTTCATACTTAATTACCATCTATGCCACCACGTCCATAGTAGCCTTAGATCTAACTCATCAATGGTCCAGATTTGGTTTCACAGGTTTCATTGTTTTAGGTGGTTTCATAATAAAAGGACTCTCTCTCTCTCTCTCTCTCTCTCTCTCTCTCTCTATATATATATATATATATATATATATATATATATATATATATATATATATATGTGGTGCGGTGCATTTTGAACCGCGGTTTGATAACTCAAAACCGCAAACCGCACTACATAGTGTGGTTTGGTAAAAATGCAAATCGCAAACCCCGCCACAAAAGTTCTAAACCGCGTTTTGCAGTGCGGTGTGGTGTGGGCGGTTTATGCGGTTTGGATGAACACTCCTAGTGAAAGCCGCAAATCTTGACCAGATGAAGGACTAGGATCATTTATCTATTTCTCATACATTTAGCAATTCTCATTCGAACCTCTCCACACATATATATATATATATATATATATATATATATATATATATATATATATATATATGGTTGGGTTCCAGTGAAAATTAAAGTTATGGTGAGAAGAGATCTCCACCCTTGGATACACATTAGGATGATGTGCAACAAAATACACCATATCAATTCTCGTATTAAACGTGATTCATGAGTCGGTTTGAAATTAAAAGTGATTAATGATCCGGTGCATCTCATCTTGGCACACCTCATCTTAATGTGCATCCAATGGTGGAGATTCCTTCTTATCATTCTCATTATAACTTTCATTCTTATCGGAACCATCTCTCTGTATAAAAATTACTATTTTCGTTTTTGTGTTTTTAAATTATGAATTTAATCCCTATAATTTATAATTCATTGTGGTTTTTGTTATTATGGTTTATAATTTATTGTTATTTTCGTTCTTGTTCTTTATAATATTTTGTTGTTTTGGTCCTTTATATGAAAGATAGAAGTTAACCTCGGTTACAAAAATAGCAATAAGTTACAAACTATAAATAGAAACCGCAATTTCGAAACCACTATGATAGACAAACCATAAGGACTAAAAGTGTAATTCACTTTAAATTTCACAAATTTAGAGAATATTTTTTTTACTTGATGTAAGTGGTAATAAACTTTGATATATTAGATTTTAATCAATGAAGAATAGATAACATGACCTATAAAAGAAAATATATTATGGGGGTATGTGGTTCAAAAGAGGTTTTAACTTGCAATGGAATATTAATATTTATTCACTTAATTAGGTTCTAACCCTTTTATTTAACATTTAAACGACCAAGGCCCGTTGTAATTATGATATCTTTAGATGGATCATTTAGGTCATGTTTGACAATCATAAGCTTTTCTAAAAACCTCCTTTGGATTATCATATGCTATAATAGTTTTGTTGTCACTTTTTCCAATTAAAACCCTGCTATGAACTTTGATAAAACTTGGTAACAAGCTAGTTTGTCAAGCATTGCCTTATAGCATCCACAATGGTGCCTGTTTCCAAGCTTTTTAAAAAGTTTATCGGCTATAGGGGTGTTCAAAAAAACCGTTGAACCGTGCAAACCGGTCGAACCAAGTTAAACCGGACCATTTTTGGCGGTTTGAGCGGTCTGACGGTCCGGTCTGGTTTGAAAATGGCCAAGCCGCTCGGTCTGGTCTGCGGTTTTACTCTTTTTTTTAGAGGCCTGGACCGAACCGACCATCAAAAATACTCATGTTTTAATCATATTTAGTTTTTATGTTGCATCTCAACTTTTATGGCTCAATTAAAAAAGTTCCTTAAAGACATTGTGTTTTTAGTTTTCATTTTCTCAATTGATCGTTTTCTAAATTGACAAAGTTTTTAAGTCCGTCAAAAATCAAATCTAAAATCTCTATCGTCCTTCGACTTGCTCCAAGTTTTATTTTTATTTTTATATATAAACGTTTTTTTAAATTAGTTATATTACTTAATAATGTTATATTGGTAGAAATTTTATTTTGGATATAAATTTTATGTTTTTTTAGTTTAAAGCCCATAAGAGGCCCAAACCGCCTAAACCAGTCATACCAGACCGTTGACCGGTTTGATCACTTGCTACCAAACCGCCTTTATGGGTTGGTTTGTGGTTTGGGGGGTTAAACCGTCTAAACCGGACCGCAAACACCCCTAATCGGCTATATGAAATTGTGAAAAAGTCATCGGCAAAAAACGAAAAAAACCCCTTTTTACCTAGGCAGTAACAAGTCAAGTTGTTTACCCCATACCTTTAAGAAAAACTCTAAAATTATGGATACTGTTAATTGAATGACATTTTATAGTAGTTATTTTTATATGATATTTTACATCAGATACATTATTCAAAGAGTACTAGAGTTATATTTTTTTAAAAGTTTATACCCCTAAATGAAACTTCATATAAGATCCTATCTATACTATATATATATAAGCATGAAACGGCGGTTAATATTGAAATTTAAGTCGTATGACTTTTGATGCTATATGTACAAGTCTCACAACTACTAACCTCTCATGTCCCCAATTATACAAAGCACCGAGTTACATTATACCCTTAGAATTAGTTATCCAATTTACTTTTAATCTCTTACTTTTTTATTTTTTATTTTACACCCTTATCATATTAACATAAATAATCGTATATGAACAAGAATGCATTAAAAATACATTTCTTTTTTTACAAATTACACCATTGTAATCTTCTCGTCAGTACCTTCGAAATGAGCCCAATATTGAATATTTTTGGATTTAATCATATTATTAAATATCATGAACATGTACGAATTAATTTGTTTTATATCCCTTATATTATTCATTTTCATTTTACACCCTTATAATACTAAAAATACATAATCATAGTTCAACTAAAACATATTAATAAATGCATTTTTTTTACAAATTATATTATTCCAATATTCTCGTCAATAATTTCAAAATAAGTTTATTATTGAATATTTTTTTAACTTAATAATATTGTGAAATATCATAAATACGTATCAAGATTTTTCAAGAATGACGTACCGATTTTTTTTTAAACTTATACATTTTACGCTCTTATCTATATCTATATCTATATCTATATCTATATCTATATCTATATCTATACTATATATATAATCACGAAACGACGGTTTTTGTTGAAATTTAAGACATACTATTTATATTGCACGATGTACCAGCTTCAAAGCAGACACCTTTAATCGCCCCCACGCCCTCTGGGTCATCTCCCATGTCCCTCCCCACAATTATTATTACTTTGTGTTTCCTCTTATCGTTGCTGCTCAACCCGTGTTACCTCCCACGTCCTCCCTCAATTGTCGCCCTATCCATCTCAATTCCTTCTTGAATTCTCTCCTTCAATTCTTCAACCCCACGTCCTCTGTCCCATATATAGGTTGAGAAAATCAGGGAGAGGAGGAATAGTTGCGGAGTGTGTTAAGCAGAATGCAAAAATGGAAGGCACTATTGGTTGAAGCGGGAAGAATCGAAGCGGATTTTTTTTCGTATCTTGGATTAAGGTTAGTTTGTTTGTCATTTTTATCGTGTCGTTACATTTATTTTCTTTTTCATCTCTTTATTCTTCTGTTAATGTGGCTTAGGGTTTTATACGATGGATGTTTCAAGCAGGTTGCCAAAATTAAGGTGTTTTTTTTTACTGCAAATGCTATACAAAAAGCTCTTTTTGTTATGGTTATTTCATTTACAGGGCATGATCTTTGACGTTGAGAAGAGTGCAACTTTATATATTGATCTTGCAAAATCAAACTTATGGTCTTATCGTTCAAGAAGAGGTAACCTAATAGTTATGTTTTGTTGAATTCTCATGTGTCATCATTTTAAATGTTTGTGGTTAAAAATACAGTTTGATGACTTGTGTACAATTTCAGTTTTGAAGTTCATTATATTGCATCTGCAATTAAATGCCGTAATATTTCTTTTATACATCTGTTGTTGGTTTTTGGTATGCAGGAGAGAAGATGGTTTATGGACAAGAAAACATTCAAAGAAGCTTGATTCCAGATGACCATTGGTGGTGGTGGAATCATGAAAGGTTTTAAACAAACAAAGAAAGTATGCACAACTTCACTTGGATTTTGGTCAATCTGATATTTTGTTATGTACTTTTGCGGTCCCATTTTCATTATGTGATAGTATTTGAAAAAACGGATAAACTTTTCTATTTACTTGATTTGAGAGCACCGTGGACCCACAAAATGAAGAACTGAGAATTGGGAAAAAAATGTCTAAACAAATGAACTACTTATTCTTTTTGAATGTTGTTAGTTTCTTGGATGTAACCTTTACTCATTCATTATTCATGGATTTCGTGCTTTAAGGGTTGGCGTAGCGAAAGAGTTGTTGATACATAGAAAGGAGGCATGTTATTTTGGTACTGAATGATGATCCTACTGCTCATATTAAAAAGGTACACTAAACCTTTGAATGTTTTTGCAATAAAGTTAGTGTGGACCTTTCTCCTGAGCTCTCCTAAGGAATTGTGATTGCAGGTTCAAGAGGTTATTGGGATGATGAAGATGGAACTTGGTGATGGATGGGTTTTCCATAAACACTGTAAGGTGGCCATTTGGACAATTCCCGTTCATGTGTTTATTGGTTTGATTGGTTGACCTTTTGCTTCATACAGATCTTTCATGTTGCAACCAATCTTCTAATTTTAATGTGGGCATATGAATGTTTTAGGTTATTTTCTTGCTATTTTTAGAGAGGTTACCTTTTTTTTTGAACCATAGTACTTGGTTTTTAATTATAAACAAGGCTTTTTCCGTATGAAAACATACAAAAACCACACTTCCCAAGAGAGGGTATTTTGGACAAAAAATGCCAAAGATGATGTTTCATTTCACATTTATATTTCTATAATACGTACAACATCTCTTATTTTTGCAGGGCATATTGTTTTTATTTTCTTCCTCACAAGAATGGTGGTCATTTTTGTAAAAGAGACTCGGATACAATAGTTGAAAAGGTTGATCAATTTATTTTTTATGATGTAAATCAACAACAAACAACCAAACACCCTATGGAAGACCCCTTTTACTTAAATTCAAGAAAACCTAATGTAACAACCCAAATTTAAATAAACTATAATTGACAACAATACAACCAAAAATGGTCCCCAAGCATACAATTAACGTTAACTCTATTCTATGTCCGCAGCAGATAACACCTTCACAACTGAGATGCTACAGGAAGCCCAACGATAAGCTACAAGTCTCTAACAAGCTATGCCTCTTCTACTTCCCCGCGTCTTTCCATCGTCACAAGGTGAAACCCCAAGTACGACTCTTACCTGAAAATGGTTTTAGTTTTTGAAAAGCGGGGGTTAGACCATGAGGTCTAGTGAATTCCCACTTTAAAACAGTTCCTCACAAACAGTAGTTTGAAACATTTAACCGTTATAAAATAATCGGAAAATCCAGTTTAAATGCTCGACACCACATAAAGGGGATAGCACAGTGGTCACAACTTTCATCACCTTATCAAGCCAGGTTCGGCATTCGGGGCATCCACAGTAGATCCCCTCGGCACTCGGTACATGTCGTATCCGTGTGCATACGAAAGGAATTCGAGGCATACGGTCAACTTGTCCACCGATAATTCTCACCCATCCAGGTCCAACATACCACTGTGCAACCCGACTCCACACATAGCAACAACATCACAAGAGCATGCAATCAACACTTACGTAACAGAGAATGTATAAACAGTTTGCATGCATTAGTAAACATTTCCATGTCATGTGAAATTGTAACGTCCCAAATTCATAACATGTATTACTATCGAATAAGCATTCAAATTACATAAATAAACTCGTCTTTACATCATTAATGAAGTATACTTAAACAGAATTTGACAGCGGAAGTCTCTAAATCCACAGCCGAGCTCTATCTATAGTCATTATAGCCAAAACTTGGAGTCATGCTAATCTCCACAATCCTTATTGGAACTCCCCTAGTTCTTACTAGAAGAGCCCATAGCACGCTTACCTGGAAATGGTTTAGTTTTGAAAAGCGAGGGTTAGACCAAAAGGTCTAGTGAATTCCCTCCGAAAACAACATGTAAAACAGTATAACAACTTTTATAAAAGATTCATCGTAAACCTTAACATAACATCAAGCATGGTACTGCACTGTGTATTGGATCACATAACATTCAGCGATCGGGCCCAGCAGGTTCCCTTCTCGGCTCTTCCGGAGCCTACGCTGACTCCCCTTCCCGGAGCCTACGCAGACTCCCCTCTACTCGAAATAGGAGGAAACGAATTCCAATCTACCAGTCTGTCATACATATCCAAGGGATCAACAGATCCCGAGGATCACTCGCTGACCCCACAGTGCAGACCGACTCCAAATAGCACATCATTCTTTTCCTAAAACATGCAACTTTAAATCCTTTAAATCATCATTCTCATTTCATCATTTCATAATAAGCTTTCATAAGTAAAACGTGTAGTTCATGGAAAAACATGCGTGACAGTTATAAACAGTTCATGCTCGTAAATGAAACCATAATCAGTTAAATCATTTAACACTGTACGTCGTAAAAGGGTTTAGGGAACTCACCTTGGTTACGTAGGGCGCACTTCTTAAATATCCCCAAGCTAAACCAAACGAACACCTAAGGGCATTAGATTCACATCAGTATTGACGATCTGACCCTACCGTACAGTTCACACACTTTTCGGACGTCAACACAATCTGGATACCACAACAGTCCGGATACTACAACAGTCCGGATACCACAACAGTACGGATACCCGAACTGTCTGGATCCTAGGACATTCCGGACACACCCTTTACCGGGTACTAACACTCGGAAACCCTCAAGCGACTTCACCCGGATACTAGCATCCTTATCCGGAAACTACTGAACATCAAGAATTTCTATCGTCCGGAAACCTCGACTGTTCGAATGCAAAAAGTCTAAAAGTGATCATTAACCCATTTTTAGCCATTAATTCGATTAGAAAACCATGAGGGTTCATTCACTAGACAGCAACACTCAATAATTCCATTTCTCAATTACTCTAATCGACATCTTAGTAGCAAAAACCCAAAATACACAATAGAGGGTGTTTAGGTGAAAACATAACAATCTCTCTAAGATTTCCTCCTCAAATTCGTAGACAACACAGAAAGAACGATTGCATTAAGATGAATGGAAGAGATTAGATTATTACCTTATGATTCTTCTATTTAAATTGTGAAATCCCTTACTTGCCTCTTTCTCCTCTTGAGCCTCCAAACCCCAAGAACCACCAAGATTAAGTGAACAATCAGCTAACCATAGGGAATTATGCCATATACACCTTTCACCATATTACAAATAAGTCCCTCAATTTAACTTTCATTTCTTATACAAAGACCACTAACTTTCATTTTAACACAAGAAAACCCGGTTGTTACAACACCCCCCCCCCCTTAAAAGAATTCCGTCCCCATAATTCCTTATTGGAAGAGGTGCGGGTAACTCACTTTCATCTCCGACTCCAACTCCCAGGTTGCCTCTGGACCCTTGTGGTGTCGCCATTGTACCTTAACCAGCTTAGTCTCCTTGTTCCGTGACTTTCTTACCTTAACATCCGTGATTGCTTCGGGTTCCTCTACAAAACTCAATTTCTCATCCACCTTTATCTCATTCAACGGCATCGCTTTGGTTACGTCGGCTAGACATTTCCTCAAGTTGGACACATGGAACGCATTGTGGATGTTGCGCAATTCTTCCGGTAGGTCCAACCTATACGCCACTTCTCCAATACGTTCTGTAATCTCGAATGGCCCGATGTAACGTGGACTTAGCTTCCCACGTTTTCCAAATCGTACCACTCCCTTCCAAGGAGACACCTTTAACAAAACATGGTCTCCGACTTGGAATTCTATGTCTTTCCGTCTCTTATCCGCATAACTCTTATGTCGGTCGCGAGCGACCTTCAGTGTTTCACGCACTTGAACTATCTTGTCCGAAGTCAGTTGCACTAACTCTGGCCCGGCTAACCGTCTTTCTCCGACCTCGTTCCAACACAAAGGCGTCCGACATTTCCGACCATAGAGTGCCTCAACGGCGCTGCCTTGATGCTCGAGTGATAGCTATTGTTGTAAGCGAACTCGATCAAGGGTAGGTGCTTTTCCCAAGAGCCTTGGAAATCTAGAGCACGCGCTCTTAACATATCTTCCAATGTTTGGATCGTTCACTCACTCTGACCGTCGGTCTGAGGATGATAAGCGGTACTCATCTTAATCTGCGATCCCATCTCCCTTTGGAAGCTCCTCCAAAACGTGGAGGTAAACCTGCTATCTCAGTCAGATACTATCGACGAGGGCACACCATGACGGGTTACGATCTCGTCAATGTACAACTTTGCTAACTGCTCCAACGAGTAAGACTCTCGTATAGGTAAGAAGTGTGCCGACTTCGTGAGTCGATCCACGATTACCCAAATGGCGTCATAACCCTTCGGAGTTCTAGGTAAATGGGTCACGAAATCCATCGTGATCTGGTCCCACTTCCACATTGGTATCTCTAATGACTGAAGCTTCCCATACGGTCGTTGATGCTCAATCTTTACTCGCAAACACGTCAAACACGTCTCTACAAAATGAGCTACGTCCTTTTTCATTCCAGGCCACCAATAGTCTCGACGTAGATCTCCATACATCTTGTTAGTCCTGGGGTGAATAGTGTACTTTGATTTGTGAGCTTCTTCCAGAATCAGCTTTTGGAGCTCGCCGAGTTTTGGAACCCAAAATTTCCCATTAAGGCACTTCACCCCTCGACTATCTCCCACTAACGAGGACGCTTGCCCCACCATCCTTTCCCTCTTGAGATTCTCGGATTTGAGCGCTTCAGTTTGACATTTCTTTAACTCGTCAATCAAATTGAACGTTACCTCGGCCCTCATGGCCACGATACTGGGGGTTTCACTTCATTCCTTACGGCTCAAAGCGTTCGCCACTACGTTCGCCTTACCCGTATGATATTCAATCTTACAGTCGTAGTCGGTCAATAGCTCAATCCATCTTCTTTGGCGCATATTCAACTCTTTTTGGTCGAAGAGATGACATAAGCTCTTGTGGTCCGTAAAGATCTGGCACTTCGTCCCGTAAAGGTAATGTCGCCAAATCTTCAGAGCGAAAAACCACTGCCGCCAATTCTAAATCGTGAGTGGGGTATCGAACTTCGTGATCCTTTAATTGCCGTGAGGCATACGCGATCACCTTTCCTCGTTGCATGAGTACGCAACCCAAGCCGAGCTTTGATGCGTCACTAAAAACCACGAAATCATCAGAACCGTCCGGTAACGACAACACCGGAGCGCTGCTCAACATCTCCTTCAGCTTTTGAAAGGCTTCTTCTTGCTTCTCCAACCAGGCGAATTTGACATTCTTCTTGGTTAAAGAAGTTAGCAGCGTGGCGATAAGCGAAAAGTCTTTGATGAACTTTCGGTAGTAACCTGCCAGTCCGAGAAAACTCCGAACTTCTGACGGATTGTTGGGTTGCTCCCAATCTCGGATGGCTTCGACCTTAGATGGGTCTACCATGATTCCCTTCTCAGACACCACGTGTCCGAGAAACTGCACCTCTCTTAGCCAAAACTCACACTTAGAAAACTTCGCATACAGCTTCTCTTGCTTTAGCAGTTCGAGAATTGTTCGAAGGTGGCTTTCGTGTTCCTCTTCCGACCTTGAAAATATCAGGATATCATCTATGAACACTATTACGAACTTGTCTAGATAAGGTTGGCACACCCTATTCATTAGGTCCATGAATGCTGCCGGGGCGTTGGTTAGCCCGAACGGCATCACCAAGAATTCGTAGTGTCCATATCTGGTTCTGAAAGCAGTCTTCGGCACATCCTCCTCCCTTACCTTGAGTTGGTGATAACCTGACCTCAAGTCTATCTTGGAGAAGTAATTGGCTCCCTGTAGCTGATCGAACAGGTCGTCAATCCTCGGTATCGGGTACTTATTCTTGATCGTGACCTTGTTGAGTTCTCGGTAGTCTATGAACATCCGCATAGTACCGTCCTTCTTCTTCACGAAGAGCACGGGTGCTCCCCACGGAGATGTACTTGGCCTAACGAATCCCTTGTCTAACAACTCCTGCAACTGAGTCATCATTTCCTTCATTTCGGACGGCGCCGACCTATAAGGTGCGCGGGCAATTGGTGCAGCTCCAGGCATCAAATCAATTCTGAACTCGATCTGACGATCCGGAGGTAGACTTGTCAAGTCATCCGGAAATATTTCCGGGTACTCGTTTACTACTCGCACATCACCCACCCCACGCTTCTCTTTCTTGGCATCCAACACGTACGCCAAAAATCCATGACACCCCTTCTTCAGACACTTAGTAGCCCTGATCATAGAGATAAGGCTATTCTTTTTGTCACGGCGGTTCCCATAAATCACTATGGGATCCCCATCAGGTGACTGAATCCTGATCAGCTTTTTGTTGCAAACGATATCCGCATCATTCGCGGCTAACCAGTCCATATCCAACACCACATCAAACTCTCCCATTGCCATAGGATATAATATCATAGACACTGACCTCCCTTCTATATCTATGACACAGTCCTCTACCACCTCCTTAACGTACACCCGACTATCATTGGCAGTTTCCACCTCTAGTGCTCTCTCCAAACGTCTAGGCCTCACCCCCAAACATTTCATAAAAGCATGTGATACAAAAGAGCGATTTGCTCCCTAATCAAATAACACTTTGGCACACAAAGAGTTCACTAGAAATGTACCTACCACAACATCAGGAACTTCCTCCGCCTCTTCCGCAGTCATGCGGAACGCACATCCCTTCGGACGCGCCGGTTCTGCTCCCTTATCATTACCTCTCCCTCCTTGTCGTTCACCAAACTGGGCTGATCCCCCTTTCTTCAGCTGTGGGCAATCATTACGCATGTGGCCGGTAGCCCCACATTGGTAACAAGATTTTCCAGTACCCGGATAATCCCTTGACAACTGACCGGGCAAGCCACACCGGTAGCATGAGTTTGAACCTGCCACGCACTCTCCCCGGTGCACCTTGTTACACTTCGTACACGATCTCCCACCAGCATTCCTGTTAACACGGTTGTCTGATCGGAACACTTTCCCTTTTTTCGAGTCACTTCCCGGTCCATCCCACTTGCATTTCTCACCGCCTTTCTCAGAGGTTTGGCGATTCTTCTCTTTCTCAATCAGCTCGACCGTGTTGATGGCTGCCTGAAAGGTAGTGGGGTTTCTTGTCAGAACCATCTCTCGTACGCTACTTTTCAACCCATGGATGAAGCGTTCCACTCGTCGTTCCTCTGTTGGCACATACAAGTCAGCGAAACGAGACTTCTCGATAAACCTTGAAGTATATTCTCGTACCGTCATTTCACCCTGTTCCAAACCCAGAAACTCTTCTTCCAACCTTTTCACTGCCGCGAGCGGACAGAACTGAGCTTTAAACCGGTCTACAAACGTTTCCCACATCATCCCTTTAGCCATTGCCGAACCCTTTCCCCCAGTTTTGGCATCCCACCTGTAAATTGCATCAGATTTCAACATGGATAGGGCAAACATCACCCTATCCCCATCGCCACACTTGCACGTATCAAACACTAGTTCCATTTCCTTCACCCATTTCATTGCCAACACCGGGTCACACTCGCCCTTGAAAGTAGGGGGCTTGCATGAGGCAAAGGCCTTGTAACTACACCCCTTAGCTGCTGACTCATTCACCACCAACGAAATTGCTTTCGAGTGATTCTCGGTACCAGTCTCTAGCGGGCTTGACAACTCCACACTTTCCTTGTTCTCGCTTGCCTCTTTGCTTCCCGAGGCTGATTCATTCTGCTTAGTGAGGAGGGCCTGCAAAGTCTCTTGAATCTTACCCAATTCGGCAGCTAGGTTCTCTCGAGTGACGAATGCAGATCCACGGCCTCGACCTCGTCCCCTGGGCTGAGTTACCCTTCTTGCAGAAGCTGAACTCTCCTGAAGAGAATCTTCTTGGTGGGCGGGGACTTCCACACTCCTCGTTCTTCTAGTCACACGAGTCGTCCTTCGGGTCGGATGTTCCCCATCCCCGTCCACCTGAGTGGCGGCACGGCGAGGCGTCCTTCCTCGACCCCTTCCACGACCCCTACCCCTTCCCCTTCCGCGGATAGTAGTCTCCCTTGCCGGTTCCACTAGGACCTCGTCCTCCTGATCCCTTGGTGTAGCAGGTACTGACCTATTCCTCAAAGTTCTCCCATCCATTTCGCTAATGCTGAAAGAAAACAATAATTAACCCTTGCTAAACATGACACAACAAATTTGCTATAAAAGGTAGTTTAAGCACACACATGTACCTGTAAGTTCGTAATTACACTGGCCATGTGTAGTCCCAAACTTACCTTACACGTTTGTCCTTGGCACCTTATTTCCTAGCGCATTTATAGTGATCGTTCCTAGAGGCAATCCTATGTCTCGGCTGCATTCCTCATCTTACAGTTTAAGTTTAGGCCCGACTGGTCACCTAAATCCCTTAAACTAAGGCTCTGATACCATTTGTAACGTCCCAAATTCATAACATGTATTACTATCGAATAAGCATTCAAATTACATAAATAAACTCGTCTTTACATCATTAATGAAGTATACTTAAACAGAATTTGACAGCGGAAGTCTCTAAATCCACAGCCGAGCTCTATTTATAGTCATTATAGCCAAAACTTGGAGTCATGCTAATCTCCACAATCCTTCTTGGAACTCCCCTAGTTCTTAATAGAAGAGCCCGTAGCACGCTTACCTGAAAATGGTTTAGTTTTGAAAAGCGAGGGTTAGACCAAAAGGTCTAGTGAATTCCCTCCGAAAACAACATGTAAAACAGTATAACAACTTTTATAAAAGATTCATCGTAAACCTTAACATAACATCAAGCATGGTACTGCACTGTGTATTGGACCACATAACATTAAGCGATCGGGGCCCCAGCAGGTTCCCTTCTCGGCTCTTCTGGAGCCTACGCTGACTCCCCTTCTCGGATTCTACGCAGACTCCCCTCTACTCGAAATAGGAGGAAACGAATTCCAACCTACCAGTCTGTCATACATATCCAAGGGATCAACAGATCCCGAGGATCACTCGCTGACCCCATAGTGCAGACCGACTCCACATAGCACATCATTCTTTTCATAAAACATGCAACTTTAAATCCTTTAAATCATCATCCTCATTTCATCATTTCATAATAAGCTTTCATAAGTAAAACGTGTAGTTCATGGAAAAACATGCGTGACAGTTATAAACAGTTCATGCTCGTAAATGAAACCATAATCACTTAAATCATTTAACACTGTACGTCATAAAAGGGTTTAGGGAACTCACCTTGGTTACGTAGGGCACACTTCTTAAATATCCCCAAGCTAAACCAAACGAACACCTAAGGGCATTAGATTCACATCAGTATTGACGATCTGACCCTACCGTACAGTTCACACACTTTTTGGACGTCAACACAATCCGGATACCACAACAGTCCGGATACTACAACAGTCCGGATACCACAACAGTCCGGATGCCCGAACTGTCCGGATCATAGGACATTCCGGACACACCCTTTATCGGGTACTAACACCCGGAAACCCTCAAGCGACTTCACCCGGATACTAGCATCCTTATCCGGAAACTACTGAACATCAAGAATTTCTATCGTCCGGAAACCTCGACTGTTCGAATGCAAAAAGTCTAAAAGTGATCATTAACCCATTTTTAGCCATTAATTCGATTAGAAAACCATGAGGGTTCATTCACTAGACATCAACACTCAATAATTCCATTTCTCAATCCCTCTAATCGACATCTTAGTAGCAAAAACCCAAAATACACAATAGAGGGTGTTTAGGTGAAAACATAGCAATCTCTTTAAGATTTCCTCCTCAAATTCGTAGACAGCACAGAAAGAACGATTGCATTAAGATGAATGGAAGAGATTAGATTATTACCTTATGATTCTTCTCTTTAAATTGTGAAATCCCTTACTAGCCTCTTTCTCCCTCTTTCTCCTCTTGAGCCGCCAAACCCCAAGAATCACCAAGATTAAGTGAACAATCAACTAACCCTAGGGAATTGTGCCATATACACATTTCACCATATTACAAATAAGTCCCTCAATTTAACTTTCATTTCTTATACAAAGACCACTAACTTTCATATTAACACAAGAAAACCTGGTTGTTACAGAAATAAAACCTTTCAAAATGTTTAATCATGTCATCATGCTCGAAACCATAATCAGATATGAAAACTCTTAGCAAAACGTTTCATTCGCACAAAGAAGGTAAGGGAACTCACCTTAGCCTTAGCACATCGACACACGCTCCGGGACACACGTTAGCTCAAACCGAACACCTGAATTGGCGCCACAAGAATGGTGTTAAACCATCTAATTATATCCCAAATCCATTCCTAATAAACCCCAAAAACAACCCTTAGGTGATACCACAAACATATCCTCAAACGGCACGTGAAACGAAACCTGAAAACGCGAAACAGTGCTCGGCGCCAGTGCCCGCGCCAGCCAACTGGTGCCACAACTGGCGCAGGGCTCTGGACAGTAACTGGCGCCAGTTCTGGCGCTACTACTGGCGTGGAGCACCTGCACACGAATTTCAGCCGAAAACTCACCCTTTTCTCAATCCCAACTCATCCTAAATCGATTTTAAGCCTCCAAAATTAAATAATAGATGTTCTAAACCTTTCCCCACAATTACCAATCATCAAAACAACCTTTAATCTATCAAAATCCAACCAATCCTTGATTGTTTTCCCACAAACCCCACCAAAACTTCAAACAAGAAAGAAAATGAAGAAAACCCCAACCATGGTGATTCTTGCATAAAACTTGGGTGGAAACCCGTACAAAACTCAAACAAAACAATCTCTTGTGAAGCATTCACTCCAAAACATTAAAACAATAGAAAATCCTACACCACACTCTTCCCATTAATCCTTTCAAATGAAGTAACAAGAGAGGGAATGATTACCTTGAAGAAGATGAAGAATAACACCACATTCAGCTCCAATTCCAAGCTCTCTCTTCAAGAAACTTCAAGACCCTCCAAGTCGTCCTCTAGCCACCCACAAAACGTATGAACAACAAAAATGAAAAGAACTTAGGGTTTTACCCCTTTCTATACCTATTCACATTTTCAGATTTTGCAACCAAGCCCCTAAAGTTGTACACTTCATACATTAGCCCCAAAAATCTTTATTTACTCTAACCTTTGCAAGAAGAAGAATATATGGGGTGTTACATCACCTCCCCCTTATTAGAATTCCGTCCTCGGAATTCCATTGCCGTACACATGCTGCAATTGGAGTTAACTTCTGGCTTCCAATACTCACATTACCCAACAATTTCTTGAGGAGTTGCAAATACAATTCTACAAGATCAGCTTCTTTGTCTTTCCAAATTCTCGACCATCCAGCCCCAATGATTGTTTCTAACGATACTACAAGATCCGACTCCTCAATTATTCGTATTGTTTGCGAATATACAACATATTGCTTTCCAACCAACACTCTCTACAATAAGGATTGAAACACACCATGAGTGTTCCATAACTTCACCGAGTGCAATTAACTCGTCCATTATCTCTCCAATTCTTTCTATAACTGCCATTAACACGTTACCATGTGGCCCAACTCAATTTCTTCTTGAAACACACTACTCCAATCCCTGGGAATGTTTTCCCCGACTTGAGATTGTAAATACTCATACCCTTCAATCCAATCGTTCTAGTCTCATTCACTTATCCATCCATTTCTGATCAGAACCGACAACGTACAACATTCTTTGACATCGCTCCTCGACCAACTACCACATTCTCAGGTCGGTAGCATGCCCAACCAGACACTCTTGCAATCTATTCGATCAATCATACTACTCACACCAAAATACTCTCTTTAAAAGAAAGCGACTCTACTGGAGTCAACGCCGCAACAACCCAAATCTCTAAACAGAGACTAATCATTCCCTTCGTCGACATCATACCAGGTCATCCTTATTCTCACCACGTGAGTTTCTTTACCGAATAACCTTCAATTCAACAGAAGAACGCCATCCCACCAATATAGCGTCCGCCTGGAACAATTTGCATTTCCCCGATATCACACAGATCACACGTCCCACAACAGTTACCAACCAACGGTCCAAACTCACAACAATCATTATGCCATAACTCGTTTCTATACACAATTATATTCCTCACAAAATCCACCGAAAGGTTCCATTATTCAGGAATTACCTCCAAAATTCCTTGTCCTCTCTTAAGGAGAAGTGACCAAGTTCACTCAAACTATTCCCATGGATGGAATACTGAACGACACACTCACTTGAAATATTTTCCCCGACAACCCCGAATCTAATCCAAAGGTCTCTCAACCAGGGCATCACATTCGACCACCTGATTCCATTCCACCTTGATAACATCAAAGTTGCTTTAAAAGAATGGTTCGCTAACACGTGCCAGTTTTAGACCGGTCGCTCAAACTTAGCTTTCTCAACCCTTTAACCATGACATACACAACGATCCCTTTTCTTATGCCCTTCAAATAACAGTTCTTTAATTATAGTCCGCCTTTCCAGTGTCTCATGACATCTTCTTATCGCAAGCCTGTCTATACTTGATCTGTCATACCGTCATCATTTTCTCTTGTGCTTGCACGAAACGCCCAACACACACAACTACAGTCTAAAAGAACGGTTTCTCCAAAATCATCAGTCAAGACCTTTAGTCAAGTTCTCATAAAGTACTTAGCACCAAGAACTACCAAGAGTTCCTAACTTTCCAACACAGTCGACCCACTCGTTGCATTTCCTTACGCCCACGGAATACTCCAACGCTCCTGACTAAACTTCATAACGAAGCACCACAGCTCAACGGGTACAATATCCTCTTCGACACTCAAGTGAAGTGTGAAAACTCACTCAAAATTTAATGGAATCGAGAAGAACGAGGGTTCTCCTTTCATCCCGTCACCAACCGCAACTCAATCTCCAGATCTCAAAATAACATTAATGTATACTGCCTGAAAATCCATACACTTCAATCGAGCATACTCACCACCTTTGAATACTTCAATATCACGACAAATCATCGCTACAACTATGACTTACACGTTCCTTCGATACAAAATGCCACCACTTCCTCACACTACTATCGCACCACGCGACCATATTGCAAATAAGCTATCATGATGCCTTTACACACACAAAAGATATTACTACCTTCATGCCACCCATAACACAATTTCATTTGAAGTAAAATCGTTTCCCGACTTTGCCTTTCTCGGGTCTAGACGAACCACATGCCAATATCATCTAATCAAAACACACCCGCTTCGATTACCCTAAACATTCCGTTCTTATAGGGATCATCAAACCCCATAGGAAATCACTATGCAACCACGATCTTTCACTTTTGTAACACTCACACAAGATGGTCCAGCGTCATGCCGGATACACACCTTTCCCAAACAACTTCTTACATCCTTGCAAGAAAATTCAACAAGATAACCACACTATAGTTACTTCTCCATTATCAGTCTCCTGACAACCATTCAGCAGGACAGACATTGATTTCAACATCGACAATCGACATGCTAATATCCAGCTTCCTCACGATAGACAAGGATTCCCGAAGGAATCTACTTCTCATAACTCCTCGAATAAGTTCTCGTTTTCTTATCATCTCCTCGCGGTCTATCTCTGCTGTGCTAAACACTTTACGCATAAGCGAATCATCAAAACCTCGATGGACATCACATCCACATTGGTGATCTTCCGTTGTCCTAATGCCCTCACTAGGTGTTCCTGTAACGACCCGGTTCCCCAAACATACATCAAATAACATATATTGCATAACATCGTTTCATAACAAACGATACATCATATAACATGTACGGTCCCTTAGTCTTTACAACCATAATAAGTATTTCATTACAAACTTTTTGCTACTTAATTTACATTATAAATAATAACAAAGTTATAAGTACAAAACACTTCATGATCTTCAAAACATAAGTCTTCCAAAAGCTATTCACAGTTTACCCTTTTCACTTGCTCTTACTTGATCCACGACCTGGAATACATATTTTTAAAACAAAATGAAGGTTAGACCTAGTGGTCTAAGTGAGAAAATCCCTGTCAGTTTAAAATCATTTAAACAGACACCATATACATAACACAATTTGAATACCAATTATGACTCATATGCATTGTGTACTTTCCTGTCTCATGGCCATATTAGGTGGTTGCGAGCCAACTAATCAGTTTACTCCGCTGCACTAATATACAGCCAACTCCGATGTCCTTCCGTACAACCAAACCCCACCGGTCCTAAGCCCGGCCAACGTGCACTCGTGTAATGTAATGCTCGTATAAATATAATATACACCTCAATATATCATACTTCATACATTTGCACATTATTACACTATTTATCACATTCTCAATCCACATATATGTATTCCAGATTGAAAACATTTTAAAGTAAAACTCACATGTTTGCTTATCAAAACGTTTCCAAGCTTTTCTCAAAACGATTCGATCTTTCACCCAGAATTCACAGAATCTGAAACAATTTAAATACAATTATCTCTTTACCAAACGAACCCATATGACTTACTAGAAGACTAAGAACTCTAGATAAATCAATCTAACTCTTATCCTCAAAAGTATCTGGAATCTCGAAAGTGACCGGACAACCAAAGTTTCCGGACACCATGAAACTGTCCGGACAACATACTCTCCGGATACCTACAACTTACCGGATGCACTAAACTTTCCGGACATAAATAATTACCGGATACTAGCACTATCTGGATACTTACCGGAAACATACTTAATCCGGATGACATCCGGAAACCAAGGTAATCCGGATACCACCCGGTATCTAATTTCATCCGGAAACTATTAAAAGAAACTTACCGGATAATTGCCTGTCCGGATACCTTTAGCACAGGGTTTCCGGATACTTCATCTTCCGGACACTATTAAAAAGAACTACCGGACACTATGAAATTTCGTTCGGAAACCTCTGTCTGTTTACCAAAATTCTACTCAGAATCAATTAACTGCTACAAATCGAAAAATTGAGAAATCTAAACCGATAGGAATCTACTACTAACGATTACAAACATAAAATGAAAAGGTACCATACCTCAAAATCACTTCCAATGAATTCAATTAAAGCCCTAGCCTTACATCTTCTTCTTCTTCTTTTCGTCTTAAAACACACACACTGATTTTATTTTGTGAAAATATCAGGAAACTAAGGGTTTATATATTAGACCCAATTTACAATTTTGGGTTTGAACTATTCAAAAATGACCAAAACACCCTTAACTTATAAATTAACCCAAACTTACCCTAAACATCCAATTTTAAAGTTAAATAAATTTAACGGAAAGAGAATTTAACTAACGAACTTACCCGGGTATTACATCATCTTCCCCTTAAAAGAATTCCGTCCCGGAATTCGGTTAGGCAAAGAGGTACGTGTACTTAGTTCTCATTTCTGATTCTAATTCGCACTGTACTTTTACTTGTCTGATCTCCTTATTCCGCAAAACTTTGACTTTATGGTCAACAATGGCTTCAGGTTCCTCCATATAATTCATCTTTTCATCAACTTGTATATCTGGCAGAGAAACTGCCTGCTCTGGCGTAACCAAACACTTTCAAAAATTTGAAACGTGAAAAGCGTTGTGGATACTGCTTAACTCAGACGGAAGGTCTAACCTGTAAGCTACTTCATCGATTCTTTCTGTAATTGCAAACGGTCCGATGTACCTTGGGCTCAGTTTACCTTGTTTCCCAAATCGAATGACTCATTTCCAAGGTGAGACTTTTAACATTACAAAATCTCCAACTTGGAATTCTAACGGTTTTCGGCGTCAGTCAGCGTAGCTTTTCTGTCTGTCTTGAGCCACTTTCAATCGTTCCCGAATCTGAGTAATCTTATCCGCGGTTAACTGAACTATATCAGGCCCCGCTAATTGTTTCTCTCCCACTTCGTTCCAACACAGAGGAGTTCGACATTTTCTACCATACAGAACTTCGAACGGTGTCGCTTGTATGCTGGAATGATAACTGTTATTGTAAGCAAATTCAATCAACGACAAATGCTTATCCCATGATCCCCCAAAATCAACAATGCAGGCCCGTAGCATATCTTCAAAAGTCTAAATGGTTCGTTCACTCTGACCGTCAGTTTGAGGATGATACGCTGTACTTAACTTTATTTGCGTCCCCATTTCTTTTTGAAAACTCCTACAGAACCTTGAAGTAAAACGATTATCACGATCAGAAATAATCGAGATTGGAATTCCATGTCGAGTTACTATTTCATCGATATACAATTTGGCTAATCTATCTAATGAATAGGTTTCTTTTATCGGTAGAAAGTGAGCAGACTTTGATAATCTGTCAACGATTACCCAAATGGCATCAAACCCTTTCGGAGTCTTTGGTAGCTTCATGATGAAGTCTGTAGTAATCTGATCCCATTTCCACATAGGTATTTCTAAACGTTGTAACTGACCAAAAGGCTTTTGATGTTCAATCTTTACTTTCTTACAAGTAGAACAACCTTCCACATGCTGAGCAATACTTCTTTTCATTCCCGGCCACCAGTAAAATTGTCGTAGATCTTTATACATCTTATTCGTACCTGGATGAATAGAGAAACGAGATTGATGAGCTTCTTGAAGTACTCGATCACGTAAATTACCCAGACGAAGCACCCAAATTCTGTTTCCCAGACACAGTAACCCACGATCATCTTTTACGAGTGATGCTGATATCCCCACTAACCGTTCTGGTTTCAAGTATTCCTCTTGAAAAGCTTATACTTGACACTTGTTCAATTCGTCAAAGATGTTAGGTAGAATTTCAGCTCGTAGTGCAATGTCTTTTATTGTTCCACTCCTTTCTTGACGACTCAGTGCATCAGCTACTACATTCGCCTTTCCCGGATGATATAGAATTTCACAGTCATAGTCATTCACCAATTCTAACCATCTTCTTTTTCTCATATTCAGTTCTCGTTGGTCAAAAAGATGTTGGAGACTCTTGTGATCAGTATAAATTTGACATCTAGAACCGTATAGATAATGTCTCCAAATCTTTAGCGCAAAAACAACTGCTGCAAGTTCCATGTCGTGTGTAGGATACTGTCGTTCATGATCCTTCAGTTGGCAAGATGCATAAGCAATAACTTTCCCACGCTGCATTAGTGCACACCCCAATCCTAGTTTGGAAGCATCACTGTAAACAACAAAGTCGTTGGAACCTTCACGTAGTGACAGTATTGGCGAGCTACAAAGTTTTGCTTTCAATATTCGGAATGCTTCATCCTGTTCTGCTTTCCATTCAAACTTTATATTCTTTCGGGTCAGCTTGGTCAGGGGCGTAGCGATACGAGAGAAATCTTGTATGAACTTTCGATAGTAGCCGGCTAAACCCAGAAAACTTCGTACTTCGGTTGGCGTTCTCGGCGGTTCCCACTTTTCAATTGCCTCTACTTTCATCGGATCAACTTGAATGCCTTTTTTCTGAAACTACATGTCCGAGAAATTGGACTTCCCGTAACCAGAATTCACATTTAGAGAATTTGGCATATAACTGTTCCTTTTTCAACAATTCCAGAATCAGACGAAGGTGTTGTGCATGCTCTTCTTTGGATCGGGAATAAATAAGGATATCGTCGATAAACACAATAACAAATTTATCGAGATATGGCTTACATACCCGATTCATTAAATCCATAAAGGCAGCTGGGGCGTTCGTCAGTCCGAAAGGCATCACTAAGAATTCATAGTGACCATACCTTGTGCGAAAAGCAGTTTTCAGAACATCTTCTTCTTTAACCTTCAGCTGATGATAACCAGATCTTAGATCAATCTTGGAAAAATAACAAGCTCCAACTAATTGATCAAAGAGGTCATCAATTCTGGGAAGCGGATACTTATTCTTGATCGTACGCATATTCAGTTCCCGATAATCAATACACATTCTCATCGACCCATCTATCTTTTTCACAAACAAGACTGGTGCACCCCATGGCGAAGTACTGGGTCTGATGAAGCCCTTATCAGAAAGATCTTGTAGTTGCGTCATCTTTTCTTTCATCTCTGGAGGTGCCATTCGATACGGTGTACAGGCAACAGGAGCGGCTCCAGGAATCAGATCTATACCAAACTCTACTTGTCTAACGGGCGGAAGACTATTCAAGTCTTCTGGGAAAACTTCCGGAAATTCACAAACAACAGGAATATCTTCCAACTTATTCTTTTCTAGCTTAGTATCTATCACATAAGCTAAATAACTCGGACAACCTTTGTTGACACACTTACGAGCTTTTAACATAGATATAAGGCAAGACTGATGATTTCTACGATCACCATAAATCACTACCGGTCTCCTCTCAGGTAATACAACATTAATTAACTTCTTATTGCAAAAAATACTAGCCTGGTGCTCGGCTAACCAATCCATTCCCACTACCATATCAAACTCAATTAAAGCCATAGGAAATAACTGGATAGGTACTCCACACCCATCTATATTTATAACACAGCTATCAAATACCTCTCTAACCTATACTTGATTATCATTCTCAGTTTCTACCATTAAAGCATGATCTAACATTTTAGGCTTTAAATGCATATAAGTAGCAAATTAAGGAGACACAAATGATCGGTTTGCACCGAAGTCAAATAACACTTTAGCACGTGTAGAATTTATTAAAAATGTACCTGTAACCACATTAGGAGTTTCCTCCGCTTTTTGCGCTGTCATTTGAAAGGCACGACCCCTTGCTCTTGGTAGCTCTCGCCTTTGTACTACCGGCCTAACACCCGTTGGTCTCACTGACGTACCACCCTGCTGTACTCTCCACCGTGGACAATCATACTGAATGTGATCAGGAGAATTGCATGAGAAACAAAATCGAGTTACCCGACAGTCTTTAGCAATATGGCCGGTCTTTCCACACTTGTAACAAACTCGAGGGTCAACTTGACAATTTCCTTGATGAATACGGTTGAATTTTGGACAAGGTCTTTCCGCTGGTCTGAAAGGTGGACGACTATCAAATTTCTGGGATCTGGACTTCTTTGGATCATAATGTGGTCCTTCCCATTTTCTTTTTCCAGTACTTTTATCACTAGCATCTCTCCCTTTATCCCGTTCCACATTTTCTGCGGCATCTACTGCGGCTGAGAAGGTATCTGGTCCCTTTGCAATCACTAGACTTCTGATTTCTGAATTTAACCCAAAGATAAACCTTTCCATCTTAAGTGCCTCCGTGGCAACGTAGTACTCAGCGAAACGAGACTTCTCCAGAAAATGAGCAGTATAATCCCGAACCGATAAACTTCCTTGTTGCAGGTTCATGAACTCTTCTTCCAGTTGTCTAACTGCTGCTTGAGGACAAAACTGTCTCTTGAAAGCTATAGTGAATTCTTCCCAAGAAAAATTAGAATACACATCTGATCCTCTAGAGGTAATAAGAGCTTCCCACCAATATAGAGCATCGGCTTTCAGCATCGTGGTTCCATATAACACTCTATCTTCCTCGGCACATTAGCTGGTTTTGAAGATAGCTTCTATCTCTTTTAGCCACCTCATAGCCTTTACTGGGCCTCTTTCTCCTGAGTAAGTCGGAGGTTTGCAACTTAGAAACATCTTATAATCACACTTCTTTGGCACCAGTATGACAATAGGTGTAACGGCCATCTCGTCTTCCAGATTAGGATCTGGTACTCAGTTTCAGTATGACAGGGTCGGTCGAACATAGCTTGTATATTTTCTTGTAGTCTTCCCATTTCAGCCGCCAAATCGTCTCTTGTAACAAATTCGGTACCTTGCGACTGAACTCTACCTCCAGTTCTGCCCCTACCTCGTTCTCCACCTCTTCCCCTTGTCCCGATTGTTGGATTCGTTCTATTAGAACTTCTTTCTCCCTCTCTATTCGTACGTCGAGTACCACTTGCCATTCTGTATATTTTTACAGGGTTAATATACACATAAGCACATACCCCATATAATAAGGTATTCTAGTTCAAACATGTACTTGTAAGTTCATGATTACACTGGCCAAATGTAATTTGAAATTACCTTACATGATGTTCCTTCTACCTTTTATATTTAGCATCCCCAAGGTTCTAAAATAATAGGGACATCCTACTTCACATGCAGTTTAAGTCTAGGTATGGATCCGAATACCTAAATCCCTTAAACTAGGGCTCTGATACCATCTGTAACGACCCGGTTCCCCAAACATACATCAAATAACATATATTGCATACCATCGTTTCATAACAAACGATACATCATATAACATGTACGGTCCCTTAGTCTTTACAACCATAATAAGTATTTCATTACAAACGTTTTGCTACTTAATTTACATTATAACTAATAACAAAGTTATAAGTACAAAACACTTCATGATCTTCAAAACATAAGTCTTCTAAAACCTATTCACAGTTTACCCTTTTCACTTGCTCTTACTTGATCCACGACCTGGAATACATATTTTTAAAACAAAATGAGGTTAGACCTAGTGGTCTAAGTGAGAAAATCCCTGTCAGTTTAAAATCATTTAAACAGACACCATATACATAACACAATTTAAATACCAATTATGACTCATATGCATTGTGTACTTTCCAGTCTCATGGCCATATTAGGTGGTTGCGAGCCAACTAATCAGTTTACTCCGCTGCACTAATATACATCCAACTCCGCTGTCCCTCCGTACAACCAAACCCCACCGGTCCTAAGCCCGACCAACGTGCACTCGTGTAGTGTAATGCTCGTATAAATATAATATACACCTAAATATATCATACTTCATACATATGCACATTATTACACTATTTATCACATTCTCAATCCACATATATGTATTCCAATTTGAAAACATTTTAAAGTAAAACTCACATGTTTGCTTATCAAAAAGCTTCCAAGCTTTTCTCAAAACGATTCGATCTTTCACCCAGAATTCACAGAATCTGAAACAATTTAAATACAATTATCTCTTTACCAAACGAACCCATATGACTTACTAGAAGACTAAGAACTCTAGATAAATCTATCTAACTCTTATCCTCAAAAGTATCTGGAATCTCCAAAGTGACTGGACAACCAAAGTTTCCGGACACCATGAAACTGTCCGGACAACATACTCTCTGGATACGTACAACTTACCGGATGCACTAAACTTTCCGGACATCAATAATTACCGGATACTAGCACTATCCGGATACTTATCGAAAACATACTTAATCCGGATGACATCCGGAAACCAAGGTAATCCGGATACCACCCGGTATCTAATTTCATCCGGAAACTATTAAAAGAAACTTACCGGATAATTGCCTATCCGGATACCTTTAGCACAAGGTTTCCGGATACTTCATCTTCCGGACACTATTAAAAAGAACTACCAGACACTATCAAATTTCGTCCGGAAACCTCTGTCTGTTTACCAAAATTCTACCTAGAATCAATTAACTGCTACAAATCGAAAAATTGAGAAATCTAAACCGATAGGAATCTACTACTAACGATTACAAATATAAAATGAAAATGAACCATACCTCAAAATCAATTCCAATGAATTCAATTAAAGCCCTAGCCTTACTTCTTCTTCTTCTTCTTCTTCTTCTTTTCGTCTTAAAACACACACTTATTTTATTTGGTGAAAATATCAGGAAACTAAGGGTTTATATATTAGACCCAATTTACAATTTTGGGTTTGAACTATTCAGAAATGACCAAAACACCCTTAACTTATAAATTAACCCAAAATTACCCTAAACATCCAATTTTAAAGTTAAATAAATTTAACGGAAAGAGAATTTAACTAACGAACTTACTTGGGTATTTGATAACGCCAATTTTTGGCGTTATTTTCAGTTCTCAAACCAATGAGTTGGCTTGTATTCAAGTAAAAAGGCGTGTATTTTACGGTTTATCGAGTGATTTATACAGGTTATCTAAAAGGCGGCAATCATCGAGAAAAGAAGCTAAAAAGAGCCCAAAAGAGCCAAAACGAAGCCCAAAAGCCAAGCCCTAGACCCGCAACCGAACCAGGACCCGAACCGCGAACCAGACGACGACCCATGCTGCAAAAATGATGCGCGCGACTTACCACACGACTTGCAAGTCGCGTGGCAAGTGGCGTAACCCACTGTTTCGCGAATTCCAGCTTTAAATCCGATTTTTAGGTCATTGATTCGATACGCAACTTTCACACGACGCCCAGGGGCGATTTTGGGGCGATTCCTGGAGCCTTCGGAGTGACGATAGAGAGCCGATCAAGGAGACGTTCAACACGCGAAGTAGAGACGAGCACGAGAGAAGGGAGTTCATCATCTTACTGTTTACGATTGCATCTTTTACGCTTAATCATGTTTACATACACTTTCGCATCTATTTCTCTTATGTTTGAATCCACCACCGACATGAACTAACCTGTTCATGTTGGGGGTTGGATTGAATTAGGTTTGTAAGCATGTGAACATATGACGAGTGATTTTTATCAGTTTTTTCCTTAAGTAATGAAGTATGCAATTTTGTGGTTAATGCTTGTGTGAATTTGGCCAATTTACATTCGATTTGTTTGTTAGTAATTAAGTTCGAGAGAATTGATTGCTACTCAGAATTAGGAATTACATGCCTAAAGTCCGAAAGGTGATAGAGATATACCGAGTAAGCTTTAGTCCCAATTAAACCGTTAGGTTGATATCGAGAGATAAAATCTAGCCAATTTAAACATAAATCGTGTACTTAATGTGTTTTGGAATCCATAGGTGAGATCGAGAGATTAAACTTATCCTTTTCAAAATAAAATCTGTTGTTGTTCGAAAGAGAACGACGGTGATCTTAAAAGATTTAGGAATCATTAAGGGGATTAACTGGTAATTGTTTTGAGTCAGTTGTTTGCATGTGTAGAACCTGAGGATTTCCAACCCTCAACTTCTCTCTCTATCGAAGTTTCTAAGTCGTTTACTGTTTCGTTGTGATTTCGTATTCGTTGCAATTAAGTAGTTTTAAATCAAACCAATCTTCCAAATTCGACAGTTCAATTAATAGTTCTTATAGTAATTGTGATACTTAGTTCCTAGTTCCCGTGGATTCGATACTCGTACTTACCGTACGTTATTACTTGATTTCGACACCGTACACTTGCGGTTAGATTTAGGGGGGTTGACCCACCTATCAAGTTTTTGGCGCCGTTGCCGGGGAACTAGTTGTAGTTAATAGCACTACCATCTATAAGCGTTATTAGATTGGACATTTTTTTTTCGTTATTTTATTTTACTCCCTTCGATTTCTGGACTACTGATTTTGTTACATTCTTTTCAGGTACTAATTGGTTTATGCCAAGGAAGACCCGAGGAAAGGAAATCGAGCCACTTGATCCGGAGATCGAAAGAACCGCCCGCCATCTGCGAAAAGCGTCCAAAGCCCAAAGACAGTTAAAGATGGGTGACGAAATGCCCGTCAATAGACCACCTGGCAACAATCCTCCGCCTCCGCCGGCGAGAGTTCCGATGCGGTCGTTTGCCAATCCAAACGTGGCAACCGCACGGATCGGTATCCAACCGCCCAATACTGCGGCGAATTACTTCGAGATCAAGCCAAGCACCATCGTGATGGTGCAACAAAACCAATATGGAGGAGCACCGACCGAAGATCCTCATGCACACCTCCGTGCATTCGAGAGGATTTGCAGCACCTTCAAGATTAATGGCATGAACGAGGATGTAACGACCCAAATCCCATATATACAACAATTCACATAATGTAATATAACATTCATATAACAAAAGAAACATCAAATTACAAGTTCGGTCCCGCAGTCTTTTACAAATAAAAGAAACTATTCTACTACTAACTTTGCACTATTACATACATCACATTTAACAAGATGATACAATTGCTAAACAATCCAAAATCTTCTTCTTATAACCCTTCACAAAATCCATCCATTGAATACTCTAATTACTTGCTCTTACTTGAACCACCACCTGGAATACATATTTTAAAACAAAATGAGGGTTAGACCTGATGGTCTAAGTGAGAAATCCCTGTTAGTTTGAAAACCATTTATATAACTTCGTTCATATAAATCACGCAACAAAATTACATATATCCAATTAAGCTCACATACCATATACCTTCCCTTCTCATTCCTCCTGGCCGTATTAGTGGTAGCAAGCCAACTAATAATATACAACGCTGTACAACAACTACAGCCAAACAACGCTATACAGGTTCTATAGCCAATCACACCGGTCTTAAACCCGGCCAACGTATTATAACACATTTATAATACACATGTAAATATAATACCTCACTATATTATAATTCACATACGAGCACATAATTATCAACAGTTTCACTCCCAACTCCACACATGTATGTATTCCAGTTAAAAAGTGTTTTCAAAGCAAAGCTCACCTGTTTTGGTTATTTCACACGTTCGTGAGCTTCTTTCAAAACGATCCTATCCCTTACCACGATTCCACGGAATCTGAAACAAGTTAATATACACAAATTGCTTTACTAACCAAATACGTAAAGCCTAACAATTTCCCATCCCCAACTGTTCCATTACACTTTGTATTGAACTCACTACCGGGACTATACAGGGTACCGGGACTTATACAGTACCGGGACTCTTAGTACCGGGAGTTCCTATACCGGGAGTTCATAATACCGGAACTCTCCACTACCGGAAGTCTGTTATACCGGGAGTCAACTCTACCGGGAAATCATACTACCGGGATTCCACACTACCGGGAGTCCATATTACCGGGACTCCACCGGAAGTTGATTATACCGGGATTTCACCGGGAGTCCTCAAGAACACAGTCGGTTCTAATTTACCCAGTTTCAAATTAAACCTATACAATCTAAAATTAAACATTCTAATCCGATAGAAACAGTCTACTGATGATTACAAACATAATATGTAAAAGACTTACCTCAAGATTTCTTCTTAACACAATCGATTGAAGCCCTATTCGTACGGTTTCTTCTTTCGCTTTCTTTCACCTTCAGACTCCCGCACACATACACAATCTTTCTAAATCTGGATAATGAAACTATTGATGTCTGGAGGTGTATATCACTTTTAATTAATTACCTTTTAGACCTTCAACTTTTCACTAATGTCCCAAACACCCTTAAACTCATTATTTACCCTCAAACTTACCCTGAACATTATAAATTATTGTTAAATTATTTAACGGACTTACCCGGGGTATTACATCATCTCCCCTTAAAAGAATTCTGTCCCGGAATTCAGTTAGGCAAAAAGGTGAGGGTATTTGGCTCTCATTTCCGATTCAGATTCCCACGTAGCATCTTGACCTTTATGATGTCTCCACTGAACTTTCACTTGTCTGACCTCCTTATTCCGCAGCACTTTAACCTTATGATCAACTATAGCTTCTGGCTCTTCTACATAATTCAGTCTTTCGTCAACTTGTATCTCTGGTAGGGAGACTGCCTGATCTTGAGTAACCAGACACTTTCGGAAGTTTGACACGTGAAATGCGTTATGAATCCTGCTTAATTCTAGTGGAAGATCTAATCTGTAAGCTACTTCACCGATCCTTTCTGTGATAGCAAATGGTCCAATATACCTTGGGCTAAGTTTACCTTGTCGACCAAATCTAATGACTCCTTTCCACGGCGAAACCTTTAACATTACGTAATCCCCAACTTGAAATTCCAATGGCTTTCGACGGCGATCAGCGTAACTCTTCTGTCTATCTTGAGCCACTTTCAATCTTTCTCGAATCTGGGTAACCTTATCGGCGGTTAACTGAACTATTTCTGGCCCCGCTAGTTGTTTTTCTCCCACTTCGTTCCAGCACAGAGGCGTTCGGCATTTCCTACCATACAGTACTTCGAACGGTGCCGCTTGTATACTGGAATGATAACTGTTGTTGTAAGCGAATTCGATTAACGGTAAATGCTTATCCCACGATCCCCCAAAATCAACAATGCAAGCCCGGAGCATATCTTCTAAGGTCTGAATTGTTCGTTCACTCTGCCCATCTGTTTGAGGATGATACGCCGTACTTAACTTTATCTGAGTCCCCATTTCCCTTTGAAAACTTCTCCAAAATCTTGAAGTAAAACGACTATCACGATCAGAAATGATCGAGATTGGAATTCCATGTCGAGTTACTATTTCATCAATATACAACTTAGCTAATCGCTCCATTGAATCGGTTTCCTTTATCGGTAGGAAGTGTGCAGACTTTGTCAATCTGTCGACGATCACCCAAATAGAATCGAATCCCTTCGGAGTTCTTGGTAGCTTTGTGATAAAATCTGTGGTAATCTGCTCCCACTTCCACATAGGTATTTCTAGCCGTTGTAGTTGACCAAATGGCTTTTGGTGTTCAATATTTACTTTCTTACAAGTATCACACCTTTCCACATACTGAGCAATCCCTTTTTTTTATCCCCGGCCACCAATAGAATTGCTTTAGGTCTTTATACATCTTGTTTGTACCTGGGTGAATAGAGAAACGGGATTGATGAGCTTCTTGTAAAACACGATCACGTAATCCACCCAATCGAGGTACCCACACTCTGTTTCCCAGACACAATAACCCCGATCATCTTTTACTAGCAATGCCGACATCCCCGCTAACCTTTCTGATTTCAGATGTTCATCATGATAAGCCTCCGCTTGACACTTCTGCAATTCATCAAATAAGTTGGGTAGGAGTTCAGTTCGTAGCGAAATAACTTTTATTGTTCCACTCCTTTCTTGACGACTGAGCGCATCTGCCACCACATTCGCCTTTCCCGAGTGATAAAGGATTTCACAGTCGTAATCATTCAGCAATTCCAACCATCTCCTTTGTCTCATATTTAGTTCCTTCTGATCAAAGAGATGTTGAAGACTCTTGTGATCAGTATAAATCTGACATTTGGAACCATACAGATAATGTCTCCAAATCTTTAACGCGAAGACGACTGCAGCAAGCTCCATATCGTGCGTAGGATACTGCCGTTCATGATCCTTCAGTTGGCGAGAAGCATAAGCTATAACCTTTCCGCGCTGCATAAGCACACAACCCAATCCCAGTTTAGACGCATCACTGTAAACGACAAAGTCTTCTGAACCTTCAGGTAGTGATAGAATTGGCGCGCTGCACAGTTTCTCTTTCAATATTCTGAATGCCTCGTCCTGTTCTGTTTTCCATTCGAACTTTAAATTTTTCCGGGTCAGCTTAGTCAAAGGTGTTGCGATACGAGAGAAGTCTTTTATGAATTTCCGATAGTAACCGGCTAAACCCAAAAAAACTGCGTACCTCTGTTGCTGTCTTAGGCTGTTCCCACTTTTCAACTGCTTCCACTTTCATCGGATCGACTTGTATACCTTTCTCAGAAATCACGTGCCCCAGAAATTGCACTCTCCGTAGCCAGAATTCACATTTAGAAAATTTTGCGTACAACTTTTCCTTCCTCAGTAGTTCTAGAATCAAACGAAGATGTTGCGCGTGCTCTTCCTTGGATCGAGAATAGATAAGGATATCATCGATAAATACAATTATAAATTTATCGAGATACGGCTTACATACCCGATTCATTAAGTCCATAAAGGCAGCTGGAGCGTTCGTCAATCCAAATGGCATTACTAAAAATTCATGATGACCATACCTCGTTCGAAAAGCAGTCTTTAAAACGTCTTCTTCTTTAACTTTCAACTGGTGATAACCGGACCTTAGATCAATCTTGGAGAAATAGCAAGCTCCAACTAACTGATCAAAGAGATCATCAATTCGGGGTAGCGGATACTTGTTCTTTATCGTGCGCTTATTCAATTCTCGGTAGTCAATACACATTCTCATCGACCCATCTTTCTTTTTAACAAATAACACTGGTGCTCCCCACGGCGAAGAACTGGGTCTGATGAAGCCTTTATCGGATAGGTCTTGTAGTTGTGCCATCATTTCTTTCATCTCTGGAGGTGCCAAACGATACGGTGCATGGGCGACAGGAGTGGCTCCAGGAATCAGGTCTATACCGAACTCTACTTGTCTAACAAGCGGAAGACTGTTCAAGTCTTCAGGGAATACTTCAGGGAATTCACTAACGATAGGAATATCTTCCATCCTATTCTTTTCCGGCTTAATATCTATCACGTAGGCCAAGTAACTCTGACAACCCTTATTAACACACCTACGTGCTTTTAATATTGATATAAGACAAGACTGATGATTTCTGCGATCACCATAAATCACTACTGGTCCCCTCCCCGGTAATACAACATTTATTAACTTCTTATCACATACTATATTAGCCTGATTCTCGGCTAACTAGTCCATTCCCACTACTATGTCAAACTCTATCAGAGTTATAGGAAACAATCGTATAGGCACTCCACACCCCTCTATACTAATCACACAACTATCAAACACTTCACTAACCGACACTTGATTATCATTTGCAGTTGTTGGTCCCGAAAGGCTTAAACAAGTTTGTAGAAGGGGGGGGTTGAATACAAACACACTATTTTACTTTTCTAAATTGTTTATTGATAAATCATTAACAATTTACAGCTTGTTGCGGAAACAAGATTAAGGATAAACCTAAATCTAAACAAGTTGGAACACTAAGGTTTTCTTGCACTAAGAAAGATAAGGAGATTACTAATAAAATCCTATCTTGAGAGATTTGAACTTGTCCAGAGTTAGCAAGTTACTTCAAATGAAGTGAGTTCATCTCTTTATATACTGCATGCATTTAATGCAATCCAGTATATACTTTACACGTGTCATTAGCGGATTGGTTGCATGTCATTGACCTTTGATGACAACCTTAGTAGCCGCATGAATGAACAGTGTAGTGTCAGAGTGGTTGTACGATTTCAGATTTTCGGAGGTTCTTTTCTGACATTTCGTACGGTGGCGTGCAAGGGAGGTTAAGACAAAAGTACTTTGTACGGAGGACTTCATGATCAGCTTTCGTTGATTCAGCGATTATCATTTACTATTCAGCAGATGATAAAGTTCAGCGATAGCTGAAGTCTTGTACTTGATACTTCACGTTGAGTGGACAAATCTGAGTCTTCGCTGATCCGCATCAGTTCATTAGGAGACTTGTCGCTGGTTCTTGAGCTTGATCTTCGACTTCAGCGTAGAACCTTTGTTGACGTGAATCTTGTCTTCAGGGATCATAAGTAAACAACTAACTTATCAGCGATCACCATACGGACTGAACAGACTCAGCGATATGGTGAACAGTGTTCGCTGAATGTTTAATCTAAAAGTGCGAGAGTTCCTATCAGCAGTACTGTAAGATCTTAGTACTTATCAGCGATAGTGAAACTCTGATACATATTGTTTACTTACAATTTTCACTAAGTATTTAAGATAGGGTCATTATCAAATCACTGAGGGTTTGGATCAACAATCTCCCCCTATTTGATTATGACATAGCAACAGAGAAAATTGCTATTTAATGAAAACATAAAGATAAAAAGAACTCATAAAATATTTGTCCCTTTTACTGTTTTCTGGGATCTTTTCAGTACTGATGGAGTAAAGTACATTCGCTGAAATCTTTCTTTAAATCTTTGAATCAGGTTACATTATGAATAAGAAAGATTACAAGTACAAGCAAAATAAATTACAAGTACTGAAGGATGACTGATACAATAGAGAAAATGGTGATTGTTGTCAGCCTTCAAAGGGTTCTTCCTTAATGAGAAGTTCATCAAGGGTTGTCTTTTCAGTTGGAATCATCCAGTCAGGAACCTTTTCTCCTTTATTCTTTAGCTTCAGAGCAGCTTCAAAAATCAAGGGTTTTAGGTGTCGTGCCTGAATGTCTTTTCTGAAGTCGCACCAGTAGATGAGATCTTTGAGCTGTTCGATTGGAGTGATTGGAAGCTCAGCGATCCGTTGAAAGCATTTACGTCCGTCGTAGTCAAGAAAGAATATTCCATAAGGATTACTGATGACTTTACCAGGGACGAAAAGTTCACATGGTGGCAAAGAGACATCAAGGGCAGATAGATCAGGATCAGGACCAAGTACTTCAGCGCGAGAGAAACCAATTCCAGTTTCATTTCGTATGACAGGACCTGAGTTTGAATCTTGACGTTTCTTCCTTGGAGAGTCCTTTTTTCTTTTCGGCTTTAGATCAGGAACAGGAGGAATATCCACACAAGAAGATATCAAATCGATCTGTCTGTTTATCAGCTTTTCAAAATGATCCTTGTACTTAGATTTTGACGGTTGGATAGCTAACCTCATCTCCAGCCATTCAGAGAGACCATACCTTTTTACAGTGTCAGCACGAAAGGTCTCAGATGAGTCATCTTCTCTGAACAGTTTGATGTCAACAATAGGTACTCTGACGGAGGTTCTTCCAGAGATGAATACCTTGTTGATCTTCGCTGGACGATATCTGAAGTGGATTTTCTCTTTACACCAGATCAGGGTGGTCTGAGAAACTTCAGCTTTCTTTTCCACGATCTTCTGGGCTTGTTCCCAAAGCTTTCGTTGGATTTGAATGGGAATACGCTTCAGCTTGGGGTCTTTGACAGATTCTTGAGTGAGCTTGATGGCGTATTCTCTGTCTTTATCTTCAGCTTCCTTCCTTTCAGCGATGAGGCGTTCAGCTCTGAGATGATCTTGGTATTCAGCTTTTGAAATTCTGAACTTAGGAGGAACTGAAGGTAGTTGATCGCGCCTTAGGATGATTCGCTGATCCTCGAATCGCTTTATCATTTCTTCTCTCCTCTTTTGATCAACTGAGGAAGGTCTGTTTCTGTGAGAGAGAGGTTGTTCTTCTGGTTCATCAGTCTCAGAGATTAAATCTAAGACTGGGATTATGTCTTCAGCGTTAGCTGGAATTATTGGTGAAGTCGCAACAGATCTTTCAGCGATATCCTCAAACAGGGGAGAGGACTAGCTGAAACGCAGCGATCTTACAAATAAGAACTGGGTAGAAGAACTTGGGTAGAAAAGATAGAAAAAAAATGTGGATGTGTATGGTGTTTGTGGAATGGATAACTGATTTTTCATAGATGATCAGGGAAGGAAAAATAAGTTTAGTGTACCTGACAAATCGGCTTTGCAAGTAGGATCGCCAGATTATCATCTTCAGCGATGCCTTTGTCTTTGCTTTTCTCAGCGCCAGAGGCTGAGTGCTTTGTCTTTGTCTTCTCCCCTGAAGGTTCTTTTATTGAAATACCTTTAAGAGCTTTGGTTCGAGGAGCAGGTTTGACAACAAAGAAATCATCGTCATCTTCATCATCATCATCATCGTTCCTTGGAGAGGAGGATGGTTCAACTTCAGGGATGTCGAAGTCTTCGTCTTCTTCTGCTTCAGATTCCTCAGCATCTTCATCGAGTTGCTCCCCCTCAGATATAGAGGCGAGGTTCTCGGTTCCCTCAGGGTTTTTATCTCCCTGAGGTCCAGTAATCCGATCTTCATTACCCTCTCCCCTGATAGATTCATCATGGGAAAGGTCTTCAGCGCTCTTCTCCTGTTCAGCGCTCTTCTCCCCCTCTTTCTCATGATGGGCGGGGGAGGAATGGGTAGATTCAGCATTGGTGTTGTCTCTGTCTTCTGGGCCAAAGATTTTCACACAACCTTCAAGCTTAGCTATTCTGTCTTCTAGGCCAGAAATAGCAGGCGTGATTTTCTTCAGCTCTTGGCGATCCTCTGCGGTGAATGAGTCCAAAACAGGTGCAGGGGCCGGAGCAGGAGCTGGATTATTTGCCTTGTTCACCAGCGTCTCGATCATTGTCTTGACGGAACCAAGGTCGGTCTTCACTGAGCCCAAGTCGGTCTTGACCACTGACATATCACCTTCGAGTGTACCAACCGATTTCTTCAGCGTTGTAACTTCGCTGGAAATGGTGGAAACTGATGATTTGAGGTTGGTGTAGTCAGTGTAGATGTCGGAGAGCACTTTGGCAAAGTCGGCGAGAGTTTTATCAAGATCTTTGATGTCATCAGAGGAGGCCTTCTTTTCCACCACAGTAGTCAGCTTCGTCAGATTCTCTCCAGCGTTTGTTACAGCTGTAGAGTTATTTGATAGACCGGTGGTGAGATCCGTAAGTTTCATCTCCATAGACTTCAGAGACTGGTTGATGTCTCCCAAAAAAGGACCTGTAACATATAAGTACTTGTGAACAAAGGAAAGCTCAGAAGTTTCAGGTTTAGTTACAGTGTTTAAGGTGGGATCTGTACCTGCAGGAGCGTTGACGAACTCATCAAAGTTTCGAGTCCCTCCATAGTGTTCCATATCTCCCTCAAAAGTTCCGTGAGGAATGGAGATCTCTGCAGGTCCTTTCTTCGTCATTCGCTGAGAAGCTTCAACGGCTTCTTGAATGATGGCATCTCCAGTTTTGACTGGAGGAGTGTCCAAAGAAGTAGAGGGAGGAGCGAAGGATAAGAATTGGGGTTGGAGTTCAAGTTCAGCGTTGGATTCGCTGAGAAGTACTTCATCAGTCTTTTGAGAGACTGACGAAGGTTGGGTAGATTCCAAAGTTCTAACCTCAGCGTTTAGGGACGCTGAAGTAGGTTTAGAAGGGATGGCTTGAATTGGTGTGGCAGAGCGTACCACGGAACTTTCCTTCAGCTCTTCAGAATGAGCTGAGGAGTCTTCAGCATGCAACTGCTGGGGTTGCTCCTTGGTTTTCTTGATCCTTTTGGAATCAAGAGGGATAAGTGATTGTTTCCTTTTCTTAGAAGGAATGGATTTTGTGGCTGGGGTATCAGCGATGGGTATTGTCGCTGAAGGAGCCACAGAAAGCGGAGAATTAAGAAGAGTGAGAAGAGTAGAGAGACGTACCTCGTTGGCGACAGGCTTGAAGTCGAGAACTTTAGGGCCAATCTGAGAGAGTTTCAGATCACCCTCTTCAGGATAGCTGTCCTTCAGGCCATATTGAAAGATGGCGCTGATGAATCGCGGGTAAGGAACCCATGCTGGTCGGTCAGCGGCAGAATCAACACGTTGAATGAGGTCTTCATAGATGATGGAGGCCCAGTCAATGTTGAGACCTTTCAGCAGTGCGTAACCCATGGCCTGCTGAGGTTGAGCGGCTTGATCAGAAGATCCGGATTTCGCTGTCATGCAGCTGATCAGGTGAGCGAAGATGAAGTTCATCTCGCTGGGCATCTTGGATTTCTTTATCAGCGTCAGCTTCTTCTCAGGTAGCTTGTCTCTTCCAGTCTCCCAGATGTAACCCATCGCATCAAGGAAAGCAATGATTTCT
Source organism: Saussurea involucrata (assembly GCA_033807775.1). Taxonomy (NCBI): domain Eukaryota; kingdom Viridiplantae; phylum Streptophyta; class Magnoliopsida; order Asterales; family Asteraceae; genus Saussurea; species Saussurea involucrata. Next base: position 15,148,067 of record CM066314.1, read on the forward strand.
TCCCTGTCAGCGTGCTTCTTGTGGTCAGGAAATGGAATGAAAGGATTTTCTGAGGTAGCGTTAGGGAATTTCAGAGCTTTACGGATTATTGCGGGGGTTATCTTGATGGTGCCATACTCAGTATCGCTGAGTATGCAGTCGATGGTTTTAGATGGATCTTTGGCTGAGGGTAGGTTGGTGTGTCTGGCAGAGTACCAGAATTGGGATAATAGACGCTGACTGGCAGGAGGTGTGATTGTCAGTGCTGTGTATATGGGGCTATTCTTAAAAAAAATCACAGCGTCGTCTAGATGGGATACCTGCTTCCGAGGAGGAAACTCGAGAAGCGCTGAAAGGTTGTTTGCCTTTGTCCAGTCTAGTTGATCCAGCTCAAACTTAACCTGAGGAGCTTTAGTGATTTCCAGTTCCTCATAATCACTGGAGATGGACTCAGCGGTAACATTCAGCTTTGAAGTTGCCATTTCACTGTATTATCAGTTCAACCAAAGATGTTAACAAATAAGAAATATCTTAATGTGGAAAGAGAATTTCCATTGAGATTTTTCGAATTTTGTCCATTTCATTCAGACAAAAAAGTCTTAATGAAGATTAGGGTTTTTCTTGTTTTTTAAAAAAAACGAATATAACACCTATAAGCCTTGTATTCCAGTTTTTAAAAAAATGGATACGAAAGAAGAACAAGTTTAAGATTTTAGATTTAAAACTTGAAGAACAACCATGAAATGGTTGTGTTTATAAAACCATGAAAGAAAATGATTTTATTTTTGAGTTCTTTTGTTTGATCTTGTGTAAAACAATGATAAGATCGAAAACAAGTTATTTGCATTTGATAAAAGATAAGAACATATTGACCTTGAGTTTGATGAAGAAGATGATGAACAGTTCTTGAAGATCGAGAGCACAAAATGCAACAGTGTTCTTTTCTTGCGGAGAAAGATTGATTCGCATAAAAGACAAATATAAACTTTGAGAGAGTTTATATAGGAAGAGAGTAGAGAGAGAAAAACTTGAGCGGGAAAGTTTTTCATCATGACACGGACACGTGTTTGCATTTGATTGGATAGACAACGAAACGTGCAAACGTGTGTCAGAAAAAGAAACGTGCCTGGTGTTATCCGTTGCAATGACGTCACAACTGTCCTTTCACATTCTTTCGTTGTCTCTGAGGTTTTGAAAGAAAAACTCAGGGACTCTTTGGAAAATATGAAGCACTGAATAGAAATATCAGTGAGGGTTTTAAGAAATTTCAAAATATCGCTGTTAAGGAAGAGATATTCAGCGATGTAAGAATTTGAAATCTTGCATTTTCATGCGTTTTGTCAGAGAGAGAAAACATACCTTGATATCAGTTTAACCCAATTTATTCAGAGAGAAGATGATGAAATGGATTGTACTAGTTTATTTTATCCAGAGCCTATACAAGAATGTATAAACGTATCGCTGATTAAATGTGAACCGCTGAAGATTTATCCTTCAAAGTTCAGCATTCCAAGCTCGCTGATGAGAAAGTTGAATCTTGTCTCATCAAGAGGTTTGGTAAACAAATCAGCTAACTGATAATCAGTTGGGATAAAATGAAGTTCTATATCACCATTCATCACATGATCTCTGATAAAATGATATCTGATTTCTATGTGTTTTGTCTTTGAGTGTAGCACTGGATTGTTTGCTATAGCGATGGCACTTGTGCTGTCGCAATAGATTGGAATTTTGGAGAGCTGAAGATCATAGTCTAGTAGTTGATTTCTCATCCACAAGACTTGAGAACAGCAGCTTCCAGCGGCTACATACTCAGCTTCAGCTGTGGAAGTGGACACCGAGTTTTGCTTCTTACTTGTCCAACTTACCAGCTTTCCACCCAGGAGCTGACATCCTCCTGTGGTGCTTTTCCTATCCATTTTGCAACCTGCAAAATCACTGTCTGAATAGGCGGTTAGATCGAATCCTGAATCTTTGGGATACCAAAGACCTAGATTCGCTGTACCCTTAAGATATCGAAAGATTCGCTTTACAGCTTTCATATGAGATATCTTAGGTTTAGCTTGATATCGTGCGCACAGACATGTTGCAAACATAATATCGGGTCGTCTAGCTGTAAGATACAGTAGTGAGCCGATCATCCCACGGTACAGCGTGACATTGACAGGAACACCCTTTGTGTCCTTATCAAGTATCAGCGGTGGTGCCATAGGGGTTTTCATAGCTGAACTTTCAGTTAAGTCGAATTTTTTCAGCATATCTTTAACATACTTTCCCTGATTTATAAAAGTTCCTTTTTCAGTTTGCTTAATCTGAAGACCAAGGAAATATGTTAGTTCACCCATCATACTCATTTTATACTCATCTTTCATTCTATCAGCGAAACGAGTACAAAGCTCAGGGTTAGTAGAACCAAATATAATGTCATCAACATATATTTGAACTAAAATGATATGACCTTTTATTTTTCTAAAAAACAAAGTTTTGTCAATCTTACCTCTCTCAAATTTTTCAAGGTGGAGATACGTAGAAAGAGTGTCATACCATGCACGAGGAGCTTGCTTCAAGCCATAAAGTGCCTTATCCAGCTTATAAACATAACCTGGACGCTTAGGATCTGAGAATCCTGGAGGTTGTTCCACATAAACTTCTTCATTCAGCTTTCCATTTAGAAACGCTGACTTAACATCCATTTGATGTACAGTGAAGTTTTTGTGTACAGCATATGCTAAGAAAAGACGAATAGATTCAAGTCTTGCTACAGGAGCAAAGGTTTCGTCATAATCTATACCTTCCTCTTGTCTGTATCCCTGAGCAACAAGACGAGCTTTGTTGCGAGTTACAGTACCATGTTCGTCCAACTTGTTTCGATAGACCCACTTAGTGCCTATCACTGTTTTGTCAGTTGGTCTCCGAACAAGTTTCCAAACTTTGTTTTTCTTTCGAATTCAGTCAGCTCTTCTTGCATAGCGCTGACCCAGTTTGGATCTCTGAGGGCATCATCTATTTTCTTTGGTTCAGTTAGAGAAATAAAGTTAACAAATAAACAAATATTACCTGCACTTCTACGAGTCTGAATACCAGCGTTGGGATCACCAAGAATTTGATCGATTGGGTGATTTACAGTCCATCGCTGAGCCGGAGCATGCGTCGCTGACGCAGTCTGAACTGGAGAAACTGAAGATGAGGCTTCAGCTACTTCTGGATAATCAGCTAAGAGAGGAATGCTTGCATTTGTCACTTCATTCACTGATTGCTGAGAAATAGATGGAATTTCTGAGACATTTGGATCAACTGCGGGTATAGTATTTATAGGAACAGCTGAGACCCAAGATGTTTCAGCTTCACTATTCTGCATATTGGGAATGATAGTAGGACCATCATTTTCAGTTGTATGAGTATGAGTAGTGGGAACATCTTCTGAATCACCAAGATGAGAAAACATCCATTGATTCAGTTCTTTTGTATCAGCGTTCGGTTTAGAGTTCGCTGAACGGGATTCGTCAAACGTGACGTGAATAGTTTCTTCTACAGTTTGTCTTCTTCTGTTGAAGACTCTGAAGGCTTTGGAAACTGAGGAGTATCCAAGAAAGATTCCATCATCAGCCTTAGGATCAAACTTTCCAAGGGCATCTCTGTTGTTCAGTATGAAACACTGACAACCAAAGATGTGAAGAAAGCTGATTGAAGGCTTTCTCCCATGAAAGAGTTCATAGGCTGTCTTTTTGAATCTTTTGACTATCAGCGACCTGTTTTGCGTAAAACAAGCCGTGTTGACAGCTTCTGCCCAAAACTGAGTAGGCAGGTGAGAATCGCTGAGCATTGAACGTGCAGCTTCAATAATTGTTCTATTTCTTCTTTCAGCGACTCCGTTTTGTTGTGGTGTTCTCACTGACGAAAAGTTATGAGAAATACCCTTGCTCTCAAGGAAGGAATCAAGAGAACTGTTTTTGAATTCAGTTCCATGATCACTCCTTATTGAGCGAACAGTCATATTGTTCAGAGTTTCCATCTTCCGAACAAAGGTGATGAGTTCTTCAGGGGTGTCACTCTTAGAACGGAGAAACATTACCCATGTATAACGAGAGAATTCATCAACTATGACCAGCGTATATTTCTTTCCAGCGATGGATTGTTTGTTAACGGGGCCAAACAAATCCATATGGAGTAGTTGAAGAGGAGATGACACTGAGGAAACTTGCTTGGACTTAAAGCTTGCCTTGGTCTGCTTCCCTTTTTCACACGCTGAACATAAGGATTCTTTGGCGTATGAATGTTGAGGTAGACCAGTGACTAACTCTTTGGATGAAAGAGTATTCAGTGTCTTGAAGTTGAGATGTGAGAGTCTCTTGTGCCATAGCCAGTTGACATCAGAAGATGCCTTTGAGAAGAAACAGGAGTTCTCAGTGGTTGTTGAGTCCATGTTTATAACGTAAACATTTTCCAAACGATAACCGCTGAGAGCTATCTTCTCCTTTTTGTCAGAGACAAAGCAGGATTCCTTGGTGAAAATCACTTTGTTATCCATGTCGCAAAGCTGACTGATGCTCAGAAGATTATGCTTCAGCCCTTCAACATATGCGACTCTTCTGAAGGATGTTGTACCATTTGAAAGTACACCATACCCTCGGGTGTGTCCTTTTCCATTTCCACCGAAAGTTACAGAGGGACCCTTCTCTTCCTTGTATTCAGCGAGCAGGCTTTTCTTTCCAGTCATGTGTCTAGAGCATCCGCTATCGAGATACCAGATACCCTTCTTAACCTGCAATACAAAGGAAGATTAGTTTTGCTTGGGTACCCACTTCACCATGTATACGCGTTTGTCAGTGGAAGTGGTTGGAATGGGTTCAGCAGTCTTCGCAGCATTTGAAGATTCAGCTTTGTCTTTCTTCATTTTGGTCAATTTCTTGACCTCAGCGGTATGAGTCACCTTGACCTGACTTGCAACTGGTTTGGTCTTCTTTGGTGCTATCTTCACCTTAGCTACCTTATCAGCTTTGGTGGCTGTGGGACACTTACTTGCAATATGATCGGTAAGTCCACAGTGATAACATTTCCTATAACTAAAATTAGTTCTAGGACCACTTGTGTGCTGAGCTTTTAATTTGGAATTAGAAGTGCCAGCACCAAGTACACTATTGGTTTTTGAAATAGGACGAACATTCAGTTCTTCAGATTTCTTACCAAGGACATCTACTCTGAGTCTAGGAGTAGGTCGCTGAACTGATCCAGAGGTCTGATTTCTAGAACCAGATGAATGAATCACTAAGGCTTTGGAAGCATTCAGCTTAGGTACTAAAGTACCCTTCTGAGGATTTTGATAAATTACAATTCCTTTACCTTTATCTTTAGAGACAGAGGTAGGTTTTGAATAAACCATTTTCTCCTTACCTTTTGAGGAGGTAGGAGTTTCCTCAGGGATTGGTGTAATCGACGAGGAGTACTGAGATGAAGAAGTGTCAGCTACTGAGGATACGAACGTTCCAAATTTAAGCATTGAACGTTCAGTGGTTGGTATTGGAGTATCATATTTATAACCCAGACCACGTTTATCACTCAGAGGAATCTGAGCCTTAATTATCTCAGTGATCTTTGTTGAAGAATTACACCATCCTTCAACAGTAGCTTGTTCAGCTTTTAATGCAGCGATAGCTTCCGCTCGTTCAATTTTGACTAGCTGATTTAAATGGACTTGATCTTTAAAATCTTCTTCAAATTTAGAAAGCTTTTCTATTTGAAGGTGGCAATTTTTAAGCTTTTCAGCGAGATCAAGATTTTGGTTTTCAACCACAGCTTTGCCGTTCATGGCTTCGTATAAGCTTCTAGTCAGTAGTTCGATTTTACGGAGACTATCAGCTTCATCAATATTTACAATATTGGTAAAGAAGGAAGGTGATACCTGAATGGCAGATGTTGAAGTGGAGGGAATGTCTGAACTTTCTTCCTCTTCTTCAATCTTGGCCATGAGACATTGATTTGCTTCATCATCTTCAGAATCAGATGATGAGGCTTCTTCATCAGAAGCAGCCCAATCATAGTCAGCCATTAGGCCTTTTCCCTTCTTCTTAAAGCTTTTCAGCTTTGCATACTTCTCCTTCAGCTTTAAGTATTTGTCGTCTTTATTCCTTGGAACAAAGGATTTCTTTGTAAAGGCTGAAGGTCTCATGATTTTCTTTGACCTGCACTCGTTAGCGAAATGACCTGTCTTTTCGCAGTTAAAACAAGTAGCAGTAGCCTTATCAACAAAAGCTGATGACTTAGGCTTGTCAGCTATAGAAAGAGTTTTGTTCTTTCTAAACACTTTCTTCTTGGCGAATCTCCTGAACTTTTTAGTTAGGAGAGCCAAGGATTCATCATCTGAAGAATCAGAATCTGATGATCTTTCAGAGTTACTTTCTAACTCAGTGATAGTGACCACGGGTCGCTGAGTAGAAGGTTCCTCTGAGATTAAAGCAACAGGGGTGCTTTTGGAATCTTTTACAAGATTCTTCTTAAGATGGCTAGATTGCTCATGATTCAGCAATGTGCCATATAAGGTAGCGAGTGTCATTGATCTTAGATCTTTTGACAGCTTGAGACACATGGAATAATTGTCCCAGCTTTCAGGTAAACATTCTAAAAACTTTGTCAGAACTTCAAAGTTAGAATATTCCTTACCAACCGTTTTAAGATCTATAATTAAGCAGTTAAAACGTTGATGTACTTCAGAGAGAGTTTCATTCTTACCAGAGATGAAACTTTCGTATTGTCTTACCAGGTTGATCTTTCTTGAATCCTGGACTTCAGACGTTCCTTCATACTGAACACATATTGTGTCCCACATGGCCTTCGAGGATTTCAGGTTCATGACGGAATGGTAGACTTCGTCAGGAAGGGCCATGGATAGTATGGATCTGGCTTTTGTATCTATAGCCACTTTCTTCTTGTCTTCATCGGTCCAATGATGGATTTCCTTTGGAATCAGCCTTTCTGGAATAGCAGCTCTAGTTGCAGTGGCTGGAACGGCAGGATCAATCGTTACAGGGATGTGTGGACCGTTTTCAAGATAGTAAGGTATAGTAGGGTCTACACCTTCTAAGAAGAGTGTCATCCTATTTTTCCATAAGTTGAAGTTGTCTCTGGAAAATCTAGGGGGTTTTGCAAGAGAACCATTGTCGATATAGTGAGTGTTTGTGTTTGAGTTGGCCATTTTCAGATAATAGCAAGGAAGAGAAAATATCTTAGATTAGATCTTGTTTATGAGATTAAACAAATCTGCTCTGATACCACTTGTTGGTCCCGAAAGGCTTAAACAAGTTTGTAGAAGGGGGGGGGGGGGGGTTGAATACAAACACACTATTTTACTTTTCTAAATTGTTTATTGATAAATCATTAACAATTTACAGCTTGTTGCGGAAACAAGATTAAGGATAAACCTAAATCTAAACAAGTTGGAACACTAAGGTTTTCTTGCACTAAGAAAGATAAGGAGATTACTAATAAAACCCTATCTTGAGAGATTTGAACTTGTCCAGAGTTAGCAAGTTACTTCAAATGAAGTGAGTTCATCTCTTTATATACTGCATGCATTTAATGCAATCCAGTATATACTTTACACGTGTCATTAGCGGATTGGTTGCATGTCATTGACCTTTGATGACAACCTTAGTAGCCGCATGAATGAACAGTGTAGTGTCAGAGTGGTTGTACGATTTCAGATTTTCGGAGGTTCTTTTCTGACATTTCGTACGGTGGCGTGCAAGGAAGGTTAAGACAAAAGTACTTTGTACGGAGGACTTCATGATCAGCTTTCGTTGATTCAGCGATTATCATTTACTATTCAGCAGATGATAAAGTTCAGCGATAGCTGAAGTCTTGTACTTGATACTTCACGTTGAGTGGACAAATCTGAGTCTTCGCTGATCCGCATCAGTTCATTAGGAGACTTGTCGCTGGTTCTTGAGCTTGATCTTCGACTTCAGCGTAGAACCTTTGTTGACGTGAATCTTGTCTTCAGGGATCATAAGTAAACAACTAACTTATCAGCGATCACCATACGGACTGAACAGACTCAGCGATATGGTGAACAGTGTTCGCTGAATGTTTAATCTAAAAGTGCGAGAGTTCCTATCAGCAGTACTGTAAGATCTTAGTACTTATCAGCGATAGTGAAACTCTGATACATATTGTTTACTTACAATTTTCACTAAGTATTTAAGATAGGGTCATTATCAAATCACTGAGGGTTTGGATCAACAGCAGTATCTACTAATAGAACATGTTCTAACATTTTAGGTTTCAAACACAGGCAAGCAGCAAATGCAGGAGACACAAACGATCGGTTTGCACCGGAATCAAATAACACCTTAGCACGTGTAGAGTTTATCAAAAATGTACCTGTGACTACATCCGGAGTTTCCTCCGCTTCTTTCTCAGTCATTTGAAATGCGCGACCCCTGGTTACTGGCGGTTCCAGTCTTGGTACTACTGGTTTAACAATCACTGGCCTGCCCGATGAACCACCTTGCTGTATCCTTCCCCATGGACAATTTGACTGAAGATGATCCGGAAAATTGCATAAGAAACAAAACCGCGTTACCTTACAATCCTTAATAACGTGTCCAGTCTTCCCACACTTATAACATGCTCGTAAATCACCTTGGCAGTTTCCTTGGTGGACACGGTTGCACTTCTGACATGGTCTTTCCGCTGGTCGAAGCGGCGGACGGTTATCATACCTCTGAAATCGGGACCTCTTCGGATCATATTGTGGTCCTTCCCACTTTCTCTTCCCGATACTTTTATCACCAGCATCTCTTCTAATATCCCGCTCAACATTCTCCGCGGCATTAACTGCAGCCGAGAAGGTATCGGGTGCTTTTGCAGTCACTAGCCTTCTGACATCTGAGTTCAATCCAAAAATAAACCTTTCTGTCTTCATCGCCTCCGTAGCAACATAGTATTCTGCAAATCGAGACTTTTCCAAAAAGCTAGCAGTATAGTCTCGAACGGATAAGTTCCCTTGTTGCAAATTCATGAATTCTCCTTCCAGTTGTTTAACGGCTGCATGGGGACAAAATTGTTCCCTGTAGGCTACCACAAATTCTTCCCAAGAGAGGGTAGAATAAACGTCAGATCCTTTAGAATGTATAAAAGATTCCCACCAATACAATGCATCTCCTTTTAACATAGATGCCCCGTACAATACTCTATCTTCATCCGCACACTTGCTTGTTTTAAAAATGGCTTCAATTTCCTTCATCCATCTCATTGCTTTTACTGGATCCCGATCCCCTGAGTACGTAGAAGGTTTGCAACTAAGAAACATTTTGTAATCACATTTTCTCATTACCGGTAAGACCGTAGGGGTAATTGGCATCTCCTCTTCATGGGTAGGGTCTGGTCCTTCTGTTTCAGTATTATGAGTTTGGTTGAACATAACTTGAATATTGTCTTGTAATCTTCCCATTTCTGCCATTAGATCAGCCCTGGTAATGAAATCTGTACTATTTTGTTGGGTTCTGCCTCCGGCTCGACCTCCAGCTCTACCTCCAGTTCTACCCCCGACTCTGCCCCCCGTTCTGCCTCCCCTATCCCCGGTTCCTACTGACAGATTAGTTCTGTTTGGATTTCTTCCTCCTCCTCGATTCGAATTTCTTGTGTCGCTGGCCATTCTGTGGATTTAAACAGGGTTAATATACACATAAGCATATACCCCATATAACAAGGTATTCCAGTTCAGACATGTACCTGTAAGATCACAATTACACTGGCCAGGTGTAGTATGAAATTACCTTACATGATGTTACTTCTACCTTTTATACTTAGTATCCCGAGGTTCTACAATAATAGGGACCTCCTACTTCACATGCAGTTTAAGTCTAGGTACAGATACTAATACCTAAATCCCTTAAACTAAGCCTCTGATGCCATTTGTAACGACCCAAATCCCATATACACAATGTTGGACAACCTAGGGGGGGGGAAAGGTTGTATTTAAAATCTTTTACTTTCAAAAATTCTTTTATAAATAAATACAGTACTGAAACAGTATAAATAAATCAGAGTATACAAATAATAACGAAGAGTGTAAATATAAACAAATACACAGAGATTATATAAATAAATATAAATGCAAAACAGTTTATATAAACAAATATAATAAAGCACAGCGGAATAAATAAAGAGATAAAGGTTAGAGATACTTGACACAGAGATTTACCACCAACTGTGATAAACCAGCAGCCGAGACACTTCCCGACACGATCCAATAAATGTATTCTTTACGGTAGAATACAAACCAAATACAGAGCAAAGTAAACGGCTCTCAAGCTTTAGCTTATCGAGATATACAGGATCACACACCCGTTATTCAAACACTTACAAAAGGAGTATAACTCACAATGGGTAATCACTCTTGTATAATATCTCACACTTGGATATTTTATAAAAAAATATTTTATAAAATATATATATTATAAATGAGAGAGCTGAGAGTGTGGTTGCTGCTTGTTGTTACTGTTGTGTTCTAAGGTCTTTTATTCTTTATCACCAACAGCTTCTTTATATATCAGCATCTCCAACGGCATTGTGCATCCGCGGTATACCGCCAAAAGCATGCGGTATACCGCCGTCAGAAAAGGTGACTGACACACCAACGGCTACATGCAAAGTTGACAGGAATTATGTACCCGCGGTATACCGGCTGGGTCTCGCGGTATACCGCCGTCAGGAAAAGGTTCTTTCAACCAATCAGAATTGTACACGAGCCTGCCGCGGTATACCGGCTGAACAGCCGCGGTATACCGGCCGTAGTGTACCCGCGGTATACCGGCTGTACCGCCGCGGTATACCGCCGTCAGAAAAAGGACAGCTTCAGGACGTAACCAAATCTTGCTGAATCTTCTCAAAAAAAAACTTATTTAAATAAATTATTTAAGGTTTTTAGAAATATCCAAGTGGTATATTATTTTAGGGTGTTTATCATTATTTAGTTATAAACAATAATGACGACGTAAACACTTCCGTCTTGAACCCTTCAGATTAAATCTTCGTGTTCTTCAACAACTGCACACTTGGATTAAATTGTTAGATAAACAATAATACGGTGTGTTTGTAATCATCAAAATAAATATATATAAATATATAGAGATGTGGTACACTTGCACCAACAATCTCCCCCTTTTTGATGATGACAAACACAACCGCTAAGCAAGAGAAGCAAGAGCATGTGCGGTTTCTCTCCCCCGTTTGTCGAAACAAAAAGGGTCAAGAAAGACGGTATGCTTCCCCTCGAGAGATGCTCCCCCTCAAAATATGCATATAATTGAGAGAGCATAAACTCATGGGTAAAAGAGCTAAAACGCTCCCCCTCAAATTAATAACGATATCAATTTGATTTTATAAAATTTGAGGGATAAAATAAAATGCAGAAAGCAATAGAGACAAAGATATACAAACCAATACGAAACACTTGCACCAAAACGGATCTTAAGGCTTCAATTTTCGGTTAATTTTATGTGATTTAAAAAAAATCACCACGTATTATGACCTTGTCAGGTAACCACGTATTATAACCTCGGCAGGTAACCACGTATTATAACCTCGGCAGGTAACCACGTATTATAACCTCGGCAGGTAACCACGTATTATAACCTCGGCAGGAAATCACGTATTATATCCTCGCCAGGAAGCACGTATTGTATCCTCGCCAGGAAACACCTACAAAAGGCAAAGAAAATATTTCGTGGTACCCTTTTCTTATGGGTCCTTTTAACAGTTAGTATAAAACATAAACTGCAAAAAAATATGTTGTCGACATAAAACAAACACGACAAACATACAAAGCCATATAAATGGTTTAAAACCATAAACGCATTCCACCCGGATTATCAACATTAAACATTCCTTTCGGAATCCATTTTCTAACCATTTTAATTTTACGATCGTATTCATCATAGACGTAAAAAGAAGTATGCGGATTAACATTTTTCTTAGGATTCGCAAAGTTATTATTATACATAAACGCATGTGATTTTCTCGACATATAATTCACATAATTCATTTTAGGAACATACGGAGGTTTTTGCGTTTTAATTTTAACAACAAATTTAGGTTTTTCAAAAACCTTTTTAATTGGCATACAATCACATTTTTCAATACACGTATTTGAACCAATGCCTTTTCGGCAATTTATACGATTAGGCATATTTAGCATTTTAAGCACTTTATCATTGCTATTTTGAAAAGCATTTGCTAATAAATTATCTTTCTCATGCGATTTACATTTTGCTTTTAAACAAGCAATTTCATCTTCAAGAATATTGCATTTACCACATACAACTTTTTCACATGTTATTTTCTCTAAACATGCAATTTTATCATTTAAGATAACACAAGATTTACAAATATCTTTTTCACTTAATTTATTTTCTAATTTAGTGATAACATCTAAATCATAAGCAGATTTTTGTTTACCGTCATCTATTTCTTTTTTATATGCGGATACGGTTTCTTTTAAATTAGAGATTTCATCTTTATATTTATTTGCGAGAGCGGCCATAGCATGAAATGATTTATATAATTCGTCAAGATTATTTTCATCGTCACTATAATAATTATCACTATAATTACTATCACAATTATTTTCAAAAGGACATGATGAAGATACCTCATTATCATGGTCGGCCATGAGACACGTTTCTTCATTTCTTTGATCTCGGGTTTCGTCTCTCTTTTCTTTTGAGTTTTCACCATAGGTGATGTTCAAGTTCTCCCAAATATCACGAGCAGTTTCAAAGAGATAAACACGCTCAATATCATCGTTAGTAAGAACCGAAAAGAGAAAATTTTTGGCTTCATAATTTAAACAATAATTAGCCTCATCTTCGTCGGACCATTCCGAGCTAGGTTTTTCAACAACTTTGTTGTTTTGAAATTTTGTGGGTTTGAAATTTCCTTTAATAATAATATCCCAAATTTTTTGATTTATCCCACGAACATAACGTTCAAAAGAATTTGCCCAAAGATCAAAATTTTCGAAATCAATAAGAAGAGATTTAGAAAACCAAGCATTTTGTTGAGCCATAACAAAAACGGATTTTAAAAAATTAAATAGACGATTTTTGAAAGCCCTGCTCTGATACCAAATGTTGGACAACCTAGGGGGGGGGAAAGGTTGTATTTAAAATCTTTTACTTTCAAAAATTCTTTTATAAATAAATACAGTACTGAAACAGTATAAATAAATCAGAGTATACAAATAATAACGAAGAGTGTAAATATAAACAAATACACAGAGATTATATAAATAAATATAAATGCAAAACAGTTTATATAAACAAATATAATAAAGCACAGCGGAATAAATAAAGAGATAAAGGTTAGAGATACTTGACACAGAGATTTACTGATTTACCACCAACTGTGATAAACCAGCAGCCGAGACACTTCCCGACACGATCCAATAAATGTATTCTTTACGGTAGAATACAAACCAAATACAGAGCAAAGTAAACGGCTCTCAAGCTTTAGCTTATCGAGATATACAGGATCACACACCCGTTATTCAAACACTTACAAAAGGAGTATAACTCACAATGGGTAATCACTCTTGTATAATATCTCACACTTGGATATTTTATAAAAAAATATTTTATAAAATATATATATTATAAATGAGAGAGCTGAGAGTGTGGTTGCTGCTTGTTGTTACTGTTGTGTTCTAAGGTCTTTTATTCTTTATCACCAACAGCTTCTTTATATATCAGCATCTCCAACGGCATTGTGCATCCGCGGTATACCGCCAAAAGCATGCGGTATACCGCCGTCAGAAAAGGTGACTGACACACCAACGGCTACATGCAAAGTTGACAGGAATTATGTACCCGCGGTATACCGGCTGGGTCTCGCGGTATACCGCCGTCAGGAAAAGGTTCTTTCAACCAATCAGAATTGTACACGAGCCTGCCGCGGTATACCGGCTGAACAGCCGCGGTATACCGGCCGTAGTGTACCCGCGGTATACCGGCTGTACCGCCGCGGTATACCGCCGTCAGAAAAAGGACAGCTTCAGGACGTAACCAAATCTTGCTGAATCTTCTCAAAAAAAACTTATTTAAATAAATTATTTAAGGTTTTTAGAAATATCCAAGTGGTATATTATTTTAGGGTGTTTATCATTATTTAGTTATAAACAATAATGACGACGTAAACACTTCCGTCTTGAACCCTTCAGATTAAATCTTCGTGTTCTTCAACAACTGCACACTTGGATTAAATTGTTAGATAAACAATAATACGGTGTGTTTGTAATCATCAAAATAAATATATATAAATATATAGAGATGTGGTACACTTGCACCAACACACAACAATTCACATAATGTAATATAACATTCATATAACAAAAGAAACATCAAATTACAAGTTCGGTCCCGCAGTCTTTTACAAATAAAAGAAACTATTCTACTACTAACTTTGCACTATTACATACATCACATTTAATAAGATGATACAACTGCTAAACAATCCAAAATCTTCTTCTTATAACCCTTCACAAAAGCCATCCATTGAATACTCTAATTACTTGTTCTTACTTGAACCACCACCTGGAATACATATTTTAAAACAAAATGAGGGTTATACCTGATGGTCTAAGTGAGAAATCCCTGTTAGTTTGAAAACCATTTATATAACTTCGTTCATATAAATCACGCAACAAAATTACATATATCCAGTTAAGCTCACATACCATATACCTTCCCTTCTCATTCCTCCTGGCCATATTAGTGGTAGCAAGCCAACTAATAATATACAACGCTGTACAACAACTACAGCCAAACAACGCTATACAGGTTCTATAGCCAATCACACCGGTCTTAAACCCGGCCAACGTATTATAACACATTTATAATACACATGTAAATATAATACCTCACTATATTATAATTCACATACGAGCACATAATTATCAACAGTTTCACTCCCAACTCCACACATGTATGTATTCCAGTTAAAAAGTGTTTTCAAAGCAAAACTCACCTGTTTTGGTTATTTCACACGTTCGTAAGCTTCTTTCAAAACGATCCTATCCCTTACCACGATTCCACGGAATCTGAAACAAGTTAATATACACAAATTGCTTTACTAACCAAATACGTAAATCCTAACAATTTCCCATCCCCAACTGTTCCATTACACTCTGTATTGAACTCACTACCGGGACTATACAGGGTACCGGGACTTATACAGTACCGGGACTCTTAGTACCGGGAGTTCCTATACCAGGAGTTCATAATACCGGAACTCTCCACTACCGGAAGTCTGTTATACCGGGAGTCAACTCTACCGGGAAATCATACTACCGGGATTCCACACTACCGGGAGTCCATATTACCGGGACTCCACCGGAAGTTGATTATACCGGGATTTCACCGGGAGTCCTCAAGAACGCGGTCGGTTCCAATTTACCCAGTTTCAAATTAAACCTATACAATCTCAAATTAAACATTCTAATCCGATAGAAACGGTCTACTGATGATTACAAACATAATATGTAAAAGACTTACCTCAAGATTTCTTCTTAACACAATCGATTGAAGCCCTATTAGTACGGTTTCTTCTTTCGCTTTCTTTCACCTTCAGACTCCCGCACACATACACAATCTTTCTAAATCTGGATAATGAAACTATTGATGTCTGAAGGTGTATATCACTTTTAATTAATTACCTTTTAGACCTTCAACTTTTCACTAATGTCCCAAACACCCTTAAACTCATTATTTACCCTCAAACTTACCCTGAACATTATAATTTATTGTTAAATTATTTAACGGACTTACCCGGGGTATTACAGAGGATGCCATCAAGCTAAGGCTATTCAGCTTCTCACTCAAGGGTAGAGCTGAAATTTGGATAGAGGGTTTGCCAGCCGATCATATCACTACATGGGCAGACCTGAAAGCTGCATTTCTACAGAAATTCTTCCCACCGGGAAGAACTGCTCAATTGATGGCTGATATCACCCATTTCGCTCAGTGGGAACAAGAGACCTTATACGAGGCATGGGAGCGATACAAGGATATGTTGAAGAAATGTCCTCACCACGGGTTGCACGGATGGGTTATAATCCAGACATTCTATAGTGGACTCCACCCGCAGTTCAAAAACGATATCACTGCCGCATCGGGTGGAGCATTGATGGATAAGTCCTATGAAGAAGCGTGAGAACTGATCGAGAATTTGGCGGAGCATAGTTTTTCCACCCCGAGATCAGCCGTGAGACGGGTGGCAAGTGTGCAAGAAAGTAATGAGCTGAATGAACTGAAAGCTCAACTGGCCTTTATCACAAATCAGCTGAATAGAGGTATTCCAGAAGGACCCGAGCAAGTTCAGTATATGCAAAACCGGAACTATCAACCGAGAAACGATCCTTTCTCGAACACCTACAATGAGGGGTGGAAGAAGCATCCAAATCTTTCATGGAATCAGCCCGGTCAACCAACACAAGGTAATCCTCCTAACTCTTCAAATTCCTCTAATACTAATAATGTGTACCGTCCTCCAGGTTTCCAGCAAAGGAACGAAGGACCATCCGGAGAGAAGAAACCGGGGCTTGAGGACATGATGATGAAGTTCATGACGAAGATGGAAAGCACGGTTGAGGGATTAGCGAGCACGGTGAGTACAGTCAAAGCTGCAACCGATCAGAATACGGCTTCAATTAAGATTCTCGAGAGGCAAGTGGGGCAGATTAGTGAAGCTCTACAAAACCGACCTCCCGGAACCTTTCCCAGTCAAACCGAAAGGACTAACCGGGAAACATGCAATGCCATTTATCTGAGAAATGGCAAGGAGCTGATCAAGGATCCTACAAGAGAACCGTCATCAAGGAAGACCGAGCCCGAAAAGCAAAATGTCGAAAAGTTGGATGATGAAGAAGAAGTGGTGATTGAAGAGAGCGGGAAAAGAGAAGTGAAGAAGCATGAGCAACCACCGGTCAAGCCGGAAATTCCAAGAGTGCCTTACCCGAACAGACTCAAAAAGAATAAGGATGATGTTAATTTTTCCAAGTTTATTGATGTGTTTAAAAAGTTAACAATTAACATCCCTTTTGCAGATGCGTTGGCGCAAATGCCCTCTTACATGAAATTCATGAAAGAGATCTTATCCAAAAAGAGGGCGATCGATCACCAGGCCACCGTTGCACTCACTGAAGAGTGCAGCGCGATTTTTCAGAATAAGCTTCCCCCGAAGCTTAAAGATCTGGGGAGTTTTTTGATCCCTATTCAGATTGGGGAGTTTAATTTTAATAAAGTTTTATGTGATTTAGGGGCAAGTATTAATCTGATGCCTCTTTCTGTTTTTAGGAAACTCGGACTGGGTGAAGTGCAGCCAACGTACATGACGCTAAAGCTCGCCGATCGATCAATCAGATACCCGTACGGAGTCGTAGAAGACGTGCTCATCAAGGTCGGTAAATTCTACTTCCCGGTGGACTTTTTAGTGATAGACATAGACGAAGACGAAGAAGTCCCGTTGATATTGGGAAGGTCCTTCCTAGCCACGAGTAGAGCCTTGATTGATGCGGAGGAAGGAGAGGTGACCTTTAGAGTCGGTGGCGAGAGGGTGACTTTCAAGATGTTCGAGAAGACGAGAGGTCGGAGTGAAGAGGCATCCGGATCTGGTCATGGAAGGCCAATTGCGAGAGAATCCACGAAGAACCGCAAGTGTGGGCGGTTCGAGTCAGCGGATACGGAGCCAAGTTGAAAACCGCACAGTCGTGCCACGACTTTAAATAAGGCGCTGGGTGGGAGGCAACCCACCGAGGTTTGTTGTCTTTAGTAATTTTTATTTTGAGTGTGTTTTTATTTCCGAAAAAAAACCATAAAAATCGAAAAATCGAAAAATCAAAAATAGCTGGAACAGGGACATACGCGGCTTATGCCGTGGTTTACATACCGCGTGTCAAGCCGCGGGACTCTTCTGACTGTTTGTGAAACAGTGGGTTACGCGGTTTGCCACGCGACTTGCAAGTCGCGGGCTAAACCGCGGGAGTCCCTTGTGCCTCGTTTTGTCTTTCGTGTAGTTTTTATTCCTTTCTTGCTTTGTGTGTTTCATCTTCCTGCATTGTATCTTGTGCTTTGATTTCCTTTGTTTTGCATGTTCTCCCTATCTCCTCCGATTGATGCTCAACCTTTCAAGAATCCTCCTTCGTCCGGGCAAACAGGTACGCTCTCAACTTTGTCTGTTTAACGAGTGGTGTACGATGTATGGTCTTTATTAGTTAAGCGAGATGCCACAAACCTAAGTTTCACTTAGGTTTGGGGTGCCTCATTTTTTATCATCTACACACTCAACTTTTTTACCCTGTGCAAACCTCGGTTTTACCGAGGTTTGGGGTTGGCTTTTATTTGGCAAACCTAGGCCACGACCTAGGTTTGGGGTGCCCATATTAGAAATTTTGGGTTTTCTTTTGATGTTATGTAATGCCTTGCCTGTCCTTTGTGATAACTGTAATAACTGCACAATGATTGAGTCGCATCGCCTACAACTTTACTTGCACATTGGGGACAATGTGTGGGTAAGGTTTGGGGTTGCCCAATCGGGCCCAAGTTATGCACGTAGATTTCCTGCACTTCTGAGTGTCTAGATCATAGTAGCTAAAATTTTTGTTTTGAATGATTGAGACCAACCATTGTGGGAAGAATCGTGTGATAGTGACATGACCGTTAGGGAAAGACCGGGAAAGGACATGACTAGGGACATTAGTGGAGACCACCCGATAGTGAGTTTTGAGCCTAAAGACGTTTTTCATTTTGAGGGATTCATACACTTAAGTCATATACACTTTTTCGAATTCCTTGTCGTGAATGTAGAATGATCTCGCTACATTATAGCATTGAGTAGCAAAGACGAACATCGGGATATTGGGTAAGGGTATAGTAGACCATATCATGTGGACCTTAAGATAGGATTCCAGGCATTATGTGTTTTGTTTTTAACCATTTTAGCTATCGTTTCCCTTTTACCCTTCTGTGTGTATCCATAACCCCCTTTGCAGCCAAACACGCACCTTAATTCCTTCTAAACCCACCATTAAACCTTTAGCCAAAAGCCTTAGCCAACCCTTATCCGAAAGTGTGTCAATTAGAGGCGGTAATGAACTACGAGAGATAGAGCAGAAGATAAGAGTACAGGCCAGTCATGAGAGATAAAATGGGTCAATGCAACCCAAGAAATAGAAAAGAGGGCCAATGATGCCCCAATCAAATAAAGAGGACCAATGAAGTCCCAACCAAAATATATATATATATATATATATATATATTATATATATACAGTTATTTAGATAGCAGTTACAGCAGTTAAATAAGAGAGTCAAAGCGACTCCAATAGTGACAAAGAGGGCCAAATGATAGAGGCTGAAGTAGAGAAGTTCGGAACTGCCAATGATTGACACGCCAAGGATCTTTGAACCATTTTACCCTTCGTTTCTCAGCCATAGCCCTAGCCCCATTACAACCCTTGTAAAGACCTGGATGATCTTTTGGAAGATGTGATTACGGTATACGACCACCCTCATCGATATTCCCTGTCTTGCTACTTGACTCCTTCTGAGATCAAATTTTTGGACAATTGTGCGTCTTTCCTTAGAGTTGTCATGTAATAATTTGAGTATTCTTGTACATAACCTCCTTAAACATGACAACACGAGCGATAACCTAGGTTCGAGTGCAAAGAGAGTATCTCGTGAGGTAGGGTCGAGGCGAAAGGTTTTCCCTAGTATGTTTGGACCTAGTCTAACCCAAACGTAATCGGAACAGTCACGAGTTCAACTCCCAATGGAAGGTCATAGATCAAACGAAATAAGAATGAGGCGAGAGTGAGATAGATATTCACGGGTATGGGAAATCACCGATGCACCACTTGGTACCGATTGGGAATTGTGCAGTTATTATTATTATTATTTCACTTATGTGTACTTTATTTCTATTTTATCGCTAATTCGCTTGGGGACAAGCAACGCTTGGTTTGGGGTTGTTGATAACGCCACTTTTCGGCGTTATTTTCAGTTCTCAAACCAATGAGATTGGCTTGTATTCAAGTAAAAAGGCGTGTATTTTACGGTTTATCGAGTGATTTATACAGGTTATCTAAAAGGCGACAATCGTCGAGAAAAGAAGCTAAAAAGAGCCCAAAAAGAGCCAAAACGAAGCCCAACGGAAGCCCAAAAGCCAAGCCCAAGACCCGCAACCGAACCAGGACCCGACCCACGAACCAAACGACGACCCACGCTGCAAAAATGATACGCGCGACTTACCACGCGACTTGCAAGTCGCGTGGCAAGTGGCGTAACCCACTGTTTCGCGAATTCCAGCTTTAAATCCGATTTTTAGGTCATTGATTCGATACGCAACTTTCACACGACGGCCAGGGGCGATTTTGGGGCGATTCCTGGAGCCTTTTCGGAGCCTTCGGAGTGACGATAGAGAGCCGATCAAGGAGACGTTCAACACGCGAAGTAGAGACGAGCACGAGAGAAGGGAGTTCATCATCTTACTGTTTACGATTGCATCTTTTACGCTTAATCATGTTTACATACACTTTCGCATCTATTTCTCTTATGTTTGAATCCACCACCGACATGAACTAACCTGTTCATGTTGGGGGTTGGATTGAATTAGGTTTGTAAGCATGTGAACAGATGACGAGTGATTTTTATCAGTTTTTTCCTTAAGTAATGAAGTATGCAATTTTGTGGTTAATGCTTGTGTGAATTTGGCCAATTTACATTCGATTTGTTTGTTAGTAATTAAGTTCGAGAGAATTGATTGCTACTCAGAATTAGGAATTGCATGCCTAAAGTCCGAAAGGTGATAGAGATATACCGAGTAAGCTTTAGTCCCAATTAAACCGTTAGGTTGATATCGAGAGATAAAATCTAGCCAATTTAAACATAAATCGTGTACTTAATGTGTTTTGGAATCCATAGGTGAGATCGAGAGATTAAACTTATCCTTTTCAAAATAAAATCCGTTGTTGTTCGAAAGAGAACGACGGTGATCTTAAAAGATTTGGGAATCATTAAGGGGATTAACTGGTAATTGTTTTGAGTCAGTTGTTTGCATGTGTAGAACCTGAGGATTTCCAACCCTCAACTTCTCTCTCTATCGAAGTTTCTAAGTCGTTTACTGTTTCGTTGTGATTTCGTATTCGTTGCAATTAAGTAGTTTTAAATCAAACCAATCTCCCAAATTCGACAGTTCAATTAATAGTTCTTATAGTAATTGTGATACTTAGTTCCTAGTTCCCGTGGATTCGATACTCGTACTTACCGTACGTTATTACTTGATTTCGACACCGTACACTTGCGGTTAGATTTAGGGGGGTAGACCCACCTATCAGTATTACAGTTCCTACACCATATCATTTACACATTCCCGAACGACCTCATCCGTTCACACACAGCGGGTTCATTTCTCAAGTTTCAATCTCCCGACAAAACCTCCAACTTGGGACATGTTAAACAGTCGCAAACCTCTATATTAATGGACTATATGATGAAGATTCCATTCCTTCCCGACAATCCAGGATTCCTAACGGAACCCACTTCGTCCAACGCATCATAACCAACTTATACCCCACCGTACTCACTTGAGGCAAACACATGACCTTTCTTAGCGCAAAATCTAATCACCAAACCATCTCAGTACTCAGACTTACAGCCGATAACATTACATCAAGTAACGTAACGCTACTTATTACCATTCCACCAATAGAAACACTTTGACCATTTCAAATTTCACCGCAATTAAAACTATTCTCACATACCAAGCAATAGTTCAAACTACAATCATACCGACATTCCGAATTCACTGCCCGAGACTCCCGATATTCACCCACCTCCTATAACGGAAACACTAAGGTCATAACTCGACCATATCTTATTCAACTGACAATTCAACTCCCAAAGCCTTTCCTTAACCCCAATCATAATACCATCCCCCGACCTAGCGAGTTCATAGCCTTCATGCACAATGACACAACGATTGAAATCATTTTGCACACTTTTAAAAACGCAATAGATACAAAATCATAAAACAAGCTTGAGTATGCATGATACAACACCACTCAAGATGAATAGTAAAACCCAACGACCGCAAGGATCGCTCACAGGCAACTTTACGATAATTCGTAACCTTGTCCATCCAAATCGATGCCGACACAACGGTTGTCTCCAATGGAACCCTTTCAAATACGACTAGAAAATTTTGAACGAAATCACTTACCCAAAGTGGGTCAGTCAACTCCAACACTCGTTTACATGATAATAATGAGTCAATACTCATTTTGTTTATAAAACAAAACCTCGCAATAAAATGTTTTCAATATTATCGTAACGAAGATTTTCTCCACAAGAACAAGCGTGAAATAATTCGTAGATCACTAAATTCAAAGCTTTATCGTATAGTGAAAACAAGTTTGTCTTTTACTTTTTAGAAATACACGCTTGCGAGCGTCACTTATTTCCCAAAACAAGAAAATTTGTTATGCATGTACATGTTCTCAACATGAAAGAACTTGTGTAACCCATTTAATGACATACTACATGAACTCAATATGCAATTGAAGGCTATTCGCTCTAACCAGGTCAACCGTTGTACTCGTCTCAACTCATCATTGACACCATACCATGACCAACAACCGCTTTCTTACCCTTGCTACAACTTGCTATACAGGTGTTTTACAACCCACCTGTTCGACCACTCTACACGGTTTCCAAACTGACCAGTTACCTCATCTTCTACTCCTACACGTACTCCAATCCAATACTAGTATCTTTCCTTCGTTATTCTTGCCACCAAATCGCTTGACTAAATAGTCAAATGCTATATTCCTGCACTCGGTCTTGAATTGAAGCTTTCAAGATTCCAATATAGTCTACACTTCCTATTCCAACTGGTAGACACCTCAATTCCAAGTATCAAACACCTAGTCGGCTCATTGACATACCGAAAATCACTTCACCTAGAAGGTAAAAGCATCGCCTCATAAACGATCTCCCATGACACATCAGCCTTTTGCTATCAATTGCAAGGTTAGAACCTTCTACATACTGCCACACTCACCACTTATCCCGACAATAGGGGTTGATTACACCCATGCACCTGTAAATTCATAATAGCATTGGCCATATGCGATTTGAATTTACCTTACATGAGGGTTCTCACTACCATTGTCAAGATATCCTATGATTAAGGTCTTTCCTAATGGCTTCCTATATCTCAGTTGTGTCTCACTCCACACCACAGTTTAAGTTTAGGCCCATCCGGTCACCTAAATCCCTTAAACTATGGCTCTGATATCATTTGTAACAACCCAAATTTAAATAAACTATAATTGACAACAATACAACCAAAAATGGTCCCCAAGCATACAATTAACGTTAACTCTATTCTAAGTTCGCAGCGGATAACACCTTCACAACTGAGATGCTACAGGAAGCCCAACGATAAGCTACAAGTCTCTAACAAGCTATGCCTCTTCTACTTCCCCGCGTCTTTCCATCGTCACAAGGTGAAACCTTAAGTACGACTCTTACCTGAAAATGGTTTTAGTTTTTGAAAAGCGAGGGTTAGACCATGAGGTCTAGTGAATTCCCTCTCTCACAAACAGTAGTTTGAAACATTTAACCGTTATAAAATAATCGGAAAATATAGTTTAAATGATCGACACCACATAAAGGGGATAGCACAGTGGTCACAACTTTCATCGCCTTATCAAGCCAGGTTCGGCATTCGGGGCATCCACAGTAGATCCCCTCGGTACTCGGTACATGCCGTATCCGTGTGCACATGAAACGAACTCGAGGCACACGGTCAACTTGTCCACCGATAATTCTCACCCATCCGGGTCCAACATACCACTGTGCAACCCGACTCCACACATAGCAACAACATCACAAGAGCATGCAATCAACACTTACGTAACAACGAACGTATAAACAGTTTGCATGCATTAGTAAACATTTCCATGTCATGTGAAATAAAACCTTTCAAAATGTTTAATCATTTCATCATGCTCGAAACCATAATCAGTTATGAAAACTCTTAGCAAAACGTTTCATTCGCACAAAGAAGGTAAGGGAACTCACCTTAGCCTTAGCACATCGACACACGCTCCGGGACACACTTTAGCTCAAACCGAACACCTGAATTGGCGCCACAAGAATGGTGTTAAACCAGCTAATTATATCCCAAATCCATTCCTAATAAACCCCAAAAACAATCCTTAGGTGATACCACAAACATATCCTCAAACAACACGCGAAACGAAACCTGAAAACGCGAAACAGTGCTCGGCGCCAGTGCCCGCGCCAGCCAACTGGCGCCACAACTGGCGCGGGGCTCTGGACAGTAACTTGCACCAGTTCTGGCGCTAGCCAACTGGCACCACTACTGGCGCGGAGCACCTGCACACGAATTTCAGTCGAAAACTCACCCTTTCTCAATCCCAACTCATCCTAAATCGATTTTAAGCCTCCAAAATGAAATAATGGATGTTCTAAACCTTTCCCCACAATTACCAGTCATCAAAACAACCTTTAATCTATCAAAATCCAACCAATCCTTGATTGTTTTCCCACAAACCCCACCAAAACTTCAAACAAGAAAGAAAATGAAGAAAACCCCAACCATGGTGATTCTTGCATAAAACTTGGGTGGAAAACCGTACAAAACTCAAACAAAACAATCTCTTGTGAAGCATTCACCCCAAAACATTAAAACAATAGAAAATCCTACACCACACCCTTCCCATTAATCCTTTCAAATGAAGAAACAAGAGAGGGAATGATTACCTTGAAGAAGATGAAGAATAACACCACATTCAGCTCCAATTCCAAGCTCTCTCTTCAAGAAACTTCAAGACCCTCCAAGTCCTCCTCTAGCCACCCATAAAACGTATGAACAAGAAAAATGAAAAGAATTTAGGGTTTTACTCCTTTCTATACCTATTCACATTTTCAGATTTTGCAACCAAGCCCCCAAAGTTGTACACTTCATACATTAGCCCCAAAAATCTTTATTTACTCTAACCTTTGCAAGAAGAAAAAAATATGTGGTGTTACACTTAACCTTTTCTTTTTTCGTACTTGTAAGCTTATCTTTTTATTTCCTCCCAAAAGGTTTTTGGTTGTCTTGTTGTAGAGTCGATAAACAACGCTTACCTATTAGTTTCAAACTCAGATGAGAAATTTGATGATACCACCACTCATAAGAAGGATGGAAGGTTGACTTCTACCACCCTCAGATTTGGTGGCGTTAGTTTCTAGAGAGAAATTGCAAGAAAAAAAATGCTTCAGCTAAAAATCAAAGGCAATGTGATAATGCCCTCCTTGGAGCTATCATTTGTTCATGCTCTCTATGGTGTCCGTGCAATATGGGTCACGCTCTCCAACAGAAGAAAACATACAATCACTCATTTACTCGAGGCCACAAGGTAGGCTTGATCAACCACCCCCTCCGTCTCAAATAAGTTTTCCTTGATGTATATATATTTGTATATGGAAAATACTCACATACCCTCCCCACATTTGGTAACTTTTGAACCTTCAACCTTCTGTGAGAGTAGCTCTACTTGTAAACCGGAAAATTGGTGGAACATGAAGACTGTATACTTCATGAATTGCTGGTGCATTAAGTTCATGCTGCTTCGAAAACTGAATATTTGCAGGGCGTGAAGTTAGGTATGAAAGTGTTGTTGGGAGTAGTATACGTGATATTAAAGGGGTTGCTATGGTAAAGAAGTCTACGTATAGTCTTTTTGGTTTATATGCAGTTTTAATAAGAAGTTATGGTAGTGATAAAAAATTTCATTGATAAAGAAGGTAAATGTTTTAGTTGTTGGAGTTTTGAATGAAATTTGATTCCATTGTTGTGTGTTGGACCAATACTGAATCTAAATTTCACCTTAATTTAGTAATTTCTTATGCTTCTATGCTGTACATACTACATATGATTATTTCAAATAATACACATTTTTCACGTAAATTATGAAACAACTGTGACATTTGCAATTACTTTATCTACTTTGAACTCCATCATAGAACCTCAACTTATATCATTCACATAACCAATGTAGTGTAACAAGCCTCCCATTCAATTTTGTGAAAAGGAAGACTCAATGTTAATGAAATGGCTTCTGTAAAAAAAAACCGGTTTCTTAGTCTCAATCTTAGAAATAAAACAAAGATGTATAACGAGTATAATAAGTTGCATGGAGATATAGTCAAACTAACCGGTATCATTCAACTAGGGTTGGGTTCCAGTGAGTTAACGTGAGAAGTGATTATCAACCGTTTGGATGCGCATTAGAATGAGATACACCAGATCAATCCTCTTATCAAACACGGTTCATGGGTGGACTTGAGATTAAAAGCGGTCAACGGTTTAGATCCACTCCTAATGTTTCTCACGTTAACTCAACTTCTCATACAATCCTTCGCCCATTCAATTAATACTTTTATATACCAATATTCAAATTTAATTGTGATCATCGAAAGCATTAAAAAGAAGAACTAAAGTTGTGATTGAGGTCAAGATTCTTGAATTCCATGAAACATGAGTTCCATTTCGATTTATCCGCCTAAAAACTCGATAATTTACACATCTCGCTGCATTGCAGCGGGAGCTAGTATAGTTAAATGGCTCAAATGATCATTCTTTGAAATTGGGGCAATAATGAAATTGACCAAATGAAGTGATGAATGTGATTTTGAATCACAAAAATGGAGCAATAATACAAGTGAAACAAAAGCAATAGGTAGTCAAAATCAAAATCTCAATGACATGCTGACACCATCAGGTTCATGGGGGCCAAGTAAATTAATAATTAATAATTAATAATTAATAATTAATAATTATTGTTGTATACAACTCTCATATATTTACTACTAAATTTATTAACATCATGATTGCCCATACAAAACCCTTCCCTTTCCCTCTCCATCTCTTCAGGGTCTTCTCATATATACCTATATTATTCAATATTCATAACAGATATAATGTATATGCCTATCTAAACTGATTTATTACATGTCTCTTTTATGTAACATTTTAAACTTGATACATAGAATGTATGTACTGTACTGAAAACTGGGATTAAAATGGTTGGCCGCCTTTTCCTAGCACACGATAGCATGCATTCCATGACGTTTTCTTTATAAGCACCGCTATTTATAAGACATATACTTTGTAAATTGTTTAGACGGATTTGGTTAAAGAGTCGAGACATGTTCAGGGTGTTTTGAGTTCCATACATATGTATTGTGCAATAATCATGAGCATAACTGCATCAATAGACAAGTGTCAAAAGTTTTAACCTCGTGTAATTAGTTTCTTGCTTCTTCTTTTATATTGTAACGTCCCAAATTCAAAGGGCATTATCGCGCATAAGTGCATCAATAGAAAAGGGTCAAAAAATTTAACCTCGTGTAACTAGTTTCTTGCTTCTTCTTTCCCAAATTCAAAGTGGCAGAGTGAACTAATAACCTTCAAGTGAACTTAAAACAATGATAGAATTGAAGCTAGTGCTAACCAAACAACTTGGGAGTTATAAAGAAGCTTTCAAGGATTGTCACAGCCTCCATCCCACTTAAATGAGCTCATAAATCTCATTCTCAACATTGCGGATGAGTTTATATATATATATATATATATATAGGCAAGAGATCATGAGAGAAGTGTGAAAAGTACTTTTAAACTGTTTATTATTTTTAATCAAATACACTCCCATCAATTGCGGCTTAAAAGGGAATTGATCTAGTGAATCTCGGTGCATCTCATTCTAATGTTCGTCCATTTCTCATCCAACAGTTGATAACCACTCCTCACGTTTCTCACCAAATTTGGCACTTCTCACCGAAACCAAACCATATATATATATATATATATATATATATATATATATATATATATATATATAACGATAATTAAATGAGAACCTAAAATAGGTTGAGAACCGTGAAAACCAATCTAAGCCGTTAATTGATTTTAATCTATGGACATTATTATAGGCAAAAATAGGTTGAGAATCTATGAATGAATTTTTATGTTTATAAAACCATAGGATCAAAACCAAATGACCGCTTAGATCGGTTCCCACGGTTCTCAACCTATTTTTGGTTCTCACACTACACCTTCACAGCAAAAGACTGTGAAGGTATTGTGATGGTAAACCTTCACAGTGTTTTTGCTGTGAAGGTTCACTGTTTTTCTTACATTCACAATGAATCACTATGAAGGTTTAGTGTTAATTTTATGGTCTCACGGTCTCACGAAAACAGGTTGGTCTCACGTGAACCCAACCTTCTATATATATATATATATATATATATATTGGGGTAGGTTTATTAATTTAGAAACCTTGAATATTTTAGTATCCCAGGGACACCTATTTGTGAGTATTCATGATGTAATTTGTAAAAATATTCAAAATGGTGTTGTTACCCTATCTGCAGGGTGGTTCAATTATGGAGAAGTTTGGGTATGGGATATATAGTTATGGAGGGATGCTTCATGAATCATGAATGTTTGCACCAGATCCAAGGTCAGGGATTTTCTTACTCTTTTGTTCTTTGTGTTAGATTTAAATAATAGTTATAACAATTATATCATATCCTCCATTCATTTCTGATAATTGTGATCGACTTGTTATTGTTATTGTCATATATTCACGGTAATAAAAAATAACCAAGGTTCTAAATGGCGTGAGACTATGTCTCAAGCCTTAGGAGCCACGGCGAAGTCATGGCGTGACTTATGGCGTCAACTTTCTAATTCATATATGATATTATATATAAAAACACATGTTTTATGGTGTTACGTACTCAATGAGTCAATAGTAATAAGCAGCTTAAGTTAAGTTATACATTAAAAAAGTTGCAAATAAGATATTAAAAACGTAAATAAAAATCAAATATCGTATTACGAAAATTGCGCATTCGGTCATGGCGTGCCACAAGCTTAACGTGGTGTGTGACACAAGCCTTGGAACCATGGCGCGCCATGACGGCTGTCCGACGAGTTTTTTTAGAACATTGATAATAACCATAAAAATTGTCTTGGAACTAACCTCCATTTATGGTAGCTGAAACTAAGGGGATTTTCTGATATTTTATTACTAAATATAGAAACAATTCAGATTTAAAAGGATCCCCCATTTTTACTAAGTTAAGGTTCATCAAAATAATCTAGTACCCACATCTTTTATTGGGCTAGTGACACCATCTACAAATTCCCATAAAACTTGCAACAATTATTTCAAATGTTTTTGTGAATTTATAAAATATTATATAATGTATATATGTAGGGTAAATAATATGTGACTTATACGGGTAACACGTAATGACTGAGAGACGGTTTGAGTTGTTGGCGACGTGGAACGTTGGACGTACGATTTGCTTGATGATAATCATCCTATTAAAACAAAAAAGATTAAACCTACATAATCTGATAAAAGGTTTATGAAACCAGATGTCACTACTACAAATATGACTTTATACACACATAATTATATACGGGTTTTGTCGTTTTTACAAAAACCGTGTATGAAGAATGGATCTAGACCTTTTTACACGGTTAAAGTTGAACCGTTGCAAAAAATAAGGTTTTATACACAGTTCTGGATTAACAACCGTGTATAAAGGGTACTCGACAATTACAACTGGTTTTAAAACCGTGTATAAAAGTTGAGTTTTATACGCGGTTTTGGAACCGTGTATAAAAGTACATACTTTTACAAAGACCGGCCATATACGCGGTTTCAAAAAACTGCGTATAAAGTCCAAAACAACCGTTTATAAAAGTCATTTTGTGCAATAAATCATTTTTACAAATTTACTCGAGGCTTATTGTTGATTCAAAACTTGTTTGAAAAAATTATTTGTTTGATAATTGGGTTTTATAAAAAGTATTCAATAAATGTGTAAATGAGGCTTTGAACCATATTTTTGTTGCTTGTAGATGAATACATGTTGCTTCAAAATATGTGCAAAAAAATGCATATATTTTAATTCCTTTGTTTTGAAGCTTAAATTTTATAAAAGGACAACTTAAAAATGTCCAAAGAAATGTTTTTTAAAAGGACAATTTTAGGAGTACATGATTTGCAAATTAAAAGAAAAGGGAAAATAAAAAAAATATTTTTAAAAGTCAATTAAATAGAAGGATCTATTATAAAAATGTCTATTTTTCACCCAAAAAAAATCAATTTAACGATTTGTATTTTGACATTCATTTTGAAATTAGGTTTTCCATTTTTTTTTCTTACTATAACTTTTAAATCGGACTTTTGAAAATGTATTATTAAAAGTGACAACAACGTTTGCCGGTTGAAAAATATTATACATTTGCATTTGTAGTTCATACCGAAATTATGTTTTTTTGTTCTGTATTTTGTTAAAAATTATGATTTATTGTTCCTATGGTATAGAAAATGCGATTTTCATCTCTATCGTTTGTAATTCATTGCTAGTTTCATCTTTATGATTTACAGTTATTATGATTTCATTCCATGTAATTAATAATTATTTACTGTTTCAGTCCTTTGTGTTTTAAAAGTAGGAATCGGTCCTAGGACGAAAGTAACAATAAATTAGAAACCATAGGGACGAAAATTGCAATTTCTTAACCACATGGACGAAAGTTGAAATTATTAACAAAACACAGGGACGAAAATCCTAGTTTATTCGGAAAACAATTTGTTCTCACAAACTTACCTAAGATTCCAGATACAAGGATAATAAAAAATACCAACTGACAATTTGCTTTTGATTCATCATTTATTAAGATAAGGCACTAACAAAGATAAAGTGACAAAGGTAGGAAAAGAAAGATTCATCATCTGTTACATCTACATATCTCATGATTATGAATCAACGGACCCTGCTACCGAGATATGGCAACTCTTTTTGAAAGTCATAGTAGTAAGAACTGTGTCGTCCAACTTCATTCACAAAGAAATGGTGTAAGCGGAAGGGAAGGCGTGGATCTTCGATCCTAACTACTCTGATCTGTCGAAATAAGGTTCCAAATTGGATTTGTATGAAGAAGCCTATCTTTCTAGCCTTAAGTGAGCCATAGGCTGTGAGTGACCTTTCGGGGGAGTAGAGATCTAGCTTAGAAATCAATGGATTTTTTTTTCTTTATTCAAAAAAAATTTGAAAGGAAAAAGTGGAAAAGACACTTCTCGCAAGCAACAACCATCCATAGCAAGAGAGATCCCTTGTCTTTGTCGCCTACCCATGTCTAAAATAGCATATAGAAGTCGAATCTTAACTCAACTCTGGAGAGGAAGAATTCCTCTCTGAGAAAGAAGGAAGTGCTTGCGCCTTTAGAAATCTTGTGGTAAGGCTTGAATTCATCACATTCTTGTTTCCAGGAGCGCACTATAGTTTGATATTTCATTCGTTCATTCATTGAGTTCATGGATGATATATGGATTAGAATCGAGACGACAGATGCCTCAAGCCTATGGTTTGTCCTTTTTTCAACATGCAAAATGACTCGGAGGCCCTATATTTCTTAGAAAATCCGAGAGCACCCTATCCTCTTGTCGTTGAGCGACCCGGCATATTCGTTCAAATATAGGCCGGCTGGGTTGGTTGGTACTATTAAATAGAGGTTGGGTTGCTAGTTGGCTTACTATTGCATTGAATGATGGTAGATGTTTTTCACTCTTCAAGTAGCCGAAACTTCAGTTCAAGTCAGGAATAGGGTTGAGAAAAGTTTTACTTTTCTTTCGGGATTAGGTTAGTGTTTTATTTTTCGAATGCTTTTTCCGTTAAAGAGAACTACATGAAAGGGAGGACATATATGGTAGAGTTGCACTCTCAGACCGTCACCTATATTATGGAGGATTTGTATCTGCCTCATGAGCCAGATGATTGCCTTCGTTGAATGCTGGAGGATATAAGGGGGACCCTAGTTGTTTAAATGGGGTTATTGACTCGTATCTTAAAAAAAAGGCATCCACTCAGTTGAAAGTTGTAACACCTTCAAATTTGAAAAGAGCGACTAATTTAAAATATCCAATAAATTCATTAAATAAAAGACAAACCCCATTTGTACAAATTAATACTTGAATTACCCAAATAGAATTTTAGATTTAACATGAACAATAAGTAAAGCAAGTCTTACATAAAGACTAAGTCAAGGTCGGGTGTTACTAAAACCCCAAAATAGTCGCTATCTCCGAAAGCGGATGACATCATCGAATAACGAGATCCTTCACGTGCGTCTAACTATCTCTCAACTCTTCATGGTGACGCCAGTACCATTCCCCCAACAAAGGACCCGATGCATATGCCGACAAATAAAAAAGGTTAGGCTTAATCATAATTATAAAGTAGTAAAACCGAAAGACTGCTTATTTAAAACATAACTTCTCATATGAAGTGGATTATTGTAACTTGAATCTATAGGAAACACCTCCCAACTCTTAGATCCAACATTTTCAAAATGTTTCATTCACCTCTGACAGTGCTTTGAATACACCGATAGACGTGTGCTAATTAAAGCTCAACGCAAGTATACATTGAGATCTAATGTCGTCTTTTCAAGTAATAAAGTGGTGAGAGCCACGTATCGTTTCCACAGAGATTGGAGTAAAAGCATAATAAAAGTCTAATAAAAGATATGATTTCCAAGGATCAAGTCGAAGACAATATTTTGGTTGGATTTTTCACAGATTATATTGAACAAATAATAAAGAGAGCAAGGGTGTAAGATGTTGGGGTGAAGTCTAAATATAAATTCCAGCAGACTAATGCTGTGGAAATGCTACAACATTGGTCTCTCAACACTTAAGTTCATCATCTACTTTTCAGGATGCCCTTCCGGATCTTTAACATTGTACTACTGATCTAGCTTTCAATCAACCCAGTCCTGGTGTTGTCTGGGGACTATCAATAGCAAATGATGCCTTCCAAGTATATGGATAAACAAATTACTTTGTTAAAAATCACTCTTCCAAGTTGATCCCATATCTGTTAAGTTGATGTGTTCTAAGTGGTTCATTCCTGATACACACTCTACATTTTTACCATCATGACGATGACCAACTTATCGGGCAAAATCAACCCAGAAAAGACAGAGATGACAAATTCCTTTGTCAGTAGCTCTTCCAAGTCTTACTTCCTTTGTCATTCGGATTGACGTGCATTTCAATGGCTCATTCCTGATGCCATGACACTTTAACACTTTCAAAGTGATCAAAATGTCATGAAGTAACTTGATCTTTATAAAACTTAACATGAAATGGTGAACATCATTATTGAGAAGCGATGTCCACCTTTCTTTATATTTAAACCTTACCCTTTAATCTCACACCCAAACTATAGAAATAGCTACTCATGCATGAAATTAAATTGCAATAAATGTAAATGACAGGAATTAAAGACATAATATAAATGACATAAAAGTAAATAACAAGAATGTAAGATGTAATAATTAAAGGCAAGAAGGAAGTGCAGCAATGTTGTCAGCAATGCTGCAGCAACTCATGCAGAAGAACTAGAATAAGAACAAGATGAATAACTTAAAAATAACTTGCATAAAGCTTTAAAATGTTTCACACCAGTTGTGAACTGATGGATCGATCCTTAAAAACAATGCCATGCACCTCTATTTAAGCAAGGGAGGTGTGGCACAAAAGTAAATATCAAAATGGATCTTTTAATGTACCATGTAAGTACATTATATGTACTAACACATTATCAAAAGAAACTACCTAGTACTCCTTCTATTACAACCCAAAGGAATCAGTTTTCAAAATGTAACTAGCTAGTTGGAATTGGATTATTCTTGACTTCTTGACTTTCTTCCAAAAATTTAGCTCCATGTCATTAATTCTCCTCCATTCTTCATGAATTCCAACGTTGCAGCATTGAGAAGAAACAACAGCCTGTACTAAGAACAAGTTAGCCATTTTATTTTGTAAAAACAAGCAAAATCATTTACTTAGCTCCATGATTAATAAAGATGCAAATAAGATAATAAAATGACTCAATGGTTGGGATAAAGCAAACTATTCTATCTAAAAATAGAGTAAAAAGGTACTTTATGCATTGAATAATCAATGCATATCAACCTCCAAAGATCAAAAACATAAAGCAAAATGCAAAGGAGATGAGAGAAAAGGAAGAACACATCAAACCCTAGCTTTAAACTTGACAGAGATGAAGAACTTACCTCAATAAAATACTCTTGGAGCTTCCAGTAAACTTCAATACTTATGATCTATCCTTTAAAATCTCTAAAAAAACAAGACCATAGCAAAAAAGAATCGTCAAAATCGGAGCTACGATGTGAGTGATATGACCAAATGAAGAAAACCTAAGAAAATCGGGCATTTAACCCTCTCGACCCCGCCAGCGATGGCAATGTCGCCTGAAATGTACTGAAAGCTATTTTCCCTTCTTGGCGACCTTGACGTGCTATAGTGGCACTGGCACAATCGCTGGGCACTATAGCATGGCCCGTACTGCGAGTTTTTCAATCGTTCTTTGCCCGTTTTCTCGACCGTTTTCTTGACCATTTTTCTTGGTCGTTCTCGAACCGTTTTCCCAGTCGTTCCCGGGCCGTTTTCCCGGCTGTTCCTCGGTTGCTTGTAGAAAACTTGGGGTGTTACGTTATGGCTCCGACTCTGGGAGGTGCGGAGGCCACGTTCGTATAAGCCGACATAAACCCGAAACCGACGAATGGCGAGGGTCAAAGGGATTGCGCCCCATCCTGAAACAGTATACATTAGAAGGTGACACTGAAGCTATTGCCTTCAACTTAAGTGTTATCTTTAGTGCCTTCAGGTAGTGTTTGGTACACAGACTGTATGGGACACGACTGGACGGGACAAAACGGGACTGGACTGGTCAAAAATTGTCTCTCCTACGTTTGGTACGACTAGGACAAGGCTGGACTAATTTGTTTGTCTTGCTTAAAATGACCACATTGCCCCAAACACTGTTTAATGTTATTTCATATATCACTTCCATAACTTTCTGCATTATCTAATTTTAATTGAAATCGGGTATCTAAATATTGTCCTACCAAATTGGTCAACTTGATCTCAGGTATCTTCTCTCTGATTTCTCAAGTTCACTCATATTCAAGCTAGCATCCAGTGCAAAAGATGAATTTTCCATCCTTATTTGTGGGGTTTCATCGCAGTCCTTACCCTTCTCCATACACAATGACCAAAATTCCATGTCAACGAACACCACTTTTGCAAAAGGATCAAGCAATCGAGAACCATGGAACTCGAAATCCATGGAACTCGACCTGTATCAATGCAATAGAAAACCATGGAACTCGAAAACCATGGAACTCGATCTATCTATAAAATCGAGAACATAAAACTCGAAATCTGGAACTCGAAAACCATGGAAATCGATCTATCTATGCAATCGTGAACATAAAACTCGAAATCTGGAAATCGAGAACCATAGAAGTCGACCTCTGTCAATGCAAGCGAGAATGATAGAACTCGAAATCTATAACTTGAAAACCATGGAACTCGACCTATCTATGCAATCAAGAACTATAGAACTCGAAATCTAGAACTCGGCCTTTGTCAATGCAATAAAGAACCATAGAAGAAATCTGGAAATCGACAGCCATGGAAATTTGGAAATCGACAGCCATGGAAATCTGCAACGATGAAGAAAACTGGAAATCGGCAGCCATTGAAGTTTGGAAATCGACAACCGTGGAAATCTGCAACGATGAAGAAATCTGGAAATCGACAGCCATGGAAATCTAGAAACCGAGAAATCAATGTGGAGGTGATATGAAGAACTGGAAGAACATGATGGAGGCGACGTGAAGAAGTGGATGGAGTCGATGATTTAGATTAGATTTAGGGCTGAGATGTTAAAAAAAAGGGTAATATAGTAATCTTTAATTTAGTTCCATGGTGTTCCACCTATTTTGGTGGAACAAAAAATCTTAGGCCGTTTGGTTCGTTCCAAGGAATGAAAATGGGAATGGTAATGAAAATAAAGTAGAATGCAAATGATTACTTCTATTCCATTACATTATATTATAGATTATTTCCTCTCATTATTAACCCTAAAAAAAGGACAGAAAAAAAGAAAAACTTCCTATCTCCAAGAATAAAAATGGCACCCAGAATCTTCATCTCTATCGTCTCCATTTTCATCTCTAATGCCATCCCAATTGACAGAGAGCATCTTAACCACATCTCCTGGATACTCATGATTTTATCTTCTGCTTTAATTTCCACCACCATCTTCCCCATTTCATCTCTAACCCACATGATTAGATTTTTAGGGTTTTTGAAAGCAAAATCGAACTTAATCAATTGACTACCCAAAAATCGATTGACTACCCAAAATCGGGTATGAAGAACAAAACCCATCGACTACCTTCGAATGATGAACAAAATCCATCTACTACTCAAAATCGAAAATGAGGAATAAACCCAGATGATGAGGAACAAGATCGATATCTGTGTGTAAAAGACTGATTCCGTCTAAATACTGAACAAAGAAGATGGTCAGAAGATCGATTGGTTAAAAATTTCGATTTTGTTAACGTATTGAGCAAACATGGTCAGAGCCTGAGAAGATTGATCGATTATCACAAGGAAGTAGTTATGAGGCGGGTATTAATTTGGTTCATTCCCCCCAATTTGGAGTGGAATGATTTTTACACATTTCTATTATAATGATTCATTATATTACTTGTAACCAAACATCATCAATCATTCCATTTTCATTCCCTACTTGAACCAAACTAATACAATGAAAATCATTTCCATTAATTACCTCTTAATTAACTTTTGTCCCATGAAACTAAGTTTTTGTCCCATGTTGTCCAACCTGAATTTTGTCCCATGGAATACCAAACATGAGACAAAAAAAAATTTGTCCCGTCCCGTCCCATCCAGTCTACATACCAAACGCACCCTCAACTTCAGTGTTTGCCCCTCAGCAAGTGCGTTAGGTTAACCACTTGGGTTGTGGCATACCGATAAGGCTTTTGGGGAATGTAATGGAAAATCTCATCTACCTAGGGTCAAATCCAGGCGCTGCCAAAACCTTTTGTGGTCATGGAGGTTCACCTGCGATGGCTCCAGGCCATTTGTGGTCGCCCGGGGATTGGTTGGTGCGCGTAAGCTGACCCGGAAATCCACTGTTACAAAAAAAATGTGTTAGGTCACCAACATTCATCAATGTTTGCCATTCGTGAGTGTCTCGAGTGGCCTTGCTGGAGTTGATCGATGAGTGCACCTAGTGAGTCCACTCATAAAAGATGAATAATGAACGCCATCAATGAGTCCTCATATTGAAGCCGACTAGTGATTACCGTCACCGGTGCTTGTTTACATGTGTCAGACATGCATCTTCTACTTCTAATCTAGTAATTGAAATCATGTGCCCCTCACACCATTTCACAATGCCCAAATATGCAGTTTTTTTGTTTGTATTAATCAGTTTTTGACAATCAGTTCATATCGACTGCATTAAAATCGACTATTTGAAAAAAAATTCACTTATTTTTTATCCTGTTTAATATACTTTTACTCTCCAAAAGACTATTCAATAACCAGATATGTTTTTCTAAATAAATAAATAATAAAGAAAAAAAGGAAAATGGAAACGAAAATATGAAAAAGGACGATTTGACATAAAACTGAATCATATGGACTCAAAAGTGAGGCCCAATAACAATCATCAATCATATACTCCATCTAATATACATAAATATTATCAACATTTATTATATTTTTAATTTCTTTAAAACTATTATATTTTTAAAATATTTATTATTTCGAGTTTTTTAACAAAAGTAAAGATAATATGTTAACAAAATTGAACCGGTTTTATAAACGTTCTTTGTCCTCGTAAGAGGTCAGGGGTTCAAACCTCACCAAATGTGAGAAGAGTGTGTGAGTTTAATTGTTGCATTTGTCGTATATGAATATCATATACATAAAAAAACTATTAAAACCGATCCATAAAAGATTAAATTAAAATTTACAGCTTTTTTTCTAGTTTTCTTAAATTCAAGATAAACTTTTAGTTTTAGTACTAATAGGGAAGACGCTTCTATTCACACCACCATCAATCACAACCCCAAAACGGGTTGGCACATTGTTCCAATTAAAGAAAAATGCAGAAAAATGAACTGATAATCATTTCTATGTCTTTTTTGAACTCGGAACCTATTTTGTCTAAAAAATATCATGTTTATGTTTTACTCCAAAGGCCTAATAGAAGAAACTTGGCATCCAACATACGAAATATACCAACTAGGGTTGAGATTTGAGAGTTAGAGATGTTTCATTGTGTTTACAAAATGACTACTATGATTTTAAAAATCAATTTTTTTTTCATATTTGTTATGTCGTATATTTATTTATACTAGGTGAATCTACCTGGAAAAAATGTATGTTGGTATTAGGCTAAACTTGATAGTGTTAGGCTATTCTTGAACTCGATTCGATTGGTCAATGAGTTTTCATAAAGAAGACTTAAGCTCGGCTCTATGAATCTATTTTAAAACTTTCCACCAAAACTATGGTCGATAAAATGAACTCAAATTAGGAATTGGAAAATATCAATAAGATCAAGCATACTCGATTATAGCTTTATCCAAACATATTAACACATATAGGTTTCAAAAAGCTATTCAGAAATGCGGGTCGAGTTCATTTTTGTAATCAAAGCTCAACACTTCAATTGGATCAAGTTGGAACCAAATTGAACTCAAACTACTCTATAAAAAACATGGTTATTTTTTCCTATTACGTACCCAATGGATTTGATAAACGGGTTTTTAGCTAGCATTACATTAGTTGATTTTGATATGACCTTTTTTCCACGTAATTTACAATAAAACTTGACATCCATGTTATTAATATTACAAAATCTATCAATTATAGATAAAAATGTGTATGAAATAATAAAAATAAACATTTGTTACATTAATTTATAAAAATCAACGTTACACTAAATAAAAATTAAAGCAAACTTAATTATATTTTAATACATTTTTATCCCCCATTATATTACATAGGCCAAGGATATTTTGCAAACCGTTCAAAGGTGATAAATGTCGATTTATATACATTTTTGCGTCAAATCCTTTATATTTAGTGTTATTTAGATGACTAAAATACCCCTATTATATTAAGTTCTAGTTTTTATTGTTTGTAAATAATAAAAGTAAAAAGAAAAAAAATTATTATAAACATGCTTTTGGTTTTGTTGGACACGTGGGCCAAAAAGAAGAAAAGAAATAGAAGAGTAAACTTAATTGGTGTTATGGTGTTGTTGTTTTCTGGCAGGTCCACGAAGGAAAGAAAAACAAGATTAGTCCAGCTCCAGCCCAACAACAAAAATAGCAGCTATTCTCTTTCTCCTTCAGCTCACGAACGCATCAGCGGCTAGGGCAGAAAAACACCGGCGCCAGCTCTCGCGCCGCCCACTGTCCAGTACTCGGCGCCCATTCTCGCGCGACCGAACCAGCGCCAAACTCGCGCCAGCTTCTGTTCGGGTGTCGGCGCCCCTTTTCGCGCGACCAAACTCGCGCCGACACTCGCGGCGGACGATTTTCAGGCCCAAAAACGTGGGTTTCGATTTTCTGGAGCGGTTTCTCACTTTTTCTCATATAAATACGACTTGGAACCGACATTTTGAGGGGGGATCACTTGGAGAACTCGATTTTGGAGACGGGAGAAGCATGGAAACTCGATTGGGAGCATTTCTTCATCAATTTCTCATAGATTTTTGGTAATTTCTTACAATTAGGGTTTATAAATTTCACTTAGCCATGTGTGGCTAAGTTCTCTTTTTCCAACAATGGATTATCTCTAGATTTTTATTGTGTTTGCTTTGAGATTTCTTGGTAATTTTAGTGGGATGATTTTATTTGCTTGAATTCTTTTTTAACGTCAATTTCGTTGGAATTGTTAATTAAAGTGATCAATTAATTACATTTCTCATGAATGTTTGTTATTTGAAATCTTAAAATCCGTAATTGTTTTGGGGTTTTGATAAAGTAACGAACGAAATCGTTGGTCTCAATAAGGTTTCCACTTTGATTTCGTGAATTCTTGCGATCGAACCTCTAATAAGCCGAGCTTGTGTGCTTATTGGTTCGAATTGGTGATTTTTCTTGTCGTTAATGCTAACCGCACCTAAGAATTTGAGAGCTTATTCAAATTCCTATTTGAGGTTAAGATTTGGTTATAGAGCTTATTTAATCAATGTCTATATAAGAAAAAATCAAGGTTTTTCAGAGCTTATTGATAACCATAGCCAATTTAAAATTGTTTTGCTATTTTACGTGTTCGGAATCAATGATAAGCAAACGCAATTAAATCGAGAGTGAACCATTGTTGGATTTTATTTATATAACTTTTCTATTACTTTTTAATTGCATGCTTAGCTTAGTTAATCAAATCCAACCCCCCCCCCCCCCCCCTTTAATTAATCGTGCGTGTACTTGAATACTTCGGTAATAATAAGTTAGAACTGAGTCTCTGTGGATTCGACCCGACTTATCGCTACTACAATTTTAGTTGTAATTAGCCAATAGTTGGAGTTATTATTTGGTGGACTCGGCATCCGTCAAAAGGTGACAAACTTTGCAAACCACATCTTATCCCTACATCTTGTTTCCTGTGATTCATGTTCTCATACTTTTAATATATAACCGCAAGGGTAGTTTTGGAATTCATTAAAACCGGATTTTTAAATAAATAGCAATATTATTCAGTTACCTAATTTGTAGGGATAAACATTAACAAAAAAAATGCAATTTTTTTTGGAAAATATTGCAGAAATTTACTCACGATGCAACTGTGTTTCTCTATTATAATAGTATTGAATTCATCCCAGTTTTTAAATCAAGATTATCGCACTAATTCCACTTGTTTTCTGTGATTCGTTTTTTTGTTTGAGCATTTGTTTCATTAGTCATGCAACCTAAATTCAGTGGGAAGGCACCGATGGTGAACGAAAGTGTTGGCCGTGCATCAAATGCATTATCATGCATTTTGTGAATTGCAGTGCATCAAATACATTATTATGCATTTTGTGAATTACAGTGCATCAAATGCATTATTATGCATATTGTGAAGCGGTTCATCAAATGCTAATTTATGCATTTTGTGAATTACAGTGCATCAAATGCATTTTTCATAAATTTCAAATGATCAAGAAACAATATGGTTGCTTTGTTATATCGATAATGGGGAGGTTTAATTTTAATATTCAGTTATTTTTGGGATGTGATCGAATGAATCCATGTTTCCTTGTTTAGCGGGTTTGTGAATTCGGATGAATTGCCAATTTTGCCCCTAAATTAGACGGTTTTATATTAGAAATACATTTAATTCATTTAATAAATGAGAAAATTGAGTGAATTAATAATGACCATTGATTTAAGAATCTAGGGCTTAGATGATGGTTGCATGGTTTGTCATCTTTGGATGGTTTGCAATATAAACCACCTCATATTATATATATATATATATATATGGACTTGGGATCATGTGAGACCAAAGAAATTTGGTAAGACCCATAAGACTAATTCTTGACCGTCAGATTAGATCAACAAAGTGATCAATGGTTATTTTTTGCATGGTGGCATTATGGTAATAACTTCGAAGTTTGGTGGCATTAATAATAGTAAAAAATACCCAAATCGAATTTGTTAGACATACAACTTCTTCGTCTCCACCGTTCTCACGCAAAGAATTTTGAAAAAGAGTTTTACAACTTCTTCCACACAACTTCATTGTTTCCACACAACTCTTCAATCTCACCAAAAAAGGTTTTTACCATTCTCAAACTCTTCAATCTCACCAAAAGCTCGACTTCATCGTCTCCACACAACTTCTTCTTCTCAACGCAGCTTCTTCCACAGGTACGTCATCGTTCCAGGTTCTTGATTTCTTGATGGTTCACGATTTCTGTGGTTCACGTTTCTGTTGTTCATGATTTCGATTTATGTGGTTGTATAGGTTTACGATTTCTGTGGTTGTCTATGTTTACGATTTCTGTGGTTTATAG
The DNA here is from genome assembly GCA_033807775.1 of Saussurea involucrata. NCBI lineage: Eukaryota > Viridiplantae > Streptophyta > Magnoliopsida > Asterales > Asteraceae > Saussurea > Saussurea involucrata. Next base: position 15,190,128 of record CM066314.1, read on the forward strand.
TGATTTATGTGGTTCAATTGGTTCACGATTTCTATGGTTCAAAACTAGGGTTTTTTTTTTAAAGCAAAACAAGGGTTTTAGAATTTTATACATTTTGTTTTTGATGAATCGCTTACACTGATACTTGTGTGATTTTGCCTCTTTGATCGCGGAAGATGTTTCATGATTTCCGATGACCTTTAAAGCTTGAGTTTAGAATGTTAAGTTTAAGTTTAGAATTTTTGCACGATGTATTTCTGTAAACCATGTTTCGCTTTACATTTATGTCTAGTTTTAATTTCTTTTGGTCAGATTTAATGCGTTGCTCTGTTACCTTGGCCGAGTATTTGTTCTCTTAGGCTTATTCGTTTTCTGTTTTATTGTGTCCCAATGAGATTTGGTATAAATTTGTTCTTTTGTAACAAGCGGAAATAGTCTTGAATTTGCATACCAGCAGAAAGTTTGTAGTCTATTTTGATACGCAAAATTTAGTTTTTTAAACTCTCTTTAGTTACTTGCAAGATGCAACTTTTTAGTCTATCCCAATAATTTTCGTCTTCCTTTTTCATATTTGATGTTAAACAAGGTTACTGAAGTGATGATGTGGACTTCAAAATTATAGTCTTGGCTGTCTTGATTTTTATCTGTGGAACATGTACATCATTGTTTATTGTGAGTTTTTATTTTGTTAAGATTTCAACAGAACTATATAAAAAATACTAGAAGAAGCCAATGGTTATATAGTAAGAAAAAAGTTTGAACAAGCTTACAAATACTCTATAGGAAGCTATAACGTTGGAGGATGATGTTAACCGACCTTAAATGACTTCTACACTTCAAAAAATGAAAATGAAATGAATATTGAAGGTGACAATCTTCTTCTTAGTGTAGTTCTTATTGAATTAACTACAAACCTTAACAAAAAAACATTACGTGAAGGTTCACTTGTGACCAACTAACCTTTCATATATTGTTTATTATTTGAGTTAATGGTACTCTAATACCAAGGTTACAACCCATGAATTAGAGCCGTAAGTGTAACATCCCAAGCAACCGTACCAGATATTGTCCGCTTTGTCCACACACCTGGACTCACGGTTTTAAAACGCGTCTGATAGGGGAGGTATCAAGTCCCTTATAAGGCAACATTTGTTCCCCTCCCCAACCAATGTGGGATCTTACAATCCACCCCCGTTGGGAGCCCAGCGTACTCGCTGGCACACCAGTCCGGTTCGCGGCTCTGATACCATCTGTAACATCCCAGGCAACCGTACCAGATATTGTCCGCTTTGTACACACACCTGGACTCACGGTTTTAAAAGGCGTCTGATAGGGAAGGTATTATGTTATTTTTGAAAGATACTTAAAGGCTCTAATCCCTAGGGCAACCTTGTTTAGAAATCAGTATTTGGTTCTTTTGGTGGTGTTGACGGCTAGAGAAGAAAAGAAAGGAAGAAAGGAAGGTTTTGAGAAAAGAAATCATAGAAGAGAAGAATCAGCAAGGTAAACCCCTCAATCTTCCTATTGCTGGTCGTTTAATGCTTCTGTTCCTTATGGTCTAAACATTTTGGTGAGAAATCTTTGATTTCATTGTGTTCCTCACCAAAATGCCTTTAGAAGTGTTTTTGGGGTTTTGGTTAGTAATTACCGATTTAGTGGTAAGAACATGGATTAAGTGGGTGTTTAGGGTTGGTGGATGAACCCTTATGTTATTCTAAGCAAATTAATGGCAGAGAACAGGTTTAATGATCACTTTTAGACTGTAGCCTTCGAACAACTGTAGTTTCCGGATACTGATGTTTTAGTAGTGTCCGGATGGTTTGCAAGTGTCCGGGTAAGAGTTCTTGGGAGTTACCGGATGTGTATCTTTCCGGATAGTGCATCCGGAAAGGGGGTAGAATCCGGATAGGTGTCCGGAAAGGGGTAGAGTCCGGATAGTGCGTCCGGAAAGCTCTAAGCGTCCGGAAAGCCCCTGTATCCGGAAAGTGTTCACTAGTTAGTAGGATTGAACCGTTTAATCTGATTTAAACCTAATTCCCTTAGGTGTTCGATTGGATTAGCTTGGAGGTAGTTAAGGAGTGCGTTCAGCGTTACCAAGGTGAGTTCCCTAAACCCTTTTTATGACGTAAAGTGTTAAATGTTTTAACTGATTATGGTTTCATTTACGAGCATGAACTGTTTGTAACTATCACAAATGTTTTTCCATGAACTACACGTTTTACTTGGGAAGGCTTACTTGACATGATGAAATGGAAATGATGATTTTACAAAGATGTAAAGTGCATGTTTTATGAAATGAATTATGTGCTATGTGGAGTCGGTCTGCACTGTGGGATCAGAGAGAGATCCTCGGGGTCGGAAGATCCCTTGGATATGTATGACAGACCGGTAGGTTGGAATTTGTTTCCTCCTACTCGGGTAGAGGGGAGTCTGCGTAGGCTCCGGGAAGGGGAGTCGGCGTAGGCTCCAGAAGAGGCGAGAGGGGTTCTGCTGGGGCCCCGATCGCGGAATGTTCATGTGATCCATTACACAGTGTAGTACCATACTTGATGATGTGTTACAGAATCTTTATAAATCTTTTATAAGTGTTCTCCATACTGTTTACATGTTGATTTCGGAGGGAATTCACTAGACCTTTTGGTCTAACCCTCGCTTTTCAAAAACTAAACCATTTTCAGGTAAGCGCACTATGGGTTCTTCTAGTAAGAACTAGGAGTGACTGCAAGAAGGATTTGGAGACTAGAGCGACTCCGAGGTTTTTATTTTAATGACTATAGATGTAGCTCTCGGCTGTGGATGTTAGACTTCCGCTGTCAATTTTGTTTAGTATAGAAGAATGAATGTTTATGGACAAGCTTGATTATGTAATTCGAACGCTTATTCTATGTTATCGCATGATTTATGTTTTTAGGACGTTACAAATGGTGTGAGAGCCTTAGTTTAAGGGATTTAGGTGACCAGTCGGCCCTAAACTTAAACTGTAAGATGAGGAACACCGCCGAGACATAGGATTGCCTCTAGGAACGATCACTATAAATGCGCTAGGAAATAAGGTGCCAAGGACAAACGTGTAAGGTAAGTTTGCGATTACACCTGGCTAGTGTAATTATGAACTTACAGGTACATGTGCGTGCTTAAATTACCTTTTATAGCAAATTTGTTGTGTCATGTTTAGCAAGGGTTAACTGTTGCTTTCTTTAAGTATTAGCAAAATGGGTGGGAGAACTTTAAGGAGTAGGTCGGCACCTGCTGTGCCAAGGAATCAAGATGAAGAAGTACTAGAGAATAGACCAGTGGAACCGACGAGGGCAACTGTTACCCGTGGAAGGGGAAGAGGTAGGGGTCGTGGAAGGGGTCAGGGAAGAACGCCCCGCCGTGCCGCCACTCAGGTGGCCGGGGATGGGGGACATCGGACCTGAAGAACTGTAACGTCCCAAAAATTACAAGCAAATTTAAAATTTTAAATACACATTTCATTTATAACAACTCATTAAATGATCCCAACGTTTCGTTTGCAAACTCATAATTAATATCTTCATAATAAAAACCAGCGGAATTAAACGTTTAATTATTAAAAACCATAAAGCAACCAGCTCTCCTCGCGCGCCAGTGTGTACTCGTCACGCCTTGGAGCCGCCCGTACCTGAAACCACAATCTATTGGGAAAGGGTAAGCACGAAGCTTAGTGAATTCTACACCATAAGTAACACAGTTATTTCCACACCACTATAAACAGATAATTGCACATAAACAGCATACAAGTCTACGAACAAATCATAAACATGTATATCCACACCCACCCACCTAAAAGGCACAAGTCGGTCCCACCGACCACATGATAACATCTCCGGCCCCGCCGAATCCCCGGTCCCACCGAGTCTCTACGCCACCCGCGTATAAAATCTCCGGCCCCGCCGGATCCTCGGTCCCACCGAGTTAACATGACAACATAGTATCAACTAGACACCCCACTATCTAGTTCCACAACACAATCACATAAGGCTACCACACACGTACTACAGCAATGATAAAACAACCGTTATTAGATATCGTGCAAACGCAACCCGGCACCCCCGGGTTCATACGCCACCCGCGTATACAACCTTCGGTCCCATCGAATTACTACGCCACCCGCGTATGTGACCCTCGGCCCCGCCGAACTCCTACGCCACCCGCGTAGTCACAACAATAAGGTCCGACTAGGCACCCCACTATTTAACCCCGCATCAAAAGCAAATAGAACTACCACATACATACACAACGTAATGTAAAATTAACCGACATTAGTTATAGTGAGAGAACTCACCTCGAATGCGCGCCTAGCTCAACAATACAAATTCAAGCTTCCCAATTACAGTCACTTCCCAGCACCTAGACGCACGTTAAAACATATCAATACGAGACCCGGACCCTAAGACACTACGCACGCTTAAACCGTCACTAAAACTATTTTCCGCTCTCGCCAAACAGGTCTGTTCGGGACCTGTATCGACCCCCTTAAACCCGGAAAATTCCCAATATTATTTCATGACCAGAAGGTACTCTGAGTTAGGGTTCCAAGGACATATTATACGCCTCCTAACGATTTTTCTACAATTTACTACGGATTTTACAAAAACAGTTCCGGAACAGCGAAAATCAGCACCTTTCAGTATAAAACGACAATTTGACCCATGCTACGTCCCGAACTGGGTTTTGCACAAAACACAGAAAAGTTTGTAGACTAAAAAAGGGAACCTTTGGCACCGATTTCACCCAAATTCGAGTTACGAGCAGAAAATTAAGGCTTTCGCAAGATCAAGGCAGATTCCAGGAATTTTCACATGAAATGACGAATCACCGAACTTGCGACCACTTTTTCGCCCAGCTAGAGACCGAACCAGTTTTCCGCTAAAACACAGAAAACGTGTTCGTCCCCTAACTTGAACCGTGGGCGCCAGTTTCGGCTCAAACGGAGTTACTACGGAAAAGTTATGATCAAACGAAAACTGGACAGCACACCTAGAATTTACATAAACTGATAACTTTATAAAACGGTTCGCGTTCGGCTTAACGGTTCGGGTTGCAACTAGGGCTGGACAACCCACGCACCACCCACTGCCACCTCCGGCAGTGGTGGTCGGCGGCGGCGGCGGCCACCGCCGGTGGTGGTTTCACGGCGACACCAAAGAAACAACGAGGGGGGGGGGGGGGGGGGGGAAACACTTACCTACGACGAAGAACGATCACTTGCGACTTTTCTCTCGCTCCTCGCTGCTCCCTCTCTCTTCGTCGCTCCTCTCTCTCTCTCTTCGCCGTCGAGACCAGCGGAGGTGCTGGTGGTTGCGGGTGGTTCACAGCGGCAGGGAAAAGGAAGAACCGATGTTCGTTCTTCCCTTGCGTGCGGCAGAAATCCCGAAACAAGAGTGGGTTGAATAGGGTTTTTCTTTGTTGGTGCCGTGAGGATACACGAGGAAGAAGGGATGTTGATTAGGTTTGAATGTGCAGCAAGTAACAAATCTTAAACACCACAAAGGGATACAATTTTCGGCCCTCACATTGCATGGGCCGAAACCCATGATCACTTTGGACTAAGGCCAAGACTAGCCCCTCAGCTTCATCATATCTCACAATCTACATCAAAATGACACGCTTGCTAACGCTTTGGTCCTTTTCGACACCAAACCACTAACCAAAACAATTAAAGGTAAACATTTTAAATTATTAAAGTTAATTAATAAACGTACCGGGACACGGGCTTTACAACTCTCCCCCACTTGGATTAGACTTCGTCCCCGAAGTCTACGTCCGCAAACAGCTTCTAATAATTCTCTCGCATTTGATGATATCCCAAACTGAATCCACTTCCAAGCTCTAACCATTCTAAAGCTGCTCACCAGTATACCCTACAGGATACTCGATTACGATCCCCCCTATCATTAAATGACGATTAACTTCTACGAATTCTAATAGACTCCAAAGATTTTCAATAAATTATATTAACAAAACATCGACCCCCTGCCGAACATCGGTCCAACCGATTACAATAACAAACATCGGCCACCCGCCGAACATCGGTCCAACCGATTACAATAACAAACATCGGCCACCCGCCGAACATCGGTCCAACCGATTACAATAACAAACATCGGCCACCCGCCGAACATCGGTCCAACCGATTACAATAACAAACATCGGCCACCCGCCGAACATCGGTCCAACCGATTACAATAACAAACATCGGCCACCCGCCGAACATCGGTCCAACCGATTACAATAACAAACATCGGCCACCCGCCGAACATCGGTCCAACCGATTACAATGACAAACATCGGCCACCCGCCGAACATCGGTCCAACCGATTACAATAACAAACATCGGCCACCCGCCGAACATCGGTCCAACCGATTACAATAAATCACATAAGCGTGGTATTATCCTAGACACTAACACAAATAGATATCCCCCACAATCAAGTCAACTAACACACACGTAGGTCATTCCCTTAACCGATACTACCCGGCCTACATTACCAACACGCGTGGAATACCCAACCTCCCACCGCCGACGTATCCCCCTACACTCGCTCTACAAAGCTAATTTATCTGAACCAAGGGTACACCCTGACGCCTACCTCTCAGGTAACGCCTCAGGGCCCCTCACATCGGAATTACCTCTCAGGTAAGTGCCCACAACTATATCCTCCTAGCACCTACTAGAAAGCCTAGGCTATAACACCTGAACACCGGGGCCTCACCCCGAGATACCCAACCGACCACTACCAGCGACTGACTAACGTGCCTAAGGATCCAAAGTAAAACATCCTACCCACAAGTGCCTATCTCGGATTGTCTCCCTCACCCAAACGTGTAAATACTCGACGTGCAATGAATGCCAAACGGTGCGACAAAACAATTCATCAACAAGACTCCACCTCGAGTCATTAAAACCGGGCAATTAGCCCATGACTAACTCCAAGTCAAAACCGAGCAAAATGCTCCACGCTTGCTAGACCCATAAGTCGGTCAAAACGCGTTTAAATAAAGTCTAAGCAAGCAATACTCTAAAATCAACATTAGTCCCAAACTCAACACGAGTTAAACAAAAGAGTTTCCCAAAAGGACTCACACCCTTAAAATTCTCAAAACGACACATAACACTTATAAGCGTACTTCCCAAATGGTTTACAAAATCATTTACAAAATATTTTCAACGTCAAGATTTTTTTCATTTCAAAAAGACCGTAAGCAATAAAACTACTATTACCAGGTCGGTAGTTACGCAAAAATGGACACGCTCGTCCCACATATGAAAATCATGTTAAAAAAATCATTTCATTGCAGCTTAGTTTACTCACAAAACGTAAAGCGAAATAAATAACTCCTTTGAAAATGAACCGTCACGGTTCTAGTATGAATTGACTCATGACGTGTATTTAAAGTAACCGTTCGACCTTACACCGGGTGCAACAAAAGTTTGCACATGATTTCAAAATCAGTTCCACGATATTTGACCCCAAAATTCCTCTTTTTTCATCAAAAATGTCGTGGCACAGGGTTCACTAACAAATTTTACGCGCGTAGGCTAGTCATACAAAACGATGGAACGGTTTACAGATATACTTTTGTTAAAACACAACTGTTTAGTGTAAGTTTCAAACTTAAAAATAAAAACCAATCTGTTTTCATCATTTGAAAATATCGACTAAAACCTCATAAAATCTCAAAAGGTGTGGTTCTTTAAATTGATTTCCAAGATTTCCCCAAATGGTCACATAGACAAATAAGATATGCACCTCGTGAAATTAAACCCACACGACTCAACATGCCGTAAAACAAAACTTATTTTAACCAACTCACTCAAATAGCTTTATACAGACATCGTGGAATGTAACTTTCCGTCTCAACTCTAACATATGTGGAGGAGTTCCAATGTTAAAGTCACAAGCCGTAGTCACTTGCCCAACATTTTAAACACCACAAAACACGGATATCATCTTACCCGAAAGGACCGTTGGAAAAATAACGAAATGAGACCAATTCTAACAAAGTTTGCACTCCCGTGAAAAAACGATTTCATACACTTTCAAAACCATGTTTCAAAATCTTGTGTGTGTGCTGAACATTTCCCAAAATTCCAAAACACCATCCATAAAATGATTTAAAACACAAGAATTTGTTAATGCAATCTATTTCAAAATCAAACTTTGTGCATGACTCAGTTGGCATTCTACGCCTCGACTCCTTCTCCTCCAAATCTCTCCGATCCACTAACGTCATCCGGATATTTAAACCTCTTAGGCAAGTTGGGAAATTACGTCAAATAATCCCTACGATTTTTCCTCAATCAAAGTCGGCTCTATAAGCCTATGATTCTAGCACAATCATCCATCTTGGCCCGAAACAAACACCATCCTTATCGTCACTCCAAGTGACTAATACTAGAATCGTCCTTCTATTCTAACGACTACTGGATTAGATCCTTCGCCACTACCCTCAACGATCATTTCATCTAAGCAAATCAAGTACACACCTGTACTAATAGATTTAATATGGTTGTTTCTCCTAATGATGGCCATTCTGGGTAGATAACACAACGCGTTAATAACACATAATAACTCATACTAACAACGCTCACGCTCAACTCCTTGGATTCCTCGTGACTTTCCCCGACTCGAGCATTGATCCTGTGTTTCTGATAGTAGGAGCTCTACTACTACCTTCCACACCTATCATCACTCGTTCCGAGTTCCATCCGATGGGTCCAAGTAGTTTCTCGCCGATAACTACACACATATGCCCGCACCGGCATATGTACACACTTCTCCTAGCTCCCTAGGAATTCCACCCAACTCCACTACCCTTGCTATGACGAAATCCCCACTAGTCATGACGGGTCGTCTCGCGAATGCACAGTCGCACACAGTGTAAAACCAGATAGACATTCGAATATAAGATTCTATCCTACAACGGTTGGACTCAAACAAGAGCTGCGCAATAGAACTAAATCTAACATTCTAAGGCTATTCGGTTCCTACCGCATACAACCTATAGTGCATTCACTTAACAACTTATCAAGGCTAGCATAAACTCCTATTAGCAAGCAACAAACATGCAACACAGTGTAATAAGCACCAAGCAATTTAACATACATACTCATACATAAACACCCTTCCTAGCTCTCTAGGAATATTCATCTCATCCCACTACCCTTACTACAACGGAATCCCTACTGGCCATAACGAGTTGCCTCGCGAATACCCGATTATATGCAATGCGAAATAAATAGACATTCGAATTCAAGATTCTATCCTAGAACGGTTGGACTCAAACAAGAGCTGCGCAATAGGACTAAATCAAATATTCTAAGGCTATAAATCTCTTACTGCATACAACCTAGAGGGCACCCACTTAGTAACTTATCATAATTAACATAAATTCCTAATAGCAAGCAGTACAACATACATCATAGTGTCCACAACAGGCAATCTAGCATGCATACTCTATGATCTAGAAAGCAATAAAACACTAAGTACTGTACCTTTCCCCCTTTGACTCCGGCTGACTGTACACACTGCGCCCCCGCTCACCGTTTCTCAAACGGAAATTTCCTTCCTTTTATTTTCCAGAAACTTTAACTAAAATTTCATAGCCGCAAACTTGAGATCAAACACACCGAGGTGCGTTTGATTCACTCAAGCTGTGCTCTGATACCAAGTTGTAACGTCCCAAAAATTACAAGCAAATTTAAAATTTTAAATACACATTTCATTTATAACAACTCATTAAATGATCCCAACGTTTCGTTTGCAAACTCATAATTAATATCTTCATAATAAAAACCAGCGGAATTAAACGTTTAATTATTAAAAACCATAAAGCAACCAGCTCTCCTCGCGCGCCAGTGTGTACTCGTCACGCCTTGGAGCCGCCCGTACCTGAAACCACAATCTATTGGGAAAGGGTAAGCACGAAGCTTAGTGAATTCTACACCATAAGTAACACAGTTATTTCCACACCACCATAAACAGATAATTGCACATAAACAGCATACAAGTCTACGAACAAATCATAAACATGTATATCCACACCCACCCACCTAAAAGGCACAAGTCGGTCCCACCGACCACATGATAACATCTCCGGCCCCGCCGAATCCCCGGTCCCACCGAGTCTCTACGCCACCCGCGTATAAAATCTCCGGCCCCGCCGGATCCTCGGTCCCACCGAGTTAACATGACAACATAGTATCAACTAGACACCCCACTATCTAGTTCCACAACACAATCACATAAGGCTACCACACACGTACTACAGCAATGATAAAACAACCGTTATTAGATATCGTGCAAACGCAACCCGGCACCCCCGGGTTCATACGCCACCCGCGTATACAACCTTCGGTCCCATCGAATTACTACGCCACCCGCGTATGTGACCCTCGGCCCCGCCGAACTCCTACGCCACCCGCGTAGTCACAACAATAAGGTCCGACTAGGCACCCCACTATTTAACCCCGCATCAAAAGCAAATAGAACTACCACATACATACACAACGTAATGTAAAATTAACCGACATTAGTTATAGTGAGAGAACTCACCTCGAATGCTCGCCTAGCTCAACAATACAAATTCAAGCTTCCCAATTACAGTCACTTCCCAGCACCTAGACGCACGTTAAAACATATCAATACGAGACCCGGACCCTAAGACACTACGCACGCTTAAACCGTCACTAAAACTATTTTCCGCTCTCGCCAAACAGGTCTGTTCGGGACCTGTATCGACCCCCTTAAACCCGGAAAATTCCCAATATTATTTCATGACCAGAAGGTACTCTGAGTTAGGGTTCCAAGGACATATTATACGCCTCCTAACGATTTTTCTACAATTTACTACGGATTTTACAAAAACAGTTCCGGAACAGCGAAAATCAGCACCTTTCAGTATAAAACGACAATTTGACCCATGCTACGTCCCGAACTGGGTTTTGCACAAAACACAGAAAAGTTTGTAGACTCAAAAAGGGAACTTTTGGCACCGATTTCACCCAAATTCGAGTTACGAGCAGAAAGTTAAGGCTTTCGCAAGATCAAGGCAGATTCCAGGAATTTTCACATGAAATGACGAATCACCGAACTTGCGACCACTTTTTCGCCCAGCTAGAGACCGAACCAGTTTTCCGCTAAAACACAGAAAACGTGCTCGACCCCGAACTTGAACCGTGGGCGCCAGTTTCGGCTCAAACGGAGTTACTACGGAAAAGTTATGATCAAATGAAAACTGGACAGCACACCTAGAATTTACATAAACTGATAACTTTATAAAACGGTTCGCGTTCGGCTTAACGGTTCGGGTTGCAACTAGGGCTGGACAACCCACGCACCACCCACTGCCACCTCCGGCAGTGGTGGTCGGCGGCGGCGGCGGCCACCGCCGGTGGTGGTTTCACGGCGACACCAAAGAAACAACGAGGGGGGGGGGGGGGAAACACTTACCTACGACGAAGAACGATCACTTGCGACTTTTCTCTCGCTCCTCGCTGCTCCCTCTCTCTTCGTCGCTCCTCTCTCTCTCTCTTCGCCGGCGAGACCAGCGGAGGTGCTGGTGGTTGCGGGTGGTTCACAGCGGCAGGGAAAAGGAAGAACCGGTGTTCGTTCTTCCCTTACGTGCGGCAGAAATCCCGAAACAAGAGTGGGTTGAATAGGGTTTTTCTTTGTTGGTGCCGTGAGGATACACGAGGAAGAAGGGATGTCGATTAGGTTTGAATGTGCAGCAAGTAACAAATCTTAAACACCACAAAGGGATACAATTTTCGGCCCTCACATTGCATGGGCCGAAACCCATGATCACTTTGGACTAAGGCCAAGACTAGCCCCTCAGCTTCATCATATCTCACAATCTACATCAAAATGACACGCTTGCTAACGCTTTGGTCCTTTTCGACCCCAAACCACTAACCAAAACAATTAAAGGTAAACATTTTAAATTATTAAAGTTAATTAATAAACGTACCGGGACACGGGCTTTACAAGAACCACTCGTGTGACCAGGAGGACAAGGAGTGTGGAAATTCCCGTCCACCAAGAAGACTCTATTCAGGAGAGTTCAACTACTGTAAGAAGAGGGAATCCGACAAGGGGACGTGATCGAGGCCGTGGATCTGCATTTTTCACCCGAGAGAATTTGGCTACTGAGCTGGGTAAGATTCAGGAGACGTTGCAAGCCCTCCTTACTAGGCAGAATGAGTCAGCCTCAGGAAGCAAAGAGGCGAGCGAGAACAGGGAAAGTGTGGAACTATCAAGCCCGGTATAGTCTGGTATTGGGAGTCACTCGAAAGCGATATCTCTGGTAGTGAATGAGTCAGCAACTAAAGGGTGCAGTTACAAGGCCTTTGCCTCATGCAAGCCCCCTACCTTCAAGGGCTAGTGTGACCCTGTCGTGGCAATGCAATGGGTGAAGGAGATGGAGCTGGTTTTCGATACGTGTAAGTGTGCCGATGGGGATAGGGTGATGTATGCCTTATCAATGTTGAAATCTGATGCAGTCTACTGGTGGGATGCCGAAACTGGGGGAAAGGGTTCGGCAATGGCTAAGGGGATGATGTGGGAAGCGTTTGTGGACAGGTTTAAAGCTCAGTTCTGTCCTCTCGCGACAGTGAAAAAGTTGGAAGAAGAGTTTTTGGGTTTAGAACAGGGTGGAATGACGGTACGGGAGTATACTTTGAAATTTATCGTGAAGTCTCGTTTCGCTGATTTGTATGTGCCAACGGAGGAACGCCGAGTAGAACGCTTCATCCATGGGCTGAAAAGTAGTATCCGAGAATTGGTTCTGACGAGAAACCCCACTACCTTTCAGGCGACCATCAATACGGCCGAGCTGATTGAGAAGGAAAATAATCGCCAGAATTCTGAGAAAGGCGGTGAGAAACGCAAGTGGGATGGACCAAGTAATGACTCCAGGAAAGGGAAGGTGTTTCGACCGGACAACCGTGTTAACAAGGATGCCGCTGGGAAATCGTGTACGAAGTGTAACAAGGTGCACCGGGGAGAGTGCATAGCAGGTTCAAACTCATGCTACCGGTGTGGCTTGCCCGGTCACTTGTCAAGGGATTGTCCGGGTGCTGGAAAATCTTGTTACCAATGTGGGGCTACTGGCCACATGCGTAATGATTGTCCGCAGTTGAAAAAGGGTGGGACGGCTCAGTATGGAGAACGTCAGGGAGGAAAGGGCAGTGATAAGGGAGCAGAACCGGCGCGTCCGAAGGGACGTGCGTTCCGCATGACCGCGGAAGAGGCGGAAGAAGTTCCAGATGTTGTGGCAGGTACATTTTTAGTGAACTCTCTATGTTCCAAGGTGTTATTTGATTCGGGAGCAAATCGCTCTTTTGTAACGCATGCTTTTATGAAATGTTTGGGGGTGAGACCTAGACGTTTGGAGAGAGCACTAGAGGTGGAAACTGCCAATGATAGTTGGGTGTATGTTAAGGAAGTGGTATAGGGTTGTGTCATAGATATAGAAGGAAGGTTGATGCCTATGAAACTATACCCCACGGCAATGGGGGAGTTTGATGTGGTATTGGGCATGGACTGGTTAGCCGCGAACGATGATGCAAATATCATTTGCACGAAAAAGCTGATCAGGATTCGGTCACCTGACGGGGATTCCGTAGTGATCTATGGGAATCGCCGTGACAGAAAGACTAGCCTTATCTCCATGATTAGGGCTACTAAATGTTTGAGGAAGGGGTGTCATGGATTTTTGGCGTACGTGTTGGATGCCAAGAAAGAGAAGCGTGGGGTGGGTGATGTGCGAGTAGTAAATAAGTACCCGAAAGTATTTCCGGATGACTTGACAAGCCTACCTCCGGATCGTCAGATCGAGTTCAGAATTGATTTGATGCCTGGAGCGGCACCAATTGCCCGCGCACCTTATAGGTTGGCGCCGTCCGAAATGAAGGAAATGATGACTCAGCTACAGGAGTTGTTAGACAAGGGATTCGTTCGACCAAGTACGTCTCCATGGGGAGCACATGTGCTCTTTGTGAAGAAGAAGGACGACACTATACGTATGTGCATAGACTACCGTGAACTCAACAAGGTCACGATCAAGAACAAGTACCCGATACCGAGGATTGACGACTTTTTCGATCAGTTGCAAGGGGCCAATTACTTCTCCAAGATAGACTTGAGGTCAGGTTATCATCTACTCAAGGTGAGAGAGGAGGATGTGCCGAAGACAGCTTTCAGGACCAGGTATGGACACTACGAATTTTTGGTGATGCCGTTCGGGCTAACCAACGCCTCGGCAGCATTCATGGACCTAATGAATAGGGTGTGTCAACCCTATTTAGACCAGTTCGTGATAGTGTTCATCGACGATATCCTGATATTTTCAAGATCGGAAGAGGAACACGAGAGCCACCTTCGGACAATTCTCGAACTGCTGAAACAGGAGAAGTTGTATGCGAAGTTTTCAAAGTGCGAGTTTTGGCTGAGAGAGGTGCAGTTTCTCAGACACGTGGTGTCCGAGAAGGGAATCATGGTTGACCCGGCTAAGATCGAAGCTATCCGAAATTGGGAGCAGCCTAAGAACCCGTCAGAAGTGCGAAGTTTCCTCGGACTGGCGGGGTACTACCGGAAGTTCATCAAGGACTTTTCGCGTATCGCCACGCCATTAACTTCCCTAACCAAGAAGAATGTCAAATTCGTCTGGTTGGAAAAACAAGAAGAAGCCTTTCAAAAGCTGAAGGGGATGCTGAGCAGTGCTCCAGTGTTGTCGTTACCGGACGGTTCTGACGATTTCGTGGTATTCAGTGACGCATCGAAGCTCGGCTTGGGTTGCGTACTCATGCAACGAGGGAAGGTGATCGCTTATGCCTCCCGACAGTTAAAGGATCACGAGGTTCGTTACCCCACTCACGATTTAGAATTGGCGGCAGTGGTTTTTGCTCTGAAGATTTGGCGACATTACCTTTATGGTACGAAGTGTCAGATTTTCACGGACCACAAGAGCTTGTGTCATCTTTTGACCAAAAAGAGTTGAATATGCGCCAAAGGAGATGGATTGAGTTGTTGACCGACTACGACTATAAGATCGAATATCATCCGGGTAAGGCAAACGTAGTGGAGGACGCTTTGAGCCGTAAGGAGCGAAGTGAAACCCCCAGTATTGTGGCCTTGAGGGCCGAAGTGACGTTCAGTTTGCTGAAAGATATAAAGAAATGGCAACTGAAGTGCTCGAGACTGAGCATCTCAAGAAGGAAAGAATGGTGGGACAAACGTCCTCACTAGTGGAGGATAGTCGAGGGGTGAAGTGTCTTAGTGGGAGAATCTGGGTCCCGAAACTCGGGGAGCTCAGGAAGATAATTTTAGAAGAAGCCCACAAATCCAAGTACACGATTCACCCTGGGACTAACAAGATGTATGGAGATCTACGTCGAGATTATTGGTGGCCTGGAATGAAGAAAGATATAGCTCATTTCGTGGAGAGCTGTATGACGTGTTCGAGTGTAAAGATCGAACATCAAAGACCGTACGGGAAGCTTCAGTCTTTGGAGATACCGATGTGGAAGTGGGACCAGATCACGATGGATTTCGTGACCCATTTGCCTAGAACTCCAAAGAGTTATGACGCCATTTGGGTGATCGTGGTTCGACTCACAAAATCAGCTCACTTCCTGCCTATACGAGAGTCTTACTCGTTGGAGCGGTTAGCAAAGTTGTACATCGACGAGATCGTAACCCGTCATGGTGTGCCTTCGTCGATAGTTTCTGACCGAGATAGCAGGTTTACCTCCACGTTTTGGAGGAGCTTCCAAAGTGTAATAACCCAAATTAATTAATTAGAGACGAATGAAAGCTATGGGTTTTATTTGGTCATTTTTCACAAGTTTGGGGTTAAGAGTGAAAATGGGAATCAATCCCCTTATTTTGTTGAGGTGCTGGAAAGAAAGAAAACAGTTTCTTATTCCTAGGGTTAGTGTAGGGTTGTGGTGGCTGGACATGGGGATAGACAAAAAGAGAGTCTAGAAAAAAAGCAATGTCAGGTGGGTGTTCTTCCTGCAAGTAGAGAGAGAGGAGAAGAGAGAGAGAGACAACCGGAGAGTGAGAGAGAGAAACCGACGAGCAAGAGAGAGACTGCGTGAGAGAGAAAGAAGAAAGAACCTGTGTGTGTGTCTTGTGTGTGTGTTTTGTGTGTGCAGCCGGCAGAGAGGGACGACGGGGGAGAGAGAATGCCGTCGAGAGAGAGGGAACGCCGGCGAGAGAGAGAAGGAGCCGGAGAGAGAGAGATATACAGCCGGAGAGAGAGAGAGATACAACCGAGGAGAGAGAGAGAGAGCATCGAGAAGGAGGTGGAGACTGTGAGAGGAAGAGATAGGCGATGAGAGAGAGAAGATGGCGGGATTTCGCAGGCGGTGGCCGGCGGCGGCCGGCGGTGGCCGGCAGTGGTGGTCGCCGGAGCTCTAGACAGCAGTTTTTCTCCATTTCGTGTGGTTTTATTCCGGTAAGAAACCCTTCCATTGCATTGCTCTCTTTTCGCGTTATGTTAGATTTGTTAGGTTTCTAAGTTGCACCTAGTTATGTAATCTGAGAAACCAAATAACAGTGTTAATATAGAGTCTTGATTTCCAATTCATATTGTCAAGATAAATCAAAGGTTGTGGGCTCTTGGTTAGGATATAATTTGTATCAGTTTATAAAAGATGTTTTGTCGTCGAAAACGTGTAGAGTTAGAGGTTTGGCTCAACCCTCATCGATTTAATTGTTGGACCGGATTGTAAATTTAAGAGAAGGGACGGAATGACTATTTTAATTGGAATCGAAACCTCATGTGGACCGAAATTGTTGTTTAATTAACTATAGTGGATTTGAGGTTAGATTTAATTAAATATAGTGGAGCCGAATTAGAATTAATTTAATTTGGGGTAAGTCACGTGGGCCGGTGTCTTAGCTACTTAAATTGGACCTTGCAAACTTTATAATCAAAAGTGGATTGATATTTATTTGGACCAAATTGTTAGAATTGTTAGTGGATCTGATTTACTCATATTTTGGACCGAGATGTGTAGGTTGTTAATTATAGTGGACTTCGATTTATTAATTAGTTATGGTATGATTTGTTAATACTAGTGGGATTCGGTTTATTAATTAATTATGGATTCGAATTCTAGTAAGTGAACCGAGATCCTCTTTTCACAATTGTTAGTGGAGTCTAATTAAATAGTTGGGGCGATGGGATTGTTTTCTCATTGGATCAAAGTGTTACTTAGTGCAATTCTTCTTTTGGGTCGGTACTAAGTGGACCGAAAGTTGATGTGTATTGGCTTGGTATGAGTATAATCTAGAGGTGGCCGAGAGTTAAAAATAAGTAGTTTAATCAAGTGAGTCAAGTAGGGGTTTAATAAATTAAGTTGAGAAGTGGATTACTAATGAAAGCCCAATTTATGTGATGGGTGTAAATTGTAGGTTCATGTTGAGGTGATCGACACGAGTAAACATTTATAATCTGGACCTCAGGTGAGTTTTCTAAACTAAAATGTGTGGCTTTTAAAGTGTTTTCAAAATGTGTTATGAATGTTGAGAATTGCCATGCTTTATTATTATGCTTTAATTGCATGAAAGTTGTTTAAAGTTTTATGTAGAATGTATGCATACATCAAGGATACGTAAACTGGCAAAGACGGGAGAGTCGTTCCGCCAGCTCTCGTGCGGGAAGGGAGGTCCCTATATGCCAGGAGCGAGGCTCCGCAAGGCAGCATGAGGCTGACTCGTTGTCACCTTCGGGTGGCTTCAGGGTGTCAGATTACGAGGAGGCGGACTTTAGTCCGTATATGATTTTAACGTGTTGAGTATGAATGTTTTATGCTGAAAAGATAAACTGTTTTAAATGTTTTGATAACTGTTAGGAGGGACTCACTAGACCTTATGGTCTAACCCTCGCATTTTCAAATAAAAACCTTTTCAGGTAAGCAGGTACATGAAGGCTATAGCAAGTAAGCAGGGTGTTAGCAGAATGAAGAATGAATAGTGTAGAGACACTATAACTTGCTTTTAGTATTTCTCAGTTGTGTATAGGTTGTTTCCGCCAGCCTAAGTTATTTTAGACAGATGTAATGAAATTTTATGGACCCAGTTTTGTAATTGGTTAATATTAATGCTATGTATGTTTTATTTAGATTGGGTTGTTACAGTTGGTATCAGAGCCGTAGTTTAAGGGATTTAGGTGACCGGACGGGCCTAAACTTAAACTTGGGAGTAGAAATCACAACTGAGAAATAGGAAATGCGTTAGGAGGACACTATTATAGAGATAGGACTAATAGGGTACTGAGGACTGTCATGTAAGGTAAGTTTGAAATTCCACCTGGCCAGTGTAATTGCGAACTTACAGGTACATGTATGTGCTCAACCTGCCTTATTATTCCGATAGTAGTCAAAAGCTAGTGTTTATGTCGCGTGCCGGTACTGGAGAATGTCAGTAAGATCCTTGAGAAGTAGATTGAGACCCATAGTCGGGAGATATCGTAAAGGATCATTTATGATGTGATGTATGTATACATCGTAAAGAAGAAATACTGCATAGAGTGTTATGAATTGTCTAGAGGTAGCTCTTCGTAGACTCGAATATGGGGAAAGTTTGAGTTGAGTAAGACCCCTGTTTCGGGAGGGTCCCAGTTCTAGAAATCATGGGATAGGTCAGACGGGATGGTAAGAAAGATCAGTGTCGAAATTTTGAAAGTGTTATAGAACTTAAATTTTTTATGTATTTATTTATTTAATCGAGCTTTTAAATGGCAGAGTTAATGAAATATGATGCATATAGTGAAATGAAACCATGTAGAAAGGGAAAGTGAGATAGTTGCTTAAAACAAAATTGTATGAAAGGGGTTGAGTAAGCGAAATGTGGAAAGCGTGTTCAGCAAGTTGTTGCATGACCGAGAGAGCGACCGTGGTAGTAGGGAAAGTGTCAAAGGTAAACTGTGAAAGTAAAGAGATTGACCTTAGTTGAGAGAGTAGCCTTCAATTGTAAGTAGAATCTCATGCATGGTGTTCTTTATTGTAACCCGAAATTTTCACGAGTTAAGTTAAATGGGTAAATATGAATTTTAATCGAAAACGAGTCAGAAAGTGCACACGTATGTTTAAAGAAAAGGGTGGTTTCATCCACGATGCACATTGAAGTTTTGAGTATAACGATTTGCAAAGTATTCCACATTTTTATGGTAAGCTAAATTGTTACAAAAAGGTCGGGAAAACGTTTGCCAGCCAAAACTTTTACAATCAAATACCTATTGTTTTATTGATATCATGCAAGTGAGTGTGAGAACCGAATGATTTGCTTTGTGTCGGTAATTCTTCCAGAATGGTGTCAATGGAAAGGTTTTCATGCAATATGATACTGTCGTAATAACGCCGTTCGGTCGGAGTAAGATTAAGTTTATGGAAAGTTGCATGCGAACGATTCTCGAGATCGTTGTGCGGTGCATCGAATTTATAAGAGTGATGGGGGCATGTGTACCCTAGATGTTTTTCAAGTGTTGTTTATTTAAACTGATGAAACGTACGAAATGATTTATATATATTGCGTGTCATGCATGAAGGCTATGAACTCACTAGGTCGTGGGATGTGGCGTTTTAAAGCTAAGAAAGAACTCAGAGAGTAGAAAGTTGTTGGTCAATCAGGAAGGACGTTTGTAATTTTGGTAGGTGCTCAAGGAGAGAGTTGATCAGTGAATGAGTCAGAATTGAATTATAGTGTCAATTGTAGGAGGGTCTGTACCTTGTTCGGTAACTGGGAGTACGGTTGTCAAGGGACGGTTGTGTCTAGCGGAAGGACCTGAAGCCTTCAAGGTGATGATTTTAACAACTCGTTATGAGTAGTGTGGTGAGGAAGAATGAAATACCTTTGGCGTGGAAATATGAGTTCGAGGTAAGCTTGTAATGTTGTCATTACATGAGTATGTTTCGAAAAGAGGGAAACCGATCATGAAGGTGATTAGGGTATGTTGGAAGAACTAGGTTCCGTAAGGAACCCTTGTTTAAGAATAAGTTAAGAAAGTAGTTGCGGACTATCTGTTGTTGTAGAAGCCAATAACTGTGTACGTTGGCCGAGACCGAAGACTTGAAGTAGAAAGTTGAGAGTTGATAGAACACCGTATAGGGGTTCTAAGGGGAAGAGAAGTTATTGTTTGACTAAGCATTCTATTTACAAAGAGTGGAGGGTTCGTAGGATGATGAGGTATGTAACTCGGGCGAAGCAGGTGTGTAGATTTTAGCAGTCAGTAAGAAAAGTGGTGTGTCTTCGTAAAGGCTCGGATCGCGAGGAGCTAACTAGAATGGTTGCGTGTGAGCTGTTTGAGAACTCGCGGATTATAGTTCAGCGAGTTGGGAAAGGACTACGTAGTGAGATAGACACGGTTGTAGTATACGGAAGAACATGAAGGAAAGTGTGGATTATGGACGAATGACCGTGAGAGGTTGGTCCGCAGTGTGATGTTATGAGCAAGGAAGGTACAGTTGTAAGGGTGTTGATTTCAAATGTTAAATGTACTAGCTAGTATCGTAGTGAGGTGATGTTAGAGGAGAGAGAGCATCAATTAGAAGCTTTTGGAGTTTTCGGATGAGATGTACGACCTATTAATCAGATTGTTGGAACACGTAGAGAGTAAGTTGACTTTTGGTGCGGTTATGATCGGGATGGAAGGACGGAGTAGTGGTGGTAGATTACCCCAAAGGAGAAACCAAGTGTTTTTGGTTGTAATAGTCGCTAAGTAGGCATATGTTGAGGTCATTAGAAGTTTAAAGAGGATGAAGAGTGTGTTAGCCATGTTGTGTTATAGTAAGTGCTAAATCTCTAAAGAGCATGAATTGTTTCTTATGTGTGAAGGAATGATCCTAGAAGGAATTAGTTGGAAAGTTGGTTAAAGTTTATCGTATGGCACGATGATGTTTGTGGATCAAAATGGTAATGTAAGCATTAATAGATTGGAAATGCCATGATAGATGTATAAGCCTTTGATTGGTTGATTAAAATGTTATGGAATTGTTAAGTAATGGCATTTAATTGATGTTACAAGATGTGTTGCAATTCTATAGAGATTTTTACTAAGAACTGATATGGGAGATATTTACAACCTCTATTTGCATAATGTAAATTGTGAGAAGGAGTACGAGGATTATGGAGGATGTGTCTTTGAGAATGGCACCCTGTTCATCAAAGAATTAGTCCCGATGAATCTAGGTAGGAAGATTGGGATGACGGTATGTTGCGAGTATAAGCATAGATTGGGAGTGTAATCAGAGTTGCGCGACCAAGGCGGGAAAAGTATGTTGTTATTGTTTTGTTATTAGAAGGATTCATTCCGGGGGTTGGGATTTAAGCTTTGATAACCAATTACACCGGTTGTCTTCAGAGTGAATTCCGGGACGAAATTCCATTTAGGAGGGGAGATTGTAATAACCCAGATTAATTAATTAGAGACGAATGAAAGCTATGGGTTTTATTTGGTCATTTTTCACAAGTTTGGGGTTAAGAGTGAAAATGGGAATCAATCCCCTTATTTTGTTGAGGTGCTGGAAAGAAAGAAAACAGTTTCTTATTCCTAGGGTTAGTGTAGGGTTGTGGTGGCTGGACATGGGGATAGACAAAAAGAGAGTCTAGAAAGAAAGCAATGTCAGGTGGGTGTTCTTCCTGCAAGTCGAGAGAGAGGAGAAGAGAGAGAGAGACAACCGCAGAGTGAGAGAGAGAAACCGACGAGCAAGAGAGAGACTGCGTGAGAGAGAAAGAAGAAAGAACCTGTGTGTGTGTCTTGTGTGTGTGTTTTGTGTGTGCAGCCGGCAGAGAGGGACGACGGGGGAGAGAGAATGCCGGCGAGAGAGAGGGAACGCCGGCGAGAGAGAGAAGGAGCCGGAGAGAGAGAGAGATATACAGCCGGAGAGAGAGAGAGATACAACCGAGGAGAGAGAGAGAGAGAGCATCGAGAAGGAGGTGGAGACTGTGAGAGGAAGAGATAGGCGATGAGAGAGAGAAGATGGCGGGATTTCGCCGGCGCCGGAGAAGGTGGCCGGCGGCGGCCGGCGGTGGCCGGCAGTGGTGGTCGCCGGAGCTCTAGACAGCAGTTTTTCTCCATTTCGTGTGGTTTTATTCCGGTAAGAAACCCTTCCATTGCATTGCTCTCTTTTCGCGTTATGTTAGATTTGTTAGGTTTCTAAGTTGCACCTAGTTATGTAATCTGAGAAACCAAATAACAGTGTTAATATAGAGTCTTGATTTCCAATTCATATTGTCAAGATAAATCAAAGGTTGTGGGCTCTTGGTTAGGATATAATTTGTATCAGTTTATAAAAGATGTTTTGTCATCGAAAACGTGTAGAGTTAGAGGTTTGGCTCAACCCTCATCGATTTAATTGTTGGACCGGATTGTAAATTTAAGAGAAGGGACGGAATGACTATTTTTATTGGAATCGAAACCTCATGTGGACCGAAATTGTTGTTTAATTAACTATAGTGGATTTGAGGTTAGATTTAATTAAATATAGTGGAGCCGGATTAGAATTAATTTAATTTGGGGTAAGTCACGTGGGCCGGTGTCTTAGCTACTTAAATTGGACCTTGCAAACTTTATAATCAAAAGTGGATTGATATTTATTTGGACCAAATTGTTAGAATTGTTAGTGGATCTGATTTACTCATATTTTGGACCGAGATGTGTAGGTTGTTAATTATAGTGGACTTCGATTTATTAATTAGTTATGGTATGATTTGTTAATACTAGTGGGATTCGGTTTATTAATTAATTATGGATTCGAATTCTAGTAAGTGAACCGAGATCCTCTTTTCACAATTGTTAGTGGAGTCTAATTAAATAGTTGGGGCGATGGGATTGTTTTCTCATTGGATCAAAGTGTTACTTAGTGCAATTCTTCTTTTGGGTCGGTACTAAGTGGACCGAAAGTTGATGTGTATTGGCTTGGTATGAGTATAATCTAGAGGTGGCCAAGAGTTAAAAATAAGTAGTTTAATCAAGTGAGTCAAGTAGGGGTTTAATAAATTAAGTTGAGAAGTGGATTACTAATGAAAGCCCAATTTATGTGATGGGTGTAAATTGTAGGTTCATGTTGAGGTGATCGACACGAGTAAACATTTATAATCTGGACCTCAGGTGAGTTTTCTAAACTAAAATGTGTGGCTTTTAAAGTGTTTTCAAAATGTGTTATGAATGTTGAGAATTGCCATGCTTTATTATTATGCTTTAATTGCATGAAAGTTGTTTAAAGTTTTATGTAGAATGTATGCATACATCAAGGAGACGTAAACTGGCAAAGACGGGAGAGTCGTTCCGCCAGCTCTCGTGCGGGAAGGGAGGTCCCTATATGCCAGGAGCGAGGCTCCGCAAGGCAGCATGAGGCTGACTCATTGTCACCTTCGGGTGGCTTCAGGGTGTCAGATTACGAGGAGGCGGACTTTAGTCCGTATATGATTTTAACGTGTTGAGTATGAATGTTTTATGCTGAAAAGATAAACTGTTTTAAATGTTTTGATAACTGTTAGGAGGGACTCACTAGACCTTATGGTCTAACCCTCGCATTTTCAAATAAAAACCTTTTCAGGTAAGCAGGTACATGAAGGCTATAGCAAGTAAGCAGGGTGTTAGCAGAATGAAGAATGAATAGTGTAGAGACACTATAACTTGCTTTTAGTATTTCTCAGTTGTGTATAGGTTGTTTCCGCCAGCCTAAGTTATTTTAGACAGATGTAATGAAATTTTATGGACCCAGTTTTGTAATTGGTTAATATTAATGCTATGTATGTTTTATTTAGATTGGGTTGTTACAGTTGGTATCAGAGCCGTAGTTTAAGGGATTTAGGTGACCGGACGGGCCTAAACTTAAACTTGGGAGTAGAAATCACAACTGAGAAATAGGAAATGCGTTAGGAGGACACTATTATAGAGATAGGACTAATAGGGTACTGAGGACTGTCATGTAAGGTAAGTTTGAAATTCCACCTGGCCAGTGTAATTGCGAACTTACAGGTACATGTATGTGCTCAACCTGCCTTATTATTCCGATAGTAGTCAAAAGCTAGTGTTTATGTCGCGTGCCGGTACTGGAGAATGTCAGTAAGATCCTTGAGAAGTAGATTGAGACCCATAGTCGGGAGATATCGTAAAGGATCATTTATGATGTGATGTATGTATACATCGTAAAGAAGAAATACTGCATAGAGTGTTATGAATTGTCTAGAGGTAGCTCTTCGTAGACTCGAATATGGGGAAAGTTTGAGTTGAGTAAGACCCCTGTTTCGGGAGGGTCCCAGTTCTAGAAATCATGGGATAGGTCAGACGGGATGGTAAGAAAGATCAGTGTCGAAATTTTGAAAGTGTTATAGAACTTGAATTTTTTATTTATTTATTTATTTAATCGAGCTTTTAAATGGCAGAGTTAATGAAATATGATGCATATAGTGAAATGAAACCATGTAGAAAGGGAAAGTGAGATAGTTGCTTAAAACAAAATTGTATGAAAGGGGTTGAGTAAGCGAAATGTGGAAAGCGTGTTCAGCAAGTTGTTGCATGACCGAGAGAGCGACCGTGGTAGTAGGGAAAGTGTCAAAGGTAAACTGTGAAAGTAAAGAGATTGACCTTAGTTGAGAGAGTAGCCTTCAATTGTAAGTAGAATCTCATGCATGGTGTTCTTTATTGTAACCCGAAATTTTCACGAGTTAAGTTAAATGGGTAAATATGAATTTTAATCGAAAACGAGTCAGAAAGTGCACACGTATGTTTAAAGAAAAGGGTGGTTTCATCCACGATGCACATTGAAGTTTTGAGTATAACGATTTGCAAAGTATTCCACATTTTTATGGTAAGCTAAATTGTTACAAAAAGGTCGGGAAAACGTTTGCCAGCCAAAACTTTTACAATCAAATACCTATTGTTTTATTGATATCATGCAAGTGAGTGTGAGAACCGAATGATTTGCTTTGTGTCGGTAATTCTTCCAGAATGGTGTCAATGGAAAGGTTTTCATGCAATATGATACTGTCGTAATAACGCCGTTCGGTCGGAGTAAGATTAAGTTTATGGAAAGTTGCATGCGAACGATTCTCGAGATCGTTGTGCGGTGCATCGAATTTATAAGAGTGATGGGGGCATGTATACCCTAGATGTTTTTCAAGTGTTGTTTATTTAAACTGATGAAACGTACGAAATGATTTATATATATTGCGTGTCATGCATGAAGGCTATGAACTCACTAGGTCGTGGGATGTGGCGTTTTAAAGCTAAGAAAGAACTCAGAGAGTAGAAAGTTGTTGGTCAATCAGGAAGGACGTTTGTAATTTTGGTAGGTGCTCAAGGAGAGAGTTGATCAGTGAATGAGTCAGAATTGAATTATAGTGTCAATTGTAGGAGGGTCTGTACCTTGTTCGGTAACTGGGAGTACGGTTGTCAAGGGACGGTTGTGTCTAGCGGAAGGACCTGAAGCCTTCAAGGTGATGATTTTAACAACTCGTTATGAGTAGTGTGGTGAGGAAGAATGAAATACCTTTGGCGTGGAAATATGAGTTCGAGGTAAGCTTGTAATGTTGTCATTACATGAGTATGTTTCGAAAAGAGGGAAACCGATCATGAAGGTGATTAGGGTATGTTGGAAGAACTAGGTTCCGTAAGGAACCCTTGTTTAAGAATAAGTTAAGAAAGTAGTTGCGGACTATCTGTTGTTGTAGAAGCCAATAACTGTGTACGTTGGCCGAGACCGAAGACTTGAAGTAGAAAGTTGAGAGTTGATAGAACACCGTATAGGGGTTCTAAGGGGAAGAGAAGTTATTGTTTGACTAAGCATTCTATTTACAAAGAGTGGAGGGTTCGTAGGATGATGAGGTATGTAACTCGGGCGAAGCAGGTGTGTAGATTTTAGCAGTCAGTAAGAAAAGTGGTGTGTCTTCGTAAAGGCTCGGATCGCGAGGAGCTAACTAGAATGGTTGCGTGTGAGCTGTTTGAGAACTCGCGGATTATAGTTCAGCGAGTTGGGAAAGGACTACGTAGTGAGATAGACACGGTTGTAGTATACGGAAGAACATGAAGGAAAGTGTGGATTATGGACGAATGACCGTGAGAGGTTGGTCCGCAGTGTGATGTTATGAGCAAGGAAGGTACAGTTGTAAGGGTGTTGATTTCAAATGTTAAATGTACTAGCTAGTATCGTAGTGAGGTGATGTTAGAGGAGAGAGAGCATCAATTAGAAGCTTTTGGAGTTTTCGGATGAGATGTACGACCTATTAATCAGATTGTTGGAACACGTAGAGAGTAAGTTGACTTTTGGTGCGGTTATGATCGGGATGGAAGGACGGAGTAGTGGTGGTAGATTACCCCAAAGGAGAAACCAAGTGTTTTTGGTTGTAATAGTCGCTAAGTAGGCATATGTTGAGGTCATTAGAAGTTTAAAGAGGATGAAGAGTGTGTTAGCCATGTTGTGTTATAGTAAGTGCTAAATCTCTAAAGAGCATGAATTGTTTCTTATGTGTGAAGGAATGATCCTAGAAGGAATTAGTTGGAAAGTTGGTTAAAGTTTATCGTATGGCACGATGATGTTTGTGGATCAAAATGGTAATGTAAGCATTAATAGATTGGAAATGCCATGATAGATGTATAAGCCTTTGATTGGTTGATTAAAATGTTATGGAATTGTTAAGTAATGGCATTTAATTGATGTTACAAGATGTGTTGCAATTCTATAGAGATTTTTACTAAGAACTGATATGGGAGATATTTACAACCTCTATTTGCATAATGTAAATTGTGAGAAGGAGTACGAGGATTATGGAGGATGTGTCTTTGAGAATGGCACCCTGTTCATCAAAGAATTAGTCGCGATGAATCTAGGTAGGAAGATTGGGATGACGGTATGTTGCGAGTATAAGCATAGATTGGGAGTGTAATCAGAGTTGCGCGACCAAGGCGGGAAAAGTATGTTGTTATTGTTTTGTTATTAGAAGGATTCATTCCGGGGGTTGGGATTTAAGCTTTGATAACCAATTACACCGGTTGTCTTCAGAGTGAATTCCGGGACGAAATTCCATTTAGGAGGGGAGATTGTAATAACCCAAATTAATTAATTAGAGACGAATGAAAGCTATGGGTTTTATTTGGTCATTTTTCACAAGTTTGGGGTTAAGAGTGAAAATGGGAATCAATCCCCTTATTTTGTTGAGGTGCTGGAAAGAAAGAAAACAGTTTCTTATTCCTAGGGTTAGTGTAGGGTTGTGGCGGCTGGACATGGGGATAGACAAAAAGAGAGTCTAGAAAGAAAGCAATGTCAGGTGGGTGTTCTTCCTGCAAGTCGAGAGAGAGGAGAAGAGAGAGAGAGACAACCGCAGAGTGAGAGAGAGAAACCGACGAGCAAGAGAGAGACTGCGTGAGAGAGAAAGAAGAAAGAACCTGTGTGTGTGTGTCTTGTGTGTGTGTTTTGTGTGTGCAGCCGGCAGAGAGGGACGACGGGGGAGAGAGAATGCCGGCGAGAGAGAGGGAACGCCGGCGAGAGAGAGAAGGAGCCGGAGAGAGAGAGAGATATACAGCCGGAGAGAGAGAGAGATACAACCGAGGAGAGAGAGAGAGAGAGCATCGAGAAGGAGGTGGAGACTGTGAGAGGAAGAGATAGGCGATGAGAGAGAGAAGATGGCGGGATTTCGCCGGCGCCGGAGAAGGTGGCCGGCGGCGGCCGGCGGTGGCCGGCAGTGGTGGTCGCCGGAGCTCTAGACAGCAGTTTTTCTCCATTTCGTGTGGTTTTATTCCGGTAAGAAACCCTTCCATTGCATTGCTCTCTTTTCGCGTTATGTTAGATTTGTTAGGTTTCTAAGTTGCACCTAGTTATGTAATCTGAGAAACCAAATAACAGTGTTAATATAGAGTCTTGATTTCCAATTCATATTGTCAAGATAAATCAAAGGTTGTGGGCTCTTGGTTAGGATATAATTTGTATCAGTTTATAAAAGATGTTTTGTCATCGAAAACGTGTAGAGTTAGAGGTTTGGCTTAACCCTCATCGATTTAATTGTTGGACCGGATTGTAAATTTAAGAGAAGGGACGGAATGACTATTTTTATTGGAATCGAAACCTCATGTGGACCGAAATTGTTGTTTAATTAACTATAGTGGATTTGAGGTTAGATTTAATTAAATATAGTGGAGCCGAATTAGAATTAATTTAATTTGGGGTAAGTCACGTGGGCCGGTGTCTTAGCTACTTAAATTGGACCTTGCAAACTTTATAATCAAAAGTGGATTGATATTTATTTGGACCAAATTGTTAGAATTGTTAGTGGATCTGATTTACTCATATTTTGGACCCAGATGTGTAGGTTGTTAATTATAGTGGACTTCGATTTATTAATTAGTTATGGTATGATTTGTTAATACTAGTGGGATTCGGTTTATTAATTAATTATGGATTCGAATTCTAGTAAGTGAACCGAGATCCTCTTTTCACAATTGTTAGTGGAGTCTAATTAAATAGTTGGGGCGATGGGATTGTTTTCTCATTGGATCAAAGTGTTACTTAGTGCAATTCTTCTTTTGGGTCGGTACTAAGTGGACCGAAAGTTGATGTGTATTGGCTTGGTATGAGTATAATCTAGAGGTGGCCGAGAGTTAAAAATAAGTAGTTTAATCAAGTGAGTCAAGTAGGGGTTTAATAAATTAAGTTGAGAAGTGGATTACTAATGAAAGCCCAATTTATGTGATGGGTGTAAATTGTAGGTTCATGTTGAGGTGATCGACACGAGTAAACATTTATAATCTGGACCTCAGGTGAGTTTTCTAAACTAAAATGTGTGGCTTTTAAAGTGTTTTCAAAATGTGTTATGAATGTTGAGAATTGCCATGCTTTATTATTATGCTTTAATTGCATGAAAGTTGTTTAAAGTTTTATGTAGAATGTATGCATACATCAAGGAGACGTAAACTGGCAAAGACGGGAGAGTCGTTCCGCCAGCTCTCGTGCGGGAAGGGAGGTCCCTATATGCCAGGAGCGAGGCTCCGCAAGGCAGCATGAGGCTGACTCGTTGTCACCTTCGGGTGGCTTCAGGGTGTCAGATTACGAGGAGGCGGACTTTAGTCCGTATATGATTTTAACGTGTTGAGTATGAATGTTTTATGCTGAAAAGATAAACTGTTTTAAATGTTTCGTTGTCACCTTCGGGTGGCTTCAGGGTGTCAGATTACGAGGAGGCGGACTTTAGTCCGTATATGATTTTAACGTGTTGAGTATGAATGTTTTATGCTGAAAAGATAAACTGTTTTAAATGTTTTGATAACTGTTAGGAGGGACTCACTAGACCTTATGGTCTAACCCTCGCATTTTCAAATGAAAACCTTTTCAGGTAAGCAGGTACATGAAGGCTATAGCAAGTAAGCAGGGTGTTAGCAGAATGAAGAATGAATAGTGTAGAGACACTATAACTTGCTTTTAGTATTTCTCAGTTGTGTATAGGTTGTTTCCGCCAGCCTAAGTTATTTTAGACAGATGTAATGAAATTTTATGGACCCAGTTTTGTAATTGGTTAATATTAATGCTATGTATGTTTTATTTAGATTGGGTTGTTACACAAAGAGAAATGGGATCGCAGATCAAGATGAGCGTCGCCTATCATCCTCAGACCGACGGTCAGAGTGAGCGGGCGATCCAGACATTGGACGATATGTTAAGAGCGTGTGCTTTAGATTTCTAAGGCTCTTGGGAAAAGCACCTACCCTTGATCGAGTTCGCTTACAAT
Source organism: Saussurea involucrata (assembly GCA_033807775.1). Taxonomy (NCBI): domain Eukaryota; kingdom Viridiplantae; phylum Streptophyta; class Magnoliopsida; order Asterales; family Asteraceae; genus Saussurea; species Saussurea involucrata. The sequence continues at coordinate 15,219,860 of CM066314.1, forward strand.
AATAGCTATCACTCAAGCATCAAGGCAGCGCCATTTGAGGCACTATATGGTCGGAAATGTCGGACGCCTTTGTGTTGGAACGAGGTCGGAGAAAGGCAGTTAGCCGGGCCAGAGTAGTGCAACTGACTTCGGACAAGATAGTTCAAGTGCGTGAAAGACTGAAGGTCGCTCGCGACCGACAGAAGAGTTATGCGGATAAAAAACGGAAAGATATAGAATTTCAAGTTGGAGACCATGTTTTGCTTAAGGTGTCTCCTTGGAAGGGAGTTGTGCGATTTGGAAAACGTGAGAAACTAAGCCTACGATACATCGGGCCATTCGAGATTGCGGAACGAATTGGAGAAGTGGCGTATAGGTTGGACCTACCGGAAGAATTGTGTAACATCCACAATGCGTTTCACGTGTCCAACTTGAGGAAATGTCTAGCTGACGTAACCAAAGCAGTGTCGTTGAATGACATAAAGGGGGAGGAGAAATTAAACTTTGTAGAGGAACCCGAAGCCATCACGGATGTCAAGGTAAGGAAGTCCCGAAACAAGGAAGGCTGGTAAAGGTATAATGGCGACACCACAAGGGTCCGGAGGAGACTTGGGAGTTGGAGTCGGAGATGAAATCAAGATACCCGCACCTTCTAATAAGGAATTCCAGGGACGGAATTCTTTTAAGGGGGGAGTGTTGTAACAACCGGGTTTTCCTTTGTATTTATGAAAATTTAGTGTCCTTTATGCAAGAAATGAAAGATAAGTTAAGGGACTATTATGTTATTTTTGAAAGATACTTAAAGGCTCTAATCCCTAGGGCAACCTTGTATTTAGAAATCAGTATTTGGTTCTTTTGGTGGTGTTGACGGCTAGAGAAGAAAAGAAAGGAAGAAAGGAAGGTTTTGAGAAAAGAAATCATAGAAGAGAAGAATCAGCAAGGTAAACCCCTCAATCTTCCTATTGCTGATCGTTTAATGCTTCTGTTCCTTTTGGTCTAAACATTTTGGTGAAAAATCTTTGATTTCATTGTGTTCCTCACCAAAATGCCTTTAGAAGTGTTTTTGGGGTTTTGGTTAGTAATTACCGATTTAGTGGTAAGAACATGGATTAAGTGGGTGTTTAGGGTTGGTGGATGAACCCTTATGTTATTTTAAGCAAATTAATGGCAGAGAACAGGTTTAATGACCACTTTTAGACAGTTGCCTTCGAACAGCCGTAGTTTCCGGATACTGATGTTTCAGTAGTGTCCGGATGGTTTGCAAGTGTCCGGGTAAGAGTTCTTGGGAGTTACCGGATGTGTATCTTTCCGGATAGTGCATTCGAAAAGGGGGTAGAATCCGGATAGGTGTCCGGAAAGGGGTAGAGTCCGGATAGTGCGTCCAGAAAGCTCTAAGCGTCCGGAAAGCCCTTGTATCCGGAAAGTGTTCACTGGTTAGTAGGATTGAACCGTTTAATCTGATTTAAACCTAATGCCCTTAGGTGTTCGATTGGATTAGCTTGGAGGTAGTTAAGGAGTGCGTTCAGCGTTACCAAGGTGAGTTCCCTAAACCCTTTTTACGACGTAAAGTGTTAAATGTTTTAACTGATTATGGTTTCATTTACGAGCATGAACTGTTTGTAACTATCACGAATGTTTTTCCATGAACTACATGTTTTACTTGGGAAGGCTTACTTGACATGATGAAATGGAAATGATGATTTTACAAAGATGTAAAGTGCATGTTTTATTAAATGAATTATGTGCTATGTGGAGTCGGTCTGCACTGTGGGATCAGAGAGAGATCCTCGGGTCGGAAGATCCCTTGGATATGTATAACAGACCGATAGGTTGGAATTTGTTTCCTCCTACTCGGGTAGAGGGGAGTCTGCGTAGGCTCCGGGAAGGGGAGTCGGCGTAGGCTCCGGAAGAGGCGAGAGGGGTTCTGCTGGGGCCCCGATCGCGGAATGTTCATGTGATCCATTACACAGTGTAGTACCATACTTGATGATGTGTAATGGAATCTTTATAAATCTTTTATAAGTGTTCTCCATACTGTTTACATGTTGATTTCGGAGGGAATTCACTAGACCTTTTGGTCTAACCCTCGCTTTTCAAAAACTAAACCATTTTCAGGTAAGCGCACTATGGATTCTTCTAGTAAGAACTAGGAGTGACTGCAAGAAGGATTTGGAGACTAGAGCGACTCCGAGGTTTTTATTTTAATGACTATAGATGTAGCTCTCGGCTGTGGATGTTAGACTTCCGCTGTCAATTTTGTTTAGTATAGAAGAATGAATGTTTATGGACAAGCTTGATTATGTAATTCGAACGCTTATTCTATGTTATCGCATGATTTATGTTTTTGGGACGATATAAATGGTATCAGAGCCTTAGTTTAAGGGATTTATGTGACCAGTCGGGCCTAAACTTAAACTGTAAGATGAGGAACACAGCCGAGACATAGGATTGCCTCTAGGAACGATCACTATAAATGCGCTAGGAAATAAGGTGCCAAGGACAAACGTGTAAGGTAAGTTTGTGATTACACCTGGGCAGTGTAATTATGAACTTACAGGTACATGTGCGTGCTTAAATTGCCTTTTATAACAAATTTGTTGTGTCATGTTTAGCAAGGGTTAACTGTTGCTTTCTTTCAGTATTAGCAAAATGGCTTGGAGAACTTTGAGGAGTAGGTCGGTACCTGCTGTGCCAAGGAATCAAGATGAAGAAGTACTAGAGAATGGACCGGTGGAACCGACGAGGGCAACTGTTACCCATGGAAGGGGAAGAGGTATGGGTCAGGGAAGGGGTTAGGGAAGAACGCCCCGCCGTACCGCAACTCAGGCGGCCGGGGATGGGGGACATTCGACCCGAAGAACGACTCGTGTGACCAGGAGGACAAGGAGTGTGGAAATTCCCGTCCACCAAGAAGACTCTATTCAGGAGATTTCAACTACGGTAAGAAGAGGGAATCCGACAAGGGGACGTGGTCGAGGCCGTGGATCTGCAATTGTCACTCGAGAGAATTTGGCTGCTGAGCTGGGTAAGATTCAGGAGACGTTGCAAGCCCTCCTTACTAAGCAGAATGAGTCAGCCTCAGGAAGCAAAGAGGCGAGCGAGAACAGGGAAAGTGTGGAACTATCAAGCCCAGTAGAGACAGGTAATGGGAGTCACTCGAAAGCGATATCTCTGGTAGTGAATGAGTCAGCAGCTAAATGGTGCAGTTACAAGGCCTTTGCCTCATGCAAGCCCCCTACCTTCAAGGGCGAGTGTGACCCTGTCCTGGCAATGAAATGGGTGAAGGAGATGGAGCTGGTTTTCGATACGTGTAAGTGTGCCGATGGGGATAGTGTGATGTATGCCTTATCAATGTTGAAATCTGATACAGTCTACTGGTGGGATGCCGAAACTGGGGGCAAGGGTTCGGCAATGGATAAGGGGATGATGTGGGAAGCGTTTGTGGACAGGTTTAAAGCTCAGTTATGTCCTCTCGCGGTAGTGAAAAAGTTGGAAGAAGAGTTTTTGGGTTTAGAATAGGGTGGAATGACGGTACGGGAGTATACTTCGAAATTTATCGAGAAGTCTCGTTTCGCTGATTTGTATGTGCCAACGGAGGATCGCCGAGTGGAACGCTTCATCCATGGGCTGAAAAGTAGTATCCGCAAATTGGTTCTGACGAGAAACCCCACTACCTTTCAGGCGACCATCAATACGGCCGAGCTGATTGAGAAGGAAAAGAATCGCCAGACTTCTGAGAAAGGCGGTGAGAAACGCAAGTGGGATGGACCAAGTAATGACTCCAGGAAAGGGAAGGTGTTTCGACCGGACAACCGTGTTAACAAGGATGCCGCTGGGAAATCGTGTACGAAGTGTAACAAGGTGCACCGGGGAGAGTGCATGGCAGGTTCAAACTCATGCTACTGGTGTGGCTTGCCCGGTCACTTGTCAAGGGATTGTCCGGGTGCTGGAAAATCTTGTTACCAATGTGGGGCTACTGGCCACATGCGTAATGATTGTCCGCAGTTGAAAAGGGGTGGGACGGCTTAGTATGGTGAACGTCAAGGAGGAAATGGTAGTGATCAGGGAGCAGAACCGGCGCGTCCGAAGGGACGTGCGTTCCGCATGACCGCGGAAGAGGCGGAAGAAGTTCCAGATGTTGTGACAGGTATATTTTTAGTGAACTCTCTATGTGCCAAGGTGTTATTTGATTTGGGAGCAAATCGCTCTTTTGTAACGCATGCTTTTATGAAATGTTTGGGGGTGAGACCTAGACGTTTGGAGAGAGCACTAGAGGTGGAAACTGCCAATGATAGTTGGGTGTATGTTAAGGAAGTGGTAGAGGGTTGTGTCATAGATATAGAAGGAAGGTTGATGCCTATGAAACTATACCCCATGGCAATGGGGGAGTTTGATGTGGTATTGGGCATGGACTGGTTAGCCGCGAACGATGCAAATATCGTTTGCAACAAAAAGCTGATCAGGATTCGGTCACCTGATGGGGATTCCGTAGTGATCTATGGGAATCACCGTGACAGAAAGACTAGCCTTATCTCCATGATTAGGGCTACTAAGTGTTTGAGGAAGGGGTGTCATGGATTTTTGGCGTACGTGTTGGATGCCAAGAAAGAGAAGCGTGGGGTGGGTGATGTGCGAGTAGTAAATGAGTACCCGGAAGTATTTCCGGATGACTTGAGAAGCCTACCTCCGGATCGTCAGATCGAGTTCAGAATTGATTTGATGCCTGGAGCGTCACCAATTGCTCGCGCACCTTATAGGTTGGCGCCGTCCGAAATGAAGGAAATGAAGACTCAGCTGCAGGAGTTTTTAGACAAGGGATTCGTTCGACCAAGTACGTCTCCATGGGGAGCACTTGTGCTCTTCGTGAAGAAGAAGGACGGTACTATACGTATGTGCATAGACTACCGTGAACTCAACAAGGTCACGATCAAGAACAAGTACCCGATACCGAGGATTGACGACTTGTTCGATCAGTTGCAAAGGGCCAATTACTTCTCCAAGATAGACTTGAGGTCAGGTTATCATCAACTCAAGGTGAGAGAGGAGGATGTGCCGAAGACAGCTTTCAGGACCAGGTATGGACACTACGAATTTTTGGTGATGCCGTTCGGGCTAACCAACGCCTCAGCAGCATTCATGGACCTAATGAATAGGGTGTGTCAACCCTATTTAGACCAGTTCGTGATAGTGTTCATCGACGATATCCTGATATTTTCAAGATCGGAAGAGGAACACGAGAGCCACCTTTGGACAATTCTCGAACTGCTGAAACAGGAGAAGTAAGTTTTCAAAGTGCGAGTTTTGGCTGAGAGAGGTGCAGTTTCTCGGACACGTGGTGTCCGAGAAGGGAATCATGGTTGACCCGACTAAGATCAAAGCTATCCGAGATTGGGAGCAGCCTAAGAACCCGTCAGAAGTGCGAAGTTTCCTCGGACTGGCAGGGTACTACCGGAAGTTCATCAAGGAATTTTCGCGTATCGCCACGCCATTAACTTCCCTAACCAAGAAGAATGTCAAATTCGCCTGGTTGGAAAAACAAGAAGAAGCCTTTCAAAAGCTGAAGGGGATGCTGAGCAGCGCTCCGGTGTTGTCGTTACCGGACGGTTCTGACGATTTCGTGGTATTCAGTGACGCATCGAAGCTCGGCTTGGTTGCGTACTCATGCAACGAGGGAAGGTGATCGCTTATGCCTCCCGACAGTTAAAGGATCACGAGGTTCGTTACCCCACTCACGATTTAGAATTGGCGACAGTGGTTTTTGCTCTGAAGATTTGGCGACATTACCTTTATGGTACGAAGTGTCAGATTTTCACGGACCACAAGAGCTTGTGTCATCTTTTTGACCAAAAAGAGTTGAATATGCGCCAAAGAAGATGGATTGAGTTGTTGACCGACTACGACTGTAAGATCGAATATCGTCCGGGTAAGGCAAACGTAGTGGCGGACGCTTTGAGTCGTAAGGAGCGAAGCGAAAGCCCAGTATTGTGGCCTTAGGGCCGAAGTGACGTTCAGTTTGCTGAAAGAGATAAAGAAATGTCAATCTGAAGCGCTCGAGACTGAGCATCTCAAGAAGGAAAGAATGGTGGGACAAACGTCCTCACTATTGGAAGATAGTCGAGGGGTGAAGTGTCTTAGTGGGAGAATCTGGGTCCCGAAACTCGGGGAGCTCAGGAAGATAATTTTAGAAGAAGCCCACAAATCAAAGTACACGATTCACCCTAGGACTAACAAGATGTATGGAGATCTACGTCGAGATTATTGGTGGTTTGGAATGAAGAAAGATATAGCTCATTGATAGGAGGGTATCACCCCCCTAAATCTAACTACAAGTGTACGGTGTCGAAATCAAGTAATAACGTACGGTAAGTACGAGTATCGAATCCACGGGAACTAGGAACTAAGTATCACAATTACTACAAGCTTTATTAACTGAACTATCGAATATTGGAAGATGGTTGGTTTAAAACTAAACAATTGCAAGAACTAAAGAAAACGCAAACGAAACAGTAACAGCTTTGGAGACTTCAGATAGAGAAATTAGTTGAGGGTTGGACATCCTTAGACTTTCACATGCAAACATCTGATTCACAACAATTACCAGTTAATTCTCATTAATGAATCCAATCTGCAAAATCACCGTTGTTCTCTTTCGAGCAACAACGGGTTTTATTTTGAAAAGGATAAGTTTTGTCTCTCGACCTCAACCTATGGATTTCAAAATACATTAAGCGTCAGATTTATGTTAAACAGTTAAGTTTTGTCTCTCGATCTCAACCTAACGGTTCAATTAAGGACTAAGACTTACTCGGTATATCTCTATCACCGATTTATCGTCTTAGGCATGCAATTCCTAATTCTAAGTAGCAATCAATTCTCTCGAACTTAATTACTAACAAACAATTCGAATGCAAATTGGCCAAATTCACATAAGCGTTAAGAGCAAAATTGCATACTTCATTAATTAAGGAAAAACTGATAAAAGCATTCGTCATCTGTTCACATGCTTACAAATCTAATTCAATCCAACCCCCAACATCTTAAAGTTAGTTCATGATGTTGGGGGAAAAAAACGCAGGAGAAGAAAAGTAAACAATGAATGCAAACATGGTAAACGTAAAGGATGTAATGGCAGAAACTATGAAGAACTCCCCTCTCCCGGCTTTAATCCGCTATGCGTCGTGACTTATTCCTCGATCTATCCTCTATCTTGGCTCCAAACTGCGTGAATGGTCTCTGGAAATCGCCTCTGAACTGCCCACTGTCGTCTCCCGAAAGTTCGATACCGAAAAGTGACCTAAAATTCTATTTAAAAGACTGATTTTCGACAAACAGAGGGCTACGCGACTTCTGGGGCAGAAGGTCGCGCGCCTTTCTGAAGCCCCTCTGGGTCGGGTTTGGTTCGCGGATCTTGGGCTTGGATTTCGGGCTTCCGTTGGGCTTCGTTTTGGCTCTTTTTGGCTTCATTTCTCGAAGATTACTGCCTGTTAGAAAACCTGCACATTCCACTAGATAAACCATAAAATTTCCGCTTCTTTGCTTAAATACAAGCCAATCTCATTGGTTTGAGAACCGAAAATAACGCCAAAAAGTGGCGTTATCAACAACCCCAAACCGAACGTTGCTTGTCCCCAAGCAAATTAGCGATAAACATAGAATAAAAGTGCACTTCAGTGAAATATAATAACTGCACAACTCCCAATTGGTACCACGTGACGCACTGGTGACTTCCCATACCCGTGAATGCCTATCTCACTCTCGCCTCATTCTCCTTTTGTTTGATCTATGACCTTCCATTGTAAGTTGAACTCGTGATTGCTCCGATTACCTTAGGGTCGTACTAGGTCCAGACATACTAGGGAAGACATTTCGCCTTGACCCTACCTCATGGAATACTCTCGTTTCGCTCGAACCTAGGTTATCGCCCGTGTTGTCATGTTTAAGAGGTTATGTACAAGAATATTCAAATATTACATGACAACTCTAATGAAAGACGCACAAATGTCCAAAAATTGATCTCAGAAAGGAATCAAGTAGCAAGACAGGGAATATCAGTAAAAGTGGTCGTATACGCTAATCACATTTTCCAAAAGATCATCCAGGTCTTCACGGGGGTTGTAACGGGGCTAAGGTTATGGATACGAAGTGAAGGGTAAAATGGTTCAATGATCCTTGGTGTGTCAAACTTAGCAATTCTGAACTTTATAACTTTCTTTCCTATCACTTGGCCCTTTTGTCACTATCGGAGTCACTTTGACTCTCTTATTTTCTGCTGTAAATAAAGTCTAAACTATTTTTTTTGGGACTTCATTGGTCCTCTTTTCTATTTCTTGGGTTACATTGACCCAATTTATTCTCGATGACTGGCCTGTACTATTTTCTTTTCCGCTCTATCTTTCATAGTTCATTACCGCTTCTAGTTGACACACTTTCAGATAGGGTTGGCTAAGGCTTTTGGCTCGGGTTTAAAGGTGGGTCTGAATTGAAAAGGTGAGTGTATGGCTACAAAGGGGGATATGGTTACACACAAATGGGTGAAAAGGGTACGAAAGCTAAAAACAGGTTATAACAAACACACATTGCCTGGAATCACATCTTAAGGTCCACACGATTTGGTCTACTACACCCTTTCCCAATATCCCGATGGTCGTCTTTTCTACTCGATGCAATAATATAGCGAGATCATTCTATATTCACGACAAGGAACTCGAAAAAGTGTATACGATTTTCGTGTATGAATCCCTCGGAATGAAAGAACGTCTTTTAGGCTCAAATCTCACTAATGGGTGGTCTCCACTAATGTCCCTAGTCATGTCCTTTCCCGGTCCTTCCCTAATGGTCACGTTACTATCACAAGATTCTTCCTACAATGGTTGGTCTCAATCATTCAAAAACAAAAATTTTAGCTAAAGTGGTCTAGGTACTCAGAAGTGCAGGAAATCTACGTGCATAACGTGGGCCCGATTGGGCAACCCCAAACCTTACCCACACATTGTCCACAATGTGCAGGTGTCGGCGTAGGCGATACTAAAACAAGTATCGTTGTGCGGTTATTACAGGTAGCTGACAGGCAGACATAACATTAAGCACAATCATCAAAGAGCTATTCTAGCATTTTCACAACATGGCCACCCCAAACCTAGGCCTTGGCCTAGGTTTGTCAAACAAAGCCAACCCCAAACCTTGGTGAAACCGAGGTTTACACAGGGATACAAGTTGAGTGTGTAGATGTTAAAAATGAGGCACCCCAAACATAAGTGAAACTTAGGTTTGTTGCATCTCGTTCACTACTAAGAATGAACATCTTACACCACTCGTTAACTTCAGAGTTAGAACGTACCTGTTTGCCCGGACGGAGGAATCCTCTTGAAAGATTGAGCAATCACGAACGAGAGATAACGGAGAAAGGGAAAAGCAAAGCAAAGCAAACGACGAAAGGAAACACACAAAGCAGGAAAAATAACACAATACATGAGGACAGGAAGCCGCGCGACTTTTGCCGCGGTATGGAAACCGCGGGAAAGACCGCGCAACCCACTGTTTCGAAAAACACACAGAGGGCCCCGCGGTTTGGCACGCGGCTTGTAGGCCGCGGCACAAGCCGCGTAAGTCCCTGTTCAGCTATTTTTTGATTTTTTCGTTTTTTCATTTTTTTGGTTTTTCGGAAAAAGAAACACACTCAAAATAAAAATAATAAAAGAAAACAAACCTTGGTGGGTTGCCTCCCACCCAGCGCCGTATTTAAAGTCGTGGCACGACTGTGTGGCTTTCAACTTGGCTCGGTATCCGCAGACTCGAACCGCCCACACTTGCGGTTCTTCGCGGATTCTCCCACAATTTGCCTTCCATGACCAGCTCCGGATTCCTTTTCTCTTCCAACTCGCACCTTCTCGAACATCTTGAACATAACCTTTTCGCCACCAACTCTGAATGCTATCTCACCTTCCTCCATGTCGATTAATGCTCGGCTTGTGGCTAGAAACGATCTTCCCAATATCAATGGGACCTCTTCGTCTTCGTCTATGTCGATCACCACAAAGTCTACCGGAAAGTAGAACTTGCCGACCTTGATCAATACGTCCTCGATGACTCCATAGGGATATCTGATCGACCTATCCGCGAGCTTGAGCGTCATGTATGTTGGCTGCACTTCCCCCAGGCCGAGTTTCCTGAAAACAGATAGAGGCATCAAGTTAATACTCGCCCCTAAATCACATAACACTTTATTAAAAGAAAACTTCCCAATTTGAATAGGGATAGAAAAACTCCCTGGATCTTTAAGCTTCGGGGGAAGCTTGTTCTGAATGATCGCGCTGCACTCCTCAGTAAGTGCAACTGTGGACTGGTGATCGATCGCCCTCTTCTTGGATAGTATCTCCTTCATGAATTTCATGTATGAAGGCATTTGTGCCAACGCATCTGCAAAAGGGATGTTAATAGTTAGTTTTTTAAATACATCAATAAATTTCGAAAAATTAACATCATCCTTATTCTTTTGAAGTCTGCTCGGATAGGGCACTCGTGGCATTTCCGGGTTGACCGGTGGTTGCTCATGCTTCTTCGCTTTCCTCTTCTCGCTCTCTTCATCCTCCGGGTTATCCATGTCAATGATCTCGACCTCTTTCTCCTTGGGCTCGGTTCCTTTTGATGACGGTTCTCGTGTAGGTTCCACTATCAGCTCTTTGCCACTTCTCAGGTAAATGGCATTACATTCCTCCCGGTTTTTCTTTTCAGTCATGCTCGGGAATGTTCCGGGAGGTCGGGTTTGTAGGGCTTCAGAAATTTTCCCCACTTGCCTTTCCAAGATCTTGATGCAGGCGGTGTTTTGATCAGTATCCGCCTTGACTGTACTCACCGTGCTTGCCAAACCTTCAACTGTTTTGTCCATCTTTGCCATGAACTTCATCATCATGTCTTCTAACCCCGACTTATTCTCCCCGAATTGTCCTTCGTTCCTTTGGTTAAAACCTGGGGGACGGTACACATTGTTAGCATTGGGAGAATTGGAAAAATTAAAATTATTACCTTGCGATGGTTGACCGGGTTGACTCCATGACAAATTCGGATGCTTCTTCCACCCCTCGTTATAAGTATTCGAGAAAGGATCGTTCCTCGGTTGATGGTTCCAGTTTTGCATAAACTGGACTTGTTCAGGCTCTTGAGGACTGCCTCCTTTCAAGTGATTCGTGATCATGGCCAGTTGAGCCTTTATTTCTTTCAACTCATCCGTCTCTTGGACACTAGCGACTTTTCTAACAGCTGATCTTGGAGTAGAGAAGCTATGTTCGGCTAGATTCTCGATTAATGCGACGACTTCTTCATATGTCTTTTCCATTAACGCTCCACCCGCTGCAGCTGTGATATCATTCTTGAATTGTGGGTGAAGGCCTCCAAAGAACGTTTGGATTATCACCCATCCATGTAACCCGTGATGTGGACACTTCTTCAACATGTCTTTGTATCGCTCCCATGCCTCGTAAAGTGTTTCCTGGTCCCATTGGGCAAAGTGTGTGATGTCCGCCATTAGCTGGGCGGTTCTTCCCGGTGGAAAGAACTTTTGAAGGAATGCGGCTTTCAAGTCTACCCATGCAGTAATCTGATCCGACGGTAGGCTCTCTATCCATATTTCTGCTCTTCCTTTGAGTGAAAAGCTGAACAACCGCAGCTTGATCGCATCTTCATTCACCCCATTGATTTTGAAGGTGTTGCAGATTCCTTCGAATGCTCGTAGATGCGCATGGGGATCTTCAGTCGGTGATCCCCCAAATTGGTTATGTTGTACCATGACTATGGTACTCGGCTTGATCTCGAAGTAATTGGCCCCGGTAGTGGGAGGTTGGATCCCTATACGTGCGACTGCCACATTTGGATTGGCAAAAGACCGCATAGGTACCCTTTCCGGAGGTGGTGGTGGTGGATTGTTGCGAGGTGGTCTCTCGTCACCCATATTTAACTGTTTCTTGGCTTTTGATTCTCTTCGTAGGCGACGTGCAGTTCTCTCTATTTCCGGATCGATCGGCTCGATTCCTTTCCCTCGGGTTTCCTTTGGCATAAACCACTAGCACCTGAAGAGAAAATAAACAATCTGAGCAATCCAGAAATTGAAAGGGATAAAATAAAATAACGAAAATAAAAATGTCCAATCTAATAACACTTATAGATGGTAGTTCTATTAGCTACAACTAGTTCCCCGGCAACGGCGCCAAAAACTTGATAGGAGGGTATCACCCCCCTAAATCTAACCGCAAGTGTACGGTGTCGAAATTAAGTAATAACGTACGGTAAGTACGAGTATCGAATCCACGGGAACTAGGAACTAAGTATCACAATTACTACAAGCTTTATTAACTGAACTATCGAATATTGGAAGATGGTTGGTTTAAAACTAAACAATTGCAAGAACTAAAGAAAACGCAAACGAAACAGTAACAGCTTTGGAGACTTCAGATAGAGAAATTAGTTGAGGGTTGGACATCCTTAGACTTTCACATGCAAACATCTGATTCACAACAATTACCAGTTAATTCTCATTAATGAATCCAATCTGCAAAATCACCGTTGTTCTCTTTCGAGCAACAACGGGTTTTATTTTGAAAAGGATAAGTTTTGTCTCTCGACCTCAGCCTATAGATTTCAAAATACATTAAGCGTCAGATTTATGTTAAACAGTTAAGTTTTATCTCTCGATCTCAACCTAACGGTTCAATTAAGGACTAAGACTTACTCGGTATATCTCTATCACCGATTTATCGTCTTAGGCATGCAATTCCTAATTCTAAGTAGCAATCAATTCTCTCGAACTTAATTACTAACAAACAATTCGAATGCGAATTGGCCAAATTCACATAAGCGTTAAGAGCAAAATTGCATACTGTAACGTCCCAAAAATTACAAGGAATTTAAATGTTTTAAAAGTAATTCGTTTCATTATAATCAAACCAAAAGTTAACAAATCCCATTACAATAAGAATAAACGCCGTTATTTAAAACCGTCAACAAAGTTTAAGCAGCGGAAAAATTATATAATTAAATCCCCATTTAATAAAAATCAATTTAAACAATCTTCGCCTTGCGCCCGTGTGTACCGTCATGCCCGACTGCTACTCGCACCTGAAAACATAAGACATTGGGAAGGGGTAAGCACGAAGCTTAGTGAATTCAATCCATACATAGGATCGCAATTATATCAGTATCACCCTTAAACATACCAGCACATAAATTTCTTGGAACATCCATCAAGAAAATATATCACGATTAATAATAATCCTTATGCTCCTTGGAACCACCATCAAGAAGACATAATCACAACACATTATACCAATACACCTACTCCTTGGAACAACCATCAAGAAGTGGCCTTATACTTCTTGGAACAACCCTCAAGAAGATATAATCACAACTCATTATACAAACGCATATACCTCTTGGAACATCCATCAAGAAGTACATCAATCACAGTTCAATATGTACACATAAATATATATATTCCACACCACACTAATATCAACAAACAATCATAATCAACACACTCGAACTATAGCAACACAAATATAATTCTCATCCTATATAGTGAGAGAACTCACCTCAAACGCAAAGCTTATGACCTAAACCGCAACACGAACCGGCCAACACCAGTTCACCTTTTTCCACCTAAATAATCGTTAACAATTGTCAAAGTGACGCCCCAAACCAAAGCCACGACTACTAACTTTAAAAACACATTTTTCCAGTTTTTACTCTCAACACACAGGTCTGTTCGGGACCTGTTTAACCCCTTATAAACTGATTAAACCAGAAATAATTTTCCATAATCACAAAGTCCCATGTCTTAGGGTCCAAGGGACATATCGCATGCTCTCTAACGATTTTTCTACAATTTACTACGGATTTTACAAAACCGGCTTGCTGCACAGTGAAAAACAGGACCTTTCAGTACAAAACAGCAGTTTGACACTAGCCATGGTCCGAACTGGTTTTTCCGCAAAACATAAGAAACTTACTAGACTCAGAATGGGAGCTTTTGGCACTGATTTCACCCCAATATGACATTCCTATAAAAAGTTATGGCTTTCCCAAAACAGTGGCAGAAACTGTGACTTTCACATGAAATGACAAACATTGATTATCTTTAAATCTTAACCCATTAAGCCACGACTTAAGCATTCAGACCTGTGATTCCAGCAGACTTAATGATCAAGACTAAATGGGCTGAGAAGCCCGAGCACCACCCTCTGCCACCTCCGGCAGAGGCGGCCGTTGGCGGCGGCGGCGGTTAAAAACTTCCGGCGAAACCACACCCAAAACACCGCCCATCCCGACTTACCCGCAACCTCATACCCGCACACACCCACACACCCGCACACGTACACACCCCTCCTTCCGTCACCTGGCGGCACGCAGCGGCGGCCCCACCGCCGGCAGCCGTGGCTGCGGCGGTGGTGGTGGTTTTGCGATCGAAACGACAAAGGGGAAAGAAGCGGATTAGATTCTTACCTCGAGACGGCGACGATAACCACACCAAAATCGACGGTGGTTCCCTCACGCCGGCGACCTCCTTCCTCCTCCTCTCCACTCCCGCTCCCTCTCTCTCTCTCTTTCTTCCTCTCTCGGTTTCTCTTCTTCTTTTTGCAGCCGGCGATCACGATTGGGAGGGGGAGGAGATGACTTAGGGTTTAGTTTTTCTATTTCTTTTGTTTGCCCAACACGCCACAAACACTCACCAACAAAAACATGGATTCGGTTTATGAATGCATGGGCCGAAACTATGGCTAAGTTTTGGCCCTTGACACAGATGGTCCCCCAACTTACTTTCTCACAACTAACCAAAATTCCGATATTTTTAACGATTAGGTCCAACTCGACTAACCCCGTTAACGGAAACCACATTAAATCAAACTTAAAAGAAAAGAATTAATAAAAGAAATTACATACCGGGATACGGGCTTTACACATACTTCATTAATTAAGGAAAAACTGATAAAATCATTCGTCATCTGTTCACATGCTTACAAATCTAATTCAATCCAACCCCCAACATCTTAAAGTTAGTTCATGATGTTGGGGGACAAAAACGCAGGAGAAGAAAAGTAAACAATGAATGCAAACATGGTAAACGTAAAGGATGTAATGGCGGAAACTATGAAGAACTCCCCTCTCCCGGCATTAATCCGCTATGCGTCGTGACTTACTCCTCGATCTATCCTCTATCTTGGCTCCAAACTGCGTGAATGGTCTCTGGAAATCGCCTCTGAACTGCCCACTGTCGTCTCCCGAAAGTTCGATACCGAAAAGTGACCTAAAATTCGATTTAAAAGACTGATTTTCGACAAACAGAGGGCTACGCGACTTCTGGCGCGACTTGCAAGTCGCGCAGAAGGTCGCGCGCCTTTCTGAAGCCCCTCTGGGTCGGGTTTGGTTCGCGGATCTTGGGCTTGGATTTCGGGCTTCCGTTGGGCTTCGTTTTGGCTCTTTTTGGCTTCATTTCTCGAAGATTACTGCCTGTTAGAAAACCTGCACATTCCACTAGATAAACCATAAAATTTCCGCTTCTTTGCTTAAATACAAGCCAATCTCATTGGTTTGAGAGCCGAAAATAACGCCAAAAAGTGGCGTTATCACTCATTTCGTGGAGACCTGTATGACGTGTTCGCATGTAAAGATCGAACATCAAAGACCGTACGGGAAGCTTCAGTCTTTGGAGATACCGATGTGGAAGTGGGACCAGATCACGATGGATTTCGTGACCCATTTGCCTAGAACTCCAAAGGGTTATGACGCCATTTGGGTGATCGTGGTTCGACTCACAAAATCAGCTCACTTCCTGCCTATACGAGAGTCTTACTCGTTGGAGCGGTTAGCAAAGTTGTACATCGACGAGATCGTAACCCGTCATGGTGTGCCTTCGCCGATAGTTTCTGACCGAGATAGCAGGTTTACCTCCACATTTTTGAGGAGCTTCCAAAGAGAAATGGGATCCTAGATCAAGATGAGGACCGCCTATCATCCTCAGACCGACAGTCAGAGTGAGCGGACGATCCAGAAATTAGAAGATATGTTAAGAGTGTGTGTTTTAGATTTCCAAGGCTCTTGGGAAAAGTGCCTACCCTTTATCGAGTTCGCTTACAATAATAGCTATCACTCGAGCATCAAGGCAGCGCCATTTGAGGCACTCTATGGTCGGAAATATCGGACTCCTTTGTGTTGGAACGAGGTCGGAGAAAAGCAGTTAGCCGGGCCAGAGTTAGTGCAACTGACTTCGGACAAGATAGTTCAAGTGCGTGAAAGACTGAAGGTCGCTCGCGACCGACATAAGAGTTATGCGGATAAGAGACGGAAAGATATAGAATTTCAAGTTGGAGACCATGTTTTGCTTAAGGTGTCTCCTTGGAAGGGAGTGGTGCGATTTGAAAAATATGGGAAACTAAGCCCACGATACATCGGGCCATTCGAGATTACGGAACGAATTGGAGAAGTGGTGTATAGGTTGGACCTACCGGAAGAATTGCGTAACATCCACAATGCGTTTCACGTGTACAACTTGAGGAAATGTCTAGCCGACGTAACCAAAGCAGTGTCGTTGAATGACATAAAGGTGGAGGAGAAATTAAACTTTGTAGAGGAACCCGAAGCCATCACGGATGTCAAGGTAAGGAAGTCCCGAAACAAGGAAGGCTGGTAAAGGTATAATGGCGACACCACAAGGGTCCGGAGGAGACTTGGGAGTTGGAGTCGGAGATGAAAGCAAGATACCCGCACCTCTTCTAATAAGGAATTCCTGGGACGGAATTCTTTTAAGGGGGGAGTGTTGTAACAACCGGGTTTTCCTTTGTATTTATGAAAATTTAGTGTCCTTTATGCAAGAAATGAAAGATAAGTTAAGGGACTATTATTTTATTTTTGAAATATACTTAAAGGCTCTAATCCCTAGGGCAACCTTGTATTTAGAAATCAGTATTTGGTTCTTTTGGTGGTGTTGGCGGCTAGAGAAGAAAAGAAAGGAAGAAAGGAAGGTTTTGAGAAAAGAAATCATAGAAGAGAAGAATCAGCAAGGTAAACCCCTCAATCTTCCTATTGCTGATCGTTTAATGTTTCTGTTCCTTATGGTCTAAACATTTTGGTGAGAAATCTTTGATTTCATTGTGTTCCTCACCAAAATGCCTTTAGAAGTGTTTTTGGGGTTTTGGTTAGTAATTATCGATTTAGCGGTAAGAACATGGATTAAGTGGGTGTTTAGGGTTGGTGGATGAACCCTTATGTTATTCTAAGCAAATTAATGGCAGAGAACAGGTTTAATGATCACGTTTAGACAGTTGCCTTCGAACAGCCATAGTTTCCGGATACTAATGTTTCAGTAGTGTCCGGATGGTTTGCAAGTGTCCGGGTAAGAGTTCTTGGGAGTTACCGGATGTGTATCTTTTCGGATAGTGCATCCGGAAAGGGGGTAGAATCCGGATAGGTGTCCGGAAAGGGGTAGAGTCCGGATAGTGCGTCCGGAAAGCTCTAAGCGTCCGGAAAGCCCCTGTATCCGGAAAGTGTTCACTAGTTAGTAGGATTGAACCGTTTAATCTGATTTAAACCTAATGCCCCTAGGTGTTCGATTGGATTAGCTTGAAGGTAGTTAAGGAGTGCGTTCAGCGTTACCAAGGTGAGTTCCCTAAACCCTTTTTACGACGTAAAGTGTTAAATGTTTTAACTGATTATGGTTTCATTTACGAGCATGAACTGTTTGTAACTATCACGAATGTTTTTCCATGAACTACACGTTTTACTTGGGAAGGCTTACTTGACATGATGAAATGGAAATGACGATTTTACAAAGATGTAAAGTGCATGTTTTATGAAATGAATTATGTGCTATGTGGAGTCGGTCTGCACTGTGGGATCAGAGAGAGATCCTCGTGGTCGGAAGATCCCTTGGATATGTATGACAGACCGGTAGGTTGGAATTTGTTTTCTCCTACTCGGGTAGAGGGGAGTCTGCGTAGGCTCCGGGAAGGGGAGTCGGCGTAGGCTCCGGAAGAGGCGAGAGGGGTTCTGCTGGGGCCCCGATCGCGGAATGTTCATGTGATCCATTACACAGTGTAGTACCATACTTGATGATGTGTAATGGAATCTTTATAAATCTTTTATAAGTGTTCTCCATACTGTTTACATGTTGATTTCGGAGGGAATTCACTAGACCTTTTGGTCTAACCCTCGCTTTTCAAAAACTAAACCATTTTCAGGTAATCGCACTATGGGTTCTTCTAGTAAGAACTAGGAGTGACTGCAAGAAGGATTTGGAGACTAGAGCGACTCCGAGGTTTTTATTTTAATGACTATAGATGTAGCTCTCGGCTGTGGATGTTAGACTTCCGCTGTCAATTTTGTTTAGTATGGAAGAATGAATGTTTATGGACAAGCTTGATTATGTAATTCGAACGCTTATTCTATGTTATCGCATGATTTATGTTTTTGGGACGTTACAGTAAGTGCAACCAATCTTCATTTTGACAATATTTTCTAATGGTTCGACTTTCTTCAACAAATGCTCCAACTTCTCATTTACAGTTTACAAACCTTCATAAAAACTTACTGTGAAAGTTCACTTGATATCACTTGGGAGCAACTTACTTCTTATATATTGTATATTAGTTGAGTTAATGTTACAACCCATAATGAGTTTGACATCCACATATACCATGAATTAGGACACTTAAGTGCATCCAATATTTATTTGGGTAGTTTTTGCTTATGTCTTTGACTGTTTGTAACAAAATTTCCAACTTTTCCCTTTCTAGTTCACAAACATTCACAACAAAACTTATTGTGAAGACTCACTTCATGTCACTATTATACATTATCTGAGTTAATGGCATTTATTACCAAGGTCATACAATAGATTATTGTACAAAAATATTATCCATCATGAATGTGTGTGTATGTATATATATATATATATATAACATTCACATAAACCATATTGTGAAGGTTTAGTTCACAATAAAGCAAAAGGCTGCAATAGACAATAGCATGTATCCCTCCATCCCACATAAGGTGTCTTGATTTCTTCTTTGGTATGTATTGCATTAAATATCACTTGATCTTCACGATAATAATAGCCATTGTTATTATTGTTAAACCACCTATAGATAGATGACGCAAGTCTCAAGTAATGAACCACTTAAATTAGGATGAGAGGATATCATATGTTTCGTACGTACGTTAATATAAATTGATTCTACTTTTACTTGAAACAAATGAACCTTCACAACAACCTTGTTGCGAAGGTTTAATTTATGAAGTAACCTTAAGTCCTTAACTCCTCATTGTAGTTTGCTCTTAAGTTTTTTCGTACTTTAATGTATTATTATGTAATAAAACATGTTTTTTCCTGTGTTTGGTATGTACCTTCATATAAATGTTCCACGCTTCTACTTTCACTTGAAACAAATGAACCTTCACAATAACCTTGTTGTCAAGGTTCTATTTTATTAAGTAACCTTAACTTTTCATTGTAATTTGCTCTTAGATTTGTATGTTCTTTTATGTATTAGTACGTTATAAAACAGGCATTTTTCAAAATCTTAGAAAGGTAAGGCGTTATGTAACTTCAATTATGATAATAGATCTTTTCGTGATTTTCAATACAACCATGTATGATTGGTGCTATGCATTTAATTTTTGTTTTACAGCATATCTTTTTCTGCCATCATCTATTTGAGGTTGACCATTCAAAGACTGGTGAAATTATAGAGCTTCAGAATAAGATAGAAAGTCTGCAAATTAATTGGTTGATTATAAGGTACCTATTTGTGATGAGACATGAAATTGTATTTGGAACCAAGCACAAATAATGCAATTGAGAGTTGTAAAGGGAAACCCCCTAAAAGAATGCACACATACACGGATTGAAAAGGAAGTATGGAGCAAAAATTCTCTAATCTGACCTTAACACGTTCAAGGATAAAGTAGTAGACTATGGCTAACGAAGAAAGGAAACCGCATTTGAAAAAGAGTAGTGAGGAATTGAATGAAATATTTAACAGATGAAGACATTTAACATTAGTTTCCTCTTTCATATTGTCATAGTTTAACCTTTTGTTATTTGTACATAATCTTCATATTATATTTTTATGATCAAAGTTCGTTCTATATATATATATATATAGACGATCAAACGAGAATATAGTCAAAATGATAAAATAAGAAAACAATCAAATTACATGTGATTTTGATTTGAAACTACATGAAATTATGGAACACGGTCAACCCAAGGATGAGTGGGGGATTTGGGCTGCGACCTTCAAAGTCGTGTGAATCGTATGTGATTTTACATGCTGTAATTTAGTTGTTTTCGTATTCTCTCATTTGGTTATTGTTCTTGTTTGAACCGGCTCCCTTTATATATATATATATATATGTGTGTGTGTGTGTGTGTGAGAGAGAGAGAGAGAGAGATTGGATAAAAGAGAATTTGCATGTTTATTAGAAAGTATTTGAATGAGGGGAGATAGTAGATTAGGGAAGACAGAGGCACATGAGTTGTAAAGGGACATGAAAATATATGTATCAAAATCGTGGATGTGCTTTATTTCCTATTTGTTAAATGAGTTGTTCAAGATAACTAACATGAATGATTATACCAACTATTCACCCCTTCCTTTTATTTGAGTTGTAAGTGCTCGTTTACCACCTATCATCTATTTGACTTTCATTTTTCATTAACCATGTGTTCAAAATAAAGTGACTGAATATGTATATTAAATATTTAATATATCTTATATAATTCAACTATTGTTTAATAATTAAACAAAATGCAAACAAGACTTTAGAGCATCCATACCCATTTTGTATAAGACCTTGCAAGATGACATGACATGCCATGTGAATTGCAAGTTCTTACAAGTTTAACAAAACCTTTCAACTTTAAAAACACCTTTCACAATAAAATATATATAAAACAAATACATTTTTTTTAATTTAATTTATTTATTAGTTTCTTAGTTATTAATATGTTTATTAAACTTTATTCATTTATTAGTTTACTTGATCATTATTTTATATTGTTTTTATTAAAATTTCTACCCATAATTTATTTTAAATAAATTATATTTTTTACGCGATGTATTTATTTGTTAATTAATTTTTATTTACACAAAATATAGTAAAAGAAAACAAAAGTAAAATTTTAGTTGTTTATATTTTATAATTAATTTATTATTTATATTATAATTATCTATATTATTTATATTATAATTTATTATTTTAGAAATGAGTTTGGTATTGAATGAATGTAGAAGGTGTTATTACAAAGTTAATGTAACACTTTAAAAAGGAGTTTGGTTTGGTAGAGGTACAAATGGTCTTATATATGTTTATTTTTATTTTGAAATTAAATATTGGGAAAACTAAAGTGAGGTGACCACAAACAGGATACCATTGGCCACCTTAGGCCATCCGTACCCCAAGCGGGATGGCCCTCGGGGATGGCTGCGGGATCAGCGGGAAGGGCTACGGCCCATGCGGGGTTGGCGGGGCGGGGTTGATTCCGGGGATGGGATCCCGGATCATCCCGAAGAGTTTTAAAAAAAAATTTAATTAAATTTTTAAAAATAAAGCCGTTCAACGGCTCTTTGTAAAAAAAATCTCAATTTAATCCTACTATATATTTAACCCTCAACCTCTTATTTCTCACACCTCTCAACCTCTTATTTCTCACACCTCTCAACCTCTTATTTTGCACACCTCTCAAATTCTCTCAACCTCTTATTTCTCACACCTCTCAAACTCTCTCAAATTCTCTCAACCTCTATATTTTAAACAATATGGATTCGCCACAACCCGGTTCACCAACCGCATCATCATCATCCGTAGACATCGACGAGTTGTTGAATCTACAAAGGGAAATTTTTCGACATACTGCACAATCGCTGTATGGTAGCACCGCCTCATCGTCAACAAGAGAGAGGGTCGCAAACATTGAAAGAGGTCGAGTAACTGCAAACGAGCGGCTTATGCGGGACTACTTTGGCGTCAACCCGATTTATACACCGGATATGTTTAGGCGGCGGTTCAGGATGAGCAGACAACTATTCGAACGAATAGTTGAAGATTTAGAAGTAGGGTATCCGTATTTTAGACTTCGGTTTGACGGGTTAGGCAAACAAGGTTTTTCTCCGATACAAAAGTGTACTTCCGCTATTCGGCAATTGGCGTATGGAGTAGCTGCTGACGCACTTGACGAGTACATCCGTATGGGAGAGAAAACGTCACGAGATTGTCTGTACAAATTCTGCACAGGTATTATTGAACTGTATGGTCAAAAATATTTACGCAAACCTACTTTTATTGATATTCAGAAGTTGTACGCCGCGCATGAAGCTAAACACGGATTTCCCGGCATGCTCGGCGGCATAGACTGTACTCATTGGGCGTGGGCAAATTGTCCGAATGCATGGCGAGGTCAATTCATGAGAGGTGATCATGAGCACCCGACAATCATGCTAGAAGCAGTGGCCTCTCAAGATCTATGGATCTGGCACGCATACTTTGGTGTTGCCGGTTCCAACAACGACATCAATGTTCTCAATCAGTCGCCCATCTTCAACGATGTATATGATGGAAAAGCACCCGAGTGCCCTTTTGAGGTGAATGGAGCCACCTACAAGCACGGATATTATCTAACGGATGGGATATATCCGGAATGGGCTACTTTCGTAAAATCATTTACGTGCCCACAAGACCTTAAACGACAAAAGTTCAAGTCCGCGCAAGAATCCGCACGTAAAGATGTTGAACGAGCTTTTGGCGTGCTTAAACAACGTTGGCATATACTTCATAACCCGGCACGCGGATGGGAACCGACAATATTGAGAAACATTATGTACGCTTGTGTCATATTACACAATATGATACTCGAAGACGAAAACCATGCTATTTGTGGTGACGTGGAAAACGACTTTTTCACGAATGATATCGAAAGCCAAATCAGTGAGACACAACGCGCGGCAAATGTTCAAGAAGTCATAAACCGGGACACTCATAATAACCTTCGGTCGGATTTGGTCGAACATATTTGGCGTATCCAAGTTCCCAACAATGACGACGAGTAGATTTTTAAATTTATTTTGTAATTTTTATTTTTAATGAATGATATGAATTTTAATTTTTATTATTTATCTTATTTTTATTTATTAAAAAATATATAAATATTTTTATTTTGTTAAATAATTAAATGTATAAATAAAAGAATTAAAATAAATGAGGTGGCAAAAGGGTTTGAGGGAATGGGGTACGGGTGTTTAGGGATTGTTAGGGATTGAGTGAGGGATGAGAGAAAAGCTGATGTGGCGCTGATGTGGAGTGGAATATTTGAAAGATTCCCTCCATGGGGTACGGATGGCCTTAGCAATGTTCCAAGGTCTAAGCAGACATAATATAATTAAGGGAATTTAATTAAAATACCTAAAGTTTGACTTTGACTTATCAAAACACCCATTTTCTTTTTGATTTTACCAAAATACCCATTTTTTCCACGATTAGGTCCGCGATCGCGGACCAGGGTTCATTTTGAAAATTTTGTATCCCGCGATCGAGGGAGTGTAACTTGTTAAAATTAAATAATTAACTATAAGAATATGAATTTTAAATATAAAAAATATTTTTATTTAGTGTATATGATATATATTAAAATATATAAATCAAAAAATATTCAATATTGGGCTCATTTCGAACGTATCGAAGAGACGATTATAATGATGTAACTTGTTAAAATTAAAACGTATTTTTTAACGTATTTTAGTTAATAAACGATTATATGTGTTAAATGTAAAATTAAAATTATGAAAGTAAAAGGTATAAAGTAAAGTAAGTAAATAAGTATAGAGGTTGAAAGTGTAAAATTCAATTCAAAACTCACCAAATTGATTCAATCGCGGGACACTCCCTCGATCGCGGGATACAAAATTTTCAAAATAAACACTGGTCCGCGATCGCGGACCCAATCGTGGAAAAATGGGTATTTTGGTAAAATCAAAGAGAAAATGAGTGTTTTGGTAAGTCAAAGTCAAACTTTGGGTATTTTAATTAAATTCCCTATCATTAATTACACCCTTTTCAAAATAATGTATAAAAATTCTATTTTTACTTAAATATTATTTTTAAAAGTGTGTATTTAATGATTTATAGTCTAAAAATTGTTTATATGAGGTTATATACTTTTAACAATAAATAAAGTATGACATGATATTCTTAACGTATTTTATTTAAAATAGGCGTTTTTCAAACAATAAATGATGAATTAGACTATTTTCATATAATGAAATCATTAAGTTTGTCGTATGAAATAATGTTCTGCAAAATATGATCAAATACAAAAGCGTTACATTTTTTATGCAGTTGATAGTGGCTTACAATCACTACTAAACAAATGACTTTTTTCGATGGACGTTTCTGACGGATTTTCCGTCGGAAAAATTTCCGACGAGTTTTTGACGGAATCAAGAAAAGTCAACAAATGTGTTAATCTGTCGGAAATCCATCACAAACCCACCACTGAAGTTAAAAAAAAGAAATTATATATTCTCGAAAATGTTTGTGACGGATTTGTGACGGAAATCGTATCCGCCACAAATATTTGTTAAATTACAATTAAGTTACTTAATTAATGTAATTAGCAATTAAATAATAAGATTACAATTAATTAATTAATTAATTAAACTAAATAGCAATTAAAAATTAAAATTAGGAAAATCTTATTAATTTCCGACGGATTTTCTACGAAAACTAAATTAATTAATTTTATTTAGTTTCCATCAGAAATTAATAAGATTTTTAAGTGAATCGGTTTTTACGAAAAATGGATCGTAAGTTATTGTTTTGAATACAAATATGTTGTAATCATTTTTAAATTAATGGCTTAGGCCATCCGTACCCGGTGCGGGATGGGCAGCGGGATGGCGCGGGGACGAGGCGGGATGGGCTACGGCCCGGGCGGGGTTGGTGTAACGACCCACGAAGAAAATAGAACAAACATGACATTTAAGCAAAAATTTACAAAACTGGGTCCCAAAAATTTCTTTACATCAATCTCAAACGAAGGTTGGCGGAAACAACCTATACACAACTGAGAATGATCTAACTTCTACTAGAGGCACCTGCACTATCACTAGCTGCTTCCGTACTCTATCTTGCTACTTACTCATTCATCTGAGCCTCCAATATAGCGCTTACCTGAAAAGGGTTTTAGTTTTGAAAAGCGAGGGTTAGACCATAAGGTCTAGTGAGTTCCCCCTAAAACATGTTCACAAATCATTTAAAGAAAAACGTTCATTTCAAATCAGTAACGTATCAAATCATGTACTCAACAATGGTATGCACAGCGGAGAAGACCAAGGTAAACACCCTACAAAGCCGGGTACGGCAACACCCTACAAAGCCGGGTACGGCAACTCAACACCCTACAAAGCCGGGTACGGCAACTCAACACCCTACAAAGCCGGGTACGGCAACTCAACACCCTACAAAGCCGGGTACGACAACACCCTACAAAGCCGGGTACGGCAACTCAAGAAGTCTTCCACTGTGCAACCCGACTCTGCCATGGCAATTTCACAAAACATGCAGTTTCACACACTTGAGGGCAATCCTCCTTTAATAGCAAAATAATACTTTTCATGGAAAACATTCGTAAAAGCTTGTAGACAAATCATGCTCATAAACATACCCTGATCAGTAAAACATAAACCTTTCATTCACGTAAAATTCATGTAAATTAACGGGGCGCTTTCATGTAATCATTTTCCTTTGGAAACACGTAAAATCAAGTATTTTAGTTAGAAAAACTCACCTGGCTAGCTTGCTCCAAAGCTCCTCACTTACACTTCCGATCTCTAGGCGGAACACCTATTATATATTAATAGCGTTCGTCATAATCCGTTCAATTATTACTCGAGTTAAATCCCGAACTTAACCCTAACTTATCTAATTTGGTAGATTACCTTCTAGTCCAAAAATCATAATTAACGATCTTTGCTTATTTATCCACTTGAAGTGCTATATCGGATCCATTAATTTACTCGACTCTAGGTCCTCAACATAATAATAAAATCACTGGATCCCTTAATATTAATCTGAATCGTGCTACTATTTATATGGTCCAAAATAAATAAATTAGACTATC
This sequence comes from Saussurea involucrata, assembly GCA_033807775.1. Taxonomy (NCBI): domain Eukaryota; kingdom Viridiplantae; phylum Streptophyta; class Magnoliopsida; order Asterales; family Asteraceae; genus Saussurea; species Saussurea involucrata. The sequence continues at coordinate 15,245,997 of CM066314.1, forward strand.
ACACCCTTATTATATAATTATAGACTTTACTAATTAATTAAGCCCAATACAATAACTAAGCCCAAAAGGACTTAATAATTCTCTCGGCCCAACAACAAATTCGGCCCAACAACCAATTCGGCCCAACAAACCAATTCGGCCCAAACTTGAGTTACGGGCCAACTCCCGGAACATACCGACTTCCGATACGCACGGTTCAAAACAGAAACCCACATTCTTCGTCATTATTCTAATTCTCCACAAAATATGGCGACAACCTCTTCTTTTATTAATTAACCGATACACGACTCCCTAACCAAGATTTCACGTAACATTGCTTAACTTGACAACAAGAATTTAAAATCAAAACTCTATAATAATACTCTTAATTGATTTCTCATTTCCCATAGCCGAGTGTAACTAGAGACCTAACAAATCTAATATAACTTGCAAAAGAGAGCAATGCAATGGAAGGGTTTCTTACCGGAATAAAACCTCACGGAATGGAGACTGTTGCCCAAAACTCCGGCGACCACCACTGCCGGCCACCGCCGACCACCGCCACCTTCACCTCTCTCACGGAGCTCTCTCTCCCTTTCTTGTTGCTCTCTCTCTCTCTCTCCCGCAGTCTCTCTCTCTCTCTCTCTCTCTCTCTCTCTCGACTTCTATCTCTCTCTCGCACTCACGGTCTCTCTCTCTTCTCGGCGTTTTCTCTCACTCGCCTCTCTCTCCTCTGCCGGCTGCACCCACAGAACCCTCACAAGAGACCTTTCATACATTTCTATCTGTTCTTTTCTCCTCACGAAACAGTAGCAGAAAACTCACCACCCTCATTTTTTCTTCTTTCCCATCTCCTCTCCCTCTCGATGCACAGCCGCCACCCCCAAACCCTAGGACAAAATTATGTTTTTTTCTCAACTTTTCAGCATAAAAGGTGACTTACAAGAAAAGGGATTAATTTCCAACTTTCCAATTATTACCCTCAACTTTCTCACAAATAACCAATCAACCCCTATCTTTTATTTGTAAATTAAAACACTTAATTTGGGTTATTACAATCTCCCCTCCTTAACAGAATTCCGTCCCGGAATTCACTCCAAAACAACCGACAAATTTGATTATCAAGACTTAAATCTCACTAGCACTTCCTCACGAACTCTCGTAATCCAACTTATAAATTATAACATGCGGTCAGAAATTGTAAGCATCTCAAGGCTTACTACTCCCTAATTATCCTTATCTGGTTCACGACCACATTACAGTTTCCGAACTCAACAGCCTTTTCCGTCTAGCACAATATAACCACTGATCCTTATCGCACAACACGATTCAATTCTTCTCTTTATCACCGACAATTTTTAACTTGACCAACTCATTTCAATTATAATTAACAACTTATTTCAAAAGATAAACCCCAAATCGAGACTCAGCTCATTTCTTTCTACTAACCAAAAATTATCATATTTGGCAACTTAGCATCAACCTCTCATTAGGCTGGCATTCACAAAATCCATCAATTAAAACTAATTTCTTAGCTGACAACTCCCAAATTTTCAAAATAATTTGAGTATTACTTATTCCTTCATATTATCATCAACTTCTCACTTTAACATATCGGTTCTCCCTTATCAATTCTTAGTAGGAAACTCGGTGGAGTCATAACGTCTCTTATGATAACAATAAATGTCATTAGCTAACAATCCTCAAAATTGTTAATCAGCCAAACAAAAGCTTATACATTTATCCTGACTTCTCGAATCAACTGATGATCATACCACCGATCTGACCCATAATCATCATCCTTCCCTAAACATACCCAAATTCCAACTATCTCTTTCTAGGGTCATTCCCCCCTTCACAAAAGAAACGATTCACGTTCTACAAATATCTAGCATTTACCATAACACAATTGACTAATCCACTCTTCAACCTCTTCAAACTTCCAATGATTTCAACATATACTTACTTAGCGACTATTACAACTGAGACACTTGGTTTCTCCTTTGGGTAATATCCCACCACTACTCCGTCCTTCATTCCTGATCATAATCGTACCATAAAGTCAACTTACTCTCTATGTGCTCAAAAATCTGGTTAAAAGATAGAACATCTCATCTGAAACCCCCAAAAGCTTCTATTTGCTGCTTTCTTTCCCTCTAACATCACCTCACTACGATACTAGCTAGTACATTTAACTTGGCAATTAATGCCATTACATAACTGTACGTTCCTCACTCAATACATCACACTGCAGACCGAATCTCTCGTAGTCATTCATCCATAATCCACACTTTCCTTCATGTTCTCCCGTATACTACAATCGAGTCTATCTCACTACGTAGTCCTTTCCCAACTTATTGAACTATAATCCACGAGTTCTCAAATAGCTCACACGCAACCATTCTAGTTAGTTCTTCGCGATCCGAGCCCTTATGAAGACACACCACTTTTCTTACTGACTGCTAAAATCTACACACTCGCTTCGCCCAAGTTACTTACCTCATCATCCTACGAACCCTCTTCTCTTCGGGAATAGAATGCTTAATCAAACAATAATTTCTCTTCCCTTTAGAACCCCTACAAGGTGTTCTATCAACTCCCAACTTTCTAATTCAAGTCTTCGGTCTCGGCCAATGTACACATCCGTCGACTTCTACATCGACTGACAATCCTGTAACTACTTTCTTAACTTATTCTTAAACATGGTTCCCTTACGGAATTCACTGCTATCAACAAATTGAATCATTTTCATGATCTGTCTCCCTCCTTTCGTAACCTACTCAGGTAACATCAACATTACCAGCTCACCTCGAAACTCATATTTCCACGTCACGGACATTTCATTCTTCCTTACCACACTATTCTTAATGAGTCGCTACAAACATCACCTTGAAGACTTCAAGCCCTCCCTCCGAACACAACCGTCCCTTGACAACTGTTCTTCTAGTTACCGAACAAGGGTGCAAACCCTCCTACGTCCGATACTATAATCCACTACTGACGAAACGCTTATCCCGATACTACAACGTTCCCTCTTGATTTGACCAGTATCTCTTCACTCTCGGAGTTCTTTCTTAGTTTAAAAAGCAACATCCTACGACCTAGTGAGTTCATAGCCTTCATGCATGACATACAAAATAAATAAATCATTTCGTGCCTTTTATCATTTTAATTAACAACACCTAGAAACATATTGGGTACGCATGCCCCCGTCACTCCTTAAACTTCAATGCCCTACTCCACGATCTCGAGGATCGTTCGCATGCAACTTTTCATAAACTAAATCTCACTCCACCAAATTATGTCGTTACGACGGGAATATATTAAGTGAAAATCTTTTCATACGACCACTTCCTGAAAGAAATTTTCTGACACAGAGTAAACCAGTCGGTTTTCGTACTCGTAAATAACTTCAACATGTCAATACTCATTTTGGTTATAAAAGTTTTGCATTCAATCGTTTTCTTGACCTTTGCAATAATTTAACCCATCATGAAAAGAGCGAAATACTTTATAATTCATAAAACTCGAAACTTCGTGGTGCCATGTGAATGGAATCACATTTTTCTTTAAACGTACGCGTGCACATTCTAACTCATTTTTGATCAAAATTTTATCTCTACATATTTAACTTAAATCGTGAAAATTTTACGTTATAAAAAGACACCATGCATGAGACTCTACTTGCATTTGAAGGCTACTCACTCCAACAAGGTCAACTGCTTTACTCGCTTATCTTATCCTTGCCATTCTACCTACGACCAACAGTCGCCCTCTCGGTCACGCAACAACTCGCTGAACACACTTTCCACATCTCACTTACTCAACCCTTTCATACTATTTCGTTTTAATCACTATCTCATTTTCTACTTCTACATGCTTTCATTTCACAATAGGTATCTTACTTCATTTACACTGCCTTTGAAAAGCTCGACTAAGAAGTCAGGGTTCTATTGGTACATTCAAAATTTCAACACTGTTATTCCTTATCATTCTAACTGATCTCATTCCACTATTTCTAGAACTAGGACTTTCTAGAAACACGAGTCTTACTCAAAGTCAATCATTTTACCTCTTCGAACCCACGAAGGTCTATCTCTATACGATTCATAACATTCTAAACAACGTTTCGCCTCTACGATGTATACATTATTCATTTCATAAATAATTTCCCCTGAAATTCCCCAACAAGGGGGCTCAGTCTACACTTCAGAGATCTCGTTGACATCCTAACGTACTGAAACACTGCATAAATACTGGGTAGGTTAATAAGGTAGGTTAAGCACATACATGTACCTGTAAGTTCGCAATTACACTGGCCAGGTGAAATCTCAAACTTACCTTACATGACAGTCCTCAGTACCCTATTAGTCCTATTTCTACAATAGTGTCATCCTAACGCATCTTCTGTATTTACAATAGTGCCCTCCTAACGCATTTCCTGATTCTCAGTTGTGATTTCTACTCCCAAGTTTAAGTTTAGGCCCGTCCGGTCACCTAAATCCCTTAAACTATGGCGCTGATACCATTTGTAACGACCCACGAAGAAAATAGAACAAGCATGGCATTTAAGCATAAATTTACAAAACTGGGTCCCAAAAATTTCTTTACATCAATCTCAAACGAAGGTTGGCGGAAACAACCTATACACAACTGAGAATGATCTAACTTCTACTAGAGGCACCTGCACTATCACTAGCTGCTTCCGTACTCTATCTTGATACTTACTCATTCATCTGAGCCTCCAATATAGCGCTTACCTGAAAAGGGTTTTAGTTTTGAAAAGCGAGGGTTAGACCATAAGGTCTAGTGAGTTCCCCCTAAAACATGTTCACAAATCATTTAAAGAAAAACGTTCATTTCAAATCAGTAACGTATCAAATCATGTACTCAACAATGGTATGCACAGCGGAGAAGACCAAGGTAAACACCCTACAAAGCCGGGTACGACAACACCCTACAAAGCCGGGTACGGCAACTCAACGCCCTACAAAGCCGGGTACGGCAACTCAACACCCTACAAAGCCGGGTACGGCAACACCCTACAAAGCCGGGTACGGCAACTCAAGAAGTCTTCCACTGTGCAACCCGACTCTGCCATGGCAATTTCAAAAAACATGCAGTTTCACACACTTGAGGGCAATCCTCATTTAATAGCAAAATAATACTTTTCATGGAAAACATTCGTAAAAGCTTGTAGACAAATCATGCTCATAAACATACCCTGATCAGTAAAACATAAACCTTTCATTCACGTAAAATTCATGTAAATTAACGGGGCGCTTTCATGTAATCATTTTCCTTTGGAAACACGTAAAATCAAGTATTTTAGTTAGAAAAACTCACCTGGCTAGCTTGCTCCAAAGCTCCTCACTTACACTTCCGATCTCTAGGCGGAACACCTATTATATATTAATAGCGTTCGTCATAATCCGTTCAATTATTACTCGAGTTAAATCCCGAACTTAACCCTAACTTATCTAATTTGGTAGATTACCTTCTAGTCCAAAAATCATAATTAACGATCTTTGCTTATTTATCCACTTGAAGTGCTATACCGGATCCATTAATTTACTCGACTCTAGGTCCTCAACATAATAATAAAATCACTGGATCCCTTAATATTAATCTGAATCGTGCTACTATTTATATGGTCCAAAATAAATAAATTAGACTATCACACCCATATTATATAATTATAGACTTTACTAATTAATTAAGCCCAATACAATAACTAAGCCCAAAAGGACTTAATAATTCTCTCGGCCCAACAACCAATTCGGCCCAACAACCAATTCGGCCCAACAAACCAATTCGGCCCAAACTTGAGTTACGGGGCAACTCCCGGAACATACCGACTTCCGATACGCACGGTTCAAAACAGAAACCCACATTCTTCGTCATTATTCTAATTCTCCACAAAATATGGCGACAACCTCTTCTTTTATTAATTAACCGATACACGACACCCTAACCAAGATTTCACGTAACATTGCTTAACTTGACAACAAGAATTTAAAATCAAAACTCTATAATAATACTCTTAATTGATTTCTCATTTCCCATAGTCGAGTGTAACTAGAGACCTAACAAATCTAATATAACTTGCAAAAGAGAGCAATGCAATGGAAGGGTTTCTTACCGGAATAAAACCTCACGGAATGGAGACTGCTGCCCAAAACTCCGACGAACACCTCCGGCGACCACCACTGCCGGCCACCGCCGACCACCGCCGACCACCGCCGGCCACCGCCGGCCACCGCCACCTTCACCTCTCTCACGCAGCTCTCTCTCCCTTTCTTGTTGCTCTCTCTCTCTCTCCCGCAGTCTCTCTCTCTCTCTCTCTCGACTTCTATCTCTCTCTCGCACTCACGGTCTCTCTCTCTTCTCGGCGTTTTCTCTCACTCGCCTCTCTCTCCTCTGCCGGCTGCACCCACAGAACCCTCACAAGAGACCTTTCATACATTTCTATCTGTTCTTTTCTCCTCACGAAACAGTAGCAGAAAACTCACCACCCTCATTTTTTCTTCTTTCCCATCTCCTCTCCCTCTCGATGCACAGCCGCCACCCCCAAACCCTAGGACAAAATTATGTTTTTTTCTCAACTTTTCAGCATAAAAGGTGACTTACAAGAAAAGGGATTAATTTCCAACTTTCCAATTATTACCCTCAACTTTCTCACAAATAACCAATCAACCCCTATCTTTTATTTTTAAATTAAAACACTTAATTTGGGTTATTACAGTTGGCGGGGCGGGATGGTATCCGGGGATGGGAACCCGATCCATCCCGAAGGGTTTTAAAAAAAAATTAATTAAATTTTTTAAAATTCATGTCGTTGAACCTCTCAAATTCTCTTATTTTTCACACCTCTCAAATTCTCTTATTTTTCACACCTCTCAAATTCTCTCAACCTCTTATTTCTCACACATCTCAAACTCAAAGGTTGGAACACGAACGAGCAAAACGATTTGATAAAGACTTCGAGTTTTTCATAACCCCGCATGATCACCTTTTGGGCCCCGTTTTGATGGCTACGATAAAGAGAAAAGAGCAAATTAAAAAATATCATGATTGGTAGTGTTTTGTATTTTGTAATTTTTATTTTTAATGAATGATATGAATTTTTATTTTTATTATTTATCTTATTTTTATTTATTAAAAAATATATAAATATTTTTATTTTGTTAAATAATTAAATGTATAAATAAAAGAATTAAAATAAATGAGGTGGCAAAAGGGTTTGAGGGAATGTGGTACGGGTGTTTAGGGATCGTTAGGGATCGAGTGGGGGATGGAAGAAAAGCTGATGTGGCGCTGATGTGAAGATGGAATATTTGAAAGATGCTGTTATGGGGTACGGATGGCCTTAGAACATCTTCAAAATATCTCTAAAATAGAGAAAATTGGGGTTGTAGTTTTTTATTTGGCTTCAACAACTTTTCAATCTTATTCTCTAAAATGGAAAATACAAGAAAAAATCTAAGTTTGGAATTTTCTAAAATTGATGGGAGATGAGAGAATTTTTTTATTCATTTCAACCATTAAGATTAAACTATCATTATTCTATATATTTAAAAAAAGTACATTGAAATGATAAATTATATAATACTTTAATAATATAACTAATGATGAAATCTCTAAAACAAAAAATCTGTTAAAGTGAAATTTAATTTTATTTATAAATTTTGACTTTTAATTCTCTATTTTAAAAAAATTATAAATAACTTCCTACAACAGTACAACCCAATCTCAAAAGTTAAAAAAATCGATTATTGTTAACCCAATCTAGTCAAGCTCTGAATTTAGAGCATCTCCAATTGTTTTCTTTTTTCAAAATAAAAAATTGTTGGCGATTTTATTTACTAAAATATATTGTCTAAAACCTCCTGTAAAATGGAGAAAGGTAAAAGAAAGAAAATATAAGACCATCCGTACCCGTTTGCAAAAAATCCAAAAGCCCACAGCGTCACATCAGCGCCACATCAGCTTTTCTATAAACCCACTCCAAACCTAAAAATGAAGTACCCGTTTGCAAAAAGCCCAAAAGCCCTAAATGTCACCTCATTTTTTTTAATTCTTTTATTTATACATTTAATTATTTAATAAAATAAAAATATTTATATATTTTTTAATAAATAAAAATAAGATAAGTAATAAAAATTAAAATTCATATCATTCATTAAAAAATTAAAAATTACAAAATACAAAAATCTAAAAAATTAAAAATTAAAAATTACAAAATACAAAATTACCCAAAATTATGATATTTTCTAATTCTCTCTTTTTTCGCCAAAGTTGCCTTCAAAACGTCTCCCGTAAGGTGATCATGCGGGGTTATGAAAAACTCGAAGTCTTTCTCAAATCGATTTTCTCGTTCGAGATCCAACTTCTCTCGTTCGAGTTGCAACTTTTCTCGTTCTATGGAATTTTCGAGTTCGAGTTCGAGTTTTTTCATTTTATACTCCATCGTATCATCCGCATGAACATTGAATGCGTTTAAGGTTGTCAACCATTTTGAAACATTTTCGTCCGATATCGACCCGGCCGTACTACTCGTTGACGTTTTTTCGCCTTATTTCTTCCGATGGGTCGTTGAAGTTGCTCGACCTCGACCTCGACCTCGTTGACATCTTCATCGTCATCATCGGAAGGTTTCGTACGTTTCGAACCCCGCGATGAATTTGTCGTCATGGTTGGAACAGTTGCCCATTTTGGACATTTTTTGAGGACTTCCCAAGCGGCTTCGTTCGTGAAAGGAAGCCCATTATCGTTTCGGTACCGTTCGTATGCCGTTTGCAAAATGTCGGCATCACTCATTCCACTTGATCTATTATTGACCAAGCTGTTGTAGATGCCGGCAAATAGCGATATTTTTCTATTGAGGTATTTGAATTTGGTGTAGAGTTGACCCTTTGTTCTATAATTTCCTTGATCCATGGAAGTAAAGAACGCTTGGGCGATACGGTTCCAAAAACCATCTACATTTATGTAAATAATAATATTAATAACATTAATAATAATAATAATAATAATAATATTAACAATAATAATAATAATAACAATAAAAATATTACCACGCGTTTGTGCGTTGCCGATAACGGGATTCTTCGAAACGTCAACCCACGCCGACACTAACGCGAGTTCCTCCGGTTTAGTCCACTTTTGTTTGGCGGATCTATTTTCATATTTCTTGGCCTTTCCTTTTCTCGTTGTGTTCGGGTTTGATTCTTCCGGGATAGATTGTTGTGTGGACATGGATTGTGGTGTGTGCGGGTTAGAAGGTTGGGTTTCCGGATAGATGTCGTCGGCGTCGAGATCAATCGGCGGTGAAGGAAGTGGGGAAAATTGTGTCGGAGTAAAACCTTGTTCAATCAAACCGGGACGTGTAAGTTGGTAAGGAATTGGTTGCAGATGGCCTAATGAGTTGTAAAATTGTTGCGGATATTGTGGCGGATATTGTTGCGGATATTGTGGCGGATATTGTTGCAAAAATTGTGGCGGAATTTGTTGCGAAAATTGCGGACGATAACCTTCTTGTGCAAACGCTTGAAAACCAAGTTCCGGGTCTTCTTGCGGTTGCGGTGTATCCGGTCGGTTACGACGGGATGTAGGTGTTTTGTTTGGATTCATGATGAAATTTGAGAGAGTTTGAGAGAGTTTGAGAGAATTTGAGAGAGTTTGAGAGGTGTGAAAAATATAAGGGTTGAGGGTTAATATATATAGTGTGATTAAATTGAAAAAAAAAAATTAAATATGCAAAATAGCCGTTAATGACCGTTGGCAATTTAAATTTTTCAAAAAAAAATTAAAAAATAAAATAAAAGGGGAAAACTCGAGCGGGTTTGGGAACCCGAATGGGGAAGCCCGCACCCAAGCCTGGCCCCCTGTACCGGTTGGCTCAAAAGCCCGCATGGAGCCCGCATGGAACCCGACCACCGCTACGGGTGGCCTAAGGGGTTGGTAGGGGTTTTAAGGGGTAAAGAAAATAAAAATGATAATGAAAAAAATTGGTTTTGTTTGATATAGTATAATAGACACTTTTTGTTAACGGCAAAACAACCTTTATATTACCAAACTTTAAACCAATTTACAATATTCGACAAGCCCAAACGAAACACAAAAAGTCAAAACCGAACCAGAATTGAACAAAACAAAAAACAACAAACAACCCCGACTAGATTACCATGGCCGAACTGTTTTGTTTGCGAGAGTCAAACTACCACAACCTAGACGATAAACCTCGAGACGAACCATCTTTGAAACCGTCGTGCTTCCCCCGAACGTATCAGCTCACAGTCGCACCTGTGACTAAGCCAGGGTTGTCCGTGTACAATCGTCAGCCCCTGACTTAATAAACCAGCTGCTGCAGCAGACGACCTGCAACTTTTCCAATAAGCCTTCTGCTTCGTGCCTCCTCGTTACGTCGACCCCAAACTCAGCAACCAACTGACCAATCCGTGTAGGCATGGGAACGGGGCGGGTATGGGGCGGGGACCTCAATCCCCATCCCCGATCATTATATTCATCCCCATCCCCGTCCTCGCTGGGGAATATCATCATATCCCCATCCCCACCGGGGAACGGGGATCCCCAATGGGGAAACGGGGATTTTTTCCCCGATCGAAAAATAATTATATTAATACAAAAATAATTATTTTAATACAAAAAAAGTTATTTAATACAAAATTACAACATCATATAGTAATTAATAACCTAAAACCAAAAGAAATTCAACTTATTCAAAAAAAAAGTTAACGTCACACGTACCAAAACATATCGAGTAATTATATATTGATTTGGCATCCAAAATACATACTAATATCCGAAAAATAACAATTTTATTTTCTAAACCTAGTTAGGAAATAGAAAAATATGAATTACCGATTTAGCTTAAATAAATAATATATATTTAATTTATTAATTTAAATATATAACGGGGACGGGGTAGGGCGGGGAGTGCCATACCCGTCCCCGTCCCCATCCTCGATTTGAGACAAACGGAGATCCCCGTCCCCATCCCCATCCCCGGTTTAGCGGGGAATCCCCATCCCCGATCGGGGCGGGTGGACCGGGTTCCCCGACGGGTCGGGGCCCATTCCCATGCCTAAATCCGTGGCCAAATTAATTAATTTCCATACTTGATCAAATTGGGGGAATATAACTCTTATTCTATCTCAGTCATCTTTTCCATACGTCCCTTCATCTCTCTATGTTGAATGGAACATGTTTTTTTTTTAATTTTCACATTGGATGACACATATTTGTATTAAATATATTATATAAAACAATTTTTATTGATTATATTGGTTTAACCAAATAAAATCAATACAATACCTATTTCTATTCTCATTACTTAAAATGAACCAAACGCCCCATAAATCTCCAAATTTAAAAAACTCTCTGAAAATAATTGCTTAACATCTCCAATGAAATCCCTACAACTATTTTTTAAAATAACGTTCATTAAAGTATATGATAAAATCATAAAATAATATGTATCTAATAATACAGGACATGGTTTGGAGTTACTATATTAAAAACACTCCATCCACTAGTTTTACACCCTTGTGTTGTGTTCTCGAGTTTTAGAAGGAAAGAAAAGAAAAAAAAAAGAGAAAGAAAAGAAAAGGAAAGGGGATGAAATAAATAGTTGTATTTGTGTTCTTGAGATTGAAGAAAAATAAAGAAAGGAGAGGGAAAGAAAATAATTTCCATGTTCTTGAGTAGGAGAGAAAGAAAAGGAAAGATATTACTTTTACCAATATACCCTCATTTATTTCATAATGAAACGTAATTAATTGGGTATATATATATATGTAATTTTATAAATATTTTTAATTCTTTTTATTTCATTTCTTTCCTTTCCTTCCGTTTCCTCCCACATTTGGGCGAAAAGTTTTGGGAGGAAAATCTGCAATATTTTCATTCCCTTTCCCTCTTTAAAAAAACCCGAAAACACAACGTTTTTTATTTTCCTCCCTTTTTCATTCATTTCTTTCATAAAAAAACTCGAGAACACAACATTGGGGAATGGGGATTATGATTGGAGATGCTCTAATTATTGTAGGAGGTCAAATATGAAGTAAAAAAAACTCAAGTGTACTTACTACATTTACTTCCTACATTAATTTTTATTATCTCATATCTTACATGTGAGAAAATTCTTATGAATAAATCCTACCCCATGGCTATGATGGCGGCAGCCATGGGCATCAAGGCCGAAAGAAGTCCAAAAGGGCAGCAAAAAAAACTTTGGTGGCAACAGACCTAAGGTTTTGGGGTATAAAAATAGTTTTGGCTTTTTAGTGAATAAATTAGTAAAACACAAAAATACTTGGAAAATAACATTTTTGGCATGTACAACATTTTCACAAATTAACTTAAACTCACTTTGCTAGATTTAGGCTAAATCTAGATTCCCCCGCCCCCCATTTAAGCTCCTATGAAGAAACTTGAATTTTCAAGTCAAACCTTCCAAAAAACCTAGATTCATAAGTTTCCAACCATAAATATCCATATGCAACCATTTAGAATCGTTCCCCAAACATCTTACATCAAAATCTCCATTTATACCAAAACCCTAATTTTGACCTAACTTTCCCAAAATCATCCAAACCGAAGATTGAAGAAACGAAACACTAGGAAGTCATAAATGGAGTATTTATAACTCAAATAAGGATTTAGAAAAGAAGAGGATGAACTTACCCCAAGGATCTTGAGTGAAACCTCAAAACTCTATAATCCTAAGAAAATGGAGATGAAGCTTGAAGATGGAGATGGAGAAGATGAACTCTTGATCTTAGCATCCACTTCTTAGTTTGATGATGAAAGAACACTTTGATACCCCAAGAAGATGCCCTAAAATCACTTAGGGTTCATATGAGAGGGTGGGAGATAGTTTGGGAGAAAAAAGGGTTAATTGTGAGGTGAGAAATGAGAGAAAAGCTTGAAAAATCGCATTTGACAGCAACCAGGTACCCGTCCGCGACTATGACAGCGAATTTGACAACGACTTTGACATTGATCATAGTCGCTGGTCATAGTAGCTCACGGGTACCGAAACTGTTTTGGCCATAACTTCTTCGTTTTAGCTCCGTTTTCGCTCAGAAAATGATCGTTGGATTCGTATTTGAATTCTCCATCCAACAAGAGTATAAAATCTAGGATTTATTGCAAAATTCTATTTTTCATGTTTATCACCAAAGATCGATACCTTCCAGAAATCGGGGTGTTACAGCTTGGAATCCCTCTCACCTTTTATTGCTCCATTGATGTGGGACAACCCTTTCAAAAATTATCTTTTATTTTATTTTATTCAAACAATCTTCAACAGAGGGTCGGTGGCTTCCTCATATCGGCGGCAGTGTGGTATCCAAAACTTAGGGGGCGAAGATCGGAGGCATCCGTTTGTCGGTGGCAATATGGTATCCAGGTCATATCTAATTTCATATATAAAAACATATTTTTTGTACTAATACTCAATCAGTCAATAATAAATAAGTTACATTAGGTTGTATATTAAAACTAGCAAATACAGTAACACATTTAAACGTAAAGAAAAACCAAATATATTGTAACTAAAACCACACATTTAGCTATGGCGTGACACATGCTTAATGTGGCGTGAGATACAAGCCTTGAGTCATTGTGCATCATACCGCCTTTATGGCAAGCCGTTTAGAACGATGGAATTCTATGAACCAAACACCCCTTAATGCTACATTTGATTTGAAATCAGTTTTTTCTATTATAAGAAATTTCATATCATTTGAACATATCTATAGTTTTATTAAATCAATTTATATTTATTTCATTTACTAATAAAAACAAATAAACGAATATAATTGCAATAATTTCAAGACAACAATGAATAAACGATACAAAGACGTATCAACCAACTCAATGATCTTTTGTCACGGATTCAAGAACACATTTAAGCCGATTGTTATATACGAACGGTCGCTCTAACGGTATCAGATGGCCCGCATCCTTTATCACATTCAACGTTGTTTTCTCACCCAATTGCCTACAATATAATACAAGCACGGCTTAACTACGTATACAAATAATCAAAATTTAATTAAACCACACAGCTTACGTTTTCATGGTCATAGCAAGGTCGAGATCGAATATTTTGTCGTCGTCAGCCCACAACATATGTATCGTCTACAAAAAAATTGTTTAAAACACATTATATATAGAAACAAAACGGTTTCCTAAAATAGAGAAAAAGATTTGTTCTAAGAAATTCTTCAAAATGGAGAGTGATGATAAAAATTTGCAAGTTCATAGTTTATTGAAAAGTTAATTTATAGCTATACTCTAAGGGCGTTTTCCAATAAGATAAAAAAAATATGCTAGTTTATAGTTATTAAACACACACCAATAAAGCTGAGTTTATAGGACGCCTAAAATAAATAAGCGTTCTAATAGAGTATTTTATACGACCTTAACTTATAGGAACCAAAGAAAAACGTCTTATCTAAAAGTGTTACATTAAGTTTATAGGACGCTTTTTGAGCGTCGTAACAAGGTTTTTAAGACATTTTCAAAATAAAGTGTCGCATTAGCTAAGTTTATAGGACGTTTTTGAAAAGTATCCTATAAACCTATCTTTTTAGACGACACTTGTGTTTGTATGACACTTTTTTCAAATAGTGTCCTCTAAAATAGTGAATAAGACACTTTATTTGAAAAATGTTTTAATACGACACCTAAAAGCGTCCAATAAACATTTTGTAACACTTTTAGATATGACGCATTTTGTTTTGGTCCTATAAAATACTCTATTAGGATGCTTATTTATTTTAAGCGTCCAATAAACTCTAATTTGTTGAAGTGACATGACCTAAATACCTGAGAAAAGTCTGCATTCAAATTCAACGTTGCATCTTCGTCGGGAACAACCAAAGCCTCCAAGAGTTCGTTTCTTTCTTTCCGATTGTTGAACATCGTCTGCAAATATAAAAAGGATACTAGCATTAACTACTTGATTTTATCTGCAAATAAACCATCGTTTATTTGAAACTAGTTATTCTCGATAAAGAAGCACATATATACCTTAAGAATGTCTTGATAAACGAAATCGGGAAGCCATGGGAGTTTATGAAAACCAACCGAAAACATATTCTTTAGTCCGTTTATCGTTGTGGGCATCAAAAGGTCCGACCAACTCGACAAACCAAGTTTATTGTACGAGTCACGGCTAATAGATTATGTCAACTCTATGACCGTGCTAGACATGACCATAGACTTGACCAACTTCGGGTATAACTTAGCCATCTGGAACCCGACCATACCTCCATAACTCAACCCAACCAGTGTCACCTTCTCGACCCTTAGCTTCCCCAACCCTTTTGCTACGAACTCGACTTGAAAACTAGCTGACCTCTCCTTTCTATCGGTGATTGAGCCACCAAAGAACAAAAAATCAGGCACGTAGACCGAATAGTCGCGTGTCAACGCGAAAACCTGCAAAAACCATGTGAAAATGCCATCCATGGCGAAAGAGTGGAGAAGTAGTATTGCAGGCTTGTTGGGGGGTACGTAGACGGTTTTGCCATCATTTTTTGTGACGATTTCCTTTGGAACCCAAATATTCATGGTGGTTCCAGGCTCTATTTCTATGGTTTGTGGTGTTAATCCCGCTAGCTTCACGAGTCCATGAAGCAGAGGGGTTAACACAACAAAGATGTTTCCCATTTGTTTTCCTCTTTGAAATCTATGAGAACCAAAGGTAAGATTGTTGTAATATGTATACAATGGATATGATAATGATATATATATATATATATATATATATATATATATATATATATATATATAGGTAGATATATAATTTGGCACGTGAGTCATGAAGGCGGCCTCCTATTTTGGACTTTAATAATGGTTGTTGGAATTAAAGCGTACACCTATGGTTGTCATTTGTCAATGTACCAACCCACATATCGTTGAATTTCGTGATTGTGGGAAATTCAATATGGAAAAGGACTCAAATAGCTATTATACACGTATAAGTTGTTTCTTATCAATTTTTGTTTTATTTTTGTCACCATATTATTACATTCGTAGTTTTTGAGTCCGTAATTTATGAACCTGGTTAAAAATTAAAAAAAAGGTATCGAATCTGATCAACTTTTCTATAAAAAACATTATCTGGATCTGTAATTGTGGATCTAGGTCCATAGCTTTTTATAAGAAAAATTGATCAAATTCGTTAAAAGTTTTGTTGTTTTGCTAGGTACGTAAATTACGGACCTGAATATTGCGGATGTAATGATACTTGTGTAAAATCAAAAAAGGAATGACTAGAAAATCAATTTATATTGGTAGAATGATTATTTGAGTCAATCTTCCAATTCAGTGCGCCAACCTATTGACTAGTCATTCTAAATTAGATTTTTCATATTTAAATTTCAATTTATTTTAATATGAATTTTTTATTATATTATTAAGAGTAAAAATGTCATTTATTTATTTATTAAGTGTAATCACAATACATTCTAAATTTGTAGGTCATTTTTATTGTCGATATTTCATTTGGGACAAAGATTATTTTAGAACATTTATAATTGAAACTTTTATAATTCTTCAAACATATAGCAACATAAGTAAAAAAAATTAAAATTTTACTTTCAGTTTCCACTACCTTTTGTTTTAGATATTTTAATATCAACTATATTATTAAAATACTCGATAAAATATAATTGCTCTTTTTTAAACATGTAATTTTAATGTCTTGTATGGGTCGGAACAAATGGAATATTACATCTCTCTTAAATATTGAGTTTCGGAATCTCTTTAAATTTGAAAATTTTCACTTCTTCTATTTTCCTTTATCTATTTTATCTATTTTCTGATTTTTCCAAGAAATCAGTTGTGGAAAAGAAAGCTGTTGAACTTAAATGCATAAAACTTTCAAAACAAAACTCTGATTTCGAAAAGGTTTTATTTTTAGAAAATGAAAAACTTTAGAAAAATATAGTCTGAGTTTGACATTGAAAGAAAAGCTTTTGAATCAAAAAGTGTTGAGCTTTCAATGAAAATATCTAATTTGGAAAAAGAATTAGACATCGAAAGAAAAGAATATGAAAAGAAGAAAGTTGAAGATTTTAAAGCAAAAAGCGTGAAAGATGTCTATTTAAATGAAAGAAAGATTTTCAGAATGAGATAAAGAAGCTCACAAAGAATTTATCTGGTTTATCTGCTGAAATTATGCAAGAGAAGAAGGTCAAATCTGGGATTCAAAGAAAATTTGATTTGTTATCCAAAGAGAGAAACGTTTTGTCCAACAAAGTTAAAGAACTTGAAGACATTATCTTTAAAGTTGAGGTTTCAAAACAAGCAAGTCCTGACACGATTATTTAGACTCCACTTGTTGCCTCAACTGGTTCTGAATGTTCATTTAAAACGGCTTCAAGTTCAATTAATACTGATGTTTCTTCAAAGGGATTTGATAAATCAAAGGGTCTTTCAAAAGATCAGATTCGTCCTTCCAATCTCTTCTATAATCTTTCTGTTGATAAGTCAGATGCTTCTACTTCAAAACCTTCAGAAAATATTGTCATCAAAAGAGTAAAGATGGTATGGAAAGTGAAGGGTTCAACACCTGAAAGAGATGCCCCAAAATCATCTGTTCCTCCACCCGCCGTGAACAAGAAGAACAATCTTCCTAAAGGTAAGTCTTTTGTTAAACCTAATCTTGTTTATTCTGCAAATCATTTGATTAGGTTAGCACAAAAGCAAATATGTTGTTCTTATTGTGGAACTCATGATTTTGTTAAGAAAGAAAATGTTCAGTTTTGGTTCGGTACTTACAATATTTCTTCAAATAGAACTGCACATAACAATCCAGGACCCAAGTTCTGTTGGGTACCAAAATCTACTTAATCTGTTTTGCAGGTTTATCCTGTGTGGTGCTGATTGTCAGAACTATACAAACACATGACTGGAAAACATAAGAGAAGTGTGCAATTTGAAGAAGAGTACCTGTGCTGAAACCATATGCATAATTTCAGGAGGAATTCTTAAACTTCTGATATATTTGAGCTTATTGTCATATCTTTTTATGCTTCTTTGTAGGGGGAGCATACACAATTAATGGTTTCTAAACACATCAGTTTAGAACCCGGATTTCAATGATGTTTATGGTTTCTAAACACATCAGTTTAGAACCCGAGCATTCAATGTGTTTGACTTCTGATCATTTCAGATCAGGACTCGTTCTTAATCTTTAAATAAATAATAATAATAATAATAATAATAATAATAAAATTATAAAAAAATAATATATATATAATAAGTAAATAAAAATTAGCCTTTGATGGTTACATGTGCTAATGTTGTCAAATTAAGATCTTTGCAGATTTTGAGGGGGAGCTTACCCGATTTTAAATCAGTCGATCATAATTTGAGGGGGGAGCTTAAATGTTTAGCACTGTAAGTATCTTCTGAACTTAATCTGAGATTGTTTGAAAGAAGAACGACTTTCAAGCATGAAAAACTTGTTCTTAAATGTTCAAACCACTTCTCTAATTCAAACAGATTTTATAATTTTAGAAGTGTGTTTTTAAATGTTTTCATGTATATCTCGGATTATTACATCATTATTTCTGACCGTGTGTTTCCAAAGATTAATACTTGCGTATTGTCTTGTCTATACTTTCAAGTGTTCATATACACCGGTTCAGCTTCTTATTGACTTTGTTATTACCATGTCTCAAAACGAAACAATTTTTCGATGGTAATACTCCCGTTTGAAATTCAAATTTTGTTGAGCATCATACATTCATTTCAGCATAAGAGCTTAAGCGTTTCATTCATAGATTGTTTATATTTGTTCATATAAACAACATTCAATTCTTTGATACCCTATCCATTTATGATTATCTTTCATATTTGATCTGATTGATACATTGTCAGATTCTCAAACAAGTCTTTCGAATTCATTTCATTCATTCAATATCCTTGTTTTGAGAATTCTTCGAAGTTCAAATGCTCAAATATTCATGATAATTCTTGTGGAGCATGCATTCTGATGACAGTGTGTTAAATCCAGATCCGTGCAACGATTATGAAATCAGTAATGTAAACAAATAAGAACAATGATTTCAACTGGTCATCCCTGTATTATGCTTTCAATCAGAGTGTTTACAATACGAGTAGAAAAGCAATTGAGACAACTAACTTGTTTTTCCAAGCTAGAAGAACATTATATATGCGGACCCGTGGTTAACAAGTCCACGACCCGTTCACTAATAGGCTCAAAATAAGGAAATACAAATTACACCCTTGAACTTTAAATCAACATTAAATTGACCCTAACAATCTCCCCCTTTGATTTGAAGTTCGAGTTCGCGCTCTAACTCTCGCCAGTTGTAGACATATCTTTTGTGAAGCACGAAGTGAATCTCGAACCATCTGATAGCACGGCGATAGTCGATGCGATCTTCAACCAATTCCAAGGCATTCCGAGCATTTGTTTCATTCGGATTCGGAACATATGAGTACCTTGGATTCTCAGACTCGTGTGTAATGATCTTTCGAAGAGCATCTCGAACTTTGAGGAGTGTGCCGTCGCAGAATCTTTCTACCTGACTGAACCGCATAAATCTTTTCTCTTTCTGTTCATTAATGAAGACGATCCCAAATTCTGGTTCTAGAAGCATAGCGTTCTCGGGATACATATTCAATTCAGGAGCTTTCAGATTCGGCTTTATCAGGTTGACTTTTTTCGCCCTGTTCTCGACAGCCATTTGAAAATCCGTTAGATATGACATCATAATGGTACGGACCAGGTATCGACGAACAGCTTCGAGCGCCTTTGTAACTTCAAGCAGTCGGATGGTTCTTGTACGAAGGTCTTTCAGAATAGCCAGGAAGTCGAATGGTCGGAGGTGTTGGAAGTCGGCTTCAGAGAATTTCCATTCATTACCATCTTCGCGGTGAATAGTGAAGACTGGATAGACGATCCTCATGATGCGGCGTGAATGGATGTTAAGTACCTCTGTGATTTGATGCTTGGTTCTGACTTGGCTGACTGGAAGACACCGCTGCATTGCGCTGATATAACGCCGTTGGTATTCGGGGTTGAGGTTGTAAATACCAAGGTAAAAAGTCGGCTCGATCGGGCGAAGCTTGTGGACGAACAACTTCTTCAAAGATTCCTCCAGATGAGGGATAAGTACCATGATCTTCTCCCAACAGATTTGTTGCTGAGGAGGGGGAGGAAGATCAGAAGCTGTCGTTTGCAGAGGAGTTGTCGAAATGTTGGCAGAAGTAGGTTCAGGTATTGTTGAAGTTCCAGTGGGTTGAGCATAGTGAACGGGAGAAGTACCATAAAAATTCTGGAGCAGGAACTGATCATAATCGATGTTGTCGTCTTCATCAGTAGGGAATACCAAATTTACCTGGAGATTTACGGCACTGGCGGCTTTTTGATACCATGCATCTTCGGTCTCCGGGTTGGCTTCACAGTCTGGATCTATCATATCCAGTAGAGGTCTGTCTGATGAGTCAAAGTCGATCAATCCCTGTGTTGAACCCTCAGGCTTTTCAACCGTTGGGTCTTCGTCATCTGATATCTCCATATCTATTACCATGTCGGCTAATGGCAACTCGGCTTCAGGTGCTGCTGTTGTAGTTGCCGCAGTTGGGGGTTCCTGTTGAACCACAATTGGAGTTTCAGACTGGATCGAGGCGGCGGTCTCGGTTAGACGTTGTCGTTTCTCCCCCTCACAGTGATCAGGATCATCCTGGTCATCGTGTTTCCGCTTCAGACCGCCTGTTTGACTCTTACATGTATCTTCGAGTGAGCGGACTCTCTCGGACAACAAAGTGAGTGCTTGGTTGTAGTCCTTGAGAGTCGAGTCAATGCTATCCAGGCGAGTGGTAATGGATGATGATGGAGCAATGACCTGGGATTTCAGAACAGAGATCAGGTCTGCTTCGGTTGAGGCGTTTGTTTCTGACTCTTGGAGCAGTTGGGCCAGTAGCATCGTCTTTAGAGTGTCCACCGAATAGATAGGTTGAGTTGAGATCGGTGGAGGTACAGGTGCGGATTCAGCTTCGACGACCTTGTCTTTGCCCTTGATTGCGTGCATAACTTTGGCAAGTTCAGCGGCTACATGTTGCTGCATAGTTTGCTCCATTGCCTCGCGGACAGCCTTAAGGGTGCTGTCCAGGGACCCTGGTGACACAATGTCTGGGTGAGTAACTCCGGGTTCACTTAGATTACCCGTTGAGGCATCTACCGCAGGGGTAGAGCCACCTACGTTCATAATTGGCATATTGGTAGCTGTGGTAGGATTTCCCTCCGATCCTTGTGTGCCACCTAGAGGTGAAGACACTACGGTGGTTCCGGTCGAGTCACGAAGATTCTCGACTTGGTGTTGCTCCTCTTGTGTCCTAGACAAGGGATTTTCAATAGCAAATGGCTCTAGACTCGATTGTGCACGAAAAGAAGTCGCGACCGGGGGCTGTTGGTCGCTTGTTTCAACACCAGCACTCTCCGAGTAAGAGGCCGGT
The DNA here is from genome assembly GCA_033807775.1 of Saussurea involucrata. Classification (NCBI taxonomy): domain Eukaryota; kingdom Viridiplantae; phylum Streptophyta; class Magnoliopsida; order Asterales; family Asteraceae; genus Saussurea; species Saussurea involucrata. The sequence goes on from CM066314.1 coordinate 15,267,504, forward strand.
GGAAGTTGTGCTATATCCCCGTGATGTACTGAAACATCCGTCTTTTGAGAGACGGATGAGTAGATGAGGGGGTCGTGCAATTGCTCCGCTGGGTCCACGGAGTCTTCTTCAATACCCCGTCCCAACAAATGAGATGGGATACCAGATGTGGCTACCCGGATATCGCTCGATTCGGTTCGCTCAGGGGCCTCGTTATCTTTACGGCCCAATCTTTCCTGGTTCGCTTTCGAACGCAGTTCTCTCTGGCTCGCAGTTTCTAACTCAACTCCTTCTACTCCCTCAATCCTAGGTGAAGCATGGGTAGGTGAGTCAAGTGGGATGCCTTCGGTGAAGTCGGGGTTCGGTCCGATACGGGGAGGTATTTTTGAGAGCCAAATGGCACGGGTCGTGTCAGATGCCGTATCGGAGTCAGATTCTACATTATGAACCTGGAAGGTAGGTGAAGGCGAGTCGGAAAGATATGGTGTGGAGTCATGTTGAAGCATCGGTCGTGAGGACGATGCTCCGGCTTCGCCTGTTGGACGGGGTTGGCTAGAACTGGGTTGCAATACCGCTGCACCACTCACACTAGTTCCCCGAACGATCAACAGACCCCGCCCGGCAGCACCTGCTTGCCGGGCCCTACCACCTCTCATTCTTGGACCCTCACGTCTCTCGGGTCTAAGTCCCTGGGTAGGTCCCTCCGGTGCTGACTGGACCATGGGATTCCCTATCTCTTCCCTATAAGCAACTACCCCTGGTGCAGCGGGATCGGCTATGGCTAGTAGGGCTTCAGGGATGGGGGCGACCACTGCATCAGATGGGTTGCGGATGACCATGTATTGAAGGTGGCGAATGGGACATACCGGGTGTGTGAAGCGGCGAGGAATGGTTGGATTCGCATCCATGTGTTGACGCACAGCCAGCGAAAGGAAACGCGGATATGGCAGGAACTTTTTCTGCTTGGTACCTCCGATGTGACGAATTGCTTGCACGATTTCACGCCAGATGATCATGGCAAAGTCAACATGGCGATTGTAGCAGACGGCGTGAACAAGGCGTAGGAAGTCGCCGATGCATTGGTCAATACCTTTCCATCTTGACGAAAGACACCTGTTCAGAATTATGAACAGGGTGTACCAGATTGGGGCCAGGTGTTTGCGATTGAATGCTGAAGGCCTCGGAAGATCGTGGTTGTACCCGAGTAAGCGGACTTGAGCACATAGCGTTTCGTCATTGATGGCAGGATCGAAGCGTTCATGGTTGTCGGCGGTGGCTTCCGGAAGAGCGAGTAGTCGGCGGAAGGAGTCCGGTGTAAGAGTGAACTGCTGATTATCAAGTTGAGCAGTGATTGTCTGTGAGTTGCCGGCCGTCCGAACTTGGGCAGTGAACCAGACTTGTAGAACGTAGAGCAAGGGGACGTCGGTAGTGCGGGTGAGGGCCTCTCGGAGAGAGTGACGCATTAGAATGTCGAGAATCACCTGGTGCTGTGGGTTAGGTCTGAATAGTGCCGGGTCGAGATGATGGTTGTTGGCCTCTAATTCAGTGCCATGGTCAGGGTCGACCAAGGCATTGTCCGCTGCTTCGTCTATGATTTCCTCTTCCTGAGGTATTTTCTCTTGAGGAGGTTGTTGTTGTTGATCCGCCATTGAATCTGTAAAACAGACGCACAGTTAGTAATTGCGGCGAAAGACCAAATGTCGGCGCGTACCTTTGCATTAAATGGGCTCAATCTGATATAGAATGAGGACTGTCAGTGGCAAACTAGGTGCTGGGTTGACATAACAGAAGTGTCCGGATAAAAGGATGGAATGTCAAACCTTTCCGGACGCAAGAGAGTCCGGACAACACATGGTGTCCGGACCGGAAGGATGTTCCCGGGTAAATTGGAGAACCCGGACAATAGGTTGTCCGTTTAAACAAGTTTTCCGGATAACAAGTGAGTCGGGACATGCATACAACCCGGTAGTTGAACTTACCGGAAACCCTGAGGTTTCCGGACAACTAGGTATCCGGGTGTTGTGGGTGTCCGGATGAATCATCAAATTGAAGCAGGTTTCCGGACACAATGAGTGTGTCCGGACGACATTCCAGTCGAATAATCATGCGAAATGGTGTCCGATAGAGGTATCAGTGCTTGTATGTGTGATCGCTATAAGCACATAAAGGTAGTAAATCGAGTAAATCATCCTGCTTAACACCAAAGTGTCCCAAACTCGATTAAACCCGTAAGGGGTTGTGGGTGTGATGAGATCGACCAGTCGGATGGTCGATTCGTGGTGTACATCGACAAACAGTGAACAATCAGTGATGAGTATAGGTCGACGAAAGACATACCTGATTTGGGACTGAACACGAGTGTACATCGGTGATACGAGGAGAGTCCGAGTGAGAGAGAGTTCGAGGAGGGTTTAGGGTTTTTGCGAGAAACCGGATAAGTGAATGGACACAACCCGGATGCAATTTATATCCGGATGATGATCAGGTTCTTATCAAACCCGGGTAGTGAACCGGTCCGGATACTGTCTGGATTTCGTAGCTAATCTGGATACTGTCCGGATACCTTGGGTTTCCGGATACTGTCCGGATGCCTAAAAAATGTCCTGATCCTGAGTATTTTTGCAGTGATTGGAACTGGAAGAGGACATTCTCTCGCTCCCCCTAAAATTGAGCGTGGGGATTACCTTGCTCCCCCTCGAATATTGCAAACTTGTGCAATGGAGATTCCGACACACAGAAAAAAACTTTTGAACGTTTAAAGAAAAACACTGTGTCGCTCCCCCTCAACTGATGAACATCCAGTTGGATGCTCCCCCTCAGAATGTGCGCGTAGTGTGAAATGCACACAGGAGTATCGACACACAAAAAAAACTTTTCAGCATTTAAAAAATTGTGTGTGACGCTCCCCCTCAATATTAGAGTATACTTACCTGATACTTCTTTGTGCTCCCCCTGAACACATGAACACACTTTGAAAGCACAGAGATAGATAGAAAAACAGTCATAAACGACAGTATGAAATAAAAGAAACACACGAAGAAAGAAAGGAAAACAAACGAAATCTACGAAATAAATACAGAGACTAAATCTAACGGTGTAACTGGAACAAGTAGAATAGAAGTGCGAGGAAGTGTGTGCTCATTCATCAGGAGGGTAAACACCGGATGATGAGTAGACAGTTACTCGTATATGTATGGAACTTGTAACGGGCACACAATCGGATTAAGTCGTCAGTTTTAGCATACCTAACTTTTGCACAAGAGTGTTAAAACGTTTTTCGTCCAATGCTTTGGTAAATAGGTCTGCTAGCTGATGTTCAGTATTTACGAAGTAGAGTTCGATGGTACCTCTTTCGACATGATCCTTAATGAAGTGATACCGAACGTCGATGTGCTTCGTCTTGGTGTGTTGAACCGGGTTACTTGATATAGCAATGGCGCTCTTCGAGTCACAGTAAATCGGGACCTTGACGTACGTGAAACCATAGTCTTTGAGTTGTGTCCTCATCCAGATGACTTGGGAACAGCAGCTTGCGGCAGCCACGTACTCCGCCTCGGCAGTTGATGTTGAAACACATTGCTGCTTCTTTGATGCCCAACTTACCAGGCTATCTCCCAAAAATTGAATGTGACCCGACGTGCTCTTCCGGTCCAGCATGCAGCCCGCGTGATCCGCGTCGGAATAGACGGATAGGGCAAAACCTGTCTCTCTCGGGTACCACAGACCAAGATCAGCAGTACCACGTAAATAACGAAAGATTCGATTGACAACAGTCATATGGGACTCTTTAGGTTTTGATTGATATCGGGCACACAAGAAATTGAGAACATAATATCCGGCCTACTTGCAGTTAGGGCTGTAAACGAACCGAACGAACACGAACGGAGGTTTGTTCGTGTTCGTTCGTTTAACTTAACCGAACAAACGAACGAACACGAACGGTAAACGAACGAAAGTTTTTGTGTTCATGTTCGTTCGTTAAGAAATTTTGTTTGTTCGTGTTCGTTTATGTTCGTTCATTAAGCGTTAAACGAACGTAAACGAACGAACTTAAATGAACATAAACGAACGAACTTAAATGAACATAAACGAACATAAATGAACGAACGCAAATGAACAAAAAATAACCACTGTTACTCATCATTTCTTTCATAAAAAATATCATAAGAAAATGAAAAATTGGGTTAACTTAGGAGGCATAAAAAAGAATTCTTAAGAATTAATTACTTAATGAATATACATATTAACGTCATACTACATAAACATATTTATATATAAATAAATGTAAACGAACGTAAACGAACATAAATGAACGAACATTAACGAACGTAAATGAACGAACGAGACCATTGTTCATGTTCGTTCATTTAACTAAACGAACAAGAAATTGTGTTCATGTTCGTTCATTTATTAAATAAACGAACATAAACGAACTTCCCACCGAACGGTTCGCTGAACGTTCGGTTCGTTTACAGCCCTACTTGCAGTTAAGTACATTAGAGAACCTATCATCCCGCGATACAATTTAGGATTCACATCCGTTCCGTGAGGATCGGCGTGAATCTTTGTATTGGGTGCCATGGGAGTTTTCATTGGCGAGGACTGGTCCAGCTGGAATTTCCGAAGAATATACCGGATGTACTTAGCCTGGTTTATGAATATCCCGGTCGACAGTTGTTTAACTTGAAGACCAAGGAAGAAATTCATCTCGCAAAGCATGCTCATTTTGAAAAAATTTCCCATAAGAGTGGCAAAGTTCTTAGCATATAGGGGACTGGTAGAGCCGAAAATTATATCATCTACATACACTTGAACGAGGAGTATGTGACCTTTTTCGTTTTTGATAAATAAAGTTGAATCGATTTTACCTCGTGTGAATTTGGACTTTATCAAAAACTCGGACAAAGTTTTGTACCATGCTCGCGGAGCTTGCTTTAGACCGTAAAGCGCCTTGTCTAAAATGTAGACGTGATCAGGCTTCGAGTCGTCCACGAATCCGTCTGGTTGCGACACATAAACTTCTTCCTCGATATTGCCGTAGAGAAACACGGTCTTCACATCCATTTGGAAGACTGTGAAGTTCTTGTGTACGACATAAGCAAGGAACATTCGGATGGCCTCGATTCTTGCTACCGGAGCATAGGTTTCATCATAATCGATCCCTTCTTGTTGACGGTACCCCTTGGCCACGAGACGCGCCTTGTTGCGTACGACGATTCCGTCTTCATCCTTCTTATTCTTGAAGATCCATTTGGTTCCTATCACCGTCTTGTTCTTTGGACGTGGAACCAGTCGCCATACCTTCAGAGCCTCGAATTGGTTGAGCTCTTCTTGCATAGCAATGATCCAGTCCGGATCTTCAAGCACTTCGCGTACGTTCGTCGGCTCGATGCTGCTTAAGAAGCCAGAAAATAGACAGAAGTTGGCGGATGCACCTCGTGTTCGAACAGGTGTGGAGGGATCACCGATGATTTGGTGTAAGGGATGAGCTCGCGTCCATTTGGTGGTATGCGGAAGCGGTTGCTGAGTAGAGTGAGACGCATCCGAATCCACATAACCACCAGAAGGTAGGTCTTGTACCGCCTCGAGTGTTGCAGGTTGATTTCTCGGAGGAGGTGGGGGAGGATTCGTCGATGGTTGGTCAACTCCCGGTTCCGAGGAGTTCAGAAGTTGATCGTCGGTTGTAGCAGAAGGCGAATCACCAGGAGTGATCTCCGGATTTGTAACAGGTTCCTCCGGGGGGATAACAATATCAGTAGATGTTGATGACGACGGTTGTGCTGTCTCCACAGTGATGGATGGCGTGCTTGTAGAAGGCGGCGGACCAGATAGGTGCGACGAGTCCTCAATACGAGCAGCTTCAAGTCGATGTTGTGCTGAGACAGTAGGGGAAACATTAAAGATGTCATCATAAAAATACTTCAACAATAAATCTAAATCAGAAGAGTTATCATTCGATGAAGATGCATGATTCGGATTTACTGTCGCTTGTGTAGATCCCGAACTTGGAGGTTCGGAAGCTAACACGCCAGTTAAACCGGGTTCTGAACTGAGTTGTTCAGAAGCCAAGTCTGCGGCTTCGTCGAATGTCACGTTTATGCTTTCAACAACGGATTTGGTCCGTTTGTTGTAAACGCGATACGCCTTAGCCTGCATGGAGTATCCGATGAAAACTCCTTTGTCCGCCTTGGGGCTGAATTTGCCAAGATCATCTTTGTCATTCATAACGTAGCACGTGCATCTGAACGCATGAAAGTACTTGATGTTCGGAACGTGATTGTTCATGATCTCGTACAACGTCTTGTTGAACCGCTTGTTTAGGATGGAGCGGTTTTGAGTGTAACAAGCCGTAGACACCGCTTCGGCCCACAGAAATAGCGGCAGGTTGGCTTGGGAAAACATAGTCCGAGCAGCCTCGACAAGAGTGCGGTTGCGACGTTCCACCACTCCGTTTTGCTGAGGAGTGCGTGCAGCCGAGAAGGTATGAGCAATGCCGACCGAAGTCAGATAATTGTCTACCGTCTGATTCTTGAACTCCGTCCCATTGTCGGTTCTAATAGACTGAACTTGTTGCATTTTGTTCAGTTGAACAGTCTTCAGGTGGTCGGTGATTAGCTCCGCAGTTTCGTCTTTCGAACGTAGAAACAACACCCAGGTGTAGCGTGAGAAGTCGTCCACCATCACGAGAACATATTTGCGCTTGTTTATGCTTGGAACACGCATCGGCCCACACAGATCCATATGAATAAGTTCTAGGGTCTGGGTCGTGCTCGGAGTTGCCTTCGGCGGGTGCGGCACTCGCTTTATCTTTCCCATCTCACATGCCCCACAGAGACGATCCTTCACGAACTGAAGGTCGGGCATGCCTTTTACGTGTCTGCCCAACACCAACTTGTTGATACTCTTGAAATTTAGGTGCGATAGTCTCCGATGCCAAATCCAAGCTTGTTGGGAATTGGCCTTTGACATGAGGCAGACGGGGTTATCGGGTTTCAGAGTCGCGAGGTCGATCGTGTAGAGATTGGTCTCGCGTTTTCCAATCAATAGCTCCTCTCCAGCATCGTTGAGGATTCGACACCGTGTCTTTTTGAAGCTGACCTCGAGATCTTTGTCGCAGAATTGTCCGATGCTGAACAGATTGTGTCCCAATCCCGCGACGTGTGATACCTTCTTGATTGTGAGCTTATCTTGAACAATGTCGCCGTAGCCCACGATCGGCGCCTTGTGGTCTTTTCCAAATCTCACGTGTCCACCGTATTCTTCCTTGTAGTTCGTGAGAAGCTCCTTCCTTCCGGTCATGTGCTTGGAGCATCCAGAGTCTAAGTACCACACATGACCGTGCTGCAAATATAGATTAACGGATTTTAGGTACCCAAACTTGCTTTGACACAGATTTCCCCTTGGGTGTAGGTTGTACACCTTTAGCGGGAACTGGTTTTGGCACAGGTTGCCTCCTTGGTGTAGAATTTACACCGTTTGGAGGAAAGTTATTTTTAGCAGGTTGCCTCTTAGGTGCCGGTTTAACCTCAGTAGGAGTAGCCCGTTTTGCATTGGGTTTGGTCTCCCGCTGTGGTTTAACCTCTGATTGGTACCCTCGTTGAGTATGGTGTTTCTTGTTGTTTTTACGAGGGTTTCGTTTGGGTGTATGATTAAACATGTGATGTGACCCATACCAATCATTTAAGTTAATTTGATCAAATCATTCCAACCACATCTAGAACAAACTAAACAATCACGCGATAATTGAATCAATTGATGAACTGAATTAAGTTTAATCGGAAAAGAAACTTCAAAACGATTCCAATTATTCCAAACACAATTGTCTTTCTTTATTCTAGAATTGAAAGAAGTAGGGAACGACTTTGACGCTGCATCCTTGACAGATTCCTTACTTAGCCACTTTGGTTTTTCTGGTTTTGCTCGACCATTATTCTCTGAAACAACAGGGACAGAATGATCAGTGACTTTAGAAGGAACAATATTTTTGGTAGGTAATGGTCCGGTCTCCTGCCTCGACTGTGATTGCTTTTTAGAAACAGGTTTAGAAGTTGGTTTTGATTGAGAAATCTTGATCACAGATGGGGCCTTTGTTTGAGAACTGCTACCCTTTAGAAAATTGACCGGATGATTGACTACTGGAGACAAAAAATCAGTGTGACACGGGAGAGGTTTGTCGAAAGGGAACAAATCAAACTCTCCATCAGAATTGCCTTAAGAGTTCATGAATGTTGAAAAATCGACATCCGGAATTACTGGACTTGGATCGGTCGATTAAGGCGAGGAACACGCTGTGCTTTTGGTTGTGTTCTTTGGGGAATTCGGTGCGGAAGCGTTTGAAAAATCATAATTTAAATTCCTTTTAACAAACTCATCTTGAGAAACCTTATTTTCTTGCGAAGAGATATTTCCGATGAAGGCTTTACACGAGGATGTGTCCGATAAGTTTGAGGAAAGTTCAGGTGAAATCTGTTTTTCAGATTTGAGTTGGTCAATTTGCTCTTGGAGTTGACCATATTTTGCATACTCCTCCATCTTTTCTGTTGCCAAAGCAGCCAGTTTCGATGTGAGCATATTAATTTCACCTCGAAGGATTTCCTGTCCTTCATTCGACACACCTTCGGTTTTCTCATATTTGAGTTTCTCAAGTTCCTGAATTAATGCTTTCTTCTCGTTTTGAAAAACAAACGTTTCTTTCTCAAACGACTCCTCCAACTCGACAATCTTTGCTTCCAAGATGAGAGGGGAACATAGAGTTTAAACTCGTCCGTCTCAGTCTTGGTTGCTGGTGCATGGTCCTCATCATTTTTGGAGGAATCCTTGGGCTTAGCAACCTTGTAAGGGTCGAAGTAGTCATTTGAGAGATACTTTTTGTTCTTTTTATAGGAATTATTCAAAGGTTCATAACAAAACGGAAGCTGAATTCCTCGTTTGTGTGTGCGCTTATATTCCTCGGTGTCCTCTTCCTTTTCAGGTTCAAGAGAACCAGTCCATTGAATGGAATATTCCGGATACTTTTTATCTAATCCAAAACAAGCAAAATCATACAGAGTGGGTACATGCCATCTTCCCTTTTTCAAATAATGTGGGTTATCATATCCGATACCCCATTCTTTGTTAAAGTACGTGAACTCTTTGGGTTTATTCAGAAAGATGGTTTGATCAGTTTGACCCCTTTTGTGGAGTTTGGTTTCAAGATCAAGAATTTTTGTAACAAACTCCTTGTGCTGAATTTGAAGAGAGGAACATTGATAAACAAGTCCTTCTTTCTCATTCATGCACTTATCAAACTGAGACTGAAGATCAGATAATTTGGCCCTTAAGTCTTTGGGTGCTATTGAAAGGATTTTGCATTTTTCCTTTAACATAGCATTTTCAGACTTATGTTTATCAGTTAATCGCGTTTGAACATCTAGCTTTTCGGTTAGTGAACTAATCTCAAGCTTTTGTTCTTTAGTGGTGACCTTAAAGGAATTTGCCTGATCATTAAAGGATTGCATTTTATTCAGAAACTCTTGTTGAGGAAATTCACATACCTGACTTGTCTTCTCTTCATCAGCTGGAGAGTGATAGCCCATGAAAGCATTTGCACAGTCTGAGTCGCTTTCATCATCAGAACGACCCAACCAGTAGTCGTTTTCCACAAACATAGCTTCTCCAGCTTCCTTCTGCTCAGCCAGTGCCAGTTTGGCCTTGTAGTAGTGAGAATTCTTTACTACAGGCCTTTTGCAGTCTTTAGCAAAATGACCAAGCTTTCCACAGTTGTAGCAGGTCACTGGTTCATCTCTCTTATTTCTATCATCTTTCTCCTTCTTCTCCTTCTTCTCAGACGTGTCCTGCTCATCAACTTTCTTCTTTCCATCGTACTTGTCTTGATAATCATGGCGCATGTTGGAGGCGGTGGAGTAGCGCTGATTATTAGACGTTGGCTTCTTATAAAATCGCTGTTGTTGGAAAGATTTAGTGAGTAGAGCAACACCTTTCTTGAATTCTGCTACTTCATCATTCGAGTCGCTGTCTTCCTTTTCAGATTCGGAAGAGCTTTGCCTTTGAGCACATTTAGAATGATGGCCCGAATATTTCCCTTTCTTTGAGGATATGAGTGCTATAGGGTCAGCAGTTGGCTTTGCTTCAGTCTTCTTCTCGCCCAGAAGTTCATTTACTTCATCTTCGTCTTGAAGAAGCGTCTCATACAGTTCGTTGATACTGAGGTTCTCTATCAAGTTGTTATGCTTGACATGAGAAGCAAACACCTTCCATTCTGGTAGCAGATTGTTGAGAAATTTGAGCGCATTTTCCGTGTTGGAACGGACGATCCGGTTCTTGTTCAGTTCATTGAGAAGTGAGCAGAAACATTCATATGCTTGAGTGAGAGTCTCGCCGTTGCGCTGCTTGAAACCATCGAACTTGGTTATTGCGCTGTTGATTTTCAGTTGATTGCCAACAACACTCCCACGCATTATTCTGGCCACTTGATCCCACATGCCTTTTGTCGTACCTTTGTAGATGTCGATAGCTTGGTAGATTAAGTTGGGAAGTGCTTGGATAATATATCTCTTGGCATGCTTTTCGCCTTCTATTCTGCCACTTTCCTCTACGGTCAGGTCGGCTTCAGTCTTGTCCTCATAACTTGTCTCAGGATTTGCTGCAGTTGGTGCAATGGTCTTCTTCGGCCATTGAATCGGACCCTCTTCAAGAGCTTTCTTGATGTACACATAGTTGTCCTTAGATGCAATGAAAATCATGAATCTGTCTCGCCATTGGCTATACTCACCTTGATAGAGACAAGGTGGTTTGGAGTCGGTTCCAATAGCAAGTGCGTCACGTGAAGTCATCGTAGGTTGCAACGGAGTGATCGTCATACGTGTAGATTGATTCAAAGAGTAAACCTAACGCAAGGCACTAAGAGTGGTCCTAACGCTGGTTCTACGACTAATATGAACTAAGAGTGATCTTACTGGATAGGAATCCAAATAAGAGTCTGATCAGGAAGTGTCCGAATCAGATCAATAGACAACACAGTTCAAAAATCACAAAGTATCCGGATAAAGTAGAAGAGTCCGGACAGTTTAGAGTGTCCGGATAAGAAGCTTTCCGGATGACAAAATTGTCCGGATATGGCAAATAAACGTACTACTTACCAGATGATGATATGTCCGGATAGAATTAGCAAACCCAAAACTTACCGGATAGACAGATATTCCGGATGAAAATGATTACCGGAAACCTTGGCTTGTCCGGATAAATTTCTTTATCGGAAAGATCAGGGTTTCCGGAACAAATCACCCGGATTGATTGAAATAGTAAAAACTTACCCGGAAAGAAGACTTACCCGGAATGTTGGACTTACCCGGAAAGGATGATTACCCGGAAAGATGACGAGTCCGGATGGAATAACACAAACGTCCGGAAACCTCGGCTGTGTTGTCCGGAAACCACGACTGCCTTTTTCAATTCGATCGATTTTCGATTAGGGTTGCTCAAGAAGGTTCCTGAAAGATTAGAAACCCTAACAAACACAAAACTAACACTAACCCAATCGATTTTGAAGCAAAAACAACAAGTTTTGATGATAAAAATTCGATTTTTATTGAAGAACACTACCAAAAACTTTGAACTTTGATTTGCTTAATTGAATACTCAAATGGACGAATTGTGATGAGAAAATTTGCAGAAACACTATTAAGTATAATGCTAACACAACCCAATAAACAGAATTGAACAATTTTCTCAGAATCAAAGATTTGAGAAATCAAGAATATGGCAGACGAGAAAAGTCAAGAAATTACCAAAAGTCAACTTGAATGCTTTGAATCGAATCCGTCCGTATGCTCTGATACCAATTGTTAAATCCAGATCCGTGCAACGATTATGAAATCAGTAATGTAAACAAATAAGAACAATGATTTCAACTGGTCATCCCTGTATTATGCTTTCAATCAGAGTGTTTACAATACGAGTAGGAAAGCAATTGAGACAACTAACTTGTTTTTCCAAGCTAGAAGAACATTATATATGCGGGCCCGTGGCTAACAAGCCCACGGCCCGTTCACTAATAGGCTCAAAATAAGGAAATACAAATTACACCCTTGAACTTTAAATCAACATTAAATTGACCCTAACACAGTGTTTTTCAAAAAGCTGAGATTTATAATTGTTCAAGCTAAACTGTTGAACAACACATCTTTTAGGACAAAATTTCATGGGAATCAGTGTAAGAGCTTAAAAGAACTTCTATGGATCCACGTTAACCAGTGTTTCCTACCCAAGAAGTTATCCTTGAGCGATTGAGGGGTGAGGGGCCGAAATCAAAGAGTGGGGGAGATAACTCATCCGGTTGAGTAATCTCATTGTGGTGAGGTAAAATGAAAAAGAGAGTTTGGTTAGCAGTGAGCTGATTAAAAACAGAAAGAGGGTGTGAGAACAGAGTTAAAAGAATACGAGAACTCTGCACCATCCATTTTCTGAGCCGGGCAGCCACATTACTGATTGGTTCACATTTCTTGGTGACCATCATTGAAACAGGCAATTAGCCCATGCCAACTCTTGCATTAACCCCACCAGCTACTCATTTCTTTCTCAACAAAGAAATGTTTCAATTTTCTTGGGGATGCAGCATATTATCTATCTAATCTTCACTCGGAAGGTTTGGATATTGAAAAGAAGGAAGTTTGCCCCACCTTCGCACTTCAATCATGCACATTGAGTCCGTGGAAAACTTGTTGTTGTCTCAACAGTTTACACAATTTGAGCCTAACTGTTATCAAGCATAAGTTGCTTCAATCATTTCTACACTTGCACGTACACACAAGGAATATGTTTTCTTGTCATAACGTTCATAGAAATTCCTTGTGTCTTTCGATGATTGAATGGAAGCCCTGGAGGAGTGAACATCAAAAAGCTCCTTTTCCAAAGTACATTCGTTGTACTAAATGGATTTGTGCAACTTACATGCATTTTAACTGTCTTATTCGTTGATTCAGGGTTACAACTTTCATATTATCTGAATTTGAAAAGATTCGGATAAACATTTTTGGAATTGACGGTTATACAGATCAGAAGGAGGAGATTGTTTCTGATATTCAAAGACTGCTGAAATTGAACAAGAGTTTTGATGATCATGATGCTCACAATCATCAAAAAGGGGGAGAAATATCAAACAACAGAAAAGGGGGAGAAATATCAATCAGAAGAAAAGAGGGAGATAATTCGAATATTTTAATTTCCGAGTGTCAAGAAGATATTTGCCAAAGTCAAAAGAAGATAAGTTCAAGACAGTTTGTTCAAGATGATCAAACGTGTGAAGATACAAAGACAATTCGTGCTTAAAGATTATTCAAGAATGTCTTAAAGCTCAAAGTCCTATAAAACCTCAAATCTCATTCATAATTCAAAGACTAAAGAAATTTGCCAAAAGTCAAAGCTGCAAAGATCAGTGATTCGAAGATAAAAATAATTTGTTTGAAAACCTTGATCAACCTTACACAGATTTGAAGTTCGTGTTTCAAGACTTGGTGACTATTTGACTTTATAGAGCCTAAATGAAGATTAAAGTCGCCAAAGTGGATTCTTGAAGATAAAGCCTATCTGAAGATAAAAGAGCTGAAGACTATCGTCATAATTTTTCTAAATCTTGAATCCATAGGGGGGGATTGTTAGTACACAATGTATCCAAGATTTAGGACTAATTGTAATTAGTCAATATTAGTCAAAGTCAACAAAATAGCTAGGTTTGGTCAAAGGTATATAAACCTAAATGTTAGGGTTTGTGAGGAGAGGTCATTTGTGTATACCAAGTGTGTGTGTTTTAGGTGTGGCCTCCAAAGAGAGAGAATTAGGGTTCTTCATTCCAATATTGTCAATTCTCTTCTCAATCTATTGAAGTTTATGTTTAATCTTGTTATCTGAAAACTCTCAATAACATAGTAATTAGAGCAAGAATACCTCTTAAACTTTTAAAATGTCTACCTTAGGCTATGTTTGGCAAACTAGCTGATAAGCTATCTTATGACTTATAAGCTAGCTGGCCGGTAGCTGATAAGCAAGCTGATGAAAAAGTTTCGTTTGGGAAAAAATAGCTTATAAGCATTTAAATGACCAAAAATGACATATTAAAAAAATAGTTAATAAATAATAATTAATATTAATGAGTGTATAATTGAAATATTTATAAAAAACTACTCATAAGCTACTCCAAGTAGTTTTTCAAAAAGCTAGCTTATGGTCATCCAAACATGTACCCAAAAAATAAGCTAGTTTATAAGCTATCTTTTTTTGCCAAACAATGCCTTAATATAGTTGTGTGGAAAAACTCTTAAAAGAGCTATTGAACTGATTACCGTAATTAAAAATCATAATTAAACAATCAAAGCATCTTCAACAGTTTCTCTAAAATAGTATTTTTGAAGATTTTTTGCTCTAACAGATTTCCTAAAATCTTTTCCAAATTTTGATGCATCTATGAAAAGGAATTTGTATAGACATGAGTATCCACAATGTAAAACCTCCATTGAGATAGATGTAATTTTTCGGTAACATATTTTTTGTTAGAATTTAGGTGATTGAACAAAAATTCAGAGTTTTTGTACACATTTCTATTTGTTAGTTTTATTTTTCCTTAAGTATTTTATTTTATATTTTAATAAATCTATAAAACATATAAGTTAGAATTGATAAAAAAACAAAAAATAATTATTATAATTTTTTTTTAATTTTGGTTATTTTATGTTCCTTGTAAACTTTTATATAAGTTTTTGTATTAATAAGTTTAATTTTTTATTATCTCATTATAATATTATGTTTAGATTATTTTTGTTTTAAATTTTTTGTAAGAATCTTAATTGTGGAGTTTTATTGAGCTATTAGTTTGTTGAGACAACAATGACGTGACAAAAAAAACAAGTGAGGTTCTTGTAACACCGCGAAAATTGAAAAACGAATTTAGGGTTCACGGACGTCCGCGAGGTGTGGACGTCCGCGGATCATCCGCGGAAGCAACATAGAAAATTCGGGGATTTTGGTTATCGAAGGTCGGACGTCCGCGAAGTTCCTTGCGGACGTCCGCGAAGCAAGCTGGCGAAATAATTTGGGTTTTTAACCCTTTTCCCTTTCTCTTTCCCTCATTCATCTTCAACCTCAAACCCTCCTCCCTATCTCACTCTAAAATCGTCCTCTCTTTCTAGAAACCCTAAATCCCCTCTCCTCTTTATCTTCTTCCCCAAATCAAACATCACCATTGTTGGAAAACCTTAACCCTTTCAAAGGAAACCTTCCACTTCATCTTCTCCACCGATTTCTAGGGTTTTCACTCAACCCTTTTCACTCCATTTGAAGATTAGGAGTTGTGGCTCTTTTTGGTGGTTCTAGAGATACTTTGGTTGGTGGATTCAAGTGTGGTTAAGGTAATCTCCTCTCCTCTTTAATTATGAAGTTAGGGTTTTGTTTAAGTGGGTATTTTGGTACATTATGGTTGGAGGATGATTTCTTATGGATTAGACATGAATATTCATGGTTGGAACTTATGGACCTAGGTTTTGGAGGTTTTGGCTCGAGGATGCAAACTTCATCAAAGGAGCTTACGTTTGGAGAAACTCTAGATTTAGCTTAAATCTAGCAAGGTGAGTTCAAGTTACTTTGCGAAAACTTTGTACATGCCAAAAATAGTATTTTCCAAATATTTGTGTGTTTTACTTGAAAATATCTATGGTTGAGTTATTTGGATAGTTTAACTCTTTTGAAGTGTTTATTTTCATAAATGTGTAAAACACCCATATTTGGGGCTTTTGGATATTTTGATGTGTAGAAATCATAATGTCTTTAAAAGATTAATTGCTCAAAATGATGTCTATTTGATGGTTTAATCATGTTAGTGTAATTGATTTTGTAAACTATTTGGGAAATGCACTTTTAGTGTCGTGGGTCATTTTGATAATTATAAGGTGTGAGTCATTTGGGAAAACCCTTTTGTTTAACCCGTGTTGAGTTTTGGGGTTAATGATGATTTTGTGGTACTTGTTTACCTAAACAATGTTTAAACGCATTTTATGCGATGATGACCGTTATTTATGGGTCTAGCAAGCTTGGAGCACTTTGCTCGGTTTTAACTTTGAGAAAGTTTTGGGGACATTTGTCTGGTTTAAATGGCTCGATGTGGAGTCTTATTTATGGGTTGCTTTTATTGCACCATTTTGCATATTATTGCATGTAATACCCCGGGTAAGTTCGTTAGTTAAATGCTAGTTCCGTTAAATTTATTTAACTCTATAATTGATGTTTAGGGTAAGTTTGGTTTAAGTTATAAGTTAAGGGTGTTTAGGGTCATTATTGAATAGTTTAAGCCTTAATGGTAAATTAAGTCAAAAATATAAATATACTTAGTTAATTCAGATATTTTCATAAACAACAAAATATCCAGAAATCAGTGTGTGTGTGTGTATGTGTTTTGAGAGAATAAGAAGAAGAAAGAAGGGTTTGTGGTTAGAGACTCAAATTTGTGTACTTCGAAGAGGAATTAAGGTATGTTTCCTTTGTATTTTATGTTTGTAATTAGTATTAGAAGGTTTCTATTGGAGTAGAATCATCAATTTCACATCTGGTAATGATTCAGTCGATTTCTGGGTAGAAAATTTATGAACAGTCAGAGGTTTCCGGATAAGATGAATGTGTCCGGTAGTTTCTTGGGTGGTGTCCGGGTAATGTGTTGATAGTGTCCGGTAGTTCTTTGTTGCAGGTATCCGGACGAATCGATTATCCGGGTAAGTTCTATTTTCTCCAGTTTCCGGGTGAAATGGTTTACCGGACAGTATCCGGATTGCTGTAGTATCCGATGTAATACCCCGGGTAAGTTCGTTAGTTAAATCCTAGTTCGTTAAATTTATTTAATTATATAATTAAGATTTAGGGTAAGTTTGGTTAATTTAGAGGTTTAAAGGTGTTTTGGTCATTAATGATAAGTTCAAGGACTAAAGTAGTAAAATAGGTTGATATTACCTCTTGATGAAATCAGATATTTCATAAGTCAGATATTATCCAGAAAATCAGAGTGTGTGTGTGTGTGTGGGTTTGAGACCAAAAGAGAAAAGAAGGGTTTGTGGCTAAAAGGTTCAAATTGGTGTGCTTGGAAGTGTATCTGAGGTATGTTCCTTTGTATTTTATGTTTGTAATTGCTATTAGAAGGTTTCTATCGGAATAGATTAGTCAATTACACATCTGGTAGTGACTCAGTCGGTTTCTGGGCAAAAATGGGTAAACCGACAGTGGTTTCCGGACACAGTATGAATGTGTCCGGGTAGTTTTGTTGGTGGTGTCCGGGTAATGTTCTAAAGGTGTCCGGACGAGTCTTTTATCCGGGTAAGTTCCTTTTTCCTATGTTTTCTGGATAGAATTGGATACCGGATAGCATCCGGATTACTCTGGTGTCCGAACGTTGTCCGGACTGTATAGGTTGTCCGGAAAAGTCACGCTGTCCGGAAAAGTTGTGTTGTCCGGATAATTTGAGGTATCCGGATACTTTTGCTGTTTGGTCATTTTGGAGAATTTAAACACTTTTGAGTATCCAGTAACCTGTGTTTTGTTAATTCTTAGACAGAATATGAATGAGGACTAAAATACTATGGACTTGACTTAAGTTCGGGCTTAGGGAAGACAATTGAGGATAAGAGTTAGATAGAGTTATCTAAAGCTCTTAGTCCTAGCAAGCCCTATGTGTTCAAAGTGGTAAAGCAATACTTGTATATGATTGTTTCAGATTTTGTGAAATTGAAGTGAAGCTGAATTGTTTGAGAAAAGCTTGGAGAACGTTTTGATAAGACAAACAGGTGAGTTTTACTTCAAAATGTTTTTAAAGTGGAATACATATATGTGTGGATTGAAAAGGTGATAGATAATGTGATTAGGTGTTCATAAATGACAATATGATATATTGAGATATATATTGTATTTATATGTGCATTACACTACACGAGTATACGTTAGCCGAAACTATAGTCGACGGTGTTTGCTGTAGTTGTTGTACAGCGGTGTTTGCTGTAGTTGTTGTACAGCGGTGTTGCTGTAGTTGTTGTACATCGGTGTTAGCTGTAGTTGTTGTACAGTGGATTAGTTAGCTCGCAACCAACTAACATGGCCAGGGGAAATGAGAATGAGAAAGAGGATGAGTTGAACACAGTGCACGAGTCTTGATTGGTATTTAATTACGTATGATATATGTGTGTTTATATAAAGGATTTTATATAAATGGGTTTTATAATGATTGTGAAATGACAGGGATTTTCTCACTTAGATCGCTAGGTCTAACCCTCATTTTGTTTTAAAAATATGTATTCCAGGTGGTGAATCAGGTAAGGACAAGCGTATAGAGTAACTGGTGGATAGCTTTTGTGAAGACTTTTGTTATGAAGACTTAGATGTGTTTTTGTACTTATGCCTCTGTTGTTAGTCATAATGTAAATTACTTAGTCAAAAAGTTTGTACTGATTTACTTATTATGTTTAGCAAGACTATGGGACCGAATATGAAATATGATGTACTTTTGATGAAAATATGTTATGAAATGTATGTTATTTGTATATATGGAATAAGGGTTGTTACATCCGGATAGTTGGGTTGTCAGAATTATTGAGGTTGTCCGGAAAGTCATGCTGTCCGAATTGGTCTTGTTGTCCGGATAGTTTGTGTTGTCCGGGAAGTTTGTGTTGTTCGGGAAGTTTAGTTGTTTGGTCAATTTTGAGAGTTTGGATGCTTTTGAGTATCCAGTAACCTGTGTTTTTATAATTCTTGGATAGGGAATGAATGAGGACTGAATATACTGTGGACTTAACTTAAGTACGGGTTTGGGGGAAATAATTGAGGATAAGATTTAGATAGATTTATCTAAAGTTCTTGGTCCTAGTAAGTCTTATGTGATCTATTTGGTAAAGAGATATTTGTATCTATTTATTTCAGATACTGTGAATCAGAGGTGAAAGCTAAATTCTTTGTGGAAGACTGGAAAGAGTTTTGATAAGCAAACAAGTGAGTGTTTACTTAAAATATTTTCAAACTGGAATACATATATGTGGAATGAGTGTAATAATGTGCATATTATGTTTATATGAGTATTACACTGCATGAGTACTAGTTGGCCGGGCTTAGGACCGGTGGTGTTGGCTGTACAGAGGGACAGTGGTGTTGGCTGTATTCAGTACATTGGTGTAAATTGATTAGTTGGCTCGTAACCAATTAATATGGCCAAGAGAATGAGATGGAAAGATACATGATGCATGAGTCATAGTTGGTATTCTTATGTGTGTTATGTGTATGATGTTTGTGCAAATGGTTTTTAACTAACGGGGATTTTCTCACTAGACCTCAAGGTCTAACCCTCATTTTGTTTTAAAAATATGTATTCTAGGTCGTGGATTGAGTAAGAGCAAGAAAGAAGGTTAATCTGCGAATAGCTTATGGAGGACTTATATAGTTGAAGACTATGATGTGTTTTGTAGTTACAGTTATGTTATTTGTAATAATGTAAATTTATTAAGTAAACGTTTATAATGATGTACTGAATGTTTGTAAAGACTAGGGGACCATAATTGTTATATGATGTATCTCTTGTTTTATAACGACGTTATGCAATATCTGTTACTCATTGTATGTTTGGGATCCGGGTCGTTACAGATGGTATCAAAGCCCTAGTTTAAGGGATTTAGGTATTTGTACCCGTACCTAGACTTAAACTGCATGTGA
Organism: Saussurea involucrata; assembly: GCA_033807775.1. Classification (NCBI taxonomy): domain Eukaryota; kingdom Viridiplantae; phylum Streptophyta; class Magnoliopsida; order Asterales; family Asteraceae; genus Saussurea; species Saussurea involucrata. The sequence continues at coordinate 15,287,205 of CM066314.1, forward strand.
ATTAGGATGTCCCTATTATTTTAGAACCTTAGGGATGCTAAGTATAAAAGGTATAAGGAACATCATGTAAGGTAATTTCAAATTACATTTGGCCAGTGTAATTGTGAACTTACAGGTACATGTTTGAACTGGAATACCTTATTATATGGGGTATGTGCTTGTGTGTATATTAATCTTGTCTGAATCTACAGAATGGCAAGCGGTACTCGAAATACGAATAGAGAGGAAGGAGGAAACCCAAATAGAACGAATCCAACAGTTGGGACAAGGGGAAGAGGAGTAGAACGAGGTAGGGGCAGAACTGGAGGCAGAGTTCAGTCGCAAGGTACATAATTTGTTACAAGGGACGATCTGACGGCTGAAATGGGAAGACTGCAAGCAAGTATACAAGCTATGTTCGATCGAACTCGTCATAATGAAACTGAAATACCAAATCCTAATCTGGAAGACGAGATGCCTATTACACCTATTGTTATACCAGTACCACGGAAGTGTGACTATAAGATGTTTCTAAGCTGTAAACCTCCAACGTACGCAGGTGAAAGGGATCCAGTGAAGGCCATGAGGTGGCTGAAAGAGATAGAAGCCGTATTCAAAACCAGTAAATGTGCTGAGGAAGACAGAGTATTATACGGAACCGCGATGTTGAAAGCAGATGCTCTATACTGGTGGGAAGATCTCATTACCTCTAGAGGATCTGATGTATATTCTACTTTTACTTGGGAAGAATTCACAACAGCTTTCAAAAGACAGTTCTGTCCTCAAGCAGCGGTTAGACAACTGGAAGAGGAATTCATGAACCTACAACAGGGAAGTCTATCAGTCAGGGATTACACTGCTCGTTTTCTAGAGAAGTCACGATTCGTTGAATACTATGTTGCCATGGAGGAGTTGAAGATGGAAAGGTTTATCTTCGGGTTAAAGTCAGAAATCCGAAGTCTAGTGATTGCAAAGGGACCGGAAACCTTCTCAGCCGCAGTTGATGCCGCGGAAAATGTCGAACGAGATAGAGAGAGAGATGCTGGTGATAAGAGTGCGGGGAAGAGAAAGTGGGAAGGACCACAGTATGATCCAAAGAAGTCCAGATTTCAGAGATTTGATAGTCGTACGCCTTTCCGGCCAGTTAAAAGACCTTGCCCAAAATGCCACCGTTTCCATCAAGGAAGTTGTCAAGTTGATCCTCGAAACTGTTATAAGTGTGGAAAGATCGGTCATATTGCTAGAGACTGTCGGGTAGTTAGATTTTGTTTTTTGTGCAATTCTCCTGATCACCTCTAGTCCGATTGTCCACTGGGGAGAGTACAGCAGGGTGGCACGTCAGTAAGACCAACGGGTGTTAGACCGGTAGTACCAAGGCCAGAATTACCAAGAGCAAGGGGCCGTGCCTTCCAGATGACAGAGCAAGAAGCAGATGAGACTCCCGATGTGGTTACAGGTACATTCTTAATAAACTCTACACGTGCTAAAGTGTTATTTAATTCCGGTGCAAACCGATCATTTGTGTCACCTTCTTTTGCTGCCTATATGCATTTAAAGCCTAAAGTGTTAGATCATGCGTTAATGGTAGATACGGCTAATAATAATCAAGTACCGGTTAATGAGGTATTTGATAGTTGTGTGATAAACATAGATGGGTGTGGAGTACCTATTCAGTTATTTCCTATAGCCTTAATCGAGTTTGACGTGGTAGTGGGAATGGATTGGTTAGCTGAGAATCAGGCTAATATAGTTTGTGATAAGAAGTTGATAAATGTTGTCTTACCTGAGAAGGGACCAGTAGTGATTTATGGTGATTGTAGAAATCATCAGTCTTGCCGTATCTCTTTGTTGAAAGCTCGTAAGTGTATTAATAAAGGCTTTCCGAGTTACTTAGCTTATGTGATAGATACTAAGTTGGAAAAGAATAAGTTGGAAGATATTCCTGTCGTTTGTGAATTTCCGGAAGTTTTCCCAGAAGATTTGACTAGTCTTCCGCCTGTTAGACAAGTAGAGTTTGGTATAGATCTGATTCCTGGAGCCGCTCCTGTTGCCGTGCACCGTATCGTTTGGCACCTCCAAAGATGAAAGAGACGATGACACAACTGCAGGATCTTTCAGATAAAGGCTTCATCAGACCCAGTTCTTCGCCGTGGGGAGCACCGGTTCTGTTTGTGAAAAAGAAGGATGGTTCGATGAGGATGTGTATTGATTATCGGGAACTGAATAAGCGCACGATTAAAAACAAGTATCCACTTCCCAGAATTGATTACCTCTTTGATCAACTAGTAGGAGCTTGCTATTTCTCCAAGATTGATTTGAGATCTGGTTATCATCAACTGAAGGTTAAAGAATAAGACGTTCTGAAAACTGCTTTTCGCACATGGTATGGTCACTATGAATTCTTAGTGATGCCTTTTGGATTGACGAACGCCCCAACTGCTTTTATGGATTTAATGAATCGAGTATGTAAGCCATATCTCGATAAATTCGTTATTGTGTTTATCGATGATATCCTTATCTACTCTCGATCAGAAGAAGAGCACGCACGTCATCTTCGTTTGATTTTGGAGTTGTTGAAGAAGGAACAGTTGTATGCAAAATTTTCCAAGTGTGAATTCTAGCTTCGGGAAGTTCAGTTTCTAGGACATGTAGTTTCTGAGAAAGGCATTCAAGTTGATCCAATGAAAGTACAAGCAATTGAAAAGTGGGAACCGCCGAGAACGCCAACCGAGGTACGAAGTTTTCTAGGTTTAGCCGGCTACTATCGAAATTTTATACAAGATTTCTCCTGTATCGCTACGCCTTTGACCAAGCTGACTCGAAAGAATATAAAGTTTGAATGGAAAGAAGAGCAGAATGAAGCATTCCGAATATTGAAAGAGAAACTTTGTAGCGCGCCAATTCTGTCACTACCTGAAGGTTCCAACGATTTTGTTGTTTACAGTGATTCTTCCAAATTGGGATTGGGTTGTGTATTAATGCAGCATGGGAAAGTTATTGCTTATGCTTCTCGTCAACTGGAGGATCATGAACGACAGTATCCTACACATGACATGGAACTTGCGGCAGTTGTTTTCGCACTGAAGATTTGGAGACATTATCTTTATGGTTCTAAGTGTCAAATTTATACCGATCATAAAAGTCTTCAACATCTTTTCGATCAGCGGGAATTGAATATGAGACAAAGAAGATGGTTAGAACTGGTGAATGACTACGACTGTGAAATTCTTTATCATCCGGGAAAGGCGAATGTGGTAGCTGATGCACTGAGTCGGCAAGAAAGTAGTGGAACAATAAAAGCCATTGCACTACGGGCTGAACTTCTACCTAACATCTTTGACGAATTGAAGAAGTGTCAAGTAGAAGATTTTCAAGAAGAACACTTGAAATCAGAACGGTTAGTAGGGATATCAGCAACACTTGTACCAGATGATCGTGGGTTACTGTGTTTGGGAAACAGAATTTGGGTGCCTCGTTTGGGTGGTTTACGTGATCGGGTACTACAAAAAGCTCATCAATCTCATTTCTCTATTCATCCAGGTACAAATAATATGTATAAAGATCTACGACAGTTCTATTGGTGGCCGAGAATGAAAAGAAGTGTTGCTCAGTATGTGGAAGATTGTTCTACTTGTAAGAAGGTAAAGATTGAACATCAGAAGCCGTTTGGGCAGTTACAGCGCCTAGAAATACCGATGTGGAAATGGGATCAGATTACTATAGATTTCATCACGAAGTTACCGAGGACTTCAAAAGGGTTTGATGCCATTTGGGTGATCGTTGACAGGTTGACAAAGTCTGCTCACTTCCTACCAATAAAGGAAACCTATTCATTGGAAAGACTAGCCAAACTGTATATTAATGAAATAGTAACTCGACATGGAGTTCCAATCTCGATTATTTCTGATCGTGATAGTCGTTTTACTTCAAGATTTTGGAGAAGTTTTCAAAAAGAAATGGGAACACAGATAAAGTTAAGTACAGCGTATCATCCGCAAACTTACGGTCAGAGTGAACGAACGATTCAGACTTTGGAAGATATGCTACGGGCCTGCATTGTTGACTTTGGGGGATCATGGGATAAGCACTTACCATTGATTGAATTTGCCTACAACAACAGTTATCATGCCAGCATCCAAGCGGCACCATTTAAAGTTTTATATGGTAGAAAGCCGAACGCCTCTGTGTTGGAACGAAGTGGGAGAGAAACAGTTAGCAGGGCCAGATATAGTTCAGTTGATCGCGGATAAGATTTCTCAGATTCGGGAACGTTTGAAAGTGGCTCAAGACAGACAGAAAATCTACGCCGACCGACGCCGAAAACCGTTAGAATTCCAAGTTGGAGATTTCGTAATGTTAAAAGTCTCGCCTTGGAAAGGAGTCATTCGATTTGGGAAACAAGGTAAACCGAGCCCGAGGTACATTGGACCATTTGCAATTACAGAAAGAATCGGGGAAGTAGCCTACATGTTAGATCTTCTGTCAGAGTTAAGCAGGATTCACAACGCCTTTCACGTATCAAATTTTCGAAAGTGTTTGGTTACGCCAGATCAGGCAGTTTCTCTACCAGATATACAGGTCAATGAAAGGCTGAATTACGTGGAAGAACCTGAAGCCATTGTTGACAGTAAAGTCAAAGTCTTACGGAATGGTAAAGAGATCAAGCAAGTAAAAGTACAGTGGAGACACCATAAAGGACAGGATGCTACTTGGGAATCAGAATCCGAAATGAGAACTAAGTACCCGTACCTTTTTGCCTAACCGAATTCCGGGACGGAATTCTTTTTAGGGGGAGATGATGTAATACCCCGGGTAAGTTCGTTAGTTAAATGCTAGTTCCGTTAAATTTATTTAACTCTATAATTGATGTTTAGGATAAGTTTTGGTTAAGTTATAAGTTAAGGGTGTTTAGGGTCATTATTGAATAGTTTAAGCCTTAATGGTAAATTAAGTCAAAAATATAAATATACTTAGTTAATTCAGATATTTTCATAAACAACAAAATATCCAGAAATCAGTGTGTGTGTGTGTTTTGAGAGAATAAGAAGAAGAAAGAAGGGTTTGTGGTTAGAGACTCAAATTGGTGTACTTGGAAGAGGAATTAAGGTATGTTTCCTTTGTATTTTATGTTTGTAATTAGTATTAGAAGGTTTCTATTGGAGTAGAATCATCAATTTCACATCTGGTAATGATTCAGTCGATTTCTGGGTAGAAAATTTATGAACAGTCAGAGGTTTCCGGATAAGATGAATGTGTCCGGTAGTTTCTTGGGTGGTGTCCGGGTAATGTGTTGATAGTGTCTGGTAGTTCTTTCTTGCAGGTATCCGGACGAATCGATTATCCGGGTAAGTTCTATTTTCTCCAGTTTCTGGGTGAAATGGTTTACCGGATAGTATCCGGATTGTTGTAGTATCCGGATAGTTGGGTTGTCCGGATTATTGAGGTTGTCCGGAAAGTCATGCTGTCCGGATTGGTCTTGTTGTCCGGATAGTTTGTGTTGTCCGGGAAGTTTGTGTTGTCCGGGAAGTGTAACGTCCCAAATTCTTAAACATGCAATATCATAAAATAAGCATTCAGATTACATAGTTAACCTTGTCTTTACAGTTTATAAAGTGTACTAAACAAAATTTGAACAACGGAAGTCTCTAAATCCACAGCCGAGTTCTTTCTATAGTCATCCGACAAAATCTTGGAGTCACTAAGAGCTCCAAATCCTCCTTGCCTCCTCCTAGTTCTTACTAGAGGAACCCACGGTACGCTTACCTGAAAATGGTTTAGTTTTTGAAAAGCGAGGGTTAGACCAAAAAGGTCTAGTGAATTCCCTCCATAAAACATTTATCGAAGTAATAAAATCATTTCATTAAAACAGCTTGTAAACTTCACATTCTCATCATACAAGTTTAGACACAGGGTTCAGGGATTGCATAAGCTACTTCGAGTGGGGCCTAACGGACACCCTCTCGTCTACACCGGAGCCCAAATGGACCCCCTGTTCCTTCATGTAGGAGGAAACGAATTCCACCCTACAAGCTAACCTACATATGCCCATGGAATTATCAAATCCCATGGCACCCTGACCCCACCGTGTAAACCGACTTCACATAGCATACACATAACATCTCATAATCATGTATAAGAAAACGTTAAGCATTGATCCATTTGTTGAGTAAACGTGCATTTCATGCAAAACATGCATAACATTTATAAAACGATTCATGCTCGCAAAAGAAACCATGTCAGCAAAACATAGTACGTCAAAAGAGGGTCGAGAGAACTCACCTTTGGTTAACGTAGAACGCACTTCTTATATACCTCCAGGCTAAACCAAACGAACACCTAAGGGCATTAGATTCACATCAGATCAAAGGGTTCAAACCTGCTGGCAGCGAACACATTCCGGATATCAAACTATCCGGACACCCTAACTTTCCGGATGCCCCCAACTTCCCGGACATCCGAACTGTCCGGATACCCCAACGTCCCGGATACCCGAACTGTCCGGATGCTAGGATATTCCGGACACCACACTATTCCGGATACCACACCCGGACACTATCATAAAACTTTACCCGGGAACAAACAATCTTATCCGGAAACTACTATAACCTGCTAGTATCCGGATACGACGGCTGTTCGTCAAAAACCTCTAAAAGTGATTTATTAACTCGCTTTCAGCCATAAGGTTGATTAGATAAACGTAAGGGTTCATCCCCCAACCTTAAACACCCATTTACTCCATATTATTTCCCTTAAATCGACACATTAACCACCAAAACTCAAAATACCCAATAAAGGAAGGTTTAGGTGGAAACTTCATCTAATTCCTCACTATTAAATCCCAAAATCAAAGACAACAGAGAAGAGAAAGCTTGTAATGATCAGTAAAACGAAAGTATGGAAGATTACCTGAATCAAGACCTTCTTTGCACAAGAACCCTTCCACCACACCTTTTTCTCTCTTCTTTGCTCTCTCACAGCCGCCAACACCCACAATAGTTAGAAAATAATACTGATTTCTCAAACAATCAACTGACCTAGGGAATTGTGCCCTATTCACCTTTCACCATATTACCAAAAAGACCCTCAACTTTAACTTTAAATTCTTACACCAAGACCACTAAACCTTCATATTTACAAAATATAACCCGGTTGTTACAACACTCCCCCCTTAAAAGAATTCCGTCCCCGGAATTCCTCATTGGAAAAGAAGTGGGTATTTTGCTTTCATCTCCGACTCCAACTCCCAGGTCGCCTCTGGACCCTTGTGGTGTCGCCATTGTACCTTAACCAGTTTAGTCTCCTTGTTCCGTGACTTTCATTACCTTAAAATCCGTGATGGCTTCGGGTTCCTCCACGAAATTTAACTTTTCGTCTACCTTAATGTCATTTAACGGAACCGTTGTTGTCACGTCGGCTAGACATTTTCTTAGATTAGATACGTGAAAAGCATTGTGGACACCGCGCAGTTCTTCCGGCAGGTCCAACCTATACGCCACTTCTCCGATTCGTTCGGTAAGATCGAATGGTCCGATGTAACGTGGACTTAGCTTCCCACGTTTTCCGAACCGCACCACTCCTTTCCACGGGGATACTTTTAACAAGACAAAATCCCCGACCTGAAATTCTATGTCTTTTCGCCTCTTATCCGCATAACTCTTTTGCCGGTCGCGAGCGACCTTCAGTCTCTCGCGCACTTGGACAATCTTGTCCGAAGTCAGCTGAACAATCTCTGGTCCGGCCAACTGTCTCTCTCCCACTTCGTTCCAACACAAGGGTGTCCGACATTTTCTACTGTAGAGTGCTTCAAATGGCGCTGCCTTGATGTCGAGTGGTAGCAATTATTGTAAGCGAACTCGATCAACGATAGGTGCTTCTCCCAAGAGCCTTGGAAATCTAAAGCACATGCTCTCAACATATCCTCCAACGTTTGGATCGTTCGCTCACTCTGACCGTCAGTCTAAGGATAATAAGCGGTGTTCATCTTAATCTGTGAACCCATTTCTCTTTGGAAGCTTCTCCAAAATGTGGAGGTAAATCTGCTATCCAGGTCAGATACTATCGATGATGGCACCCCATGACGGGTTACAATCTCGTCGATATACAACTTTGCTAACTGTTCCAATGAGTATGACTCTCGTATAGGTAAGAAGTGTGCCGACTTCGTGAGTCGATCCACGATCACCCAAATGGCGTCATAACCCTTTGGAGTTCTAGGAAAATGGGTCACGAAGTCCATCGTGATCTGGTCCCACTTCCACATCGGTATCTCTAACGACTGGAGCTTCCCGTACGGTCTTTGATGTTCAATCTTTACACGCGAACACGTCATACAGGTATCTACAAGATGAGCTATATCCTTTTTCATTCCAGGCCACCAATAGTCTCGACGTAGATCTCCATACATTTTGTTAGTTTCGGGGTGAATCATGTACTTTGATTTATGTGCTTCTTCTAAAATCATCTTTTGGAGGTCTCCGAGTTTCGGAACCCAGATCCTCCCACTAAGACACTTCACCCCTCGACTATCTTCCAATAACGAGGACACTTGCCCTACCATTCTTTCCTTCTTGAGATTTTCGGCTTCGAGCGCTTCAACTTGACATTTCTTTATCTCCGCTAACAAATTGAATGTCACCTCAGCCCTCATGGCCACAATACTGGGATTTTCGCTTCTTTCCTTACGGCTCAAAGCGTCTGCCACTATGTTTGCCTTCCCTGGATGATATTCGATCTTACAGTCGTAATCGGTCAACAACTCGATCCATCTCCTTTGGCGCATATTCAACTCTTTTTGGTCAAAGAGGTGACATAAGCTTTTGTGGTCCGTAAAGATCTGGCACTTCGTGCCATACAGGTAATGCCGCCAAATCTTTAGGGCAAAAACCACTGCCGCCAATTCTAGATCATGCGTGGGGTATCGAATCTCGTTATCCTTTAACTGTCGGGAGGCATACGCGATCACCCTTCCTCGTTGCATGAGTACGCAACCCAAGCCGAGCTTCGAAGCATCACTGAACACCATGAAATCGTCAGAACCGTCTGGTAACGACAATACTGGAGCGCTGCTCAGCATATCCTTCAGTCTTTGGAAAGCTTTCTCTTGCTTCTCTGACCAGACGAACTTGACATTCTTCTTGGTTAAAGACGTTAGTGGCGTGGCGATACGTGAAAAGTCCTTGATGAACTTGCGGTAATACCCTGCCAGTCCGAGGAAACTTCGAACTTCCGACGGATTCTTAGGTTGTTCCCAATCTTGGATGGCTTCAATCTTGGCCGGGTCGACCATGATTCCCTTTTCAGACACCACGTGTCCGAGAAACTGCACCTCCCTCAGCCAAAACTCGCACTTGGAAAACTTCGCATACAACTTCTCTTGCTTCAATAGCTCGAGAATTGTACGAAGGTGACTTTCGTGCTCCGCTTCTGATCGTGAAAATATCAGGATATCATCTATGAACACTATCACGAACTGATCTAAATAAGGTTGGCACACCCTATTTATCAGGTCCATGAATGCTGCCGGGGCGTTAGTTAGCCCGAACGGCATCACCAAAAATTCGTAGTGTCCATATCTGGTTCTGAAGGCAGTCTTCGGCACATCCTCCTCCCTTACCTTGAGCTGATGATAACCTGACCTCAAGTCTATCTTGGAGAAGTAACTGGCTCCCTATAACTGATCAAACAGGTCGTCGATTCTCGGTATCGGATACTTGTTCTTGATCGTGACCTTGTTGAGTTCTCGGTAGTCTATGCACATTCGCATAGTACCGTCCTTCTTCTTCACGAAGAGCACAGGCGCTCCCCACGGAGATGTACTTGGTCTGACAAATCCCTTGTCTAACAACTCCTGCAGCTGAGTCATCATTTCTTTCATTTCGGGCGGCACCAATCGATAAGGTGCGCGGGCAATTGGTGTAGCTCCAGGCATCAAATCAATTCGGAACTCGATCTGACGATCCGGGGGTAGACTTGTCAAGTCATCCGGAAATACTTCCGGGTACTCATTTACTACTCGCACATCACCCACCCCACGTTTCTCTTTCTTGGCGTCCAATACGTACGCCAAGAACCCTTGACATCCCTTTCTCAAACACTTAGTAGCCCTAATCATGGAGATAAGGCTAGTCTTTCTATCACGGCGGTTCCCATAAATCACTACGGTATCTCCATCAGGTAACCGAATCCTGATCAGCTTCTTGTTGCAAACGATATTTGCATCGTTTGCGGCTAACCAATCCATACCCAACACTACATCAAACTCTCCCATTGCCATGGGATATAACTTCGTAGGCACCAACCTCCCTTCTATATCTATGACACAATCTTCTACTACTTCCTTAACATACACCCAACTATCACTTGTAGTTTCCACCTCCAGTGCTCTCTCCAAACATCTAGGCCTCACCCCCAAACATTTCATAAAATCATGAGATACAAAAGAGCGATTTGCTCCTGAATCAAACAACACCTTGGCACATAGAGAGTTCACTAGAAACGTACCTGCCACCACATCTGGAACTTCTTCTGCCTCTTCCGCAGTCATGCGGAATGCACGTCCCTTCGGACGCACTGGTTCTGCTCCCTTGTCATTTCCTTTCCCACCCTGCCGTTCACCATACGGGACTGATCCCCTTTCTTCAATTGTGGGCAATCATTATGCATGTGGCCAGTAGCCCCACATTCGTAACAAGATTTCCCCCACTGCGGCAATCCTTTGACATGTGACCGGGCAAGCCACACCGGTAGCATGAGTTTGAACCTGCCATGCACTCTCCCCGGTGCACCATGTTACATTTCGTACATGGTTTTCCAACGGTATCCTTACTAGCACGATTGTCTGGTCGAAACACTTTCCCTTTTCTGAAGTCATTACCCGATCTATCCCATTTGCATTTATCACCACTCTTCTCAGTCGTTTGGCGAACCTTTTCTTTCTCGATCATCTCGGCCGCGTTAATGGCCGCCTGAAAGGTAGTGGGATTCCTTGTCAGAACTAGCTCTCGGATGCTACTTTTCAATCCGTGGATGAATCGTTCCACCCGTCATTCCTCCGTTGGCACATACAAGTCCGCGAAACGAGACTTCTCGATGATCTTTGTAGTATACTCACGCACTGTCATACTTCCCTGATCTAAACCCAAAAATTCTTCCTCCAACCTTTTCACTGCCGCGAGTGGACAGAACTGAGCTTTGAACCTGTCTACAAACATTTCCCACAATATTCCTTTAGCCATTGTCGAACCTTTTCCCCTAGTCTCTGCATCCCACCAGTACACTGCCTCAGATTTCAGCATGGATAGGGCAAACATCACCTGATCCCCATCAGCACACTTAAACGTATCAAACACTAGTTCCATTTCCTTCACCCATTTCATTGCCAGGACGGGGTCACACTCGCCCTTGAAGATAGGGGGCTTGCATGAGGCAAAGGCCTTGTAACTACATCCCTTAGCTGCTGACTCATTCACCACTAGAGAGATTGCTTTCGATTGACTCCCAGTGCCAGTCTCCACTGGGCTTGACAGTTCCACACTCTCCCTGTTCTCACTCGCCTCTTTGCTCTCCGAGGCTGACTCATTCTGCTTAGTAAGGAGAGTTTGCAGAGTCTCCTGAATTTTACCAAGCTCAACAGCCAAGTTTTCTCGAGTGACAAATGTGGATCCCCGGCCTCGACCACGTCCCCTTGTCGGGTTCCCTCTTCTTACAGTAGCCGAACTCTCCTGGACAGAGTCTTCTTGGTTGACGGGAATTTCCACACTCCTTGTCCTTCCTCGACCCCTTCCACGACCCCTTCCACGACCTCTTCCGCGACCCCTTCCGCGGTTAACCGGTCCATTCTCTAGGACCTCTTCCTCCTGGTTCCTTGGTACAGCAGGTACCGACCTACTCCTCAAATTTCTTTCAGCCATTTCGCAAGTACTGAAAGAAAAAAATAACCATTAACCCTTGCTAGACATGACATCACAAATTGCTATATAAGGTAATCTTAAGCACACACATGTACCTGTAAATTTGTAATTACACTGGCCAGGTGTAACCACAAACTTACCTTACACGTTTGTCCTTGGCACCTTATTTCCTAGCGCGTTTATAGTGATCGTTCCTAGAGGCAATCCTATGTCTCGGTTGTGTTCCTCATCTTACAGTTTAAGTTTAGGCCCGACTGGTCACCTAAATCCCTTAAACTAAGGCTCTGATACCATTTGTAACGCCCCAAATTCTTAAACATGCAATATCATAAAATAAGCATTCAGATTACATAGTTAACCTTGTCTTTACAGTTTATAAAGTGTACTAAACAAAATTTGAACAGTGGAAGTCTCTAAATCCACAGCCGAGTTCTTTCTATCGTCATCCGACAAAATCTTGGAGTCACTAAGAGCTCCAAATCCTCCTTGCCTCCTCCTAGTTCTTACTAGAGGAACCCACGGTACGCTTACCTGAAAATGGTTTAGTTTTTGAAAAGCGAGGGTTAGACCAAAAAGGTCTAGTGAATTCCCTCCATAAAACATTTATCGAAGTAATAAAATCATTTCATTAAAACAACTTGTAAACTTCACATTCTCATCATACAAGTTTAGACACAGGGTTCAGGGATTGCATAAGCTACTTCGAGTGGGGCCTAACGGACACCCTCTCGTCTACACCGGAGCCCAAATGGACCCCCTGTTCCTTCATGTAGGAGGAAACGAATTCCACCCTACAAGCTAACCTACATATGCCCATGGAATTATCAAATCCCATGGCACCCTGACCCCACCGTGTAAACCGACTTCACATAGCATACACATAACATCTCATAATCATGTATAAGAAAACGTTAAGCATTGATCCATTTGTTGAGTAAACGTGCATTTCATGCAAAACATGCATAACATTTATAAAACGATTCATGCTCGCAAAAGAAACCATGTCAGCAAAACATAGTACGTCAAAAGAGGGTCGAGAGAACTCACCTTTGGTTAACGTAGAACGCACTTCTTATATACCTCCAGGCTAAACCAAACGATAACCTAAGGGCATTAGATTCACATCAGATCAAAGGGTTCAAACCTGCTGGCAGCGAACACATTCCGGATATCAAACTATCTGGACACCCTAACTTTCCGGATGCCCCCAACTTCCCGGACATCCGAACTGTCCGGATACCCCAACGTCCCGAATACCCGAACTGTCCGGATGCTAGGATATTCCGGACACCACACTATTCCGGATACCACACCCGGACACTATCATAAAACTTTACCCGGGAACAAACAATCTTATCCGGAAACTACTATAACCTGCTAGTATCCGGATACGACGGTTGTTCGTCAAAAACCTCTAAAAGTGATTTATTAACTCGCTTTCAGCCATAAGGTTGATTAGATAAACGTAAGGGTTCATCCCCCAACCTTAAACACCAATTTTATCCATATTCTTTCCCTTAAATCGACACATTAACCACCAAAACTCAAAATACCCTATAAAGGAAGGTTTAGGTGGAAACTTCATCTAATTCCTCACTATTAAATCCCAAAATCAAAGACAACAGAGAAGAGAAAGCTTGTAATGATTAGTAAAACGAAAGTATGGAAGATTACCTGAATTAAGACCTTCTTTTCACAAGAACCCTTCCACCACACCTCTTTATCTCTTCTTTGCTCTCTCACAGCCGCCAACACCCACAATAGTTAGAAAATAATACTGATTTCTCAAACAATCAGCTGACCTAGGGAATTATGCCCTATTCACCTTTCACCATATTACCAAAAAGACCCTCAACTTTAACTTTAAATTCTTACACCAAGACCACTAAACCTTCATATTTACAAAATATAACCCGGTTGTTACAGGAAGTTTAGCTGTTTGGTCAATTTTGAGAGTTTGGATGCTTTTGAGTATCCAGTAACCTGTGTTTTGATAATTCTTGGATAGGGAATGAATGCGGACTGAATATACTGTGGACTTAACTTAAGTACGGGTTTGGGGGAAATAATTGAGGATAAGATTTAGATAGATTTATCTAAAGTTCTTGGTCCTAGTAAGTCTTATGTGATCTATTTGGTAAAGAGATATCTGTATCTATTTATTTCAGATACTGTGAATCGGAGGTGAAAGCTGAATTCTTTGTGGAAGACTGGAAAGAGTTTTGATAAGCAAACAAGTGAGTGTTTACTTAAAATATTTTCAAACTGGAATACATATATGTGGAATGAGTGTAATAATGTGCATATTATGTTTATATGAGTATTACACTGCATGAGTACTAGTTGGCCGGGCTTAGGACCGCTGGTGTTGGCTGTACAGAGGGAAAGTGATGTTGGTTGTATTCAGTACAGTGGTGTAAATTGATTAGTTGGCTCGCAACCAATTAATATGGCCAAGAGAATGAGATGGAAAGATACATGATGCATGAGTCATAGTTGGTATTCTTATGTGTGTTATGTGTATGATGTTTGTGCAAATGGTTTTTAATTAACGGGGATTTTCTCACTAGACCTCAAGGTCTAACCCTCATTTTGTTTTTAAAATATGTATTCCAGGTCGTGGATTGAGTAAGAGCAAGTAAGAAGGTTAATCTGCGAATAACTTATGGAGGACTTATATAGTTGAAGACTATGATGTTTTTGTAGTTACAGTTATGTTATTTGTAATAATGTAAATTTACTAAGTAAACGTTTGTAATGATGTATTGAATATTTGTAAAGACTAGGGGACCATAATTGTTATATGATGTATCTCTTGTTTTATAACGACGTTATGCAATATCTGTTACTCGTTGTATGTTTGGGATCCGGGTCGTTACATTGCACATTTTGGATATTTACATGCTTGGGTGAGTGAGTCATTCAGGGATAGGCATGTTGTTTTAGACTGTGTTGCATTGGATCCATATGCATGTTAGTCAGTCGTTGGTAATGGTCGGTTGGGTATCCTTGAGGTTGGACCTCGGAACTCATGTTTTGTGTGACCTTAACTTTTTATGGGTTGAGTCCGGAGGTGCTACCTTGGAGGTAGGCACCAGGACCCACGCCGCTTGTGGGGTATGCCTTGGAGGCGGTCCTAAGCGTGTCGGGCCTTGAGGTGGAGTCTTGGAGACGGAAGCCAAGGTCAACCTGAATTGTGATATGTGGAATAGGCATAACGTAACTTGTAATTCCCATTCACGTGGATATGGAGAATAGGCATAACGTAACTTGTAATTCTCGTTTCGTAGAGCAGAGTCGTGGAATAGGCATAACGTAACTTGTAATTCTCGATTTCGATGGGAGGACCAGAGATAGGCATAACGTAACTTGTAATCTCTACTTCCAGTTGTACGATGAACGTTGTATGGGTGGTATACTTATGTGTTACCTCCACCTTCAACGGATACGGGTCTCCCCCGTTTATGGTTTTTGAATTTTATTACATTTTACGTTTGCGTGAGTATTGCTTCGTATTATGTTTCAAAGAAAGGTTTAATTAAATGGATGTTTTTCCATGTCTTACGGGTTGAGTATTTATTGTCAACCATATTCGAAGGTTTTGCCTAATATAGAAATTATTCACGTATTTGAGTGAGTTGGAATCATAATTCGTTTTGGAAAACGCTTTGTACCTTTCGGGAAACTTTTCCCATGGAATTGTGTGAGTTGAAAAATGGATGATTTGCAATTAAAGTAAACTCTTTTGGAATCATGACTAAAACTACTACTCTATCGATTTATGATTTTATATAGTCATGATAAAATGCTTGAACTCACTAGGCGCTAGCCTAACCCTTTTTATTTGTCGGCATGTGCAACAGGCTCAGGTTGGGGTAGCTTTAGCTACATTGTGAAGTGGCGAGTGCTAGTAGAGTGCCCGAGAGGTGACTTGATTAGTGAAGTCTTCCGCAATTGTTTGGACTAGCAACTTGTGTTGTATTAAGTAACGTCCGTCTCAAGTTATTAACTGTAGAAATTACGATATTTCAATTCCGAGGTATTTTGAGGAATGAATTGTAGAAATGATTTTATCTATTTTGGTTATTTCATTGAATTTTAAAGTTACTTATTCGTTCCAAATTTGAGGGTGTTACAGTTCTTACAGATTTCACTACTATAAACACTCGTGGGTCATCTCAAACCTACCATTATAAACATATATTCCTTCCATCCTTAAACATGTCTATAATTGAGACGACAGTTTAGACATGCATAACATTATATTTTTTGCTAATTCGATAACATCTTTATTTTATTTACATTATATTTTTGGGAAATTAATTAAAATGCCCTAAGTTGACTAACGGTTCACCGAAATGCCCTTTCTCTCTCTCAATTTGCAAAAATACCCTGAAAATCCGTGGCATCACCCGTGGCCCACGGATGTTTTTAAAAAATATGACTTAGGATGTTTTTACAACAATTTGTGAATTTTGAATTGAATGTTACACTTTCAACCCCTATACTTATTTATTTAATTTACTTTATACCTTTTACTTTCATAATTTTAATTTTACATTTAACACATATAATCGTTTATTAACTAAAATACGTTAAAAAATACGTTTTAATTTTAACAAGTTACACCATTATAATCGTCTCTTCGATACGTTCGAAATGAGCCCAATATTGAATATTTTTGGATTTATTTATTTTATTATATATCATATATACTACATAAAAATATTTTTAATATTTACAATTCATACTCTTATAGTTAATTATTTCATTTATGGTACATTTCTTATTTTTTTCAATTTTGTTTTACACTCCTATCGCATTAACATAATAATATATTAACTAATTCATTAAATCGTTTTAAATTATTATTATTTGTATGTGTTTATAGATATCGTGAATGACAATATGATAAAGTTTCACGAGAAGAATATGAATTTTAAATATAAAAAATATTTTTATGTAGTATATATGATATATAATAAAATAAATAAATCCAAAAATATTCAATATTGGGCTCATTTCGAACGTATCGAAGAGACGATTATAATGGTGTAACTTGTTAAAATTAAAACGTATTTTTTTAACGTATTTTAGTTAATAAACGATTATATGTGTTAAATGTAAAATTAAAATTATGAAAGTAAAAGGTATAAAGTAAATTAAGTAAATAAGTATAAGGGTTGAAAGTGTAACATTCAATTCAAAATTCACAATTGTTGTAAAAACATCCGTGGGCCACGGACAAAATATATTGCCCACAGATTTATAATCCGTGGGCCACGGACAAAATATATTGCCCACAGATTTATAATCCGTGGTCCACGGACTTAATGTCTTGCCCACAGATAAATAATATTTTTTAAAAACATCCGTGGGCCACGGATGAGACCACGGATTTTCAGGGTATTTTTGCAAATTAAGAGAGAAAGGGTATTTCGATGAACCGTTAGTCAACTTAGGGCATTTTAATTAATTTCCCTATATTTTTTGCTAATTAGATAACATCTTTATTTTATTTACATTATATTTTTTGCTAATTAGATAACATCTTTATTTTATTTAATTTCTCTCCTCGCAGCTCTTAAATATTTATGTACTAATTAAAAGTAAATTTGAAAATTCGGTTATTTCTTTTAAAAATATTTAAAATGAACATAATTTTAAAACACACACAAATAAAAAATTAGATACTTATTTTATTTTAAAACAAAAAAATTAACACATAAAATTAAGTGAATTTTCATTCAAACCTGTCGTTGTAATTTGTAAACATGTCAAAACTAAATTTAAGACATCAAGTGGATATTTATGACATGACATGGTTTTAAATTTAAACTGTGAATTTGTGAAACCACAATTGACTTGGAATGTTTTAATATTGACTTGAAAATACTGAAGTGGACTCATCAGAAGACGACACTAAGTATAAGTATATATATATATATAGGGTTGGGTTCCGGTGAGACCAATGATTTTTCGTGAGACCGGTAAGACCACCTTATAGCCATTGATCAAATTTAATGATGGAAATCTGATGGTTTGAACGTGAAGGAGTATTTGTCAATAAGTTTGAACGTTCAGGGGTATTTTTGACCAATCTATTGTAAGCGTATTTTGTGGTGGTGATTGTTGAGATGTTGACACGTCAAACGCGTTTACCCTTGCCGACGCACTATTACCATTTTCCTAAAATAAAAAATAAATACATATTTTTCAGTTTTTTATCAGAAAAATGTATTTTTATCAAAATACTTTATCAATGACACAAAATAGTAAAAAATTACATTAAAAGAAGATGAGATAATTATATGGATGACATTTAATTACTGAAATTTGATATGTTTTTTTTTTCTTTTTAATCTATATTTTGTTTTGTATTTTAATTACGTATTTAAATTTACAATAGCTATCGTTGTCTGCGGGTTTTCATTCAATATGTCAAACTTTATATAACAACATTGTTTTGTGTTATTTACATTTTTGTGGTGTTATTGGCTGAACTGAGAAATGAGCTTCTGAATTCTTAATTTGATACCTTCACAATGAATCGTGTGAAGTTTTAGTGTTATTTTGTGGTGTCACGGTCTCACGAAAACATGTTGGTCTCAAGTGAACCCAACCCGCGCTTATTATGTCATTTGTGATTGATAAACTTATTCCTTCACATTAAGTTTACTGTGAAGGAATAAGCGTACTAGTTTATTTACTGTAGTTATGGTAAATAAGGCAAACCTTCACAGTGTTTTTGTTGTGAAGGTTCGCTGTTTTTCATACCTTCACAATGAATCGTGTGAAGTTTTAGTGTCATTTTGTGGTGTCACGGTCTCACGAAAACATGTTGGTCTCAAGTGAACCCAAACCGCGCTTATTAAGTCATTTGTGATTGGTAAACTTATTCCTTCACATTAAGTTTACTGTGAAGGAATAAGCGTACTAGTTTATTTACTGTAGTTATGGTAAATAAGGCAAACCTTCACAGTGTTTTTGTTGTGAAGGTTCGCTGTTTTTCATACCTTCACAATGAATCGTGTGAAGTTTTAGTGTTATTTTGTGGTGTCACGGTCTCACGAAAACATGTTGGTCTCAAGTGAACCCAACCCGCGCTTATTATGTCATTTGTGATTGATAAACTTATTCCTTCACATTAAGTTTACTGTGAAGGAATAAGCGTACTAGTTTATTTACTGTAGTTATGGTAAATAAGGCAAACCTTCACAGTGTTTTTGTTGTGAAGGTTCGCTGTTTTTCATACCTTCACAATGAATCGTGTGAAGTTTTAGTGTCATTTTGTGGTGTCACGGTCTCACGAAAACATGTTGGTCTCAAGTGAACCCAAACCGCGCTTATTAAGTCATTTGTGATTGGTAAACTTATTCCTTCACATTAAGTTTACTGTGAAGGAATAAGCGTACTAGTTTATTTACTGTAGTTATGGTAAATAAGGCAAACCTTCACAGTGTTTTTGTTGTGAAGGTTCGCTGTTTTTCATACCTTCACAATGAATCGTGTGAAGTTTTAGTGTTATTTTGTGGTGTCACGGTCTCACGAAAACATGTTGGTCTCAAGTGAACCCAACCCGCGCTTATTATGTCATTTGTGATTGATAAACTTATTCCTTCACATTAAGTTTACTGTGAAGGAATAAGCGTACTAGTTTATTTACTGTAGTTATGGTAAATAAGGCAAACCTTCACAGTGTTTTTGTTGTGAAGGTTCGCTGTTTTTCATACATTCACAATGAATCGTGTGAAGTTTTAGTGTTATTTTGTGGTGTCACAGTCTCACGAAAACATGTTGGTCTCAAGTGAACCCAACCCGCGCTTATTAAGTCATTTGTGATTGGTAAACTTATTCCTTCACATTAAGTTTACTGTGAAGGAATAAGCATACTAGTTTATTTACTGTAGTTATGGTAAATAAGGCAAACCTTCACAGTGTTTTTGTTGTGAAGGTTCGCTGTTTTTCATACCTTCACAATGAATCGTGTGAAGTTTTAGTGTTATTTTGTGGTGTCACGGTCTCACGAAAACATGTTGGTCTCAAGTGAACCCAACCCGCGCTTATTAACTCATTTGTGATTGGTAAACTTATTCCTTCACATTAAGTTTACTGTGAAGGAATAAGCGTACTAGTTTATTTACTTTAGTTATGGTAAATAAGGCAAACCTTCACAGTGTTTTTGTTGTGAAGGTTCGTTGTTTTTCATACATTCACAATGAATCGTGTGAAGTTTTAGTGTTATTTTGTGGTGTTACGGTCTCACGAAAACAAGTTGGTCTCAAGTGAACCCAACCCGCGCTTATTAAGCCATTTGTGATTGGTAAACTTATTCCTTCACATTAAGTTTACTGTGAAGGAATAAGCGTACTAGTTTATTTACTGTAGTTATGGTAAATAAGGCAAACCTTCACAGTGTTTTTGTTGTGAAGGTTCGCTGTTTTTCATACCTTCACAATGAATCGTGTGAAGTTTTAGTGTTATTTTGTGGTGTCACGGTCTCACGAAAACATGTTGGTCTCAAGTGAACCCAACTCGCGCTTATTAAGTCATTTGTGATTGGTAAACTTATTCCTTCACATTAAGTTTACTGTGAAGGAATAAGCGTACTAGTTTATTTACTGTAGTTATGGTAAATAAGGCAAACCTTCACAGTGTTTTTGTTGTGAAGGTTCGCTGTTTTTCATACCTTCACAATGAATCGTGTGAATTTTTAGTGTCATTTTGTGGTGTCACGGTCTCACGAAAACATGTTGGTCTCAAGTGAACCCAAACCGCGCTTATTAAGTCATTTGTGATTGGTAAACTTATTCCTTCACATTAAGTTTACTGTGAAGGAATAAGCGTACTAGTTTATTTACTGTAGTTATGGTAAATAAGGCAAACCTTCACAGTGTTTTTGTTGTGAAGGTTCGCTGTTTTTCATACCTTCACAATGAATCGTGTGAAGTTTTAGTGTTACTTTGTGGTGTCACGGTCTAACGAAAACATGTTGGTCTCAAGTGAACCCAACCCGCGCTTATTAAGTCATTTGTGATTGGTAAACTTATTCCTTCACATTAAGTTTACTGTAAAGGAATAAGCGTACTAGTTTATTTACTGTAGTTATAGTAAATAAGGCAAACCTTCACAGTGTTTTTGTTGTGAAGGTTCGCTGTTTTTCATACCTTCACAATGAATCGTGTGAAGTTTTAGTGTTATTTTGTGGTGTCACGGTCTCACGAAAACATGTTGGTCTCAAGTGAACCCAACCCGCGCTTATTAAGTCATTTGTGATTGGTAAACTTATTCCTTCACATTAAGTTTACTGTGTAGGAATAAGCGTACTAGTTTATTTACTGTAGTTATGGTAAATAAGGCAAACCTTCACAGTGTTTTTGTTGTGAAGGTTCGCTGTTTTTCATACCTTCACAATGAATCGTGTGAAGTTTTAGTGTTATTTTGTGGTGTCAGGGTCTCACGAAAACATGTTGGTCTCAATTGAACCCAACCCGCGCTTATTAAGTCGTTTGTGATTGGTAAACTTATTCCTTCACATTAAGTTTACTGTGAAGGAATAAGCGTACTAGTTTATTTACTGTAGTTATGGTAAATAAGGCAAACCTTCACAGTGTTTTTGTTGTGAAGGTTCGTTGTTTTTCATACATTCACAATGAATCGTGTGAAGTTTTAGTGTTATTTTGTGGTGTCACGGTCTCACGAAAACATGTTGGTCTCAAGTGAACCCAACCCGCGCTTATTAAGTCATTTGTGATTGGTAAACTTATTCTTTCACATTAAGTTTACTGTGAAGGAATAAGCGTACTAGTTTATTTACTGTAGTTATGGTAAATAAGGCAAACCTTCACAGTGATTTTGTTGTGAAGGTTCGCTGTTTTTCATACCTTCACAATGAATCGTGTGAAGTTTTAGTGTTATTTTGTGGTGTCACGGTCTCACGAAAACATGTTGGTCTCAAGTGAACCCAACCCGCGCTTATTAAGTCATTTGTGATTGGTAAACTTATTCATTCACATTAAGTTTACTGTGAAGGAATAAGCGTACTAGTTTATTTACTGTAGTTATGGTAAATAAGGCAAACCTTCACAGTGTTTTTGTTGTGAAGGTTCGCTGTTTTGCATACCTTCACAATGAATCGTGTGAAGTTTTAGTGTTATTTTGTGGTGTCACGGTCTAACGAAAACATGTTGGTCTCAAGTGAACCCAACCCACGCTTATTAAGTCATTTGTGATTGGTAAACTTATTCCTTCACATTAAGTTTACTGTGAAGGAATAAGCGTACTAGTTTATTTACTGTAGTTATAGTAAATAAGGCAAACATTCACAGTGTTTTTGTTGTGAAGGTTCGCTGTTTTTCATACCTTCACAATGAATCGTGTGAAGTTTTAGTGTTATTTTGTGGTGTCACGGTCTCACGAAAACATGTTGGTCTCAAGTGAACCCAACCCGCGCTTATTAAGTCGTTTGTGATTGGTAAACTTATTCCTTCACATTAAGTTTACTGTGAAGGAATAAGCGTACTAGTTTATTTACTGTAGTTATGGTAAATAAGGCAAACATTCACAGTGTTTTTGTTGTGAAGGTTCGTTGTTTTTCATACATTCACAATGAATCGTGTGAAGTTTTAGTGTTATTTTGTGGTGTCACGGTCTCACGAAAACATGTTGGTCTCAAGTGAACCCAACCCGCGCTTATTAAGTCATTTGTGATTGGTAAACTTATTCCTTCACATTAAGTTTACTGTGAAGGTATAAGCGTACTAGTTTATTTACTGTAGTTATGGTAAATAAGGCAAACCTTCACAGTGTTTTTGTTGTGAAGGTTCGCTGTTTTTCATACCTTCACAATGAATCGTGTGAAGTTTTAGTGTTATTTTATGGTGTCACGGTCTCACGAAAACATGTTGGTCTCCAGTGAACCCAACCCGCGCTTATTAAGTCATTTGTGATTGGTAAACTTATTCCTTCACATTAAGTTTACTGTGAAGGAATAAGCGTACTAGTTTATTTACTGTAGTTATGGTAAATAAGGCAAACCTTCACAGTGTTTTTGTTGTGAAGGTTCGATGTTTTTCATACCTTCACAATGAATCGTGTGAAGTTTTAGTGTTATTTTGTGGTGTCACGGTCTCACGAAAACATGTTGGTCTCAAGTGAACCCAACCCGCGCTTATTAAGTCATTTGTGATTGGTAAACTTATTCCTTCACATTAAGTTTACTGTGAAGGAATAAGCGTACTATTTTATTTACTGTAGTTATGGTAAATAAGGCAAACCTTCACAGTGTTTTTGTTGTGAAGGTTCGCTGTTTTTCATACCTTCACAATGAATCGTGTGAAGTTTTAGTGTTATTTTGTGGTGTCACGGTCTCACGAAAACATGTTGGTCTCAATGAACCCAACCCGCGCTTATTAAGTCATTTGTGATTGGTAAACTTATTCCTTCACATTAACTTTACTGTGAAGGAATAAGCGTACTAGTTTATTTACTGTAGTTATAGTAAATAAGGCAAACCTTCACAGTGTTTTTGTTGTGAAGGTTCGCTGTTTTTCATACCTTCACAATGAATTGTGTGAAGTTTTAATGTTATTTTGTGGTGTCACAGTCTCACGAAAACATGTTGGTCTCAAGTGAACCCAACCCGCGCTTATTAAGTCATTTGTGATTGGTAAACTTATTCCTTCACATTAAGTTTACTGTGAAGGAATAAGCGTACTAGTTTATTTACTGTAGTTATAGTAAATAAGGCAAACATTCACAGTGTTTTTGTTGTGAAGGTTCGCTGTTTTTCACAGTAAAAAAACACGCTGCTTCCATATATGAAAAAACCCTCCCAAACAAAAACTTTACCAAACCTCTATAGACAATCTAATCCTCCCGCACAGCTTGATCCATGTGGAACTTAATGGAAAACCAAACAAACAGCCCCTAAAAAAGTTGTATAAATATAAGCCATGTAAGTCAATTTCTATTGGTTTTTCACTTTTTTGAACCATTGTAGCAATCCTAAACTATCGGCTTTTGAATCTGGTAATTCATGTTCATACAATCCAAAAATAGATCTTTATTTGCTCCAAACTATACTCAAGCATTCAAACATCAACATAATCAGAACAACATATAGAAACAAAAACTCATAACAGAATCATACTTTCGATGTACTTAGCTTAATTCTACTCAAAATCATATTCTCGCAAGCCAGCCAAACTCATGCGATAAAATTACAAAATCCCAAATCCAAATCACACCAATATATAATAATCGTAACACATAACATGTAATTCAAAATCGAATTCAGCTCTACACCTCAAATTGATCCGACAAAAATTTATGACCTGAAATTTCTTTAAGCGAAGGCTACAGGTTATTCGTGAGAATCAAACCCCTTCAATCGATATGAGAGATATCTTAGAAAAAACTCGATTAAACCCTAAAACCCTAATTTCATCTACCAGATGGGAAATCGAATGAAATGAAAATCCTATTGTGTAAAAACCTGTGCAAAACCTGAGTAAAAACCTCGATGGTAGCCGACAATGGGAATCAAACCACTTCAATCGTTCAGAAGATAGTTGTTCGTGAGAATCACCCCTTCAATCGATATGAGAGAACTCTTAGAAAAAAAACTCGATGTTAGTCGACGATGAGATTCAAAATCACTTAAATAACTGGTCTTTGAGCTTTCATAAAAGCCATAAGAGTTCCAACTAATTACAAAATTGCCACCGTGTAATTTGAGACCGTTGATGGATTTGATCATCTAATCCAAAGGCTAAGAATGGGTCTTACCGGTCTCACGAAAAACCTTTGGTCTCACGTGATCCCAAGTCTATATATATATAATTAAAATTAGAGGTAATGTAACAACCCGTACAAAGAAAATATATTTATGTTTAAGGAAATTAATTAAAATACTCAAAGTTTGACTTTGACTTACCAAAATACCAAAATCTCTTTGGTTTTACAAAAAAACCCAAATTTTCCGCGATGGGGATCGCGGACAAGGACCAATTTTGAATTTTTTTTCCGCGCAATCGAGGGAGGAGTCCGCGGTTGATTGTGATTTTTGATTCATATTTACACTTTCAACCCCTATAATTATTTACTTACTTTACTTTATACCTTTTACTTTTCTAATTTTAATTTTACATCTTCATCATATTAACACATATAATCGTTTATTAACTAAAATACGTTAAAAAAATAAGTTTTAATTTTAACAAGTTACATTATTGTACTCGTCTCTTCGATACCTTCGAAATGAGCCAAATATTGAATATTTTTTGATTTAATTATTTTATTATATATCATATATACTAAATAAAAATATTTTTAATATGTACAATTCATACTCTTATAGTTAATTATTTAATTTATGGTACATCTCTTATTTTTTTAATTTTGTTTTACACTCTTATCACATTAACATAATAATATTATATTAACTAAATGAAAAATAAAAAAACTAATAGGTATAAAGTAAAATAACTAAATAAATATAATATAATTAAATAAAAAATATTCAATATTTGGCTCATTTCGAAGGTATCGACGAGACGATATTAATGGTGTAACTTGTTAAAATTAAAAAACATTTTTAACGTATTTTAGTTAATAATTGATTAAATAGTCAAATTATTTGGATTATACGTCTCGCTGCATTACAGCGGGTAAATAACTAGTATATATATATATATATATATATATATATATCGAATTCTTTAACATATTTTAACGTAATTATGTATGTTAATGTGATATGTTAAAACGTACTTTTTTAACATATTTTAGTTAATATATGATTATTATGTTAATGCAATAAGAGTGTAAAAGGAAAATTGAAAAAGTAAGAAATGTATCATAAATTAAATAATTAACTATAATGTTATGAATTGTAAATATTAAAAATATTTTTATATAGTATATATGATATATAATAAAATAATTAAATCAAAACATATTCAATGTTGAGCTCATTTCGAACGTATCGAAGAGACGATTATAATGGTGTAATTTGTTAAAATTAAAACGTATTTTTAACGTATTTTAACTATAAGAGTATCATAAATTAAATAATTGACTATAAGAATATAAATTTTAAATATAAAAAATATTTTTATGTAGTATATATGATATATATTAAAATAATTAAATCAAAAAATATTCAATATTTGACTCATTTCGAACGTATCGAAGAGACGATTATAATGGTGTAACTTGTTAAAATTAAAACGTACTTTTTAACGTATTTTAGTTAATAAACGATTATATGTGTTAATATGATGAAGGTGTAAAATTAAAATTAGGAAAGTAAAAGGTATTAAGTAAAGTAAGTAAATAATTATAGGGGTTGAAATTGTAAATATGAAATCAAAATATCACCAAAATGCACCGCGGACTCCTCCCTCGATCGAGGGAAAAAAAATTCAAAAATGGTCTCTCGTCCGCGATCGCGGACCCCATCGTGGAAAAAATTGGTATTTTAGTAAAATCAGCGAGAAATTGAGTATTTTGGTAAAATCAACGAGAAATTGAGTATTTTGGTAACTCAAAGTTAAACTTTAGATATTTTAATTAATTTCCCTTATGTTTATGCATCGAATCAATAAAAAGATTTGTTGTTTGGGATGAAGAGAAAAAAGAAAAATATAAAGGCTCCCGTGCGCACCTTGTAGATTTCCAGATCTGATCGATTTGCTTAGTATTTATCCTTTTTTTTAACAGCAAGAATACCCATTATATTAAAGCATCTTCAACAGCATTGCTAAAATAGAAAAAAATGGGTTTTGGTTTGCTATTCATCTCCAACAGCTTTGCTATATGGTTTGCTAAAATAGAGAATCTCCAAAAAAATCTCTATTGTTTGCTAAATATAGAGAACTCTCTATTTAAGAAAAAAATTTAGCAATGTTGTTGGAGTTGAAAGTAAATAATTTTAGCAATTTTGACTTTTCATTTGCTATTTTAGAAAAAATTTAGCAATGCTGTTGGAAACGCTCTTACATGCTTCGAACCACTTGTTCACGAGCCCGCTTCACCCCACCGTTGGACACGATATATAGCCACGTTGTCCAATCCATTGCTAGATCTCGTTCTCTTTTAGTCACCCACTCGAAAGTCTTCATCTGGATATCGAAGAACTGATCTGACAGGGCGCCACCATTCTTCCCAAAAACAAGCTTGTTCCGATTCTCCCATATCAAGTATAAGACACTCCACACCAAACTTTGCCATCTCCTTAATCCTTTTGACGATACACCCAAACTACCACCGCTATAATTAAAGTATCTATCAGGCAGTGGCGGATCTAGGATTTATAATTAGAGTATTTATAGTATTTATCCTTTAATAAGTTTTATAATTAGATTACCTATCATGCAGTGGGGGATCCAAAATTTTTTCTTAGTGGGGTCACCTTTAAGATAGTTTAAATGTTTGTAAAGTTGTCTGATGTATTTTTAGCCTAAATCCAACGTTTCGAGTGTTTTTTGAAGTTTTTTTGGTTGATTTTAAAGAATTTTTAAGTTTTTTTTGTCTATTTCGATGGTCTTTTTTGTTTTTTTGCTCAATTGTAAAAGTTATTTTTGGTTTTTTAGTTGATTTCGGAACATTTTTTTGGTTGAAGGGGTCCCGGACAAAAAATTACTGAGAGGACATGAAGCTAGAAACTAAAAAAACCCATGTTTACACTTAAAAAAAATTCTTTGGTCCCATCCCCTCAAAGCACAAAGTGGATCCGCCAATGCTATCAAGCTTTTAATGGCACCACTGAGACCATGCTGCCTAGTGTGTGGATGTCGTCGGTGGTAGTGAGGGATTTGCAAGGAGGGGGTCGGTGGCCAGGCCCGTTCTTGACATTTTTTGGGCCCTCGACGAGAGGTAAAAAAGGGGCCTCCGATAACAACAAGATTATTTTCTTATTTATATCATCGTAAAGAATTTTGAATTCAAGAAATACTAATTATTAATCTAAAACAATGTTCTCGGTATTCCTAACTTTGAATTCAAGAAATACTAATTATTAATATAAAACAATTTTCTCGGTATTTCTAGCACAAGATCAATCAACAATTATTTATAAATTAATATTATCTACCATATCATTTTTACATAATATTGTCAGATCGTTCCACTGTCAAAGACATTTTATGATATACCTTTAATATATAGATTGACATCATTTGGGCTGAAATAATCCATATCACTTGAGTTTTTCATGTCACCAAATGTTAATGTTTTTCATCATCATCTTAAACTTTTAGGGCTTTTCAAACCCAACCTATAAATAAAAGAGTAA
Organism: Saussurea involucrata; assembly: GCA_033807775.1. Taxonomy (NCBI): domain Eukaryota; kingdom Viridiplantae; phylum Streptophyta; class Magnoliopsida; order Asterales; family Asteraceae; genus Saussurea; species Saussurea involucrata. The sequence continues at coordinate 15,315,390 of CM066314.1, forward strand.
ATTACGGTTTTAGTCCCTGTGGTTTGATGTTTATAACAACTTTCATCCTTGGTCTTTAAAAACTGCTTTTTTCATCCCTATAGTTTTCATTTTGTTTCCATTTTCATCCATCCATCCATCCAACTCTGTTAAAATAAGGGGTTAACTTATTCAAAAAGTAATTGAGTAAATTACACATTTGGTCCTTGTGATGTAGCATACAATTTTATCCTTAAATTATAAAGTTTACATTTTTTTTACTTTTAACTTTTTCTATCTTTATTATATTTTATCAAGACATATATTTTTCTATTAAATATATTGCAAGTTTTTAAAATCATTATAACTTTAATTATAAAATAATCAAATAGTTTATTAAAATAATTGATAAGTACATGATTTTTTTTCCAATGTTTTCAGTTGTAATCTCTTAAAATTAATATTTATATTTATTGATTTATTAAATCTTTTTATTTATTTAAGTTACCACTAGAAGGAGTTTAATACAATTCAAGAAAAAAAATAGTTTTATTGTAAAACAATTGTGTAACATCTCGATTTTTATAAAGGATGATGTTTGAGTTTATTAAATAATTTGAGTATAATTATTTGATAAGTTATAATTTATATTTGATAAATTAATTTTAGAGTTTATCCCCGATTAAGTTACGTAATTTGTTATGTGGAATTATAAGTTAAGTGGTAAACCTTAACTTTAATTTATAAGTTTAAGGGTGAAAGTTGTCATTTAAAGAAAGTATAAGGGGTGGTTTGATTTTGTGATGGCATAGGTGTCATCACCACCGATTTTTGATAAGAAAAGACAATTTAAGTGAGACACCTCCTCACTTCTATACTTTTGAGTCATAGTGTGTGTGTGTGTTTTTCTTACGACAAGAGAGAGAGGACCGAGAAAACAAATCAAAGAAGAAGAAGAAGAAAGTTGAAGTATTCAGCTAGAAATTCTAGATGCAAACTTGTGAGAATCAAAGGTATGATTCTATATAAAATTGCTCTCCTTATGATTATTTAGTTTTCTAAATTGTTTAGAAATGGGTCTTGATGATTTGGAAGAATATGAGAAATCTGAGTATATGGTTATGTTCTACTGATAACCTTAAGCATATCTGCTAGTTTGTAGAATTTATCTTGGCTTAAAACATCAATTTCTGGGTTAATAACGTTTTTCAGTTGATTGAGATAGTTATGAACATCAGTTAATTGAGATAGTTATGAACATCAGTTAGTTGCGATAGTTATGAATGTCGCAAGCTTTGGGTTGCGACAAGATGATAGTATCACAACAATTGGTTGCGATAAGTGGTCATATCGCAACTGTTGGTTGCGATAAGTTGAGGATGTCGCAACAGTGAGTTGCGACAAGTGTTGTGTGTTGTGACAAGAGTTATCGCAACTAGTGGGTTGCGATAAGAGTCAAGAATTTTGGTTGTTTTAGGATTCTTAGTCTTTAAGGGTCCTGTATAGTAGATTAATACTAGTACATTATGTATATGAGCATTTCAGATCTCTGTGGAATTGGTGACAAAAGTTCATACAATTTAGAGGAAGAAAAGAAAGATACTACTGCTATCAGGTGAGTTCATTCTTACCTTACCTTTTTATAATGTTTTTAAATTATGGTAAGGTGTATTTTATAAAGGGAAATTAATTAAAATGCCACAAGTTTGACTTTGCTTTACCAAAATACCCTAAATCTCGTTCAGTTTGCAAAAATGCCACAAATTTCCGCGGTGGACCCCGCGATCGCGGGCCCCAGCCCACGTGTCTCACAACTTTGGCCAAATAGCCCGCGGAGGTTCCTCAAGAATGCCCGCGGAACAGGTTTGGCCCCTGCCCGCGGAGGTTGCCTGCGATCGCGGGATACCCCGCCCACGTGTCCCATAACTTTGGCCAAATGTCCCGCGGAGGTCCCTCAACTATGGCCGCGGTGACACCTTTGGTCCCTCCCCACGGAGGTATCCTGCGATGGGCTGAAAATTTTCACTTTCAGCCCCTGTACTTGAACGAATCTTGCATGCTTTTACTGTTTGTTTCCACAATTATTGTACTTTGAAGACCAATTTGTGGTTCAAATTCACTGGTTTGTTTGAGATTTCATCCATAAATATGAGTGATATGCAATCCATAATTGACACTCATTTCTTGCTTTCTTTCTTGAAGTTGCTTTCTCTCTTGATTTCTCTCATTTCATCCACAAATGGCATCGTCATCTAACCCATCGTCTACACCTGAAGGAATGCCACCCAGACTCCAGAAGGCGATAGCAGCAAAGGAAAAGGAGATAGACCAACTGACAGAAGAGTGGGAACAAATTATCGCCAGGAAGAAAGTCCTGTAACGACCCGGTTTCCCAAACATGCTTCAAATAACATATATTGCATAACATCGTTACATTCATAAAAGAAAATACATAATAAGTCACGTATGGTCCCATAGTCTCAAAACACTACAATACAAAACAGAAGTATTTCCTAATCTCCGTCAGCTATCAACCGCGTCCTACACTTTATCCTTCACATCGCTAATAAAAGATCCTCGACCTGGAATACATATTTTTGAAAACAAAATGAGGGTTAGACCAAACGGTCTAGTGAGATAATCCCTGCCATTTCAAAATCGTTATAAAACCAATTTATATAAAATCCTTTATATAAACACACATATATCACACATAACTAAATACCAAACAAGACTCGTGCATCGTGTACCTCTCATCCTTCACATCCTTCACATGGCCAAATTAGTTGGTAGCAAGCCAACTAATCAATTACTCCGCCGTACGACAATTACAGCCAACACCGCCGTACGAATATTACAGTCAATACTCCGCCGGTCCGAAACTCGGAACCCAGCCAACGTGTACTCGTGTAGTGTAATGCTCATGTAAATACAATATACATTTCAATATATTATATTTCAAACATAAACACATAAACACACCATCTATCATATTCCCATCATATCTCAATATATGATATTTTCATTTATAAACACGTCATCACATTCCTACCATATATCCATCTCATATATATATAAACATATATATATATATATATGTATCCCAGTTTGAAAACATTTTAAAGTAAAACTCACCTCGATTGTTTATCCAAAAACACTTCCAAGCTTTTCTCAATCAATTCGATCTTTCACAGAATCTGAAACAATTCAAATACATATATTCCTTTACTAATCAAACACATAAGACTCTCCAATAATTCTTAAATATCCAAAATCCTCGACTGTTATCGCAACCCACTAAAATGATAATCCTTGTCGCAACCAACTATTGCGATAACTCCCTCATGTAGCAACCAACTGTTGAGACATAGCACTAAGTCGCAACCAACTGTTGAGACATAGCACCAAGTCGCAACCAACTGTTGAGACATGGCACCAAGTCGCAACCAACTGTTGAGACATGGCACCAAGTCGCAATCAACTGTTGAGACATGGCCCCAAGTCGCAACCAACTGTTGAGACATGGCCCCAAGTCGCAACCAACTGTTGAGACATGGCCCCAAGTCGCAACCAACTGTTGAGACATGGCCTCAAGTCGCAACCAACTGTTGAGACATGGCCCCAAGTCACAACCAACTGTGTTCATACATGTATCAACTAACTGAGTTCATACATGTCTCAACTAACTGAAAAATGTAAAAACCCAGAAATCTCTAGTTTTAAGCCATGCATGTTTCTATAAATTTGCAGATATGTTTAAGACCATAATTAACAACTACCCATAAACTTAATTTCCAAAAAACATCATATTTCATCAAAACCCACCTTTAAACACATATTAACAAACTGATGAACATAAAGAGAGTAATTTAACTTGAAACATACCTTTGCTTCCAATCACTTGATGTACTTAATCCCTTGCTAACATCCACCTTTCTTCTTCCTCTTCTCTTTTCTCTCGTTAACCTCTCTCTCTCTCTCTCTCTCCCTCTTTGCCGTATACAAAAACCCACACACACACACTTTTAGTTTCTTTTCTTTTTCTTCACTCACACATGCTCATACAAAACTAATAAGATGAGATAATATCTCATTGCCACCTATGTCTATACATAAGGCGGTGGTGTGATTAAGTTTAATCACATCAACCAAACAAACCTCCTACTTTCATCAAATGACAACTTTAACCCTCTAATCTCTAAATTAAAATTAAAACTTACCCCTTAACTTATAACTCCATAAATCTAATCCCAAACTTACCTTAAAATTAAAATAATAAAAATTTAAATAAACTAACAACATACCCGGTTATTACAACATCTCCCCCTTAAAAGAATTCCGTCCCGGAATTCGTTCAAGCAATAAACGAGGTAATCAATTACCATAAATCGCTTTCAAACTCGCACAACACATTATTCTCAATATTACCAAAACATCAAGAATTTTAATTCCACACAAAAATTTCGCCCCTTTAAAACAACGATAACCACCAACTTATTAATACTAACCACTTTATTTGAACTTTACACACATCATTCGCAATTTACTCCATTAATCCATCCCACAAAGGTTCAAAATAACTCGATAGTTCACTTATATCACAAAAATAAATAACTTATACTCACATGAAACTAATCCAAATGACACAACATTTTATGCTTACTCGGAACATTTACCATGCTAATACTACTTTTAACTCCATCAGCCTTTCACGACAAACGTCGTGTTCTACACTTTTACAATACTAACTCGAAAACATAATCATACACTTTCCATATAAAATTTGCTTAGCAATTACAACCTATTTCTTATACCCTTTCATGGAATAAAATATACTCAACAAAATCATTTTATATCACGGATAAGTTTCTTAATTTTATCAAACCCGTATACCTCATTCTACCATTCCCGATTCTCATGCTAGCATAGCATAACCATGATAATCACACATCAATACTTAATTGCAGTTGACACTAAATCATTCATCAAAATCATATTTACACATACAAAACCAAGTCTACTCAAACGTTTTCACTAAAAGTTACAATAAAAATAACACTAGATGCTTCAAGATACAACACACTTCTCGATCTCCAAACATAGTTAACCAAATCACAATACTTCTAACAATTCGATTCAAATTAGTTAAAACAATTAATAAACACTATGAATTAACGTACTTTACCCGAAGTCCAATCGAAGTAAAATAATCTCATCCAAACATGAACATATTATTGTCTCTAAATCCCGATAGTTTAATCGATCTCACTTTTCCATCTTGACTTCCCATCAAATAACATAATTTGCAATAACAATCCAATGTCTTCACTTAACATGACTGCAAAACTCGATGAGAAGTCAAAGACTTATATATCTACCTTAGCTTACGATGCCAATTTCTTAATTGTACAAATATCACACCAAAATATCATACCCTAATAATGATACCATAAAATCCTTATGACAACTTTCAGACGTGTTCAACAAATTACGTCTTCTTCGCATCAATCAATATATCATCATCAAATTAAAATAAAGTTTAAAACCACTCTTTAACTTAAACAACTCCATAAAGAAAGTTCATCAACATTACCCTCACTTTACTTAACCGTAAAAATCACCAACTAATCATATAATAAATCTACTACAAACTACACCACAAAGTTCATCACACGACCATCAAAATATTTAAACATCGCTTTCTTCCCGCTAATCATAATATTAATAATATAAATCCATTTTACAACTTAAATCCTCCAATCCATGAGAAGTATTAGGTAAACACCCAACTCATTTGAACCATTTTTCTATACCAAGAAAACTCTCAAGCATCAATTTCTTACAACATTATTAACATAATATAAATATTCTCTCTCAGCTTAAGTCTAGGTTATCAGTAACCTAGTTTTCTAACCTTGCGACCTACTATCGCCAACGATTCCCCCACATCATTCCACCTTTGATCCATTATGGTGTTTTCTAACGATACAACCATACTTGCTTTGGCTAAGCCCTTCCGCAGAATCAACACGGAAAAGGTCGAATGAACTCCCACTATGCGTAACCCTTCGTTACTAAAGCGCATACAAACAATTTAGTACTCTCCCGACTATAACAACTTTTACTTCAAAAGAAAACCCCGCGTGATACAAACAAGGTATAACATCTCAAATCAAACATACCAATATCATTCACACATCTAGACTCCAGATTTTTAAATCATGCCCCAACCTAATGGTTTCGCACAGAATTTTACCATTCTTAAAAGAACGCATTCCACCGACGTTAACGTCCCAACAATCCAACACTCCACGAATAACGACACTCTACTCTCCCATAAATCAGAGAATCAACTTGGAGTATCACCTTAACCCGTAGTTAAACTTTTCTCCATAGACTATACACATCTCTACCGTCACTTCTCTAACCCAGAATACGTCTAAGACAGACAACACTTTCTTGCATTAATTACACCGATCACGTACCATAGATAACAATTGATTCCCACACTTGCCACAACATCACTCTCGCACTACTACTACGTCCTATCCAATGATCCTTCACCTTGAGCATTACATTCGACTACTTTCTTTCACTCTCTTCTCAACATAAAACATGTTTCCCCAAGGACAGCTCACTAGGAGGTGCTCACCCATGAGTTAGCTTTCTTTCACTTCCAAACCAACCACACACACCCAATTTCAACGATTACCATACTTAACCAATAATTTCACCACACCTCATACCAGGAACTTAACCGAGTTAATCCGAAATCACACTCAATGCTCAAAACAACCACACACTTTTCATTTCTCAAACGGTAATACCCCACTCCTTAGCTAACCATCTACTGCCACTCCTTTCTCTTATTCTCGAATAACAATACTACGCACCACCTAGACATCCATGCCTCTCCACACATACTTTTGTCACATCTGAACAACTTATAAACAAAATCCCGAGCAGAGGTTTCCACTCACCCCATATCATCACTAATTCACCACTTAACCTTACAAAAATTCATTACTACTACACCTCGCACGCTCACTAATTGTAAACTGTCACCATCTTATCCACATCACCCCACACATTTAAACAATACCCTTCTAGATAGCGTTACAATCACAATAAGTATAATCTACACAACACACTAAACCGTCACCTTCATGACCAGGTCAAGACTTCACACACTACCGTTACTCTCCACACATAATCATCACGTTCCACACACTACTATTATTCTTTACACTCAAGCCATCATACTCCACACACTAACAAAATCAGAACAACAGTAATTAAGCACACCCATCTATATTTCTAACATAATTATCAAATACTTTTCTAATGCAGATATGCAACAAAAGGATGGAGACACAATTGATCGGTTTGTACCGAAGTCAAATAACACTTTATCACGTGTAGAGTTTATAGAAATATACCTGTCTTCGTCTCTATCCATACATTGAGTCCGACTTGCCATTCTGTTGATTTTCACAGGGTTAATATACACATAAGCACATTCCCCATATAATAAGGTATTCCAGTTCAAACATGTACTTGTAAGTTCACAATTACACTGGCCAGGTGTAATTCGAAATTACCTTACATGATGTTCCTTCTACCTTTTTTATACTTAACATCCCAAGGTTCTAA